>OU538745.1:2527857-3786785 GCA_912999735.1 Aporia crataegi
TTCAACTATTTTCTATATTAAATTCCAATAAAATTTTATGTCATTCTACACAATAATATATTTTATTTCTAACCTCCGGCGAAAGAGGTGGGGTTTGTCTATCTGTGTTGTCTATTTGATACTTCTATTAGATTTTTGTAATTTGAGTGCGGTGTACTTGCGTTTATAATTATTTTTTCTTTTTCATTTAAATGGATAATAACATGTAATTGTTAATAACGTTGGTCACAATTTTTTATCATGTATTGCAGTAAAAGTTGAAAAGTTTCTTCATTCATCCAAAAATTATTGAAAATTTTTATTTCATCTTCTACCAACTTTGCAAAAAGAGTATGAAATGCAACATATTCTTAACTTTCCAATAACACAGTATGCAGCCAAAATGACAAATTTTTCTGTTATTTAGAAATCGCATAGCTTAGAAACCGCACTCTGTCTGTTGTCCGGTGAAAAAAAAACGTCCATTTATTTCCTTTGGCCTTACGAAGTATAAATATCGAGAGGGTTTTAAATTGTCTTTAATATCACTTGTTATATAAATCATGGACTGTTACAAAAACAGTTTTGTATTAATTGCTCTTAATCGAATCCTAATGACCCAATCGTTGCTTTGTAATCAATTACCACAAATAACACGATATTAATGACTAATAAAAAGTATTCTACTTATAAATACCGTTATATGATAAAATAGATCACGTTTAATTAAATAATAATTGCATAATTCCTAATTAGGACATAAGACATTGGCTCGTTTAGAATACGCGCGCACGAGTTATTATTCCGCGAGAGAGATGAATGTTAAAGGTGATCAATACCGCATTTCCATTAAAAATCTACACTAATATTATAAAGCTGAAGAGTTTGTTTGTTTCAACGCGCTAATCTCAGGAACTACTGGTTCGAATTGAATAATACTTTATGTGTTGGATAGTCCATTTATTTAATTCCATTTAATATAACTGTAATATGTATTATGCAACTAGCGTCCTAGATATAAGTTAAGTACTGTATTATTTATTTGTTTTTGTATCTCATTATAAGTGAACTGTATGTTTTTATGAGAATAAATTCTTTAAACCTATTTATCGAGGAAGCCTTTAGGCTATATAACATCACGCTGAAACCAATAGAAGCAAAGCATCAGTGAAATGTTGCAAAAACGGGGAAAATTATACTCCTTAATCGCGATCATAATAATGACGCGGACGAAGTCGCGAGCAACAGCTAGTCACTTATAAACATATAAACAGGTTTAAAATTCGTCGCGTGATATGTAAACGTGAAAACTATGGCTATTTTTCGAATTAATAACATAAACACAGTCTTACAGTTGATATAAAAGAGTTTGATGGGCAACGCTAATGAAGTTCATTTTTTGCTGTATGTTATGTTACTGATTCAGCTTTGGCGTTTATTGGATTGTTAGGAGAAATATTCTAATTTTAAATTATAATATTTTTCACCTTATATACCTACTATGACGGAGCAGTTCTATATCGGTCATGTTACACCACACTTAGCATTTTGAGTCACTGCAGGAAATCCTTTGTTACAAAATAAATACAATCTTGTGGTAAGCTATTTAAAGAAATTGTTGATTCTGGATGTAGAATGCAGGACTGTTTGTGTTCAAACTGAAGGTAGGAAAATATAATCTATAAATAGTATTGTTTTTTCTGTTTAATATAAATTTAAAAAATTATTTCATGTAAAGTGAAAAAAAAAATCTTATTATACAATTGAATCATGGAAGAACTATGTGTACACATGACTTTTTCATGATTCAATGACATAAGATTTTTTTTTTACTTTACATTAAATAAATTGTTACATTTATATTAAACAGAAAAAAACAATTGTAAAAAAAACAATAAAGATTGACATTGAATATAAAACAAATATTAGTCTGTATGTTTTTATCCATACTAATATTATAAACAGGAAAGATTTGTTTGTTTGTTTGTTTCAATTGAATAGGCTCTGAAACAAGTGGATCATTCAGACTAGATAGGAGTAAAATAAAAGTTAAAAATGGGTATTCACTTCACTATTAGCCTATTATTGTTAAGCGGGGTTTTTATGTTCAGCGGTTTTACCATTGGATTTGTTGTGATTTGTGGAGTAAATTTTAATCCGAGATTAACTTGAACTGCAAACAACCTTGTTTTTCTCATATGTTAAGTTTACAAACCTTAATTAAAACACGTTATTACGTATCACAATATGCGTTATATCTTATCAATAATTCCTTTATCTTCGTCATCTGACTTATATTCTAAGGAAATAAAAAAATTGTTTGTTTGTTTGGTTGTTTTGATTTTAAAGCTTTAAAACACTTTCTTCTAAAATTTATCGTATAGTGAATTGTTTTAAAATGGATTTTTGAGAAATTTTGGATCCAAACAGTATCTACCGTATGTTATTTCTGTTATTATTATATATATTTTTTAATTCCAAATTTGACTTTGGAATAATGTACTTAAATACGTATATTACTTTAGAATTATACTTTGTATCTAAATAGTAATTACTCATATAACATCACATTTGCTGATGAAGAACCAAAGTCAAAGAGAAGCAGTTAAGAAGAAGTTATAAGGAGAGTGTGAAGAAATAGAGTAAAATCATCTTGCATACATGATACCTAAGGGCCATACCTCACCGAGATGCCATGGGGACGTGGCCAAGCGACGTCGCCAAGTGAGTTAGCCGTCATACACCTCAATAAGAACTAGTTGGCGACGTCGCTTGGCCACATCGTCGTAAAACTTACCGAGTAGCAGCGTCTCGTCATCTAGGGCCGTGACGAGGGAATCCGTGCAGCAGGTGTTTGTGTTGTCCATTGATATCCGCACGGAGGCGCAGTCGGGCGAATGCGGCAGCTGCTCCTCCGACTGCGCCGCGACACGGCCGTTCGCCAGTCGCAGCGACGCCGTCCGCCCCCCCGTGCATGCCGCCGCGCCGCCTCCACCATCCTCGCATCTGGACACGAAGAGGCTTAGCAGATTAGACATTCAGTCCAGATACAATATTATCTTTTTAAACTTAGTACTGCAGAATTACTTTTTTTTAGCTAAAAATTACATTATTATAATAATACAAATTGCGATGCATTAAGCCAGTTCTACATAACCGACATGTAAAGATCAAAAATCTTTACATGATTTGTGATCATGTAAAGATTTGTAATTTATATACATTTAAAATAAATTCTTTATACTTTTGTTATTTGTATAAATAGTAAATTTATTGTGGAAGTCAACTGATATCTATAATTACCTACAGATAAATAAAATTGGAGTTTGTGTTTATAATATTAAAATAACCGCTTTTAACTAAATGCATATGGATGTATACACGGTAGATATACCAAAATAACGTTTTTTACAATTTTTGTCTGTCGGTCTGTTCGTTCCGGCTAATCTCAGAAACGACTGGACCGATTTTGACGGGACTTTCACTGGCAGATTGAAATCAGTTCGCGAACAGCGACGTAAGTTCATCCAAAAACAATACACATCGATTTGATTATGTCTTTGAATGTAGGCTTTAAAGTAGCTAATGTCATTTAGTACAAAAATGTTAAGAACCCAATACGTGTTCATTTAAGCTTAGATGCTTTCTATTTATGTTACTTATGGTGTAACAAATACAGTATATTTTGCGGGAATACTTTTTTATTTTATGTAAGGATCTGTATGTCCCCACACAGATGAATTAACTATTAAGGCCAGCCTTTAATAAGGATTTAAACCATTACGGACGTGAGGTGAGTAGAAATAAAGTCCGTTTGTCTCCACGTGGGGTCTCTGAGTTTAAACAAATTAAAATTAATTATTTATACGAATACCACACATTTAAAATGATACAGCGTTGGGAGGGAAAGACTAGTTTAATACTTACAATTAAGCACTGTTTATTGGCAATCGATTTATTGTATTAGAATACTAGTGCGAACTTCGTATCGCGTCAAAGCTTCGAATAATAATGTGTCATTTAAAACGTCATTCCATAGAAAATGTTTTTTCTTTTATTTCATTTTTTTGACAATTTTCCAAAGTTTATAATACTTACTCTACTATTCAGGACGGAGACAAGTACGACAAATCAAAAACCATGAAAATCGGTACAGCTGTTCTCGAGTTATGAGTGTTCGAACAAACCCGACTTTGTTTTATATACATAATGTATAGACAATATACATATAGTATAAATAGATTTAACCGCACGGATAAGATTAAATAATATCGCTGTAAATACACTTCTGATATGAAGATTCTATAATATGATTTACTTATGCTTTACTAATAAGTCAATAGTAGGTCGGATCCTGGAATTGTGCCCGGTGATTTGCAATAGACTCGCCCCCTATTACAATAGAACTGAAACATCTGGCGAAATGTGGACGAAACGTTTATTATATAAAAATTATAATGTGTTAAGAGTTAAAATGAGCTTTATCATAATTTATGGTCTTTCATTTTAATACATACAAATTACCACTGTTATCAATCATATATAAATAGATTAAATATGAAAAATCATAACACTCTTTTCCGTGATTTTCGCAATCTAGCCCTGAATGCACCTCTGCCTACCCATATGGCGAATTAAAGACATGACGATATTATTATTATTTCAAAAGTCAGTTTCATGGAATAGATTCATACATTTAAATGAAAAAAATGCATATTTTAAATTATTAAAAAAATACTATATCCGTTTATTTTGATAAAAAAACGGTTAAATAAAAACCCATAAAATACTATTTGGTCAGCAAATTATATCCACGCATACCGCTACAATAAACACAAAATTACATTTTTCTGTAAAAAGCTTCTTTGAATTGTTTGGTGTTTATAATAAGAGGGCTTTTAGAATACAGTTTATAATACATATTAGGGTAAAGATACTCCAAGCATCACTTATATGAAAATTTTACGAAATAGAATTACTTAAAATATGTTGTAAATAAAAATACTAATACTAAAAACTTCAGTCTAGGTAACTTTCAAATTCACTTCATATTAGAAACTAGCGACCCGTCCCGGCTTTGCACGGGTATTAAACATATATAAAACCTTCTTCTTTAATCACTCTATCTATTAAAAAAACCGCATCAAAATCCATTGCGTAGTTTTAAAGATTTAAGCATACAAAGGGATATAGGGGAAGAAAAAGCGACTTTGTTTTATACTATGTAGTGATAACGTCATTAATGTAGTGTAATTGATGTAGTGATAAACCAGAGATCAAAATAAACTGAACATACGCCGCCATATTGTTCAATTATAATCTACAGCATAAGAATTCTTTTTGCAAATTGCAAAGAAATAGGCTCTAGAAGAAAAGAAAGGTGAATTAAATATTGAAAAGGAAAATGAGGTCAATCCATTTATTCTTTGAGCCGCTTGCTATCTTTAAAAACACTATCTATTTAATATACTATATACATACACAATAAATACATGTATTAAATTAAAAAAACTGCTTCAATGACAATCATCTAATTATATTATCGTAAATATTTTCTTAACAAATACGCTTCTAAAGAGAAAAGTTTTTTGTTATGAATAAAAAAAAAAATGTTTTTATCGCTCGTGCTTTTCGAAAAACTTAGACTAGAATAATACATTGTAAGCTGACCCGGCGAACTTCGTATTGCCAATAAAAGATAGAATGGGCATAGTAAGCTATCCTTAAAAGGCAGATATATTTTGTAGGTCTATAAAAGAAGAATATTCCTCCATGCACGGTTTTACTACATCTCAAAGGCAGCGATTTTGATGAAAGCTCCCAGGTGGCTTGGCTTTTTCGACACTTCCAACAGTTGTCATCATTTTTCAACCAATTTACATAAAACATCGACAAATTATACACCGAAACCTTCCTCGTGAACTATTTTATCTCTTGGTGAAACTCGCATGATAATCGGTTCAGTAGTTTTTAAATTTATAGCGAACAGACAGACGCGACGGTCGACTTTGTTTTATATATATATGTTGTGATCCTACAAAGTTATGAGTAACTTAAAGTACGACTCATTAATGTTATTCAGTAAAGTCACTTGACGTACATAGTTGCAATTTGAGGCTTAGAAAAAAGACTTTAAATATGTATTACCTTTAGGTTTAAAGTGAGTAGGTATTTGAATGGTATTTATATTTGAAATTCGGCTTTTACCATAGTAAAGAAATATTCCCGAAAGTGTATTTGAACTGAATGAATTTTAGCTTACAAATTATAACAAATCAAAATGAGAAAATCTTAGGGCGGGCGGATTACGTCATCATTACATTTTAATGATGAATAACAATTTCTTAGAATTCATTATACTATACTCAAGAGCAATATGCAAAACGAATTCAGAAATTTATAAACCATTCTCAGAATAAACAGCATCTTGAGGATAGATCAAATTCCCATTGACTAAACGAACAGACCAGAGCATATATTAGTAACTGCTTGCAGAATTTTATCTTCATAACTAGACATTTAAACTGATTTAGCATATCGTATACTTTTCAGATGAGGCATCAAGATAAAACTATCAAACTTTAGTAATGTATATATTTACGCGAGTATCATGTTTTTAGTTTTACCAGAAACAAAATAAGATTCACAGAATTTAGCGCTTTTCTTTACATTTTACAATTAATTATTAGAGTAATTTTGTCTTGCTTTAAAATTACAGCGTACATGGTAAACTGAACTGGTCGGGAAATATTAGTTAATAATAATTGTAAATTGTTTTTCAATAAACACGCGTAATCCGATAAAACTGTTCTATAAATATCAAATGTTTAACCAACCTTAAAAAAAATCAAAAAGGTTATCAATTCGACGTGTATTTTTTTAAATTAAGACAAGTGAAACTGAAAATAATTTAACAACCCAACATGTTAAACATAAATAAGTATACCTCATAATTGTATTAACAAATGTTTATAGACAGTGCTGTGATAGGGCAGTTGTATGAGAGTTCTGTGTCAACGCAATTTTGTAATAGGGCTCTTAAGATTAAACAAATTCCCAACAAAATTTTGAACTTGAGACGCAATATATCTCCAGATACGGTAAAATTCTTCACACTTCACAGATTACTTGTACGTGTTAAATTTTGTAGGTTCTTTTGTACGAAGAACAAAGAAACAAAAATATCTTGTATAGCATCAGCACAATTGACGCCTTCAGCTCGCGTCCGCCACTCGGCGTTGAGGTCAAGTTGAAATGGTTGGAGAGAACCTGTATCGAAACTTGTCAGATCCCCAAAGCCCTTGGATTATAGGTGGATATACTTGGAAAGAGTGCGTTTTGTATCAGTACTAAAACTTGCGAAGCTTCTTTGACATTTCGATGTTTTTATTTTTATTTTTGAGAAATCTTCCCATGCTTGTTTGTAAAACAAATTTATGACAAGCTTTGCTATGTTTACTTACACGGGTCGTAAACTTTAAGTTTTACTGAAAATATTTGAAGTGTAGAGTTACACACTGTCATTTCATACTTACATCATCTATCTTGAATAGATATTAATATGTAATTCTTTATTAAATGAATAATTACATAGAACAGTTACACAAATAGTTTTTGTTTACAAACTTTGAACTTATTTTACTAATTCGTAGAACTATTTTCGAGTATGACATTACTGAAGCATCACTGAAGTTTTCAAACAGATATAAAAGTTATAAGTTAAAATCATATTATAAGTTCTTTCTAATATTAATAGCTGATTTCAATAATGATTTAAAAGTTCTTACATCGTGTCCTGTTTATACCTCAACTGTTTATTTTGTGCTTTGCAACATTTACAATAAATGTATTATAACCACTTTCGTATCTATGTTAGTCACGCGTCTGAAATTAAATGCGTCATAAGCATAGGGTTAGGTTCGATTCCCGAAGAACCTCACCTAATTGTCTATAAAGATTTTCGGATTGGATTGTATTTAATCTGACAAAGTAATATGCTTAGTAAACTTAGGATTAATTCGCTTTCGGATTATAAAAGGGACCATTGAAATGTCGACTCGTCTGAACTGTGTTCTACAAGTGGCTATCGAAGTACAATTTATTTTCTCATGTATTTTACGATTAGGTACAAGCTCAGTGCCAGAATGTTTTGTGCCACAAAACACAAATGAAATTACTTACAAAAAAACATATTAAACTAAAATCCTGCCTTTGAATATTTAAAATACAATTTGCAAATTCTAAAAATAGGTTTAGAAGTTTCGAAAGTAATTAGTATTCTTTGTTACGGGTTTAAATCCCATCACTTTATAGTTAAACTAGCGACCCGCCCCGGCTTTGCACGGGTATAAAACATATATAAAAACCTTCCTCTTGAATCACTCTATCTATTTAAAAAACCGCATCAAAATCCGTTGCGTAGTTTTAAAGATTTAAGTATACAAAGGGATAGAGGGGAAGAAAAAGCGACTTTGTTTTATACTATGTAGTGATGACGTTATTAATTCATGGAAAGCTATAAAGCATTTTAAGGAAAATTGGATGTTGTTCTTTGGATCGCGAAATAGCTATTTTTAAATCCCTGTTTACAGCCAGAGGCGGAAATGCAAAGTATAAAAGATTTATGGCTATTTCAATATTTCTAATATTTGACTAAATAAAACTGGTTTATGAATTTTCATTGGTTTTTTATACATTAATAAACATGTTTTTATATTCCTGATCGTAATGAGATTAGTCGTTCAACGATGTAGTTATACACAAGTGAAACTTTCAATTATAATTTATTTCTTATAAACTCTACCAGTACATTAAATAAAGATACAGTTTATACAAAATATCGACCTGCCACATAGTAGGGAATAAGTGACGGCTGAATAAACGGTCTACATTAATACGAAATTGTTAGTAAATTGTAACACGATAATTCCTTTCATTACATTAAAAAACATTTTTAAGTTATTTTTGCTCAAATAGCATTTATTTCCATGAAGTTTTTGCGTAATAAATGTATGCATTAATACTTTTTTAGAGCTAGTAAACACATTTTATACCTTGCGTAGAGATTTTATTCCAGGGGAATAAGTGACGGCTGAATAAACGGTCTACATTAATACGAAATTGTTAGTAAATTGTAACACTATAATTCCTTTCATTATATTAAAAAACATTATTAAGTTATTTTTGCTCAAATAGCATTTATTTCCATGAAGTTTTTGCGTAATAAATTTATGCATTAATACTTTTTTAGAGCTAGTAAACACATTTTATACCTTGCGTAGATTTTATTCCAGGGGAAACAAATAAATTTGTCGATTTATAAAAAAATAGATACCTGATTATCTACTTATAAACGCAAGATGAAACAGACAGAAATGTGTCTGCTCTTTTCCTCATTAGGGATTACGGGTCTTCACTTTATGCCCACGTATATACAATGAGGTAAACAGCACAAAATCTTACTCTTTAGTCATAGGTTAAACGTTTCCCGCCAGCATGCATCCGTTTATCATACTCATCCTCTTAAGTGCAAACTCATATTAGCAATGACACCTTACAAGGTATTATATATACATCTATTGTTTTTACTCCAGATAATATAGAGGAGTGTTACAATTTGGGCAGTCTGTGTAGCATCTTAGTTCCTAAACGTATGGACCGATTTTAAAACGGTTTTTTTTGCCTATGTAATAATTTGTAATTTCGATTATTAAATAATTTATAATTAAATCCAAGCGTTTTTTGTAATAAGTAAGCTATGATTGGGAGCCGCTACGGACTCTTAGCACTATTTAATGGACATTATAAGATAATATATTTAATTTTGTTTACTTACTTACTAATTATTACTTATACTACTATACTTACTTACTTCATTAATTCAGTCCACGATTTCAAAAAACAAATGTCGCGCATTTGATGAAAATGACACTGCTAAATTTCGGATATATTTATTTAAATAAAAATTGTCGAAAAGAACGCATTCAAAATTGAGTGTTACGTTATACCATAAAATTTTACTCAACAATTTTAATTGGAAAAAGTTCGTACATGGAGTTAAATTAAGTTGGGAGGTGAACGAGAACGGTCGCTAATTTACCTCGACGTAATTTTCGTAACAATATGAACATGACTTTATGTTACAAGCTTTGTTCGGTTCACGGAATTACACTAGTGTGTTATCACGGGTGTGTGAGAATGTCTACCTAAACTGCTTCTTATGACTGTATACCTGATTTTTATATGTTTAGATAATTATTTACTATTAAATTAATTTAATCTATATTTTTGCCTGGTTGCCTGGAAAAGATCGCTGATTAGCAATAAGGCCGCCCGTTGCACTTCAATTAGCTTAAGTTATTGTTTGTATTCTATTGTTATTGCAACGAAGTGTTAATAAATAAATAATAAAACTCGTTCACTGACGATGTCTCGAAAAGTACTTGCTGAAATACGAGTATGGTAAGTAGAAAGTTTATGGGTAGGAGATGTCAGCTAAGAAATTTACGGCAGGGGTAAATTAAGGGTGAAAGTTTTAATGAAAGTTCTTTGTTTTAAGTGTTAGAGACATGATATTTATTTACCAGCATTCGGATTGACGTCACACTTAAGCGTGCCGATCTTAATATTAACCCACTATAGTACTGTCCTCTAATCAGATGTTAGATTTTGAAATATTTACAAGGAATTAAATCCCTGAAATTGCTGTAATTGGTCCTATAACCTCAGTTTAATGGCGTACGTAGGATTCTGTAATTCAAGAACGTGGTACGAGTTAAAAATGCCAGCCACAAACAGATGCTGGCTGCCAATCCGAAAAGTCAATTAAAAACTTTCTCGAAAGTTCTAATCGTTAAGGTTTGTTCTAAATCTAAAGTTCAAATAATTTAGAACTTTTAGCGAGGATTTTTAACCTGCAAGATACAGCTTCAGATGTTTAATAATAATTGAACTTTAAAGATTTTTATTCTGATTAAAAAATACCTACGAGAAATTCTTACAATGATTAGAGGCAGACTCGACTTTTCTGCTCAAAGTGATTTGTCTCGTTTTTGCAACAACAATCGCGTAGCAGCGGGCAAGTGATAGACTATAGAGCATTTACGCAATAGGGGTATGAGATTTTAATGGCTCTACTGATTACCACTTAAAAAAAACTATTTTTTATCTTCCTAATAAGGTATAAAACTTTTTAATATTTAAAACTTACAAGAAATTTTAGCACCTAATCATTTTATAAAAATAACTAATGCTACCAGTATTCTTATCATTGTTTTAAATAAACAAATTTAATGTAAAAAAATTCACTGCTGTTTTTAGAATAAAATGTTGTTCCAAAACTTGAAATAGCTACTCATTGCTTTACTGCTTGTAATAAAAGGCGGTAAATCCTCGTCACTGTCGGGTAGTGGCAAGCGTGCTCATTACAATGTCACACAACACTGACAGATCGGGTTATGTCAGATAAACCGCCGACAAGGGTATTTTAGTCTAGAATTATTAGGACTTTAGGTATAGAACAATGTATCTTAATAATCTGTGAGATTTTGACGTAAATATTTTTATAATATACATTTATATAAAGTATAATTTCCGGTAATATATAACATATCTACAGTTATTTTTTAAAACTCTTGGGTTAGGTCCAAGACCTTTAATAATTTTCGGCAATTTTACGTTCACCTTTCCAAATTATTCTCTTCTTTAGACTCAGAAACGTTACTTTAACTTTGTAACAAAAATATTACTACGATTATACGATATATGAAAATGTGTACTTACAAGTGAAATTGAAGATACTATAAAAATTTCCCTAAATTTTAATTTAAAGTAATAATAAAATCTTTATAAATTGTAGCTAAACTGTTTCTACTCCATATCTCACTCCTAAGAGTCACGTGACTTAATTATTTTAAGGTCGAGAATATCTTGATAAAGCCTACTACGGCCCTTGTTTAACAAAAGCTTTTAAAATAGCGTCACTGATCTATTAAAAGCTTGGTTAATCTATACAATGATCCAACTTGCACCCAAAGGTTATTGTTAGGTAATCTAACCCTGGCCTGGAGGGCAGGTCACGCGATCGCGTGGCGCCTTCAAGGACATACCTCCTCCTCCTAAGTTTCTCATACATAGTACAAGAGAACTGATTTAAATGATTCATTCCAGTGATTATGCATGTTGCTTGGCGTCATATTTATAAATATTTAGTTTATAATCTAAAGATAATATCAAAAGAGCAGCGTTTTATAAAAAGAAAAACATTATATCTTACCTACGATTCTTAATAGACGATATTTGAAATTTTTGTCCATCTGTCTGTCTGGCTTTCTGACCATTTTTTACGCTTAATTTTCGAAAAAAGCAAATTTTAATGGTGCTTTCACTGATCGCTGTCGTTATATAGAATTCAGCTACTTACATATGTATATGTACTTAAAGAAAAGAAAAAATATTGATGCTTAATGACAGAATATTTCAAGCAATTCCAGTAATCTAAGGTTGGTCACTCATAGTCAGTATTAACTCTCTAAATTCATAAACTGAATTCAGATTGTTAATTCAGAAAGCTATGAATTCCATGCAATGTCAATAAGCTCCACACACATTCAGATTTTTTCGGTCCATAAATTTCTTGACATTGTATGAAAAATTCCATAGAGAACACGTCATCCAGAGAGACTTTCCGGCTGTGTGAGGCCAGCCTAGATGAAGAAATTTTTTTTCAGAAAATTATTTGGTTGGCACAACGCCATCTAGTGGGGAATAGCTGAACAAATTTCGTTGCATATCTGTGTTTATTTGCGCGCCATCTGTGTATACAATAAAAGCTACAATGAAAACGCTAATAATGCCTATAATATGAAACTTCTGAAAATCAGAATGAAAACGTTTCACAAAAATACCTTATTTCTATTAATTTTTGAGTAAGTCAATATTACTACTGTTACTATCGTAATAAACGAACTGACTAACTATCAGAGTAACAATAATCATCTTAAAGCAAGAGCATCATGTAATAGTACCTATAATATATTACTTACTAAAAAAAAGTATAATAATTACCTATATAGAGTATGTCTGTCCTTTTACTAATTCAACCTAAATCAAATAATAACGAAAAAGTTAATTAATATTGGTAAAAAAATACCTAAGTAATTGGAAAACTAACCTTGAAAATATTTCAAAGCAACACCTGAAAATCATTATGCGAAATGTCAAGCGATTGACATTTTAAATGATTGACAATCAGATAAAAATTCACAAACAATCTGTTCTAAATATAGACGGGTCAATAAGGTGTTTGCCGGCGGCGTCGCGTCTACCGAATTGCAATTTTAGTCTCACGACACACTTGCTTTTCGCAATAACGTCGATAAAACGCAACTGTTACATTTAACTTTGTTTCTTGTTTTTATATTGGCCCCAAGACGCAAGTCTTAGAATATTCTTTAACTTATATACAAAAAAGTCCTTGGTGGCATATAACTTTTCAAGGATAGCTTACTATATCCATTCTATTTTTTATTGACGGTGCAAAGTTCGCCGGGTCAGTAGATAATAAAACGAACTGACCACGGGCACCAAAGAGTGGATTTAGTCAGATTGATCTTTTGAATCTCATTTTTGTTAACAAATTTGTATAAAATATAGTTATCTGCGATTATGTTTTGTTTTCTATAATGTGGTTTATAAGAAAAGAAGTTTCAATAATTACTTTTCTTACGGATAATTCTTCATTACCATTACGTACACAAAGTTTTGCAATATAGAATAATATCTCGACTTTCGACATTTACTTTCCGGACTAACTTTAATAAATAATATTGGGCCATGGAGTTGATTATGAAAATTTCTGGATATATTTTGTTTGAAAACTATTAATTGCATGATGTAAGTTTACCCATTACCGCTAAAGATCGAAGAAATAGATAGACAGTACACACAATATAATAAAATAAAAAAAAGCAAAAGTTGTAGTACATATCGCACCCTTAGAATGAAAGTGACTCAACTCAAAATTCCTGTAACACTCGATTTTACCAAAAACTGACCTTAAAAAGCATATTCTAAAACCTTGTAAAGTAGAAGTGACCTAAATCTGAGTATAACAGGGGACAGCACATACTTCGGTCTCTATATATTATTAAGATGTATTCAATAATACAATTTTTTGAAGACTTTAATGCTCATTTACCACAAATTGCATTTTTTGGATTAGGTCACTTTCATTCTAAGGGTGCGATATGTAGGTAAATATATGATAAAAATATTAGGTATGTGTTATACGACGATAAAATCTCCTAACCCCTTGCGGTACGTGCTGATTCACATTCCTGCGTTCTTTTCATTGCTAATTTTCTTTACAGATGTGTTCACATTCTTGTTTCCACAAGATTCGAACATTTTGCAACACACATAAATATTTTAGACACGAGTTGAGTAAAACGTATGGAGGTTAAGAATTCATATTCTTAAAACAGGAAATTAGCAATTATTTTTTAACAAAAACGCTAGGTGTCAATGTGCTGATACTATTGTACAACATGTACCTCTTGGAATGTTGACTTTATTACGTAACTATGTAAATACATTGAACGTATGTGAGATAGGTCAGGATCCGTTTAATTGTAATTTTATGCTAGTTATTATTTTTATGTTGGTAACAGAATGTTCATTGATCGATAAGTATTTTTTAAATTATAATTGGCCTACCCCTGGGCAAAGTTGTCCCTGGGCCATAGAATAGCTGATTATCTACAATTTCTTTTACATTCTTCATTTACATATAATATCTCCATATCACAATCATATTGCTATCTTGTTTTGTTTCGATCTATTTTTGCTACTTTTGTGCAGAAGTTTATAAAAGTTCCCTATATTTTTTTATTTGCGAATATTTCAATGGTTTCGGCAATAGTTTGTTAGTGTCGTGGCCGTGAAAAGTATTTTTATTACGTTTTGTTGTACGACTTTAAATCCATCTTTATAGTGTCTTTGTAAAACGTAAATACGTTAGCCTCGCGTAAAAAGAGGGGAGATAAGTTTGACGTTTGTCAGTGGCATAATAATTCCCACACGAACAGACCGATTTTGATGCGGTTTTGATCGATCGATATGAATTTCATCATTTAGCGCAGTCTTGAGATATTCTCATTTGTAATCATTATGTTGGTTTTTAATTGTCTTCATTTGTTTTTTATTAGTATCCTAATTCCTAAGTTACCTACTCCTTGTTTGTAGCCTCTTGTCAATGATATTTATTTTTATGTTTAATTATTTTCATGTATAAAGCGAGAATTGGAATGTATTAAAATAATTGCACGTAACTCTTTCTGATATATATCTAATATCATTGTAAACTCAAAATGTCATAGTCGAGTTAAAAAGTCGATATTTCTGCGTTGTTATAGAATCGAATCGCTCACCTTGATATCATGACTAAGCAGAAGTCGAAAATACTAGAAACATATCAACGGAATTATCAAAAAGCATTCCAAGGACTGTTTTTAATACCTTACAGACCATTGTTCATGAATTCTTTGCAAAAATATTAGTAACTCGTTTTTAAAAGCTATTGAAATCTTAAATGTCTTTCATGGCCATTGAATTAGGCATGGGGCTAGACAAATTATAATAATTCAGCATCTTAACCACTACTTTGCAACAGATGTAGATAATAAATATAGTCCTAAAGTTTAAAAACACGGCTGATCGTATATTTAAAACAGTGCGTAATAATTGTTAAAAAATTTATGAAGATAAAGAAAACTCATAATCGTCTTAGACCCGTATGAAGAATATGCTAAGTATAATATACGACGCGTCGCCCTAATCATATAAGACCTTAATAAAATTAATCAAAGTCCATCCAATTAAGATTTAAAGTGATGTGAGAATAAGAAAATTTGAATATTTTAAATACTTAATAGTTACAATATTTCAAAATGCGAAAATAAACAATAATATATTTTTCTTAACTTCTCCACCCATAGGGATACAATTGTTAAATTCAATATGAATCCGATGTGAAACCCAAGGTTTTTTGGCACTCTTGAATAGGTTTCGAAATTGCCATTTTGATAAAACAATTGAATTTAAATAAATATATAATTGTTAAGATCCAGTTAGAAAAATTAAGTTATTCAAGCAATGTAGCAAATATTTTATCTTACAATCACCTCTGTAGTTTTATTTATACCGCGTCTGAAACTGTGCAAGTCCATCAAATTAATCGATCGTGAAATTTTCTGAATTCTACGCTAACATAGGTCTGTAATATGTTCTCATCATGAATGCCGACACCCCGACCTGATGGGGTCTGGACGTGTCGGGAATAATATTTCAGAATTCGAGACCTATATAAGATTACATAATCTTGTGAAAAATTCGTGGCAGGTGTTGAAAATAACTCTGAAGATTATGGAGAATGGTAATACAGTATTAAATATGGGTTTCTTTGTGGTTTTGACAAATGGCAATATCTTTTAGAAAACTCTTCTCGAAAAGTAAAGAAATATCTTTACTTTACAAACCTCATTACTAAGTAATAATACGTTTTTAAGCATCTGTGAATAAGGTTATTATGATTGAAAAAAGGTTTATGAAATTTTCAAAAAGAATAAATGTTCTAAGCAAACCTATCTTAATCAAGGTCCCGAAATGTTGGCTAAATATCAATAATTTAAAAGGAGAAAATATTATATGTTGTTTGTTGACAAAAGTTCAATATTGGTCCATCACTAGGAATTGTTGTTTCATTGATAGTATTTAAAATAATAGTCTTGTAATAAGCTACAAATATTTTTTATATACTTTTAATAAATGCCACAAAGCTACGCCCTCACTTCATTTGTCAAGTAATTTCTAGGAAAGTTAATTTCATTTCACATTACTGTTACTTTTTACCAAGGTCCCTTATAGTCAACGGCCTTCATAGTTAAATTGACACATTCTGGGTGCGATTCCCGCGGAACAAAAACTCTATTGATTTGAAATACACCAAAAATACACTACATACCTGCAGATTTTGAAAGAAATAACTTTAACTACTGTTTTATCAAATCGTCGCCCGAAGTATCTACCAAAAGTAAAAGTTTCAGTAGAGATTTTTGTAAGCTTTATTATATACTTAATTACTTTTTTAATTAATTGTTTTATTAATAAAATTAATATTTAAAATGTAGTACCATATTCACTTTTAAACAATGAAAAACACCTCCATATGAATATTAGGTAGGTACTAATCCAAAAATAAACTCGTTATATAAGCGATGAATTGGCCTGAAATATTAATTATACATACGGGAATTCAATAAGGAAACTATATTGTGGGACAAAATACCTTGGCCTGAATACATGAATGTATTATTTCCTAAGAAAAATCTATTTGTGATGTATTTTACTGTTATTAGTAATTAAAATTATTTGTTTGGATTTACTTCGCAGTGTTCCAATAATACTCATATATAATGAACAATCTTTAATGATAAGTTTATAAATGTTTTAATAATCTAACCTTTTATTGCATGTACCATTTAATGAAGAGTAGACAGAATTTGACATCTGTAAGATTTAGAATAGAAATAATTTTTTGTTGTTTTTTTATTAAATTTGTTGTTAATTTTTAATTGATTGCGTTCAGAGCTAGTCTTGCGTATACTTACCGGCTGCCTGTAATAGCGGGTGAATATCCTTATAAATTATTTTTAAACCTAATTATATTTGTTTAGATAATTAAAAATATTAATTAGTACGCCACATTAATATTGAATAATTGAACGAATCGCGTATTTGTTGATGTTAATTACTAAAAGTAGTGATGGAATATAGTCCGTATCCAAACATACAAGTGATAAATTCTGTCATTTTTTATTAGATGTTTAGGTATCTTCTTTAAGGCGCCCTCCCTTTTTGTTCTATACTATTGGAAAAACACGACAATGCTAGTACTGAGAAAATAAAAACTATAAAGACAATTAAATTATTCCTAATTCGAATATTTAAGCTGAATCATTATTTTTCTTTCAAATATGTTATAGCCAGTATGTTATTTGGTATTGTATATTAAAATACTTAACATAGGTTGATATTACTAATTTACCCGGAATTCTGGCGTACATTCTAATAGAAAATGCCTTTCTAATTAAAGCTCGAATAAAATTCGATAAGACTTGACCGCATTTGAGTTCATAAATGAACAAAAGAGGTTAAACGACTTCCGCACTCGTAAATTTTCAGTCTTTCTTACTCCAACAGAATATTGATTTGATCGAACATTACGCGTATATCTGTATTAGCTACTGCCTACTATATGTAACCACCTTTTATATAATCAAAGCCTGCTTGGTTGCCTTGATATGTTGGCTGGTTTGCGCAGCAAAAAATACATTAACTACGAGGACACGAAATTAGATTTGACGAATTAGACAAATTTTCTTTTCGAAAATAGTTAAAAATAACTAAACAAAAATATTGTTTACCTTTTTAAAACCTACTCCGTGAGTAATTTATATCAGGAATTATTATTGGTTATTTTATTGGTATCTATATTACACTATGACCTTTTTACTATATTATCTATGAAATAAGCAACAGTTGTGGATAACTCACATGTGACGTTAGAAGCATCTTGTGTAGAGAGTCGTTTGAATCTCGGAGAAACAAATAAATATTTTAGTTGGGTAGGCAGAGAACCCAGAGAATTAAATAAAACCACGACATGTTAATAACTAAACACCTCATACGATTCATAGCTAGAATCCATCTCGATCGTTCAATCGTTTAGGAGCTGTGATGACAGACTCACAGACACTTTTAGCACCCCTCTGGTCGTGCGTCGATGGTTAAAAATATTGGTATGCAAATAACACCTTATAATTTACATAATTTTTACACAAATTAAAAGGACGAAGTGCTTGATGCCTAATAGAGTGGTTTATTTTTTACGTAGCAAAAATATTACTGAATAACATATAAAGTATCGTTTATATATTAAGCAGTTTACTATAGGTAGGTAATAAATATAACGACTTTAGACATTTAACACCAGATGACAAAGGCAACGACACCAAGCAAACAGTCATACAAAGAGCATTGTATAGTATTCTAAACATTGATCTACTTACACTTAGCATTGATATGGCCGTTTTATATAACCAGTTTATGGTCAATTCAAGGCAGGTTATTGAAAACAGCGACATAGAAGCGCAAAATAAAACACATTTGCAGGATAACGTTTATTAATGACATTTAATTCAGCGTACAGAAATCGGAAGTAGAAATGAAATAAGGTTGCCAGACGGCAGGTAAAGAAAATCTATGAGCACTCGAACTCACTGGACTCAAAAGCTTAATGCTCGTTAACTTTGACCTTTCTGACATTGCAGAACATTTGAGAGAATCCAGTGTGTGATTCGTGAAATGAAAATGAGGAAAGCTTGCAAGACAGTGGATAGAGAGAAAGACATACAGATGGTTGGTTTGTTCGTGGTCATTGCTGTGCGTCGGCTGGGAGCCGGACCTTCGCAGGCGCCAGATGGCGTGGCGCGCGGCCACCAAGCGCGCGAAACCGTGACGAGCCACGCTAGAGCGCTACACACCAGGAGTCAGGAAGGGATCAACAAGTGACGGGAACACCCCACGAGGCACTTGATATCTAAAAGCCTGCTTAATCACAACCGAATATCACAAAAGCGGTGGCAAGCGCGACTAAGTGGACGGCGGCTTACGTAACGCTAAACTTATCTACTTGTAAAACGTGCAAAAAACTATCGATCACAGAAATAAGCCTTAACACTATCGTGCTCGTGGGGTTATGTAATGGAGTGTGGAATTGAAGGGCGGGCGCAAAGGACATGCGCGTAAGTTAGGAGCTAGGCGAGCACTGCAAGGGAATTGAGCCTCTCGCTTGCCTCTTACCTCCCCCTCTGCCCCGCTTTCGCTTACCCCTATCCCACGCTCGATCCATTCTAGGTAGGTCTAGGCTGATAAATTAAGCTGACGTAACCGCTATTATTTTTCCTGGGAAACAGCCAACTAGATTTCTAGGTTTCAGTGGGAGAAAGGACTTCACTTCCTGAGCGTAGACAGATACAAAATTACTTTCATTGAAAAGATTTTGAGTTTGGCTTCATAATTTGAATGTATGTGTAAATATATATTTTAAATTCATTTAGTTGAATAAAATCGGGGCACAAAAACCATACACGTGGCATTTATTTATTTAATTAATTTGCAAAAATCTAACTAATTTATTGTTAGTTTTAAGGTATACAAAAAGCACGGGTACAAAATCAAAATTTAAAAAATAGTTTTGTTAACAGTGACATCTAGTGTCAAGTGGTGGAACTGAAAGACGCCGCGCAGTCTGGTCTACGAAAGCTACGGTCGCGCTACGAATAAATTGTAGAGGGCAAGTTCCGTCAGAATTTCATTTTTCACAAATAGTTTACAATCAAAAAGTTAAATTAAAAACTTTTTTTATACCATCAATTTAAAATGTGAATTATTCTACCCTATTTAATGATTTGTATAGGTATTATATTATAATTATGTATAATAAATAATAATGTAATACAAAAATCTTGGTACAACGTAAAAATAAGAAGTTTGAGGAAATAAAGAATTTTTTTTAAATGGACATCATAAAATACTACAATACTCGTAACTGACCTCTTGATGTGACGCTTTTAAAATTAACTTGTATGAAGTTTGTAGAACTTTGAAAAGTACAATATTAATGCAAAAACATTTTATTAGCTCTTAAAAAAATGCAATAAAACTCTAAAAATTAACCTCTATGCCCGACAAAAATAGAAGTAGAGCTGGGCCGACTGGACGTAATTTAATTTCCTTTAAATTCGATGCGCTCTCGTAAACAAGGCGTTGCACCGTCGCCAATTTCTCCTTCAACTCGATCGAAAGTGGGCCGACCTATTTTCTACGGTGTAGTCTATAGACCTTCCTTCCCCTTTCATTTTTATTTCGTATGCAATGGTAATTTTATTTTCCTAAGTAAGGCGTGGAGCCAATAGAAAATCTGTTACCATAATCCAGTTGAGTTTCTTGGCTGTTCTAAATGACGGCGCGTTGAACAATCTTTAAACGAACATAAAAACTGCAGACGCCTCAATTAGTCCGTAGAAAGTTTTTTCACTCTCCTTTAAATAACGTATTGGGTTCTAAAACACAACATACTTAAACTAAAGTTTAATAATGTGATTTAATTTTTTATAAAGGATATAATTAGACTTTAGATATGATACACTAAGACAACTGATGGATTATATATGATAAAAAACAACCCCATGTTCTTGTCGCATAATTGAGCTTGAGTAGAGATAATAGTACTAATAAATAGAATTATTTCCTCTCTACTCGTAGGTCCAAATTAAATAACACTGTACAAACTTGAAGCTCAAATAAAAGTTATTTATCTTACTGGATAGATGATAAATAAAACTTATATTTATTTGTATAATAACGATTCATTTTTGGGAGCTACAATAAAAGATTGCTTATGAAACTTACTGATGAAATATAAACAAGAAGTTAGTTAGAACTTGTGGTTTTAAGTTACGTTTACTTGTTTAACAGCGTTAAGAGGCCTATTATCATTCTAACCTTATTTTTTGCATAAAATGGTAAATTTTGACGCTCTTATCCAATGAAACTGAAAACCTTTGACAAATTCGATTTATAGAATAGTATAAATTAGTTATAATAATAGTCCATAGCGGCCTCACTTTTTTTCAATAATATAAAACAATTTATTTTAATATATCTGAAATTCAGCAGTATGATTTTCAAGCGCGACAACTGTTTTGATATTGTAGACTTGATTAGTGGAGTAAGTCAACAAAATAAAATGTAAGTTAAAATGTCCATTAAATAATTTTAAATTCCATAGTGGCCCCAATATTTTGAAATATTTGAAAATTTAAGAAATAAAATCCCAATCATAAATAGAAATTAATAAAACTTAAAAACGCTCAGATTTAACTGATAATTTCTCTTTATTTCACATGTATTTTTACGTAAAATTTATACCTAAATATTTGTTAGTTTATAACAGAGAAATATTGCAAATTGTTTCTTAAATGTTTTAAATATAAATGGTAAATTATTAAATAAACTAACGACCCGTCCCGGCTTCGCACGAGTATAAAACATATATTTAAACCTTCCTCTTCAATCACTTTATCTATTAAAAAAAACAGCATCAAAATCCGTTGCGTAGTTTTAAAGATTTAAGCATACAAAGGGATATAGGGACACAGAAAGCGACTTTGTTTTATACTATGTAGTGATGTTGCGTGTCAGTTCTGTGATAGGTCAGTTTATGAGAGTTGTATGTGTCAACGCAATTCTGTAATAGGACTCTTAACAACATGAACCCTTAAAATCAGTTTGGATTTCAGCAACCAATTTCAGCAAAAAATTTCAAAAAAAATAACTTGAGATAGAAACGTCTGTAATAAATAAAATTAATATAATAGGGTTACAAACAAAATATTAACGCTTGTATTGCACAAAATACATATAAATAAGTTTATTTTGTAACGCTATCTGCTTTAATCGCTCATCAATCATTTCCCCTTTTCTTCGAATATTTTCTATTGTTTTACCTAAATTGATGGCTATCGCAATGACTTGCATTACTTCATAGAATGCACTTAACTTTTATTAAGGAAAACTTTGGTTTTCCTTATAGTTTTAAGAGGTATGAATAAAATAGATTCAGATTACTTACACTTTTATTTAAACTAACCAATTATTTTGATTTTTAATATAAGAATAAATTCTAAATCAGAAAAATGAAATAAAACTGATTTTAACATCTGTATGCATTATTGATTGAATCTAGAGAGAGGTCTGAATGATTTTTGCAAAGGTCGGCTTTAGTGTTAGCTTAGTAATAAAAATTGCATAGATCTTGTTTTGTATAAATAAACGTTTCTTCCGTATAATTTAGTTTTCGTTGTAGTTTTATTTTTAAACCACCTTTCGTGACTTCGTCTGAAATTTCATTAAAAACATTCAAATTTTTTGTGTGAATTAGTAACAAACATTCATACACCCATTCTCATAATTTTTTATATTTATAATATTAACAGGATAATAGAATAAATAACTAGGATCAAAATCTTATAATGACAGGCAGTTGACCATATCTATCATCTTAGACAATAAGCCGGAAGTACATACAACAATGTATAAAAACCCTCTGAATCTTACTTATAAATATGAATATCTCCTAACTGGATCCCTATAAATTATAGCTAAGAACCATCTCGATCTCGTCAGTTAATTTGTCTATTCTTTTAGTAGCTACAATGCCACAAACAGACACGTCAAACTAAAAAAACAACACCCGTTTTTTGCGACGGTTTTAACATCTATATTAATAAAATAAAGTCGGGTTATTTACACCAATAATAACTTAAAAACGGATGGACTCTTTTTGATGATCTCTGATATGTTGGATTCGTCTAATCCGTGAATAGCAGAATAAGTATTAAAATATAGAAAAAATCACAATAAAGTGTTTATGTTGAAAATTTGTTTACTCATACGTTTTCTATGGAATGACGTTTAAACTTTAAACTCAGAAGCTACTCAAAGTTCGCAATGTCAGCTAGTAGTGCATAAAACCTCAAATAAAAATTGTTAAAACACAATATAATCTCACATACTCTTTGTAAAATTAAAGCAGAACGAGGTTGCGCATTTTAGTAACAGAGTGAATATTTTTATTTTAAAGCGTCAAGTTTCGTTTTGACACGGAAAGTGAAAAGTTATGTATGCTCCGGAGATTTCTATTTTCGCTTTGTCTGACTTTTCACTAAGTGATAAATCTTAACTTTAACTGTTTTAGAATTGTTTCTTCAATAATTTTAACTTGCTCACTAACTTTTAGAACTTATTCTTATTTTGATATTACTCAGCGATTGCTCCAATCATCGCGTCAAAGACAAATCACAGCTTGAGGTCAAATTGGAATCCGTGAGTTCGCTTTCTTTACATTATTTTAATTATATTTAAAAGGAAACAAACAGTTTCAAGAAAAAATTGCGATAAATATACGCGCTTTTATTCGGTCAAACAGTTTAGTACAGAATGCCTTTGCAGGTCTTATTATTTAATAAGGCTGTTATTTTAAGTTTGTTGTATGATTATTAGACCTTCATGAATGCATTTTCATTATCACTTTTTTACGGATGTGACATAGATTTTCCGTAGTTGATACGTAAGTGAAGCCACCACAAATCCGAGGGTTATTTTTAAAGGAAATTCTAGTAATATATTAACACCTTGGGACAATGAGACCATTAAAATCTGAAGACAATGTTATGGAAACATAGACTGGACTTTCAACATGAACCCCTGCCCCCGCAGCCGTTGCAGCGGCTATATAAGACATCGTTTTACCCATTCGAGGTTCCCACTTTGCTTAACCACTAAATTTATGTATAATTTTGTAAAAGTGTAATTAAATTGTGTGTTATCTAATTAGTTTTTTTTAAATCTCACAAGTTGAGATATTTTGTCTCGTATTTGTATGAAAGAACTTTAATAACGCTGTTATTTTAAAAAACGTCCACTCACTTATCACAGCCCGTAGAATGTTATTTTTTTAAAATTCTACTGGCTTTAAGCAACATGTATAATTTTTTCGCTGTAATAACAGCTTAAAGTGCTTAAATTAGAGAGTTAGAGTTACTTTTTGCAAATGGTTTAACTATGTTGCATAATTTAGTTAGTATTTATCCTTTTGTTTATTTAACTGAATTGTTTTTTTTTTAAAAAGATATAAACGTGTTTTAATAAATTATTTAAATTAATACCCGTACCTTAAAAATAGGAACCTGTTTTACCTAAATATGTAAATTAAAACTATACCTTAAAAATAAACTTAGGACTAACTAAGATTTCTAAGAAATGTATGGTCAAAGATTGTACAACAAAAGATTCTATTTATTATGAAAACACAGTGTTTATATGTATATCACGAAACACGTGAAAAGGGTACAAAGGCTTTTCATGAAAGTTTACACGTCATGATCCAGATGAAATTCGCTTTGAAACTTACGTGCATGTAGTATAATACATATTTGATTAGCCAGCCACATTTTTGTATTCCCAATAAGAATTTAAAAGGTGTTGCGAATCTAAAATTCAGTGTGCAATAAGAAAGCAGTGAAATTGAATACCATTTAAATTCCCCCGTCAAAGTAATATCGTTAATTATATATTAGAATCTATCATAAATGGATGATAGACAACTGAAACATTTAAAGTTATTGTGTAAAAAAAAGAAAACGGTTTTACCGGATTAAGCCAGTTTATTTAAGAAATTTTTTACAATTATTTGTAATTATTTAACAAAATTATTTCATTAAATGTGTGACACTCGCATAAATATAAGATATTACTAAGTTTTTGTGTATCATTTTTTGTTAAAAGTTATTGTATGTCTTACTTTTATAACGTTAAAGTTGGCCTGTTTAAAAATAAAGTGCAAACGATTGGCTTCTCGTGTCGCGAAGCTAAGCATCACAAGATCACTGTCAAATATTTGATAGAAAATCTTAAAATTCTCTTAGCTGTTACGTGAAAACTTACATGGCCGCTATGGGATGGACAGCTTTTCAATAGTAAAAAACTAAGAAGCTAAATACATGCATACACACATAAGCTTATTGTAAAAAAACTATTAAAATACCGATGTCACGGCCAAAATTTTACGAATATAATGCTTTTTAATAACATTACTACAGCAAAACTATAATAATCACTACGTATTATAAAACAAAGTCGCTTTTTCTTCCCCCATATCCCCTTGTATGTTTAAATCTTTAAAACTACGCAACGGATTTTGATGCGTTTTTTTTAATAGATAGAGTAATTGAAGAGGAAGGTTTTTATATATATTTTATACTCGTGCAAAGCCGAGGCGGGTCGCTAGTATGTCATATGTTGCTATATCTATGATGTGGTAAACCGCTTCCTGACCCACTTGAATAAGTAATTGCAATACACAGTGGTGTTAAGGGACTAAAAGAATAATTTTATTTTTCTTTCATAAGAATATATTGAAAATAATTTCTATTAGCTTATATACAATGATGTACACTGCTGGTACATACCTATATTTTAAGTATGAGATGTAATAGTAATAAAGAAAAAGTAATAGTATGTTTTAGTAAGGATCGAAAAATATATAAAATACACATATTTTTAAAATTTAAGCTAACATTTATATTTTAAACAGTAAAAGGTGCAAATGGAAGTTAAATATCATAAAAAAATTTTAGTACTGTTATAATAAGTGATTTTTATATTTTAGAACCAACTTCCGAGTAAAGCTTTCACTTTTGGATGTCGGTTAAAAATAAGTAGCTATAAAAGCCCCAATATGAAATGTTAATTGAAAATATGATGTGGACGTACATAAGTAATATTCATCATAATATGAAAAATATATAGAATTTGCAATCTATGTAGACACTGATCATCATTGAAACAGTGAAAGGTCATATTCTTCAAGGCCGCTTGATGTAACAGCCTAAAATGGGTGAAGTGCAGCGATCTGTAGCAATCTATTATTTATTTTGGCAAAAGACTTGTGTTTCGAACTGACATGGATATTTTTCCACCACTTAAACTTGTTATTTGGAACTGAAACTTGGCACTGATGCAGCGTGCCCAAATTTCACCTTGACTTACATTGCAGAAATATATTAAATAAATTATGAATAGGAATTTTTTATGACCTAATTTCACTCCAAATATTTTGGTCTAATTATTTCTAAATTCTAGTTCGGTTTCAATGCTGCAATGCTACGAGCTACGTCACACATCGGCAGGCCTGCTTTCTGAAGATTGTTAAAAATGTTAAAGTTGGACATTTAAAGACTTATCAAAGCCGTTGGGATGGGTACCCAAAACAATGGCTGGATTACCGCCTTGTATCGCTATTATATATATAAACGGTGGCCGAAATATGAGTCAGCTTTCGGGTTACTTGTGGTGTCATCTAAGCGCGTCGATATCTTTTTTAACAATCGACGCCCCTCTGACTCCCGTGGGCCCAGCGTCTCTACTCCAAAAGGAATTAAAATATAAGAACAACATAGACTTTCATATTTTCGTCTTTTGTTGCTTTCTGATATCGCCGCGCTACCAGCAGCTTGCATGGAGATGCGAAGACGCCAGTGAATCGACGCAAGTAGCGTACAGGCCTCTGTTTATATCTTTAAAATATAATTCATTTATATATATAATAAAAAAATAAACATTGCTACATCCCTAAAACTACTACTAGTACTACTATTAGTAAAACTTTAATTGACCAGTGGTTAGGTAGGAATAGACAACGGATTAAAAAGTTACCGTAGTAAAAAATGATTTAGTTTATCTAACATAAAATCTCGTGCTCCAGTGGCGAAACGTGCCTCCGCTCGCTTTCACCAATACATCAACAAACAATGGAATCAATTTGTGACTATATCAATGTGTAAGATTATCATTTATCAAACATCACTTGCCATTAATGGTCTGAAATTGATACTGAGCCATATAATAACAATTTCATTTACTGTATTCATAGACCATATAATAATTGTATACAACAATAATTTCATTATTTTAATTATTCACTAATTATCTTAAACAATACTGTAGTACATCTAATCTAGTCTTTGAATTGGGTCAAATAAATCGTTTGCTACGATATTCGTTTTTTAAGAGATATCGATAGCATTTATTTGTAATTACTAATCGATTATTATATTAGATCGAAATTAGACGAATTATTTTACTTAAAATTGCTTTAACTTACATTACTTTTAATTTTAATGATATGCTTTCGTTGACAGTTGGATGTCAGCTGAATTTAAGTATTATTAAATGCTACAAGACGACTGAAATAAAAACGTTTGTTTTCAATAACTTTTTAACCTATTCTTCGAATACAATTGAACTTGAATACTTGCAACACTACGTAAAGGACTTAACTAGGTAACTTTGAAACGACGTCTAGAAAAATACCTATTTATTGTATATATTGGTTATTTTGCTTTGTTTGTAGGATTTAAATTTAAATTTAGTGATTAAGAATGGTACATGTTTTGATAAAATAAATATAGTTTCATAATTCCATAGTTATACGGCAAAGGTTATTGAAGTTGTGTGAGTAATTACGCCTATGCGAAGTTCTTTCGGATTAAAAAGTATAAAATATATATGAAAATAATATATGAAAGAAATGTCTACAAATTTTTTACACAAAAAAAGCCTAGCTGTCAATTGTCATCATGACAAACATTCTGTCAAAAATGAACTTCATTCAGATGAATGTTTCGACTTAGTATTTTTAATTATGCGACGGCACGGCTTTACATGGAAATGTTCTGGATTTGTTTGATAACGTTAAAGTATAAAATTTACTAAATATTGTTAGCCCCCGAAGCAAAAAAGGGGTATTATTAGTTTGTCAGTGCGTGTGTGTGTTTTTCTGTGGCATGGTAACGTCTAAACGAACAGACCAATTATAAAGTGGTTTATTTATTTGAAAGTTGAAGCGGAAATTGATCATTTTTATAATTTACTAATTTTATTCTTTGTTATTAACATGTCGCTGTGTTTTTAAATTATCTTTTATTTTAAAATACAAAAGGTTCACAATTAACAGTTGTGTTCGCAAAATACTAGAGGCACTATTACGTTGTATTACTATAAATAAAAATCTTAATACGCCTGCAAAGGTGCTTTAAAAATACTATGGTGTAATTAGAAGGCACTTGGATTGCTTGAAGAGTCACTTGCAGCCTTAAGACAAATCACTGTCTCAAGTCGACAACTAAACGATGTCAGAATTAGATTCCTCACTGTCTTGTGGGAACAATAAAGTACACTTAAATAAATCGCAAAACTGTTACTTTGAACATAAGTGACGTCTAAGCTACTGGGTTCAAAGTAAATGGATAAAATATTCACATCATTCACGCCCAAAATATATACTGAATTCTAAAATCTCAATTAAAGATTTAAAGGTGACACAATAAAAACGGAACCAAACTCTGTCCTAAAAAAACAAATCGGTAATTAAGGACGGAGCTCTTGAGTAACTTAACTAGAAAAGGTATTGAGTAATGACGCCTCTATGCCCGACTTGGGGTTGCGGTATTTGACTTTTTAAAATCCATGTTATGATTGTCTGAAAGTGAGTTTAATCATACCTAAAGTGGATTCCTGTAGCCCAAGTGGAGCATGGGGAGACATATTTCTGTATCTGTTTCACTAATCATTTTCTTTACCGGCAAGTAGGTGATCAACCTTCTGCGCCTACCCAACCGAAACATTCATTTGTTTCCCCGGGATTCGAACCCTCTGGCGTAACACGCACATGCGATAACTACTTAGCCACGGTGACGATTAAGCCGTTAAACGGCTTTGATGAGCCTTTTGTATATTTTTGTAAATATATTTAAATACGTAGTTGATATCGAGTATGAGTAATGATAGCTAATATATGTATGCATTAAACTAATGGATAATGCGTGGAAATCTGTTGCAGTAGAATTTCAGATTATGGTTTGTAATTAATTTTTGGCTTTAGAAATATTGATCTATTATTTAAAAGATAATCTGTCTATATTTTCATCGTAGTTTTATCGACAATATAAAACCCATTTCATGGAATCTTTCGAACGGTTGCTCGGCTGCTTAATTAAAATGCACTCGCCAGAAGGTCGAGTGGCAGGTGAGGTGTTCTCAAGAACGCCGGCTGATTTTGCGCACTTTTTAATTTCACAGACAATGTGGAACAATGGGTCTTTAATCTTTACATTTCTGAGTCAAGAGAGTAAGCGGCTGATTTCAACAACAATAGATCCTAAGTTGCTGTGGCGCGTCTCTTAAATATGAGTATTTCGTGATGTTGAAGATTTTATCCGTTGAAGTTTTAGTATATAAGTCTATATTATGCTTGCTAGGGTCAGATAAAAAGAGAATAATTTATGTATATGTATGTTTAACAAGAAATACGGATAAAATACTCCAAATACTCATGTTCTTTTCAATGTCTTTCTGTATATGAAAAATACAGATCGAATTAATAACCTCCTTTTTGGTTTTTATGAAGGTCGGTTAAAAATCATTAAAGTTACTAGCCCGTAACAGTTAATGAAGAATAATTGGTTGCATAATGCACATGTAACATTTTACTCGGAAGAATTCCAGCTTTCTGCCATTCGTTCATCTTTAGTATTTATAGCATTAGTAAGTACTAACAGAATAATTATATTAAAATTAAACTTAATATTAAACTATAGCTGCCTTATTCCAAAACGCGGTTTAAAGATAGGCCTAGGGTTTGTTACCAGAGAAAAACCTCATTTTTGTATGAACGTTAGATGTGTATCCTAACAACCAATACTGAAACATCTTTAGTCCATGTTTTGTAACAAGACCTTAAAAATTCTTACTTAAAAGACAGTCATAAGATTCAGGTGTTATTTAAGTTTTTGAGAAAATTGACATAGGTTTATAGGTAAAATATAGGAGTTTTCAGGCAATGAGCTACGAATACGTGTCCGAATGAATAATTCGTAGCAGGTGCTACGGTGTAACACCTTTGAAGGGATACGGTGCGTTAGCCGTACTTCGAACATATTTTATTGATTGGCTTAATAGACAGAACCCTAAGTCAGAACTCTATCTACTCTTTCTGAATGTTTCAATTGATTTATAAATCAAATTATCGCAGGATTCTAAATGATCTACACATTCGTTGTTTGACCTTATCTTACTATTTGAATCTCACATTTTCGAATAAAATAATAAATTATTAATTTGGTTTATTATTACAATCTACTTTACCGCACATCTAAGGAGTAGGTCAAAAAATGTATTTCATCCACAGACTTTGGCGACACGATCAAAAATATTAATCGAAATTCTAATCTTTAAAAATAATCCAATCTATAAAAATTGTTTTTCTTCTGCATTTATTTTCTTTGAAATTAATCAACTGTAACTCTATAGTATACAGCTTCCCAGCTTGAGTCGCTTAACATGGGGAATATCACGTTTTGATTGAAAACAATGTTCGTTAAGTAAAGTGAGACCGGGATCCCTCAAGGCGAGCTAAGTCAATAATCTTTTGATGCACTTAACTCATACTATACCAATAGTTAATATAACTTTATTATTTGCTTTATTTCATAACTGTTCCCGCAAGCTTGTCTGCGTGGTAGGTGAATGGATTTTATGGACAGAATATTCTTTTGAATAAAACCAGCCTCAGTGACTCCTTTCGTAATCCATACATGAAATTAGCTGGAAAATATTTACGAATTGATAAAAAATTTAAAAATTATTAATCATAAATTATGTTACAAAAAATATTTTTATTTTCAAACTAGCCATTTTACATTAACAATTTTAATTATATTCATAGATAGTCATATCCATAATGAATTGAGTACATCAAAATTGTTGAAAAACAATATAACTAAACCCTTTTCGTACTAAAAGACGGAGTTTTGGGGCAGCAAGTTCGCTAATAAAATAATCACATTACACAAATACGACTTCTTAATTTCATTTAAAAGAAGGTCAATTTGCATAACTCTCGAATTTAATGTTGCCTACAAAAACGCGTTCCGTAATGGTCCTTCCACCTGCTCCACTTCTATTGATGGCTTTCCTTTGACCCTTATTTGTCCTACATTCCTGATTCGTTACGTTACAGCCATAAATCGTCTAATTAAGTACCGAGTGACAGGAGTGTTTAATCCGAGGCTTTTCCGGACAATTTTAATTTAGACTGATTGACTACAGTTTTGTGTAACCGAAGTCATTAAACTTTGGTTACGGTTAACTATATGAAAACCAAGTACTTTAATGCAAGTTTAACATGAGACAAACAGTCGATTGATGTCTGTTAAGCTCAGTCTACTAAGCAGATTTGGGGAGAACTTAGATGTATAATTTGTCATGGTTTTTTGTAAGTTATTTGAAATATGGTTATGATTATTTATTGAATATGTTGGAAATAATTGCCTATTAATTTTTTTTAAACAATTTATGGTTGTATTCATTTTTTCCTATAGCTCGTTATGCCAAAAAGATAGTTTAAACATACAAAATTTTATAGCATTTTTGTTTTCAAGAAAAATGTATATACCTACTTCTTAAACGATTTTAGCGAGTTTATTGACATTTCATATTTTTAGTTTATTTATTTATGTAAAACGTTTTTTTTAATAATATATTTTAAGATATAGAGTAAAGGGTTATTGTATTTGAAAAATTATAAAGACTTGGATTGTCTGGTGTCAATTGTCATTCCAGTCAAAGGCTTACTTCCATCTTTCGCTAGGTGGACTCTTTCAAAATTATATGTACTTTATAAGTCTATTACTATGTAGTACATAGTAACTCAATGATCCATTGTAATATATTATATCGACATAACGCGGTAATACAACCATGATTTAAGGTTCACACCTCATCACTATTGCCTCATATATTATAAATGTAGAATTTGTGCATAATTATTTGATTTGTAACTACAGTTTATAAAATTGTAATAAAATTGAATGATTTTTCCAACAATATAACAAAATAAAGGACAAAACGCTATAATTTTGTTGAATGCAATATCGGGTTTCTGGTTTCCTATTCACTGAGTTCGAGTAATTCAAATCGAATTAAGGTGAGAAGTCTTGACGTATAACCATTATTATAGGTAACATCAGCTAAATTGGCTCATGTAGTACGATTTTTGACATTTTATTTTTATGATGAAGTGTATGATTTAACTATATCCATATTAATATGTCTTTATTCGCATCAGTGCGGTTAAATATTCTTAAAAAATACAATAATTATTATATTGTCTACAGATAGCGTCTTTAAGCTTACAATTCGTTTACTTATCAATCAGTTAATGGTCATGGGGCTATGTAGCTTATATGTAAAGCACATTAAAATTTATTACATATTTATAAAATTCAAATGAGTTTTGTTTCGTTAAAACTTAACTTATAAACTATCATATTCACAAGAACATCAATGAATAAACTATGTAAACATTTTAACATACCTTTTGTGTAAATGTTGCCAGTAATGTTTACGAAAATACTCTGTTTTTATAAGGATATGGCTTAAGTGCTTGGGCGAGCGAATTAAATAGTTTTCTATTAGTGATTTGAGCTAAAAGGATTAGACTACCTTATGAAATCTTAAGAAACATTAAGAATTATTGTTTTTGAATATTTGTTTGTTGGGTTCTTACGCTTTAACCTGTAAGTTAGATAAATACCTTATCGCAGAGAGAATACAAAGCTTGTTTTCCAATGTCCTGGATATTTTAAGCTATTTAAAAGATAAGCCATTTAAGAGATAATGGACTTTACCTTACTGAATGCTTATCTTTTAAGCCCTTGTGAAGAAATGTGTTTGAACCCAGGACTTGCTGCGCAACACGCGTAAACCGCTTAGCCACGGAGGCGGTTAAAAAAAATCAAATACAATGCAAGGACGACATAGAAATCTTCTAAGCTAAGTTTGGGTTAATACAATCAATGTCCAGCTGCTGCCTTAAATAATTCCTAATCAATAAAACCACTAGTAGTGAAATTGGCCACGCATCGAAAATTCAATATATAAATAGAGGTATTTTCTCAATAGTACACACTACTATGAATAATATAAACATTGAATTTCCAAAATCTATTTGATGTCTTAACTGTTAAATGTTCTTTAACATACAAGAAAAATATTTTCCGTAGCACCACTGTGAAACACTCAATGAGTGAATAATTCAAGTGTCACTTGCGTGTCGACCTCCGCTCCGTGACGAACACGCGTGCTGCTATTGTTTACGATCTTTTGTTTGTTATTTGCTTTGGACACTCCATACACGCATAAGCCACGTGGGAATTAAATCCATCAACTTAAATTCTACGCCTCTAGGGATACTATAATATTTTTAAAAATCAATAAATCGACAAATGCACTAAGAATTTACTGATAAATAAAACTGAATTAATAAGCCAAATACTTAGAAGATAATTTGCTACTTTATAATAAAATGCTGTTTAAAACTGATAAAAGCACTGGAATTAATTAAAATCTATACTTAGTGGGCGAAATCGGTTCCCACTTGCCTCATAAGTTACATAAGGTGTCGGATGCACTTTATAGCAAATACTCGCTTTGTCTTAATGCTCACTAACTTAATTGTAAGAAGAAAATGTGCTATTTTCTTAACGAACAATTAAATTTGTCGTATGTTTGAAGTTGATTTCCTTAATCAGTTTGCGTATAATATTATTTTGTATCGTGATTATTTAACAATAATTTTTCCGGTTTTTTAAAAAGTACAAAAATCCTTATAATACTTTTTAAAAAGCCGGTATAAATGTACAACTATATCAAAAAAGTTTAACTATATTCACATGTTTAACATCTGAAAGTATTTAAAACGTATGAAAAGTTTAATTCAGTAGGAAAAAACTCAGAAAGTTGAATAGCTTTAAAATGCAATTAATTAGTGGACAGACCGTGTTGCAGACAGAACAAAAAATGCGAATTTCATATGAAAGAAACATTCAGCTCAACCCGAGTTGTTACTGAGGGTAATTATTACAACAATGAATGTGATTTAATATTCATTTTAGGGGTATGCGAAATTCGACTCCGTTACCAAGTTGAGTTTAATGAACGTTTTTTTTATACGCATCCGTGATGGTAAGTCATCTAGGTTTGGGACTCCCAACATATCATCATCGAACTATTTATTATTTAGAGAATCTGGTGAGCGCATATCAACTAAAACTCTAGGGTGGGTTTGAGTGCCAAACCAAAGACGCCAACGAGAGAGAATTTATTGACCCTTAGTTAACGCAATCATTAGTGAAATATACCTATTTGTATTTTGATGTATCGTCTCTGTCATTAACTGTTGTCCTGTTTACTGCGGGTCATTAAACCAAAGCATTCAAGGCAGATAGTGATCACGTAAATGCCACTAAAGAAAAAGTTTTGACAGTTTTTATGAAAACAATCAACTGTTTTAGTTATTATTGCAATTGTGGCTAAATTCAAACGTACTTTATGTTTGAATGTAATATGGTATTTTTAGAATTCGCATAATAATATGCGATAAAAAGTTAATATTATGAGTATGTTCCGAGCACTGACATTTAAGACGCGTAGGCGTTTGCGTAAGTTACGAAAAATATATTGACGTAGCCTATAAGCTACGTTACGTCGTAGGCGTAATCAACCGCATCTGTCGTTGATTTTTGATTCGAATCCCGGGGAAACAAATAAACCTTTCAGTTGGGTAGGCATAGAACGTTGATTACCTGTTAGTTTGTAAAGGAGACACTAAGAGATACATAAATGTGTATGCCACAGGGGTTAAGGGATTCTACTAGAAGTTATGAATTTTCGGTTTTGATATTTAAAGCTTAAATAAAAAACCCTTAGTTGGCACTTTTTTTACACAAATAAATAATATAGCCTGTACTTCTAACGCGATAACTTATATCTAACAAGGTTTTCGCGGTTTATCGTCGCGATCGCATTTTCCACCCGTGTCATTATTTCACCACTATTTCGGTGCCAAGTGTGCTACATTGCACAATTTCAGATGAAGAACCTCACTCCGTATTTCAAATTCTCGCTAGCATAATATCACTACAACTTCCCATGAGTTCCATTTAAGATGCTTAAAGATGTTGATTTTTTGGAGCTATATAGTGAGGATTTCATAATTAATAATACCTCTATAATAAAAAAAATCGTACCTATCATAAAAAAGTCTGTCTGTCTGTTCACAATAAATTTAAAACGTAGGTACGGAACGAAGTTTGAAGGGACTGCCTTGTGTCTTTAAAAAAATCATTAAGAGACACCGGCCATAATATTTCTGTTAATTTCACAGCGATACAGAATGTAGTCGGCCAATTTGGCAACAGGCCAATGTAGACGTAAAAGTAAGTTTTATAGTGACCTTTTATGCAAAACCAATAAACTGATTTTGATGAATGTTGGAACAGAAATAGATAAGACCGCAAAGAATTACTCATGGTATTTCATACTGAATATATTATAATATATTCTTAATCGTCTTAATCGACGAAACCTTAGTTAAAATACATTTTTATCGAGAGCAGTGACGACAGAATATAGAACTCTCGAGGTCAATAAAATCTCATATATTATGTTTCTGCATGACATACATGCATGTCTTCAAAGATTTAAATCGATTTAAATCTTTGGTTGTCTTGTATTATTTTTGTTTTAGTTTGGAATAAATTAAAATCCAGTTCGGCCATATAAAAGCGTAATAAAAAATTTAAATTCACTTTTTTAAGACTAGTTTGTATCTTTTATTAAATTAAGTTCTTTAACTATATTTTTAAATTTCAAGGTACGAGGGTGGATCGTAGGCGGAGATTTAAACTTCCACGAAACCGAATACCAATCGATAAAATTTTATATACAACTAAGCAAGGGTATAATTTTATCACCGTCTTAATATTTTAGGCACATTTTAACCAGCAACTTATTACCTGCGTCTTGATATGCGTTTTAAAACAAAAGGTTAGTTATTATTTTTTGTTATTAAATTATTTATTTTATGGTAAATTTCTAATTCAGACTATTTAATTTTTGTAATAATAGAAAAAAAAATTGAATCTCAAAAGGTAATTTAATATTCTTATTTACATATTCTGTATATTCTTCAAGACATAAATGCTTTTAGGTGTTAAACGAATGACTGCGATTTTCAAGAACCAGCTTGCAACAAAGTTTATATAATGACCACAAATCTTATTCACAGAGCAAAGAAATGACAATTGGCTCGCGCAGCTGTCACAGAACAACTAAATAGAACTGAGAATTAATTTGCTATATTATTTTTGTAGTCAATCATAAAGGCAAATTCAAAAACTTTAGACACAAGTGACACTCGGGTTGTAACAGACAATAAAGCAAATAACTCCACAGACTATATTCACAAAAAGCATAAACAAAAGAGTCGTACAGGTATATTCTGGCTGGCTCTCGTAAAAGAATAATGACGGAAGCCTAAGGGCCATCGATACTGCACCGTAATGGTCTTTACGCCTTCATTAAAAGCCAGTGCGCCTAACTGCAGTATGCAGTTTGTTAAATTCATTATTTTTAACTTTAAACCTTGATTTATTACGAGTCTGATAAACCTTGATGAGACCGGGGGTTATATGCAGCGTCAAATTCTACAAACCGAAATACTTAGGCGAAACCGGACGCGCTGCTTTCTGGACTACCGAACCGATTCAGAAAATCTATTAAACCAACATCAATTTTTTGAAGAAAATCTACACAAATAATATTCATATGGTCTTTTGTATGATTTGGTTCGTTCATTTAGGTAGCAAGTTATAATATTCCTTCATGTATAAATAATACTAAATTATAAAAAGTTTATTTTATTTATTTAGAGTATCAATCACCAAGATTATAATAATTAATTTATAAAGATAGACAATAAACATAATCTCTGTATGCGTGTTTGCTGCTTTGTTGCTTTTGATATTACAATGCATGTTATACGTGAAATTCCTTCATGTAACTTGAACCGTCGTTCTTGGAATATGTATTACATATTCATTTCTAAAACGATTGAAACTTAGGCGGGCTCTTAGGTGCCCGGGGGAACTCAACTAGTCGTATCAAAGAATATCTAAAAGGAAATTTAATATCCCGTAAAAGGAAGATCGGAACGCTGAGGGACTTCACTCGTAAATTAAGCTCATTCTGTCACAGACCAACTTGCACAAATACTTAAATTGTAACTAACAAACAACTAGGTGTATTATTAAATTAATGATTGTTTTTCTGAGAATCGAACCGAGCCGAGTAAGACGCATGACCATCTTAGTTACGAAGCTTGGCCTTTGCGCTACGATATAAAAGTAAAGTTGTGAATCAAACAAACAAAAATGCCTTATAAATATGTTTTTAAAAAGAACTTACGGGCTTTTTTAATCATTCTAAGAGACAGCACTATTCTTTTATCTTAGTTACATGTTTACCCAAGGGAGTCAAGAGTCGCGGCTTCAAACACTTTAAACTTTTCAGCTTAGCACTTACTCAATTTTTTGGCTTGTTAATTTTACACAGTCTTTAACAATTACAAGGTACTAGCTGCGCCCTGCGGTTTTTGTAACATTTTTCATTAATGCTCCGTTCCTTTTAGTTGAAGCGTGTTATTATAATAAATCCATGATAATTAGACTGTCCAACACAAAAATAAAGCTTTATAATATTAAAAGTAGATTCTTTTACATTTTAGAGTTTAGCTTAAACTACTAGACATAAAACTGTTAATTTTAGAGCTGTTGACGACGGTAGTATTGTAAAACTTAGGGCGTGACATCTTAACAAGTTTTACGATGATTATATACACAATAATAGAATGATGATGTTAATACTGTTAATACGATCTAGTACGTTTCTGTTCAGAAGCATATTTCTGTATTGACAGGATTTTAATTTCTTGAGATGTAAGAGTATTTTCATGTGACAGCCGTCAATGCTGATTCAAATGTTGCTGCGCCTTATCCAATTGTTAGCCAATGTGATACTTTATTTTAATACTATGCCCTTAATTTTCTGCTATAGCTTATATATCGCACCCTTAGAATGAAAGTGACTCAACTCAAAATTCCTGTAACACTCGATTTTATCATAAACTGACCTTATAAAGCATATTCTAAAACCTTGTAAAGTAGAAGTGACCTATATCTTAGTATAACATGTATTCAATACTATAATTTTTTGAAGACTTTAATGCTCATTTATCACAAAATGCATTTTTTGGATTAGGTCACTTTCATTCTAAGGGTGCGATATATTGCTGCTATTTTCGTAACCTTTCCAATATTAACGAAACTTGATAAAGATAGGTCATAGTCATAGGTGAATACATAAGCGAGTACATATTGCTTTTTTAGTAAAAGTTTTTTTAGAAAAGGCGTGGTTATATCCACACAGTATTGTTGTCCCATTTGACATATAACCATGTACACTTTGAGTCCAATATTTGATCAGGGCATCAATAGTACTATCGCTGCAAATAAATTATTGTACTCAATATGAGCTATATTGGCTAAAGTAAAGTATTATTTACATATATTTTGTAGTATTTGCAGCTGTCACAATGATGTGGCATAAACGAGTCTGGAGACGTGTTCTTTACGTGCTTCGTATAAATTTATAGCAGAAAACTAGCAAGTTGCGAATCTAAATGTAAATAGTTCGAATACAGTTGTGTTGTATAATAATGATGTAACTAGTTTAAGCCCGCGACTTTATCTAGAAAGTATACTCTTTTCTTTATTTTGTTCTTTTTGATGTTAAATACATACATATCATGTTTATTGTTTATCATTTGCAACGTATAAAAACTTGAAAAGAAATAAATAAATCAATTTAAAAATTGTTCCATTACCACGTTGTTATAGTCAATTTGATTGTCTACTAAGTTTTATTACTGCATTGTCATTATCTGCTTGCCTGGCTATTGTCAATAGCAAACCCAAGGCATAATGACGTAATTTTTCACAGTGCCTATCCAGAATGACAGAAACCCTACGAGTATAGTTTAAGTCCAATAATTTTTACATAGTACAGTATAGTTGGTAATAGTGGAGTACGAGAATCATTATGAAAACTTATATAGTAAAGGTACACCTCATTCCTTCCACTACGCGACCCAGTAACGCTATTTTTCTTCATTCCAACACGTCTTTTAGCACATTTATCTTTCTCCCGCCGTCTCTATTACTCTTTTGGAGGATCTACAGTACAATAATTAGAAAGATCGCATCAAAAATAACAGAAACAATTTCTAATCCAAAGAAAAGTTTCAGTATCTGTTTATATTATAACAAAGAGTTTTTCATATGCACATCTTAATATATATAAATTACGTGTCACGTTGTTTGTCCGCGATGGACTCCTCTACTTAACCGATTTTAATCAAATTTGCACACCGTGTGCATTTTGATCCAATTTGAAAGATATGATAGCTTACATCTTAATCACTACATAGTATAAAACAAAGTCGCTTTTTCTTCCCCTATATCCCTTTGTATGCTTAAATCTTTTAAACTACGCAACGGATTTTGATGCGGTTTTTTTAATAGATAGAGTGATTGAAAAGGAAGGTTTTTATATATGTTTTGTACCCGTGCAAAGCCGCGACGGGTCGCAAGTAATATATAAAAAAAGTCGGTTTATATACACGTTCGTTTTCTATGGAATGACGTTTTAGGTGACACGTTATTATTCAGAACTCTGAAGCGATACGAAGTTCGCGGGGTCCACTAGTAATATTATAAAGAGACTTATAAAATGCAATATTTTTTTGTGTCTACTAGCAATTATTCTTCTATTTACTGGCACTATTTTCACTGGCATTTCTATTTGATCACCGGAACGTGAAGCCAGACGGAATCTAATTTGTCGTATTTATTTTATAACTAGTAGATCCTCGAACATCGTATCGCTCAGAGTTCCGAATGATAATATCACCTAAAACGTCATTCTATATAAAATGAGAAAACGAATTCTCTTCATAAACACTTTTTCGTGAATTTTTCTCTATTTTTAAAAGTTATTTTGCTGTTCTCAGATTAGAAGAATCCAACAAATCAGAGGACATCAAAATCGGTTCATCCGTTCTTGAGTTATAAATGGTGTAAATAACCCGACTTTATTATAATAGGTAACAAATATAAATGTACACCTGCGATACTGCTTTTGAGATGTATCGGCAATACTTTTTCGACAGCAAATTTTTATGATACTCTACTAATTTTAAGACACTCTAAAACTTATGAATAACTTATATAACAAGGTTAACGATTTTATAAAAACATCTCCGACCTTTTAATCTTTAATTAGGTCAAATCAAAAGAGACAGCCGAGCACAATTCAAATCAAGTGCTTGAATTAATAATACTGAAATTAATTCAATCGCGTATTTATTTTCCACGATAAAATCCGAACCGAAATTTGAGAAAAGGATAGAGTCTGAAAACCAGTTGCTCTCAATGTAATGCTGTGGGTTTTGCTGGAAAGTTTTTGAAAACCCTACCTTAATAAAACTCTGAATAGATTTAAATATTCTTTCGTAACAGTCTCTTGTATGGTGTTAATGTTTTTTGTATGAAAAATGATAAATTAATTTTTAAACTGTCTTAAATATATGACACTGGATACACAATCACAATATGACAAACTTCATATTTTGTCATTAATTATAAATTTAAAAATTATAAAATCGAAAAAGTAAAATAAAATAAAAGGATAAATATTCTAAGCCTGCTAAATAATAAATCTACGTATTGATTGCCTATGTATTATTTCAACGAGATTTAGGTCTTCGATTGTCCACCTGTAACAGACAATTCCCATATGCAAATCGAAAGTTAAACATTCGCTGCTCTACTGACCTAGTAATAATTAAACTATGCACAGTGGATTAACATTAGTAAACAGATTCTATTCTACTGTATATTCACCTTTACAACGAAAATGAGATCGGTTTCTATTTCATTTTCTCTCAAAACGCATTTTAAGAATAACAGTACGGAAAATTCACAATTAAAAGAAGATTATTAATCCAAATATTTTCACGATTCATCTTCAACAACATTCGGAATTCATATTTTTAATGTTAAGTAAGTATTTAAGTACACACGCTTCCAGTTTGCCTTTAAAATGGTAACATTCCTAAACAATGCAAGGGTAATTAATTTGGAAAAATTTCATGTTATATGTCATTATTGTTTTAAATTGTAAATTAATTTAACATAACTTTTAAGGATTAACAACTGCGTTGTTCAAAACTGATAATAAATAATAATAAGTTTGACAAATATTTATTTTTATAAAATTGCATAATAACTTACAGTTTACTGCCTCCTTGGTCTAGTCACTAGTGGTAAGCGCGTAAGCGTTACAACCGAGAGGTCCTGAGTTCGATTACCGGTGGAGATAAAAACAACACTCGGTCTGGCAGGACATAGAAGGCTGAACTACTTGCTTCTAAAGAAAAAATCGATCAGTGAAACAGATGTGAAATGCATTTGCCCCATACCCCACTAGGGGACACGGGACTTCAATCACTCACTTACTTAAATAAATGTTTGCAGTGAATATATTCTTAATACACATTAATTAACCCTGCCAATAACATGTTACATGCCGTAAAAGGTTTTTACGGATTCTAGCCTGTTCAATTCCACTTCCAAGTCTTTCAATGCAGTACGTTTCTTTTTATAGTGAAAGAAAATTTCTTCAAGTAAATTTAAAGTTCTCCTGCAGGGAACATTGCCTAGACTCTATGGATGAGTTTGACACTTTGAGTTTTTTAAATGTTTGTGAAAACTCAATGAATGGTTTGACAGTTGATTATTTTATTTGAATTTGTACCGTTTCGCGTCCTCCCTTATTTGCCTAATACTGCATCATTGCAAAAGAGATTGCCAATACATGCATGTTTCATGATGTGAGGCAACTCGTTCGTATGTATGTAAACGGATTATACGGATTTGATTTGACAGATTGAGATTCAGAGCACAGCTCACATTTCAATGATTATTTTAGCAATAATTTAAATAAGAATATGTCTGTTTTTTGTGTTATTTTAGACAGACAAACAAACAATGACAATTTAAAACATTTTAAGGAAGTTTCGTCTTTCTTAAGTAGTGTGTAGTCGCACAATTTGATAAACATTAGACAGGTTTCAATTTAAACAGTCACAGATTAGTTATATAAAACATATTAAAAGACGAAAGAGTATTTACTTTTTTCAGTCTGAACTCTTAAACGCACTATAAAATCTTTTTTCTTCACTCCTAACGAATAAAAATAAAATACTGAGGACATTTTGTTAATTTCAACAAAAAATTAAATGAACCCGCTCCAGTCATGACGAAATAATCTTTTAATTTGTGAAAAAAGTAATCTTCTGTTTCAGAGCTGAAAACTTTACGGAAGTTTGTTAAAAAAGTCATTGTAATTTTGTTTAATCTTGATTATCAGTATTAATTATAACTTTTAAATTGTTAGCCTCGTAAAAATTAAAATTAATTTAAACTTTACTATTTATCTATATCTTAATACGTGAAGCGAAATTTTCTACACTTATAGGAAGGATATTTCCTTGAATTTTACTTGAGAAATCTAAAGCATCGAAAATGTTGTTAGCTATTCAAGACAATTTCAAGGAACTGTTAGGAAGTTATTCGCTGTGTCCGTTGCTTGTCTATCGAACACTCTGTTATTCTAACTTACTTACTAAAATAGAATGATAACTTAAATACTGTATAATACAATATGGCCAATAATTCCTTTTATAGAATTACAATTCTTATATTAAAAACCAAAAAAATTGACACTTAATATTCTAACCACCCCACAATAAATACCTAATCTCAATACAAGTAGGTAGATATTTAAATCTATATCATGTCAAAATTTGTTTTTTTCAGTTTCTCAGCCATGAGTTTGGTAAAGTATTAAACAATATAGTCTGTGTAATAAAGTATTGTTTAGACTAGGGTTGATTCGCGCACTTAGGTACACACACGCGACTATGGGAATGTCAGAAATCAGAAGGGTCAATTGTCAAATAGAAAATGTTGATATTAAACTCATAGGTGAGATACGTGTTATAATTCTGACCGTAAACTACAAAACCGACTATGGTGAAATTTTAGGATAGAAAAGGACAGAACTTTTACATAGAAAAACAATATAGTAAAAATATTAAGCAAGGGCAGTTCCGCTAAGAAGGCAGTGTATAAGTCGCCCAGAAAGAAATAAAAACGGTCTGTTTAATTTCGTAATTACGCAGTTAATTGTGCTGCTATAATTGAAAAATCTTGAACCGAATTTTATTTCATTTGGAATTTAAATAGAAGTAGAAGTGGGGAATTCTATTTTCTCTTCTAGTTTTTATTATAATGACCAGAAATGTCTTTCCAAATTTAGATTTGTGAATTGCAATTTTAGAAGTTGCGAAGTCATTTCCATCTCAAAATGATTATAATTGATTTTATTATAGACTGATCACCTACTTGCCAATAAGGATCATGCTTATTTATAATTATGGGATTTCATTTTTTTATTTACTACTGTTTAAAACATTTTGAAGTATTTTTTTAATATTGACCGTACCTATTTAAAAGTTTTCACTTAAAGTAAGCTCAATTTTTTTTAATGTTTAGCAAACAAAGCATTAAAAAATATATAGAAATTAGTCATGCCGTTTTTGCGTTTTGTATAGAATGCATATTGCGTATAGATGAAAAAAAAATTAAATATAGATAATAAGAGGAGTCAATTAGGAGTCAATTTACATTTTAAAATGTTCAAAACATTCGAAAACAAACTGACATTTCCATTTAAATTTACTTTCCAATTATCACTTGCACTGTATTCAGATTTATTTAGTACTAGTGGACCCCGCGAACTTCGTATCGCGTCAAAGTTCCGAATAATAAAGTGTCACCTATAACGTCATTCCATAGAAAATGTATGAGGAAAATGTTTTTCTTTTACTTTATTTTTTTGAAAATTTTCCAAATTTTTCTCTCCGTAAAACCATCCTTGTACTTCAAGGAATATTATAAAAAAAGAATTGGCCAAATTGGTCCAGGCGTTGTTGAGTTATGCGCTTACCAACGCATTTTGCGATTCATTTTTATATTATAGAAGATAGATATACAATTTGTATTATTGAAGTTAAACGTTAAGCAGGTATTTTTTGATAAGTTTGTTATAAAAGAAAATTAGGTGAGTGTAGCTGCAAAATGAATTTAAAAAATTATATTTTATTTCATAACATAATCTGGAGCACTGTAGTTAATAATAAACTATGTATTTATGTCATGTACCGGTAAAAACAATAAATAATAGTTTACATAATTCGTACTTGGAAAACACAATGAGTGAAATGAAGTTAACAATTTTAATAACATGTAGTGTTAAGGAATTAATTCATGCAGCGGCTGCCAAAATACGATGCAAATTGCACTAATGAAAAATCGATTCAGCAATTTCAATTCGTAATTCGTATTGAACATATTAATCCTATATCTACTGTATGATCACCTTTAAGCTTTCAACTCCATGTTTCGATTAAATTATTTACAATCGAATGGTTCTGGGATAAGAGTCCAAACCTAATCAAATCGAACGTTTGTAGGTAAGTGTAAGAACGGATCTTTGATCAGTGTAAAATCAGCTACATTTATACAAATTTACTTTTTCGAAGATTTCAAAGATGGACCTTCTCAATGCGATTTCAATACTATATTGGTTATATCAAAACTCCGTTATTACCCAAATTGTTTATATATATATATATATATATACTCACACACACACACACTTTGTTGCACTGGAGTGCAACGGGCGGCCTATATAATGTAATAGCACTCATTTGGTCGCATTTTATTGACATGGTATAAATCTACTTTGATGACATAATGCATAAAAAGTGCAAATGAAATACTTATAGTCTTAAAAGTAAGCTTTAAGTTTATCGGTTTTATAGATAATTTTTAGTTTTATTCACTTGAAAAATTGGTATGATACACAAGTCAACAAAAAAATCTTTTTTTAGTGTCTGTTTTTAATGACTACTGTCTGAATGTTTACATTAAAAAATAACCAAAAACTCAATTTATTTAAAAAAATTTGCTTTTGTACTTTATACGATGATAAAAAAATATACGATTTTCGACAAATAGAGGTTACCACTCTTAAAATCAAACTTTATTAGATATAAATATCATTTCTTTTATTAATTAGGTATAAGAAATCAAAATCGGGTACACAGAACTCAGGCACTAAATTCGTTTTGTCTTGTGTTATTATTCATTTAGTCTGTTTTTTTGCATCAACTACTATTTTTTTCCAAAAGTGATGTCAAACGAAGCATCTAGTTAAAAATACTGTTTAATATTACAACCAGATTCGTTACTTTATTATGTCGATTCCGGAGACATACATTTTATGCAAAATGTAATATCCTGATATAACATTGTGATTACCCTGCGTTAAATGGAATGCCTCACGTAAATTCTTACATTATAAGGGGCAATAAAGTTACCTTGCTTGTATGAAATTTGAATAAAACAAGCGAAGTTATACAAGTCAGAATAAAATGTGTGTTTACTTAACAACAAGTAGGTACACATATTTAAGGCAGATTTTCTTCGCGGACTCACGGGCTATATAAGCATAGCGATCTTGCCAGCTATGGTGGTTTTCGTGATTTTATGTCGCCGCTTGTTTATATAAGGCCTACTAGTTTCGATAAAACAAAATGTTTTAATGTCTATAGTATAGACCTAACCCAATAATAATGCTTAATGCAACAAGGGGAATGGAAATCTTGTAACCCCGTAGTGAGGCGTGAGGCCGACACATGTCTATTTCACTGATCATTTTATTTATCGGCAAGCAGGTGATCAGTTTTTATCACAAGGAATCGCTGCCTTGAAATCAATGACTCCAAATGCAAAGATGCAGAGACATATATCTGTTTCATGCGCCATTAGAAGTTAAGGTATTTTAATGTGTATTCGGTCGTCCGAGCTCTAGCTCTTAACTGCCCACGTAACAATTATTTAGGTCTTACTTGTTAGTTGTAAAAAGTTTCTCAGTTTTTAGCCTCAGGGTCAGACGTGTTCATGAACAAGCCCTAAACTAAGAAGTTACATTCATACGCGATCATGTATGAGATCTTAAGATTTTGGACTTTAGTAAACATCTAAATAAATTGTTCTTATTCAGTCACAGATTTATTAAATATTTTTTACCTTCCTTTTACTATTTTGACATATCTAGAACAAGAGTTATGTTAAAATTTTAGTCTTGTTTTCTTTATGTTCCGTTTTAAAACGTTTTAGTATCTGTCCGAAACAAAAGCAAATACATAATGTTATAAAACGCATGCGGTAACATAGACGGAAAAGGAATTCAAAAGTAGGTCAACCCATTCTTGCGTATGAACAGCGTTTAACTAGACAAGTAAACCGAGTCAACATTTGTATGGGATCTACCCTGTTAGTTCTCAACTAATACGCGGTTTATCTGAATTAATATGAAGAGAAAATATTTTTTATCTTTATTTATTTTCATAATTCTCCCCAATTATAATATGTAAATCTAAAGGTACCGCAATAAATACATATATAAGTTTATAAACAAGCAAGACTTGGAAACAAATATTCGTGCTCATCACACAAATAAATGCACCAACCGGGATTCGAACCCAGGACTTTTCGATGCAGAAAGCAGGAACACTACCAATTGCGCCAATCGGTAGTTAACCAATGTATAAAGTTTATCTACAATTTATAGGTAACTTATAAGTAAAGTATCACCAAAGAAAAGAACAATGATTAAAATCCATTCATAATTGGCTGAATTGGCCGGCTTATTATATATACATAACATACATTTAATTTAAATTATATTTAAGAAACTTTTTGAAAGATTTTGAAAAATGAAATTCAGACGCAACCAATGATCCTTCAATACCGATTATAACGGTTCGTTGAAATTACTCATATAATTTGCCTTTGTTATTGAAGCATGTGATAGCTAAAATATAATTTGATAATTCACACTAATCATGCACCAGCGCGTAATTAATTACATTGTTTTGATAATTTTAATGATTAACACCATATTAATTAATATCCGTTCGCTTTACAATAGATTAATCTCATAAACACTAGATAATTTAATAAAGAGGTAATATTGTTTGTTGGCTGTAATTTATATCAACAGATCCAATTCAAACAATTTTTTCAGTAACATAAAAAACTTAATTCCCGTAACCCTTCAGTAGATCATGGGGCAGAGACATTTCTGTATCTGTTTCACTGATCATTTTCTTTACAGTCATGTAGGTGATAAGCCTTCTGTGCCAACCCAATCGAAACATTAATTTGTCTCTCCGGGATTCCAACCCAGGACCTGCGGCGCATCATGTAGTCGCGTAAATCACTTAGCCACAGAGGCGATGACAATACTTTATTGTAGACGGAGTAATAGAAAAAGGACGCTAGACAATCTGAAAAAAATGTTTGCTAGTCTAGACACGAGTCGAACATAATAAACAAAAATCTGACATCAATAACAACCATACAACCATAACATCATCTAAGTATATTTACTAAGTAGTGTGACTTGATAGATTTCTGTACCTTTCAGCCCTAAAAGATTTTTATATCCCCGCGAATTGAGTAAAAACTTCGCCGCAACACGCATAGTGCGTCAAACAATTAATCTGCAGTTATAAAATAAATACAATGATAGTTTTTGACTGTCTGGTTTTAATAAGTACGACAAAATCAAAACGGTTTTACTCATTAAACCTTTATATTAGTTTAATTACTTATTGATTATATATAAAATAATATATACCAATAAATGATTTAATTTAATAGCTGGTATATATATAAATTTATGTAACAAGCATAAAAAATACAACCGAATAAGAACGAACTCGGTCCAGCCAACTGATTTAGAAACTCAAACTCGAGCCAAATGGCCTAACATTTTCCAAATTTAAATAAATTGGTCCCTTACGGAGCCGTAAATGGCAAAATAAACAAAAAAGCTGATGAGAGAGATCAGAGGCGAGTAATGAAGTAAAATAATTGATTAATTGCCTTTATTCTAACACCGCTACTGGAGAACGGTAAAACCCAGATTATAATTTAAATTAGTGTTTCCACTAATTCATGTAACTCGTTCACGTAAAGGGTATCCTTACCCTTTCAACTTGTTTGGTAATACCTCAAACATGGGTTGTTAAAGTATTATTCGATAGTGTCAATTTCCCCCGCCCGTTTGTTTACGCTAAATCGGAGTCTACTGGAGGTATTTTATCAATGGATGATGGGGAGTTTGTGTGTGACTTTGTCAAGGTCTTATTTAAATTGGTTGATACATGATGAAGACAGTTGAAGATGTCAGAAAAACGAACCGATTGGGAGCTTTCATCGCAAAACGCTTAAACCCGTAGAGATGTTACAAAACAATATTGGCCATGTTTCTCTGTTTTAGATCTACAAAAACCTCAGCAAGAACATTATCTTCTAAGGATAGCTCACTACGGTGTAATTAGTAATAGAATGGGGTGTTTGTAAAGCCTTGAAGCATTTAAACTTATCTAGTATTAATATGTTTATCAAATAAATAAAAAAATATTTAGTTACACACAAGTTATTTACCTTAATAATTTCATGCATATCATGATAGCTTAACACACAATGAATATCGTAGGAGTTTTCCCATTAACATTATAACTGCAAAATTAGTTTGTGAGGATGTTTGTGACTCAATCACGCTTAATCGGCTGAACGGATTTGAATAAAATTTGACTCGCAAATAGAATATGCTTTGGATTAACATATAGGGTACTTTACAAACCGGTAGTGTGTTCCTGTAGGATAATTTATAGATACGAGTATTTTTCAACTTCAATATATGGCACAAAAAAAGGATATCATGTTTTAAGTTATCCTTAGGGAACTATCCCATTTAAAAAAAACACTATTGTAATTTTTATGTTTTAATTTAATTTATACATTTTGAGATACGAATATTCTATAGGTATATATGTTACGACAAAATTAACGCGGGTGAAACCGCGGGGCATAACTAGATTATATAATATAAAACTTCTTAATGTCATTGTCTAATTTTTTTGACGAGTACGAGTAAAAGCTTTTTGTAATATTTAATAGTTATAAATCTTTACTGCTTAGCACATATATCTAGCTGTTGGCGGTGCTCAGATTAACGACGTAAATCTTATCAAAGCTTTACAAACAAATAAAATCATTTATCTATCGTCAATATACATTTAAGGGAATAAATAAAATAAATATTGATGCAATTATCAGAAAGATTGCGAAAAATAACCAACTAAAGAAGGTATACTGCTTCAAGTTAAAGAAGTGCCTTGGTCAAGTAATTACTTAACGTGGCACCATGACTTCTAACTTGCAAGTTTGCGCAACTTCGATATTTAATACTTATCGATGTATTTTCCTGAACTAGTCGTTCAAGTTTGCGAACACCTCTCCGAAGCTTATAAATATTTTGGTCTAATGATCATTAAGGTCCAACTTTCAATGCTTTCAATATATAACCTCCTTCTTATATAATCGTCATCTGACACGACTTCAGCTATAGAACCGTTAAATGTTAAATAGAACTGAAATCTTTAACTATATACATATTTTATAACGTTCTAATTTCAATCAATGTTGATCCATAGAACCTTTAAAAAGATTCATCGAATCCCCTTGGGTAACCATATAAAGTACATCCAATATAATACGCATACATTGTTTTAAATTAAATTGTTAGTACTAATTGGAATAGTTTTGTAAAGAACTTCGCTAAATATTTCTTTTTATCCAGAATTCTAGTGGTTTCAGTTGAAAGAGAGTTGTTTACCCGGCAGTTATGTGAAATGTTATAAATTGCAGCCAGAGTTTTGGGAATAAAACGAGTTTTATCGACAAAATCCACATTATTAAGCTACAGAAATAGAGCTGATAGGACATTCTTGCTCGCCTAGGGCAAAGCTCAAGGTACAATATGTTAAGTAATTTTTCTTTCAACCGATAACAAAAGTAAGTTTTTCATAATATTTTTTTTATTATTTAGTTTGGTTCGCCCAAGTACCGGAGGTGTTGCTTGCTTGCTTCAATTTACCCACGTCGCATCGCTGTAAGACCGGTGAAATTAATTTATGTGCGCGTTATATTTTATTTTGCAACTAGTTGTGCCCTGCGGTTTCATCCGCGTTAAATTCGTCGTAACGTATGTTATACAGAGCCCTGTGGCCTTTATACAGAGTAAAATAGCGAACTGCAAAATAATCTATAATATAAAAATGAATCGCAAAATGTGTTGGTAAGCGCATAACTCAACAACGCCTGGACCAATTTGGCCAATTCTTTTTTTATAATATTCCTTGAAGTACAAGGATGGTTCTTACGGAGAGAAAAATTTGGAAAATTTTCAAAAAAATAAAATAAAAGAAAAACATTTTCCTCATACATTTTCTATGGAATGACGTTATAGGTGACACATTCGGAACTTTGACGCGATACGAAGTTCGCGGGGTCCACTAGTAAAAGATATATATTATGAACTTCGCCCGCGCGGAATAGTTATTTTTTTATTATTTATTTATATTAATTTCTAAAATAAAAGTAAGTTACTCCTTATTACATCAGCTAATTTTTAAAAGCTTTTGCTAATAGCAAATTCATTACTCATAATTTATAAATATACACAGGCAAAGTGATAGGTGGCTTGTACATTACAAGCCGCCTGTTATGTGTGTTCGTAGATTTTCATTTTTCATTGAAATAGTAAAGAAGACTCCCACAAAATGTGAGGTGAAAGTACTCGAATCGTGTAAATCCGGCCTTGGGTATCGAAAACTGTTGTGGTAAATGCAATCGTGTCAAGGGCAATAGGGAATAATGAATGCATTCAATGTCACTATAATTAAAAAGCGAAAATTGGAAACGCTATTATAACACTCGAGGGTCGGTTGATACATTTTGGCACCCGCCCAAGTAATGCCATCTGGAGACATGATAGCACATTTTTTTAAATATGGAATCATTTAAAATGCTTATTGTTTCGTCCGCTACATTCGAACACTTTTTCATTCAAATACTTTATCGTGCGTGGTTGAAAATGGTTTTAACGAAATTATTGAAAGGCATAAATTGCCGACAATTATGTTTACAATTTACAAGTTTAATTAAGACAGTTTTACGTAGGTGTTGTTATCGGAGTCAATTCGAATTTTCATATATTAAAATATATCTTATTTAAATTAGGAAGAACGTCTTTTGTTCCATATTATGGACTACGTGTGCCTGTGACTTTGCGTGGCTAAGACTGATAAATAACTTTTATACGTTCTCGAAAGCTAAACTACTATTTGATAAGAAGATTTTTTAAAACACTTTATCCACACAAACCATTTAAAATATTTATAAATCTACTTTTTTGTACATCTAGATGTATGATAGTAGAACTTCTAACATTTAGCCGTTTTGAAGATTAGCGGATCCCCAGAAAGGGCAAAAATTTACGAGCATTTTTTATAAATATCGTACTAATATTCTTTGATATAATATAGATATTATTATTACATTTATTTTAAAGAAAAAGGGCGTATAAAAAATATTATGACATTTATTTTATTTTAATGTTACATACACTTTATTATTTGTATATTTGGAATGAACAAACGATAAAATAATTTAACCTTAAAAAGGAAGTGATAATAGCATTATGTTATGAAGCCATAACATAACCTCTTGACGGAAACTGGCAACACAAGTTGGTATTGATTTATTAACATTTGGCAAATATCCAGTCAGCCTTATATGGAATCTTATCACATTGATATTTCTAGAACTCGACAAAATTTGACAGAACTTTGACTTTATATGCACTTTTTATGAAAACGCCATAGACAATGTTCTCTCGGGTGAGAAATATTTTGGGCGCTGAACGGGTAATTGAAGTTTTATGACACAAATAAGCTTTATCCAGAAGAATTATACCAGAAGTTTTATCTATGAATAACATAGAGAAAACTTATAATTTACAAATAATTCTTAAATAGTTTATAGTAGTCCGAAACCATTAAAATTTGCGTGAATTCGCTGATTTTCTGACCCGAGCCGAGTACTCGACCGCGCTATAAATATTAAGGTGTCCATTCAAACGTTGAATAAAAACGAAATTCCGTGCTTATTGTATTGTTATGAATAATACTTGGAAAATCCAATCGATCAGAATATTTTATTTGAAGTGAAAAGAGAATTTCATTTATGATTTATTTTTTGGCGCAATGAGTTGCGAATTGTTTTTGATTTTTAAATATTTTAGGCGCGTTTTGGTATCATCAGTACATTTGACGTGTACCTCACAGCAAAAAGGCAAACTACGTACTGCTTGATTTTATGAATTATATTCGTAATTTTGTTAGAAATAATATCTTTTATAGCGTGATTTAAATGACATCAACTCTTGATTGTACCACATTTCGAGTGAAATTTTAGAACAAGTCAACTTTATGGCAATTTAAAGACTTCCCGACGTGTTAATTACAAATGAGGATACCTCATACACGGACGAATAGATCTTCATAAATTTTAGCTGAGATACATCTCGACTCCGTCAGTTTTCATACAAAAAACCCGCATTATTTCGCACCTCTCTTTTTAGGTCTAAATCAAAAAAATTAAACAAAATTGTAGTTTCCAAAAACTGTTACAAAAATATTGATCTCGTTTAGTAGGAGGCTGAAGAATTATGATGATTTAATTAATTCATTAACCTACTTAGCAACGTGAAAAGTTACGAGGCTTCACCTTTGTTCCCTCAATACATTTCTTTCCATGCGTTTCAGTTTCATTTATTCTTTATAGGCTGACTCAAATATCTGCGAATTTCATCCTTGTGAAACAAATTATATACATAGGAAGCTCTTTCCTTATTATTTATTAATATTTCCTTTACTTCAAACTAGTTTCTACTACTCTTTTTCGCTCCTTCTACTTCTTTTCCTTTATATCAAAGATAATGTTGCATAAGCAGACGACGAGGCAATTTTTTCAAGTTTTGCAAACATTATTACATTACAAAATTAAATTTGACTGATTCTATTGGAATGGTATTTATTTGTACTACGCAAGGTGTGTATTTCGAGTGGTTAATTATAATATACAAAGTGTTTCATACGGCTCGTTTATGTGTTCACCAAAAGTATCAAACTGCTCTGTAAGTAGTTATTAAAGAAATGGTATTAAAAAATCTATATAGAACGTTTCATAGTAAAGTCTACAACTTCTAGAAACTAGCGGATCGTGTACTCAATCGTGTATATAATTCATAACTTATATAAAATCTTTGGGCCAGGTTGTTCAATAAATAAAACAACACAATGCCAGGCTCACTGGTAATAAAAAATATATAATATATAATATATAAGGTACCGTGTTATAAACAATCGAGTAGTTTTTTTACTTTAAATAAACGTGAAGCGGTCTGTTACAACAAAGAACAAGGCTAATTACTACCTCCGGCTATTGTTAGGATCTTCTACCTAATCTTCAGACTTGAATAAAAAATGAAGACTAATAATTGTTTTAACAGAAACTAAATCGTAATTTTATTACAGTATACTCTCATTTTATTATAATCATCGCTAGATATAAATCTTATTATTAACTGATTATTACATACTAACGTTTTATCATACCTTTATCTATGCATATAGAATATATTTTAAGTCTCTTGACTGTCTAGCAATATAATTTTTTAAATTAGAATAATTTGAGCATTAAATATTTACAATAATGTACTTAATTATATTTACAAAAATACAAAAGGCTCATCATATTCGTTGGGGTGCGTACCCAAAATACTGGCTACATTACCACGTTATATTGCTATACTAACGCGTTGGCCGAAATATGAGCCGGCTTTCGGGTTTCTTGAGGTCTCAAGTAAGCGCGTTGATATCTCTTTAAACAATCGACGCGCTTCTAGCCCCCATGGACCCAAAGTCTCTACTCCAAAAGGAACGAAAATATAAGAATCCATGAGGCTTTCATATTTTCGCCTTTTGTTGCCTTCTGCAATCGATACCGCGCCACTAGCAGCTATTAAATTGTACTTAATTTTAGTTTATTCATTCAAAAAAAATACAAACGCTTCTTTCTTTATAATATTAGTACAGATTGGGCGAACAATAAATGGCTACGTATTGTTAAATCGTATTAGTGCATTTAAAATTATATATGCTACTTACTAACGATCATTTTCTCTGTCTATCCGATTGCTGGACCGTTTCACTTAGTGTGGCTTTCTAGTCTCTCCTGTTTTCGCTACAGACTTCACTGTATCAAAAATGATTGTGTAAACAGAATTTCGTGACTAAAAACTTTATTCAGAAATGTCCATTGTCTGTATGTAACCCTCTAGTTACCGGAAATAATATGTGGTTTGAAATCCACTTGCGGTGTGCCCTGTTAATTAACAAGTACAAACCAATTGTAACCCTATCTCCAAGATGTAAATAACATTATTCCCTGAATGAATACTTTTAGAAATGATACCACAAAACTTTACTGCACCAACCCGAACTTTCTACGGTTCTGCGAAACGATATGTTCGAGTTTTGTTTTTGTTGCAGTTTTCTTATTATGAAGCGATAAAAATGCATCTTTTATTTTATAAGCGTTGTACCTGCCACCTTGTGATTTGGAATCGTAGTATGAATGGGTATTGGTTTTAAACTTTTCCTCTAAATAATTTTTTAAATAAAAGCGCATATTATTGTATCGCTAGTAAATGTCTCATAAAAATCATTGTATTGCTGAAGTGAAATGACGGTCAGACAGTGTTATTTTGGTAATAAGTGTTGAAGTAAAAAGATATTGTTTATATGTGGAATATAATAATCTTATATGTATTAAGTATAAAGCTGTTATTTTAATTTAACAAAAAGAACCTTCAATTATCCACGTACTAGTTATTTCCACTTGGAATTTTACACGGAGACCGTAGACATTTTTCATTCCACATTTCGTACAGATACGACAAGCGTTCTTCGTAATTAGGTAACAAACATACAACAATCAACTTTCAATTTATAATGTTACTACATATATTATATCCAAAAATAGCTAAGAGAACCTACATGGTTCATTAATAAATCCACGCGCGTTCTTCATATTGTTAATATTGATTATGCAGTAAAATATTGCACTGGAATATCTTTTCGCAAATCCATTTCGCGTTTATTAAAACATCGCATTATCAGTGTTTCCATTCGAAAAAACATTTTCATGAATTTCACAAGGGCACCAGTTTGCACCGCAATCAATTTAATCAGTGTATAGATTTCAACACAAAATATCATCTTGGCAGGATTCCAATAATATCAGTTAATAAAACTGATTATATACAGATATTCGTATAGTCAGCATAGATTATATGTAGATATATGCAGCGTCATTTTGACAAAATCAAAAAATTTTAGTCTGAAAAAAAACTATAAAGAATCGTTCGAATACGTTCATTAATTTATTTCTTATTATAACACTGCAGCTCATTGGGCTTTAGACTTGCTCAACCAGGCCTTGAACTTCCAGTCGGTCTTTTGTGAATTTTATCCAGTTCATAATTCCCAAGATTTAAAGATCTTACCCAACCCCATCCAACCATAATGCGTTTAAGCCTGATACGCTTTTGTCGACTGCGGTGCCCAGGAATCTGTGAAGCTAATTTCTGTTCCTTTCTGACACCCGCCCATTTCAACCTTTCTTTATGATTTTCGCGACAAGTTATCATTGATTAGTTTTATCAGAATCCTTCGCCAATTATCGAATTAATCGTGTTCAATCAAACATAACCTGCCTAGAATTAGCGATTATGAATTTGAGTTTGTACCAACGACTAAGCCTCTGTAGAGTTTTTATTAATTTTGAACTAGGTTAGAACAGAACCCGTCCAGCGCCTAGATTTAGGTTAAAAGGTAAATTCGTGATTTGCATATAAAATATGCTCGCTGTGTCTACACGTGATACGACAATGGGGAATCGCAACATATAATTATAGAGCGGCTTGAGCGGAAATTGCGTATTAAATTGTATTCAAGAATGCGCTTTGTTAGAACAGTCTCAGACTGGGAATTATTATGATGTTAAGCTTCTGTTAAGTGTTGTTATTGTTAACTTCTCTGTCTCCTTTTGTGATTTTAATAGTTTAAGTATTTATTATAAATTACCGCTAAACCAGTTTTGGTGAGTGAGTGAGAGATGAAAGTCGATTCGATCACACATTTTTGACAAACATTACAACGCTGTTTTTTTTTTTTTTTTGAGATTACTCATTTTTGCAGTTTGAGTCCATAAACATCGTCTCCCAAACTAAACAGATGGCCTATATTACGCTTTATGGGTTAGCAATTGAAAATGGCGTTCCGTGCCGCTTTGCATGACTAATTACGGTTTGAAATAGGCTGTAAACATGTGTTATTTATGTATTTATGAATGCCAAGGCCAAATAGTTTATAACAATGGGCACTCAAATCAATGTACATTAAAAATGTTTAAATAAATAAAATTTCGGTGTTTTCTTGTGTCACACTAACAGCTGTTTACTAAGAGCATGTAAAATATGGCCTTTATCACTAGAAAAAGGTGTAGCGTCTCACCAGAGAAAGAGTTTTATAGTTTAATTTGTGGATACAGAGATTACATAACACACAAACAATTCTACCTATGTATAAAAGCCGCCTCCGTGACCAGAGTAGGTACGCGTCCGACATGCAAATCGTGTTTTGCCGGAGGGTTTAAGTCCCTGGGAAACAATAAATGTTTAGCTTGTCTAGGTATAAGGCCTTTTAGCTGTAATGAAAATAATTAGATAAAAAGATGCAGTCAAGATGCGTAAAATTTTCTCCCTCTTTAAAATTACGGAACTTTACTTTTATATAGGTATTTAGAGTATATAACGTGCCGAGCTTCCGAAATTTCAGCAAAACATATGAATAACGACCATTACGAATCAAACTGTGAACGCCAATATCATCGCGTGACGGTACACGATCGGAATGAAGTTTCAACAATCAGTTTTGACCTTGTCTGGTGTTCCATCAATCTTTTCTTCAATGAAGACGCGTTATTTTAATGGTTTAAAATATCCGCAATATATATATTTTTAATTCCATAAAAACATAAATTCCCAGTGGAATTTACTGCTAAACTAACTAAAACTAAAGCTATGTGAAAATTTTTATTTTATTATAATGAATTACAATTATTTACAAGAATGTACTTAAATATATTTACAAAAGGATGGTCAAAGCCGTTGGAGTGCGTACCAACGACTAACTACATTACCGCGTTGTCTTAATTTAATCTGTGTATTAAATAAAGACTTTTTTTATTAGTTTATTTAAAAATAGTATCTATATATGTTTACCTACTGGAGGTAGTTAGGACGTAGATTATACATAATTATATAGTATGCTAATCAATAAAATACGAACAGTATAACGCTGGTAGACTTTGTATAGATACCTCAAGGATGACCCAATTTCAATTGAACCTTTCATGATATCAACCTCCTAAATCTTCTAAGAACTTCGTCAACTTACGTAAAGTTTGGTAGATTAGGAAAGAATAAACATAATGTATCAGGTAGGTGTTTTCATTAGTCCAATATATACAACATCGGCCATATACATAATGTATAGATTGTTTCAAAGAGTGTGTAAAACGTAGGCTGAAGTAGACATCATACATGACAATAAAATTATTTAATATTAAAAAGCTTAAATACATTAAAACGTATTTTCCTGTCGATGGATCTATTATTCGGTTTAACGATTGTTAACGCAACACTATTTTACAAGATGGCATTAGAACCTTATTTGACGAAAGTTATATAGTTTTATCGTTACAATTAACGACAAATAAATAAAATAAATAATTATATTTAAATGTAGATTATTCTTAAAGATGCAGGCGGAAGGCTTTGTAATAAAAACCATTAAGTGCACATGTACATTAACTAATGTTTTAAACCTAATCTGGTTTAAATTCACAAATGAATTTATTTCGGTCTAGAATCACATAATCTACGTAAGAGGCTTTTATGGCCAGTGATTTGTTCCAATTCCCACTGCCAATTAACTACAGTTTATTGTTACTAATTCACATGTATCAAAGTGATCGCGTCTAATATCGTTGTGAAGGAAACAAAAGTTTAAGATTTACGGGGATGGTCTATTATTGTTTACTTTGAAGTCTTCAAAAGCAGGTAAGGTTCTCAATTTGAGTGGATGTTTTGGTAAGACAGCGAAGTCCAATTAGAAGGTTGTATTTTGGCTTGTATACCCGTTCATACGAAGAAGACATAGATCTTTTCGTAATTACTCATAGCTCAACCGATTTCATTAACATAAGCGTCATCAAATTTATCTTGATGGCGTAATGACTAAGATTTTACGTTATTTGTCTTAAATTATAAATAGGTCTTAATCATTTTTTTTTTTGTTGTGGTCATAATTATACCGAAATATATCAGAGTTTATTGATGCATTCAACAATAACTACCAATTCATAATAAATTAAAATCCAAATCATTCATTTATATAGAATCACATACATGATAGCTTATCAACGTCAAATCTCAAATCTGAGAAGAACAACCAAAAGACTCATTTTTTTTCCGACCATGTTAACAGTCAGAAAATCATTCCCAGACGTATCATCCAAACATCAGTTAAGTATTTGGTATGTAACCTATATTTATCTTACGTATGTGGCTGTCATACAAGTCGGTTTTTTTAACTTGTGTGTTTCTTGTTTCTGAGAAGCCGGTAATTGAATATTCATCCCAACGGATCGTTCGTTTGATCACTTGTAGATTGAGACTCATCCTAAATCGATGAGGGTGCATTTAGATTGGAACATCAAATTGATCGGAGCCCACTTCCTAAGATCCCAATCAGGGTTTTATGCCTTTATTATTTGCAATACGTATTTTTTTGCGTATAAATGTCTTAAAGTCAATCTTATTCACATTTTTAGAAGAGATCGTTACTTTCTCTCAGCCATACTACAGATACATTTAATAAATCATTTAATTTTGAAATTAGCTTACTTCTATACCGTCTACTACATGTTAAAGAATTGATTATGTCTCGTGTAAGATTTTATAGTATATTTTTGTAGATAATATAATTTATGCAAAGAACGCAACAGAGCAGAATATCTAAGGATGAAGTTACATCGTGAAGCTTTTAGTGGAGTCAACATTCATAAATATGAAAGCGACATTTGACAGAGATCAATCAGAAAGAGATAACATTTCCAGAATCGGATTGCATGAATTTTGTTTTTTTTTTACATTCAAAGGGGTGGAGTTCTTTACTTTAAATTCATGACTGATGCTCAAAATTATAGATTACAGTTCAATTTACGAATAAATAAGATTGAAAACTTACTTACACTTACTTTAACTTTGTGTCGTTAGTTTATTTTTAAAAGCAAAGTTAGTAGAATAGTAGAATAAATGTTTATCAATACAAATAAATACAAAGTAATCCGAGCTATCTAAGTATACTTTGTGAAAGACGGACGTAGAGTCTATGAACCTAGATAATTTTAACTTCAAGACTTATAATGTACTCACGTGTTGTTAGCGGAGGATAACCTCCGATGCAGGCTGCGCAGCGACATGGCGTACCCCTAGCAGGGTGGACTTCCGCTGCCTTTGCCGCGCGGCCGGCGCAGTGCGCGCGCGCCGAAGAAGGCGCCTTCCTCGTTACACGACTGCGACCGCTGCGAGGGCAACATGCCCACTCGGCCCCCTCCCAGCGGCCGCACGCGCGCTCGCCTGCCCCACCCGCACCCGACCACCTCAATCTTGACGGTCACTTCACTACCACTACACTACTTGTTTAGTATTGCCACTTGTGCTTACAACTATTTGGTTTTGAAGCCGCTGCGTCTATTCGCCGAATCTGAAACAAAGACAGTTTTATTTAGACAAAAAAGTCCTGCAGCTAAAGTAAATGTCTATGAAAATGACGTTTGCTGTGGTTATATCGTAAAGATACCTTATGTCATTTCCATATAAATTTGCTTCACGTAAAACGGTTATCTCAAGCCGATATTTTCATCGGGTATTTTTTAATTTCGAACTCCAATGGTTCTACACGTATGAAAAATAGATAGTAGCCGATTCTCAGACCTACTGAATATGCATGGGTATAAAATTTGGTAAAAATCAGTAAAGCCGTTTCGGAGCAGTAAGGTAACTAACATTGTGATTTTTGTGATTTTCGTTTTGTTGTCTACACAATAAAATATTATCTTCGACAAAATGTGCGCACATATCAACTCAATGCCGTAACCGATTTTGGTAAATTATGCTTCATTTGATTCGCCTCAATAGTGCAAATGTCAAGCAATATTAGTAATGTATTTTTGTGTCCAAAAAGTGTGAAAAATTAAAAAGGTTACATGGCTTTTAAATATTTTACATCGGATTAATAATTTCCATGGCAACGAGTGCTTAAAAACTCTGCCTCAATGATCAGTTATCCAACCCTGTTAAGCCGCTTAAAGCGTTATCTTTTAATGCAGTAAAAACTGTATTTTAAAATAGATTTCGTTGGTATATCCGTAATTACTATGAATGTCGTTTCAATGAAATTTTAAAATTTACAAATTTTAAATAAAAAACATATTCGTGTTAGTAACAGCATTTAAACACGAAAACGACTGGACCAATTTATTTATTGTAGCCGCAATATTTAAAAGCTAACTAAACAAAGGAAATGTACAAAAAAGTTATAAAAAAAGTTTATGTTTATTTTTTTTGGAATTTATTCCTGTTTTTATTGCAAATTTATTTAAACAAAGATAGTAAATATTTATCAAACTAAATAATTAATTTAATTTTTATCTTTTAATGTTCTTTATGGAAACCTTCCACACTTCTAAACTGGGGTGAGCCACTAATATATTATTATACTAGCTGACCCCGCAAACGTTGTTTTGCCATATAAATATATTTCTAATGAATATTTTGGTATTGATCGCAAAAAACAGCTAAATCAGCCCAGCCGTTCTTGAATTTTAGCGAGACAAACGAACAGCATAAAAATTTCAAAGATACAAAATCAGCAATTATCTAAAGGTAATTTAATTTCTTTATTAAGACTTTATAGAACTTTATTAATATAGGTAACCCGTCTTATGAAATATGAACAAAGTATAAGAACAAAGCCTTTTCTTTGAAATGGTACACACAAATACGTACATAAATTACTCCAGTAACATAATCAAAATTCAAAAAGAAAAGTTGTTTATTTTCTAAACAGCTAGATGGGGACCTAGCTGTTTTGAAAATAAATTTTTTTCCGGCGCTCTGCATCTACTGGCCCATTTGAAAAAATATTAATGGTAAATAAAATTAATCACAGTAATGTGTTTTATTTAGACGAGTAACGTACAGTTTAAAGAAAACAGTTCGAACGGATTAGGCACGCGAAACTTCGAGAAAATTTAGTAATAATCAAATTGAAAAATTTGTGTTAAACACACGCGCTTAATGTTAAAGAAACCACTTTGAATGTATATTTAAAGTGGTTTATTTAACATTAATCACTACAACAGAGCGAAGACCTCGTCAAAGTTTCTAAAACCGATGTACTAAAATGAGCATATGATAATAATTAATATTTAATCCTAATGAAATATTACTAAGTACAAAATTAATAAGGCGCGGTATCGCTTTTAATAGAAACTCAAAATTAATTCCCTTTAGTTACTAACAAACTAATATTATAACAGTGAGTTTATCTGGTAAACCTTCTTGCGTTTAACTGCCTTCATAGCTCAGCGATTGACCGTTTGCGTGTTGCGCTAAAGCTCCTGGGGTGCTCAGGTTCTCAAATCACAGGAAAAAAAGTAATATTTTTATTTATTTATTTACGGCCCGTGAACCTTGAACATGAATTTAAAGTAAAAAACAAAAAAAATACAATAAGTATAAAAAGCACACATCAACCAAACATTTATGAACCATTGAATTTCTACTCAATGGTTTAAATGTATTATTCTCTTGTACAAGTCTCCACGCCCCTGTGACTAATAGGTCACTTTCCGGTGAAAGGGCAAGGAAGTCATTAAATTACGCAAGTAAACTAGGCGCCGAAGCCTGCTGGCGATAGAGTGTGAGAAAAGTATTCAGCGAAATCTGGTGCTTCCTACAGCAGTGGGAGTTGTCTGGAACATTTTAGTTGGATATGCACAAATAAGACTACACGCCTCTAAAGAAAAATCTGTGAAAAAGTTGCAGATTGTCGGAAAAGGTATTAAATTTGTTTACCGGGAACTTCTTCAATAATAAGTACATATATTTTTATCACATCTATTCAAAAAGAGCCAGTTGGTTCCCTATAAACAGGGAAAAAATAGCTTTTTGATACCTAGGGAGTAAAAGAGATTTGAATTTAGATTGTGAATATTGTTAATAAATGTTTCAATCACCAAAGAAATCGATCACGAACATTGTATGAAAAAGTTAGAGGCTGTCAGAAAATATTCCGAGCACGAAACAAATTTAAAAAAAAGTTTCTGTCAAAGTAAAAATGCGCGAAACGCATTCTTCCTTTGGAATAACAAGAAAGAATGCGTTTGTTCAAACTCTGATTTAAGATAATACTTAAAACTTAAATCTGCCTCAAAATATAGTGATAATGAAAATATTGTATTAATTCCAGGGAATGTTATATCGGACGCTAAAAATTTGATACAAATCCTTTTACCTACAAAATCCCGGGAAAAACATTTTCTCATAGAGGTAATAAAAAATAGTGTACACCTCTCTTGCCATGCACTTGCTCATAAGTGATTCTGCTCCGAACTTAGGTATATAAAAGTGCTTGTAATCAAACTGTGACATTTGGATTACCATAACGAACAAGTGCGATAATGTAGTAAAATCTTTTTGTTAAACCTCATTGTTCTCAAAAAAGAGTTTCAATACGAAATAAAATCACTTGATTATTTCATTTACTTTTATGTATAATATACAATTTTAACTTGCACGTGTTAAATAAATAAGTCTTTCATTGAAATAAAATTTCAATATTTTTCTTATAGGTAAGCAACCTCAGCCTTATTTTTATTAAAGCAGCTAGTCGGTGGTTATCATTTTCAAATGCGCGCGCGTAAGCCAAATTTAATAAGTTAAACTTTTTATTTACTAAATAAAACTACTATTATAAAATAAATAATATACTATTATTACAATAAAAAGTGTTTTGCTGTTTATAAGCTGTTAATGTCACGATTCTTGCAGCGCTGTAACTATTTTATACAAATATTTTACCAAGAAACTATTTTAATTATACTTTTCCATACTCATGAGAAGTGCTTGTTCTTTCGCATGCTTTTCTAGATCCGATAGCGTGCAAAGGTTACATGATCAAGCAATTGTCTAAAAGCACGTTCTACATTATATATTCGTATCTTCATTATAGTATTAAAGTTTTATGTAAATAAGTTAACGAATTTTTGGTGAAATACTAGTCGTAATATAAATACTTTACAATCTATTTATACTTTAAAATTATGAAAAAAATACAGGAATATACTACAAGAACAAAAATTTAAAAAAGAATTTTTCTATAAAGTTTAGAAACAGCAAAAGATAACACGCAAATGAAAATTCAAACCTTTTCCTACAGATAATCAAACAGATAAGAAATGCAAGTCGTTTGCTTAATCCATTAATGAACAGATTATGAATACATTGTACAAAGTTTGCGTTTCATTTTACATGCCGCAATGTAAACTCTTTGTTGCAACTCTTTCTTGCAAGGAGCTGGCAATTTTTACACTTTATATTTTTAATGAAAATTTTGTATGAATTTTTAATATTCGAATTTGAAGTAACTGTATGGCTTGTTGCTTACTTCCGCTGTCAAGTATTACAAATTTGGTATCAAATTGAAAAAACCTCGAGCTCTAATGAAAAATAGTGAATCACTTTCTTAAATATAAGCATTTTAAGCATGAAAATACTAGTAAACAAACTTTCCATTATGTACGATAGCTTTGGAACAGAACTAACTACGATTATTAACTAAGATTACTTTAGTATAACTACAATTATTATATTATAGCTATATCTAAAATCAATACATTTTTTGGCAGTTAAGATGCTATTCTCAGATGGTAAAAGCAAATTAATAATTCTTTATTAGGTAAAAAACTGAATTTGAATCATAGAATAAACAGAATAACGCGGTAATGACCTAATAAACGAAAACTTACTATTTATTTGACACCACTCATACAAATCATATAATTTAATTTCATATTACTTATTTAAGTCTTTCACTATATAATAAAATATAAGACGTATTGTATATATTATATTCGTTCAAACACAGTCAACGTAGCACAATATACATATAATAAAAATATAATACCCAATAAAAAAAATACCTTTTTATTATATTAACCGATACATTTATTACCGGATTTCCAAAAATAGTATTAATTTTCTCTATTAACTAATTATAAAATTCACAGATTACACATGGCATTAGATAATCACACATCGAATTAAACCGTTGCATGTACTATCAACAAACACAGCGGTATTACAAAATGAAAATGTCAATACATAATTGTAATCGTTATTCCCGCCTAAATGTTGCCTACCCTAATGAGTTCACACAGGCATCATGGAAGTAGATTAAAAATATTAAACCTTAAGTTTAAATTTACACCCTCGTGTTTCTAGCTAATAAGCTAGAAATATATTAAGTTATAAGCTCAAGAATTTAAGGTTCAAGTATTTTACGGTTCTTAACAAATTCATTCCACCAACATTCCACAATGGTCTCAAGTTTACTTCTGCCATTTTAGAGTACAGAAGACTTAGGAGCCTTTCATACGGGGTAGCCAGAACCCGTCCTTAGCGGTTAGCCTGTATATTTTGATAAACTGGACGATGTTGGCGAATAATTTTGCTATCAGTACATCATCAAGAAACTTGTAGTCGTTAAGACGAGAAACGGAAATTATCTACGGGGCGGTGTTCCGATACTTATAGGCCGGTTAATCAATTGTAATGGTTTCCACTCCCTAACAGGTTGAATACACATGTTTCGCTTATATTTGATTGAGACTTCGCATATCTTTATCTACTTACTAGCTGATCCGGCGAACTTTGTACCGCCAATAAAAAAATAGAATGGATATAGTAAGCTATCCTTGAAAGGTATATATGCCAATGACTTGCCATATGACTTTTTTGTACATCTATAAAAGAGGAATATCCCGTTATGACTTGTTTTGTTATATCTCAAAGGGATTAGGCAGCATCGTCGATGGAAGCTCCCAGATACATTGTCTTGTCTTAACTATGAATATTGAATTCGAATTGGGACAGTAATTTAAAAACTGACAGTTATGTCTGACGCTATAAGATTACCTATATTAGAAAAGTTGATATTGTCAAAACCACTAAAAAGGTGACATTAAAAAAGTTGATATTGTCGATAAGTTTTCTTAAATTTTCTAATGTTTCGCGGATTTTTCTTAATTATTCATTTCATAAGAATTTTCTTCAGATAATAACAAACACAACAAAAAAAGAATTATCCAATTTGGTGCTGCCATTCGGAAGTTTTGCGTTTACATACATTTCGGTGATTCATATTGATATAGATTATAAAAACGAAAATGACTGATTATTTTTAACAGATTCGCCTGTATTTTTGTTATGCGATTGTAAAACGAAATATGAACTGATTTTCATGAATGTATTAATTTGACAGATGTTTGTTTCGAAATGAGTTCCATTATTTTTTTTCCAAATGATTGGACTTTGGGAAAATTCAACAAAAACTATAAATTCATATACATAAATACCATGGTAGTTTCAATCTCTACTGGTTGTTAATATTGGTATCTTTCATGAATAAAATTTGCTAAAAAAAATATATAAACTTTTCACAAGCTCTTTAAACATTTTAAAGGTGATTGAGCTATTAATGAAATTAGAGTTTTAAGACAATACAAAATGAAACAAAGAACAGGAATAAAATTTAGAAGGGCAAAGTTGTAAAACTCCGTAATTTTTAACTGTTTATGATTTATTGTTTTTAATTTCAACTTTCAACCAATTTGTTCCCCGCGTTTATATAATAATCATTTACATTTATTTATCAAAACAATTACATTTACATATTTAATAATTACATACAGAAACAGACATCGTTATTTATTTGTTAAGACTTAGTTCCAGAAGAAAGAAAATTTGATAAATCATGCAGTGCAAAAGCTTAAAAAAAACCTAAACATTTTTAACACTGCTCAAAGTTATACAACATTTATAAATAGGAGAGACAGTGTTCAAAATCTGAGCTCTTAGGTATTCGCATAAAGCGAAGACAATATAATATTTCCACAATTCAAAGTTCCATGCACTATGGAGCTAACCGTGTCGTACCTCAACGTTAGTACATATATTTCTTGTTATACGAACAAATATTTACTCTACGCTTAAAGCTACTTCAAGCAGAAACTATTCGTCTATGTTTTTTACTCGTATTTAAATCGGAATAATAGTTTTGAAATTCCATAAACGCAATGCTGTTTTGAATATTACGAGCTAACTTGGCCACTCACTAGCCGTGTCATTGTTTTAAATATAAAACGTTAATTTCGCGGAATAAAACTCAATAATAATCGGGATACAAATATAATATCTTTAAAAGGACACAGTTTTGGAACAATCCAAAAAGCCCAGTTTGTCAAGGTTTGTCCTTTATAAACTGGGCTTTTACTTAACCGTAATTCCGTGCTAAACACGGAATTTTAATGAAATAAAAGAGAACAAGTCTATCTTTTTGTTCAAATTCTTGATATTTCATGATTTTTATTAATAATTATATACCTCTAATGTAGTCGTAAAGAACGTTTGATTTTCAAACATAACGTTGAATTCTTGTTTATCGTTTGTAAAAGTAATGTGTCCTTCGTATGCTCCTTGATGTTAGTAACTATATCAAATATCTTCAAAATCAGGTCGGAAGTTTAAATATGTAATAAACAAACCTTTTTTATATTTAAAGTATTCGATATAATCGAATTATATTAGTTAGATAATATAAGTTAAGTTGTAATATTATTTCCTAATTACGCTAAAAACCATTGTGAGCCTGCAAGTCGTGTTAAGGGTATGATTAACTCATGTACACCAGAAAAAGCGTGATCAGATCATTAGCACAGTGCACAAAAACATAACGTATAGATCATTAATCATACGGATTCGGACCTCGCTCAAACATTGACGACCTCATAATGGTTAGTCCGTTGGGCGGTAACATACGATCACTAATGCTCTTTATATGTTAGCGAGTATAAAAAGAGAAGGATTGTTAAAGAAATCTTATCCAGTAATCGAAACATTTGAAAAAAATGCAACACTACATATCCTATATATAACAATATTATTGCTATTTATTACGTAATATTTCAACTAATTTATACAAAAACATAAAAAACATACATCTTCTGGCTTCTCCGTGAATCACTGTCTATAGATAAGAAACACAAATTACCTCGCTATTTCATGGTGAACATAAGAATCTATCCATTTAAATAGTTATTCAGTTTGTCACGTTCAGACAATATTATACCATTTCCACTTCATTATTTCGAGTGATATGAACTACAGTATAAGTAACAAACCATGAATGTGCACTACATTCGCTGCATTTTATTAGTCTCATTTGTGATTTGTCAGACAGAAAAAACCAAATGAGAAAATTTATTTAATAATCCGCCCTGTGTTCCTACTATAATTACACAAGTCTATAGAACTCTACAGTATAACGATGCTTCGTTCTTCACTCATTTTGCTGTGCAATTCTTTGTCGAGTGCCACAAATTATAATACTTACTGCTTGTAGTAGGAAAGACTTCTATTCGAGTTTTTACGCTAGTTTCAATGTAACATTTATTCCGAAATGAAAAAACCATTTAATTGAAAATATATATGACTATTAATCATCAGACGATGAGATTAGAAGATAAGAATAAATTATATCAAATATGATAATAATCATACTTTGACCATAAGATAGATGTCATAGATTTAACATAGGAATTCATAGATTGGATTTTAATTTATTTACCTATTATTCTAGCAATTGCCGACTACAATAACATTAATTTTTACTATTTTAATTATATAAGAGTGCGTTATTAGATTTTAAGGAGTCGTACGAACTTTCTGAAAAATTAAAATAAATTAAAAAAAATATTTAATTTTAAGCCAGTGATATTTTACGAAAGAATTTCTGTAATTCCAGAACTATTTATTTAATAATAAACACGCAAACTGAGCAATAATCTTTTTATATTTTACAATCAGCAAAAAGGGTAGAGATTAGGCACAGATTGTGATTGATTGTGAAATGAGTGTGAAAGTTGCAATTAATATTAATTTCAACAAACACAAATACTAAAAGTGGCAGACGAGTCAAATGAAGAATGGAAATTGCGAGTCAGTATAACACCTAATATGATTTATTATACAGATGACATTATGTGTCGAAATTTTGCTTGAAACTTGCTTGAAACAAGATTATTTTTAAAGTACTCAGAATCGAATAATAATAGCCAAAATCTATTACTATTACCTAAACCATAACCACAGCATTTCTGTTATATACAAACTAATTTAAACTAAAGTAATTTAGTTCATTTATGACAAAAATAATTAGCCAAATTTAGTTTGAAATTTTAACAATAACGTTTTTGAAATCACTTAAATATGTCACTTTAAAGAGAAGTATTTTTGTAAATATATTTAAGTACATTATGTAAGAATTAATTTATTGCATTTTATAAAATAAATAAATTAAAGGAAAATAAGAGAAGTTAGAGTTTAAATTTAGAGAGTTAACATAATTATCACCAATATAGGGAATTATGTTGTTGCATAGAAACGAAAAAACAAATTTATCATTGAATTTTTCAATAGTCAGCATTTTTTAATACAAAACATAAATTTATAACTTTCTATAATACCTGCAACTACTTGTAAAATAACATAGAAATAAATGAAGTAGGTACCTACTCGACAAACCAATATCGTAATATCGTAGAGAGATAAAATATAACGCAGGGTACACTTCACCGTTATGAAATCGTTAATTTCTCATATCAACCTCACTTTAAGTTAACACTGAAACATTCATATTTTTACATTTATAAATAACATTTTCATAATTATATAAAATCAAAACAGAATTGTTAATTTCGCGTGATATATTAACATGATCATTTGTGAATGCCAACTTATACAGGTTTAAAAAAGTCGCAATTCCACGATCACTTTCCCAATGTATGCTTTAATAAAGCTAAAGAATATTTTTTTGTTAAATTAATAAAATTACATTTTTCAAATCGATCTTAATTATATACTATTGAGAATTCAGAATTCAGAATCTCCGCGTATAAACAGAACATTATGAATGAAAAAAGGTAAGGTTTATGAAGGTTTTTGGTAGAAAATTGATTTCACAGCAAAGCAAAGTCAAATTACGATCTATAAATCTGAGCGTAAGATACACATATTTAGAATGTGCTCTGGTCTGAGAAAAATAGTCAAGAAATTTAGGCGGCTATTTTTATCCGGTAATGTTTAAATGTTTGTACATAAGAAATATAGAACTGCTTCAATCAAGTTTACTTTTGCTGACAAGTATAAACTAAAATTTCAACTTAATTTTATTAAAAATATATACCTAGTTACCAAAAAGATATATATATATTTCCATTTGTGAAATTTAACTAATGCACGAGAATGCGTTCGTTTATTAAATCCAATGCAATCATGTATAATATATGTATATAAAACAAAGTCGGTATTTACATCATTTATTACTCAAGAACGGATGGACCGATATTGTTGATCTCTGAATCTTTTAGATTCGTCTAAATCGAGAATAGCAGAATAACTATTAAAAATATAGAAAAAGTCACGTAAGCGTTTTTGAAAAAAATTCGTTTCCTCATACATTTTATACGGAGTGACGTTTTAGGTGACCCGTTATTATTCGGAACTCTGAAGCGATACGAAGTTCGCGGGGTCCACTTATTAAATATAAAGTTATCGAACGTTCGACATTTCGGGTGATTTATAAATCATGTTCAATCTAAATGTGTCATTTTTGACGTCTACAACACACCCGTTTGGGCACAAAAGCTCCCCAGAATAGATCGTGTCATTAAACCTATTCACACTTTGACAGCTGTGGCAAATAACCGAAGGCTTCAATGTAAAGTGTAAACATGCCTTCAATGAATTGAGATCATTTACAGCGAAACCGTTTCAACACTTGCTAAACAGATTGGGGTGTTTGGGTACTTACAGCTGTAGAACGAGATAAGAAGGTATTCGCATATGAGTGAGACTGTAACCATGTTGTTCATAAAAACACATAAGTAATTTTTTTATAGAATGGTTGCCTTATAACGATTTTATGACTAAATAGACAAAAAATCACGTGGCATGTCAATCACATATAAGAATATCTCATATACGAATGTACAGATCTCCATAAATTGTGATGATCTTTCAAATGATAAAAATCGCAAATTCAGTCCATTCGCGTAGGTACTTCGATGACACACAGACCCATAGACACACGCACGTTTGTAAATCGTCTCCTATTGGTGGTTAAATAGGCTTATTAAAGATATTATAAGTGATATTAAGGAAAACAGTGTTTGTTAGTTAAAGCGCGGTTTTGATCTTTAAGCATGCGTAAAAATCCAAAATATCTGGATTCATTCAGCTGATTTTTTTTCAAAACTTCGTTAGAGTCCAAGGATACTAGAAGACATGAGGTACATAAATGCAACACTTAACAATTCTGGAAATAAATAACAAATCTTACTGTAAATAACGATGAAGAAATCTATAACAGTAAGTATAACTTTATTTTATTTGCCTCATTTCACCATTAACGATGATCTTATAGCTCTTAAAAGCACTTCAAAGAATAAAATATCTCGACCAAGAATAGTATCCGCTCAATAAATTATGTGCAATAAAAAGCACAAATAGTTTTCTCCCGACGTTGCATTGAGAAAATTCCAAGTGACAGTTAAGAAAGTTAAACTAGTGACTATTTACACATGGCAATACCAATAGAAAATATGATATAAAAAAAATACGGCTTTGATGAGCCTTTTGTATTTTTGTAAATATATTTAAGTACGTAGTTTTATTGTTTACATATGTAAAAACTTTTGTAAATATTATTAATTTAATTAACGTATATAAAGCAGTAAAAAAAAAAAATTTTGGACTAATTAAAAATGAAATCAGAGCACAGTCGGAACATTCTTAAAAATATAACCATTTTGAGAAACTTTTATTTAGACGGCTGAAATGTCTAAATATTTATAATACAATTATAAAAAGATTATGTAGCTCTGACAATAAAATTGGCTAAATTATCGTTAGAGGTTTGTTGCTGCCCGTAACTACTTTATAAGTAAAGACAAGTTAGTATTAATATTGATTGTTCATCTTATATTAATAACTTTATATATTTTTACGAGTACCTCTAAATAAATCAATTGCATGTAGGTTACATTGGCCTAGAACCTTTATTATTATTGACACGATTCTATCAATAAAAACGGTACAATAGCAAATAAAAACGTATTGTTAAAATTGGTATAAATAATTATGTAAATTTTATGGAAATAAATTACCTACTTTTGTATAAAAGATTGATTTTACGTAAAATTAGAAACAAAAAAACAGTCCGTTACATTTTCAATTGCAACTGAATTAAACAGTAACATAATAAATAAACTGTTTTATAGAGTGAATATTTAATAAGTTCATTGTCCTATAACGTTAAACGAGTTGTCCCATAATATGACATTGCCGTAGGAGGCGACAATTCAAACAATTCGATTAGCCCACGCCTTGCAGGATATTTTATTATCGATTCAACGTCCGACATATCTTAAAACGTCTTGAAAAACTTTCCGAGATAATTTAAAGATATTTAATTTATAATTTACATAATCATTATTTAAACCAATCATATCTTTTCATAAATAAAACAACACACCTATTGGCGCAAAAGTTATACGGGATTTTTTATTGATTTCTATAGTGAAATTGTAACTTATATAAAAATAATATTTCTTAAGCAAGCTTCAACAATAAGTGCCTGTACTAAACCTATTATTAATCGGCTATAAAATTAGAAATTCGATATTCTGAATGTACGGAAAAACTAAACAACTTACACGTATTTTATGAAAACATTTAATACTTATAATTAAATTGAAAACTTTTTAAATATCTCATTCTGCGATAGCATCACATTCATTTTGTATGAAACTGGATGCACATGATTGAATTCTGAAACCGAGCATCGATTGTCTAAAAAAAAACAAAAGAAAGAACAATGGAAACCATAAGCCACTTAATAATAAAAACAGTTGTGAATGTTGAATAAGTTCAGTCATTCTTAGAAGATATTTCAGTTTTTAATGTTGAAAAGTTACACAGTCAGCTCTTCCCGAACGGCTTTTTGAGTTAAACCTTCCAATTAAGCATTATGAATGAAACACTTTTTGGGAATTATATAACCGGGTTGACCTTTTTGTTTCAGATATACTTGGTACGTTATTTTTTTCGTTATGCTATCCACAGACATAAAGATTTAGCTAACAGCTTGATGGGAACAGGTATATTATTATTTAAAACTTATAAATCACATCATTTATAATATCTACGTGTGTTTATTATTTTGATTGATGGTAAACATTAATTAACATTATATCAACGATCCTCTATTCTTAGAAAGCTTTCCTTAATGTTTAGCATGGCTTCGAAGTCCGCCGTGCTTGATCAAACACGGACCCGTTATATAACACGCGGTAATCACGATCATGGAATACGGGTACTTACTGCATCGATTGTGTCACCACTCAGCTGGCAAGAACGTAAAGTTCAGGCGAATTTTAAAGTATGTACCAGTATCGCGGATGTTCGCGCGTCGCGCTGTGAATTAGCGTGGGTCGGAACTCGCGGGGTCGATGGGAACGAGAGGGTGGAAGGGGAGGGGTGGCTCGGAGGTTGCGGACTCACCGTGCGGATGATTATATAAGACGCGAGCGGAGCGTGGATACGTGCTACCCCTCTGGGGCATGAGGCGCGACTGGCGTGGAGGTCGCTCGAGCGCCGCCGCCCATTGAACCTCGCCGGACGATACCACCCAGACGAATTAGCCTTCACGTATGTGAATTCGCTTTATAATACTAAGCTAAAAATTTAATAAACCAATACGACACTCAGATTGGAGGATTTTAATGCATCCTTTACGCAAGCATTTCTTATCTCCCTAGCACTGGTTTTGACAAAGTGCGTTTCTCAAGCCTTTTTAAAATTCTCCTGTTCCGAGTTACAAGAGGATAAACTTTGTTAACACTTAAATAATATAGTTTTTTTATAGACTCTTACTTAGAAAATTTGACGATACATTAAATTTTAAATTGCGAATTTATTCAGTTTACATTTATATACGTTATTACTACGCTTAAAATAACATTTTGAATATTATTTTTTAATAAGATTTTTTTTTAAAAATTGGCTTTAAAAACAAATTTCCACAATGTAGTAGTAAATGCTATTCGTGCACATTATAATTTATGCACTTATTACCTATACGTGTAATGTATTACAATTTACAATTAGAATGGGTACATTTGCGTCTTCAGGTTCGTATTAAGATAATGCTCTCATTGAAAACTTATCTAAAAATATTCAGCATATGGTTTAATTAAATTACTTGTATTTATTCAACATAAATGTAATGCATGTTGAGGCATAATATGGAGCCGATTCGAGTCATTAAGTTAATGGATGGTTGTGTGCATCAATATTCATTAAGGCAAAAACATTATTTTCTCATGCAGCATGAGATTACCGAAGACAATAATTGTATCACGTTCGATAGACCGGGTTATTTACAATGATTCGAATGCACCATATGCTTGGAAAAACAACTTTGAGACGTGGATTCTAAAATTTCACTTGATGAATCTCAATTCTATTTCCTCTTCTATTTGTAGGATTAGAAACATTGTTTATTTCACCATTTGTTCTTTTCGACCCGAAAGCTTTTACTATTTTATCGCCTGTCAGTGCTGAGGTCACCTAAGTTTGTTAAATGCGATAATGTTAGATTTTCTGCGATTTAATATACAGGAGAAAGAAAAAAAAACAAACACGGCAAGGTCATCTAAATAAGCCTGTTAATAATTGTCAGAATCTGTCAGAATGTGAATCTATCGCAATTTTTAATAGGATCTTCACTATTTATAGGTGGTGTCGAAAATTGTTTCTAATGTTCAAACTGTTAAAGCCAGCCTTAGATATAAACGTTGCTCAACTAAGTACTTTGCTCAGTCTTTTACCTCGCTTTTTAACGTCACCGAGAAAGCAATAGACTATAGAGTATTGGAGACATTGTTTCATGATATGCAACCTTTTTTAAGTAACGGGTTTTTTAAGAGGGGGAAGTTGGTTCGAAACCTTTAGCCTATCTTTTAGAAATAACTAGTGTTTTATTTTAATTGTATATTTAATGCTACGTTTAAAGTTTATAATTCTTGTTCTAATATATACTAAAATAAACAAACACTAATTTAATTAGATTAGCCAAATGTTGTTTTACAATTTTTTTTCGATTGAATTTATTGTGACAGCGAATGACATGGACAAATATTTTAACTGACAAAATTATAAATCCCACGATGACTTCAATCAAAAGCTGTTTTAACCATATAATCATATATGTATGAATCATGAACTTCGCAACTACTTTATTGTGATTTTATTTTTAAGTTAATATCTTGTTTTGTGGATGCAATATTTTTTCAAAATATTCTCTGAAAAGTACGTGTCTTTGAGCCTTTATAAGGTTTTCATCACTCAATATTTTTTTCCAGATTACCATATTCAATAGTAGAAAAATTATCACCAAATTTTTCTCTTATATTTTAATTCGAAGAGACATCTTGCTTGGTTAGGTGTAGTAACAATAGTATACGAACAAGTGCTAATATGTAAAATAGTGCCATCTATTGGTGAGTAGCTATGCTATTTTGTGGAACACAATAGTACAAATAAAGATTATTATGTTTATTTTTAACTTAAAAAAACCCATCGACTGAATAAAAGCTATCCGCCTCTAAAATTTTATTCCGACAAATAGGTCGATGTTTAGCCGAAAACATTTCGTGGAAAGTGATTATGAAACATAGATATTTACTACTTACTAATAGTAAATAGTAAATACCTATGAACCATATTAACAGAAGTCTCGTACGTTCGTATGCTTAATAGATAATTGGTAATGTATGAAATATTAATTCATTTATGTTCTAGGGGTTGAAAACCAACATAGATATCTCAAGAAAGGTGCTGTATCATCTTTATTTCCGTTGACCACACAACAAGTTTCAGAAAAAGCGAAGGCTATAAAGGATAGATAGAAGAAGCAACTGAAACTTTTGCAATCTCTGTGTACATACTTCTTGCAGAAGAATAAGTTTTTCACGCACCAAATTTTCAACAGTACTTATCTTATCTTATCATATCATCAGGGGCTCCCTGACGGGATGCACGTCGAACCTTTAGGTCCTTTTGTACTTACCCCATGCCTTACTCACTCACTCCAAGATCTCCGAAGAAGGACCGCATAAGCTTCAGGATGTCATTGGATGCGAAGTGCCGATAATCCCCTAGGTTCGGGTATGCCGATCCGAAGAGGTCCAGTCGCTTGCCAGCCTTTGAGTCACATTCGCAGAGTATATGCCTTATCGACTCTTCTTTTTCCCCACATGCTCTACATGTTGGGGTTTCAGCAAGCCTCATCTTGTAGAGATGGCTGCGACACTCGAAGTGTCCAGTCAGGGCTCCTATTAGAGTTCTTGCCTGTGATCTGCCATATTTGTAGATCATTTTATGCCATTTATTGCCATCCGTACCAATCACTGCTTTAGAGTGCATAAGTCCTCTCTTTGCTCTCCATTCGGCTTCATGTTTTCTTTCAACATATGTCTCAACCGCCGCCTTTACTGTTCCATATGACAGTCCGATGAAGGGTTCCGGTCCAATCAGTGGTTTACTCGACCCTTCTCTTGCCAATTCATCAGCCTTTTCGTTGCCATCTATTCCCATATGGCCCGGTACCCAGACCAGCCTTAGTCTGTTCCGTCTGCCAAGTCTGTTTAGGGCATTGACACAGTCCAAGACTAGTCCAGAGGTAATCCTGTTGGAGCCAAGAGCCGCAAGGGCCGCTTGACTGTCAGTAAGGATGTAGATGGACCGGTTTTTCCAGTTCTCCTCCACATTCCACTTCGCACACACAGCTATGGCAAACGTTTCCGCTTGGAATACCGTGCACAGCTGCCCCATGCTATAATGCAGACGAGTGTCCTTAGAGTGGATACCCGCTCCAGTTCAACAGTACTTAGTTCTTGAATTAGGTTTATACATGAGTTTTTATACATGTCAGGAGGAATTAAACATGACATTTTCGTGGTATTTTACTAAAATTACATATCATTCATATACTTTCATGAAAATTTGATAAAACAGCTGAAGTTAAATGAGTGAAATACGGACGGAAAACAAAATAAATTAGTTAAATTAGTAGTAGGAAAACAAAAGAAATCTTTCAAATTGGGGCAATTGATAGTTCCTGCCTTCTGCATCGAAAGGTCCCGGGTTCGAATCCGGTAAGTGCAATTATTTGTGTGATGAGCATGAATGTTTGTTCCCAAGTCTCTGTTGTATAAACTTATATACATATGTATTGTGGTACCCTCGTTGTTTCTGATTACCATAACACAAGTGCTTCAGCTACTTACTTTGGGATCAGAGCTATGTATGTGAGTTGTCCCAATTATTATTATTATAAGATCACCTTTTTTCCTTCGTTAAGAAGTACCTCATTGTTATGTTCATTTTTTAATTCTTTAATCCGTCAGTTCGAATACATCATAAAGTTAGATTATCAGAGCATAAATAATCATAGTTTTTAGAATGTTTTCAAATCGCAAATCGAAGTTAAAAAAGTTTTAATTTTTAAGATTCATAAACAGATAACTAAGTAATATATGGCCGCGAAATACAATTGAACTATGCTAGCGCCATCTGAACTATGCTTTGACCAGCCAACCCCATTGATTAAATAAAAAAGACTTTAGTAAGTTCATATTTGGAAAGTTTATTTTCAGAAAAATACATTTACGGAAATTAATAGAACTTTGGCTAAATCAGTCTTACATTTAGTGACATTAATTGCAAATCATAGCTATATGCATATACATTTTCCTTAATACAATAAAAAACATTAAATTGATCCTAAATAATTGACAATAATTACAAAAATAATTAATTACGTACATATTTCGTTGATTAAATTATCTTAACTAAGCAACCTAGAGAGCAGAAAAAATAGTATACATAATTTAATTAACTGTTTAGTAGAATATATTAAAAATACAACAACCTTTTGAATAGACCTGAATATTATATAATTGTTATTTTATACAAACGAGAAAGATACATACTTATAAATATTTAGATATATGTAGTTACACTTTGAGTGTTTATTAATAATATATAATTTAACCTTAGATGTTAATTTTTTAATAATAAATCAATAAAAATACGGTTAGTCACACAATTTCATCTAACGTTTAGTGCCTGTTTTACATATTATATGCATGTAATATATAAATATTGTAATCAAGTAAATGGTGAGTTTGAAAAATTGATTGGGTCTTTTCAATTGAAACTTTTTTGTCAATAGTAGAAACAAATTAATATTATTATTAAATAAAATATAAAAGTGTAACACTTGCACAAGACGATACATTGCTGAAATTATGCTAAAGTGGAAAATCCAAAGCACTATAAGTTGTTAATTTCATACAAAAGTCAGAACTCTTTAATACAATTAGAGGAGAGGATCTTCAAGACATCAACCAGGATGAGAATCTTCAGTTCATCACGTTTTAATTCATCGCTCTATTTCACAACTCTCATTTGTTTCCAATAAGAATAATGTTGTAGTTAATCTGAGAGTTTCAACTTTCTGAAACGAACCTATATCTGGTTGTACATCAAATAAAAGACTTTACAACAGTAGTTAACATTAGTGAAAACTTTTTTCTACGCTTGTAATAAAAAACTGAACATTAAACGGTAGCTCTCATTAGTATTATTTATTCGAAGCTGTACAAACACCCGAAACAAAAGAACTCTATGATGGAATTGGTATTGTGGCGCTTTATTTTAGTCTGCATTGGAATGACAAGCTCCAGAACTGAACTGTCATCCTCATCTGAAGCTGTCAGTTCGACTTCAAAAAGCGGCGGGGAATCGCAGCCGTTGTCAGAGTCATAGCTGCATTTGGATTCCGTTATATCAGGAGTTAGACTGGACATTCTCTGAAAAGTTTAGCTGAAATTTAAATTACTTTCCACGGTATGTTTCACGTAACAGAAAAACTACTAAATGATCTGATAAAGTAAGTTGCTTAGCTTATATTAACAAAATATACTTTCTTACAAAGAAGTTTTTTAAAATATAATCGTAAATTAAGTGCCCTCGAAACCAAAAATTTCATTCCACAGGGAATAAAATCTGTATCCTCTACACTTTAAGCATTGATTATTGAATGTGTCGAAAAATCGGGTCAGAATACCCTTATGTGTACTATAGCGGCGGGACTTATAAAATTTTGAACGAATTTTTATTTTAATAATTTGCGGTTTTTGACCCTCAATGAGGTAGTCCTCACTGCGTGCGTGAGGTAGTCGTCACTTTTGGTTCCATCATTTTCGAGACACCGTTTGAAGATCGTCAAGTTCAAAGGAGCTTCGTAATTCTAATAGTGATTTCCATCTCCGCTATTTACTCGTTCCTACTACGCAGAGCTCCGACCTGTTTATTAGCACTGTCGAATGGTCTTATAACAAGGTTATAACCATATTATATATTTATTTTTAAAAATGACTCTTACCAGATGTTCTTGAGTCTTATAAGACACCAAGAGAGGACGATTCAGGTCACTGCATTTTGAAATATCTTCGCCATAATTTAATTTTATATAGCCTCCCTTTGAATATTTCATTGACTTCTGCAACGAAAATATATTCCAATAATAGTATCAGGAAAATTCAGCAACGAAAAAAGTAGTAATATTTTTTTTACATACCTAATCCTATTTGAGGCTATTTGTCAAGTTGTCACACCAATCCTCATGAATTTTTTAGTCGTGAGAGGGAAAAGGTAATTAAATTTCAAAAAATTCCTATTTCCTTTCTATACCTACTCTTTCCAATCATTTAAAGATATCATCGTGGACTGAAGCGCGGATAAAAGCAAGGATATTTAAGTCGACACACCAAAACCGCTGAACCAATCGTAATGAGTTAAAGTAACTGTCTTAACAAAACAACATGAAGCACTTTTGCTTACTTAATTGTATCTCATTGGTTTTTTAAACTTAATATTTTATTATATCAAATTATCGTAACTACTAATTTATAACAACAGACATTCTAAAGTTATTATTTCCTTAACAAGAAAAGAACTGTATACTCACTTGAAAATCATCTTCTTTCGCCTTTTGCTCTCTTTTTTTATTTTCTGAGTTATTGTACACATTCTTACTATTTATCTTTGCCTCCGCGAGATCTTTTATGAAGAGAGCGTTCTGGAATTATAGAAATGTATATATGTAAACCTCAAATTAAGGATTTATAGAACTAGTAGATGTTGAAGGTATGCTGGGCCGCGTGTGTTTGCATAACGTATTAAGCTTATGACGCTATGGGCATTGCATTGTATCCCGAAAGATGTAGTCTGAATTCGCGGCGTTGTCATTTATAGCTCATGTTGTGAATGATTTTGCTTTAATTATTTTTTATGAAAAAAACGGGTTTCTGAATTATTTAGATAATTACTTTTTTATGGCGACTTGAGTATTTCCACCCATATTACAATAATAATTATGTTTTAAAAAATGTTATTACCTACGAAACACGTTGTATAATATAATATGTTCGTGATTTTCATGTGTCTACGGCATGTTTTAAATGCCATATTTGGCATGGTTGGTTGATTGTTAACCTTTAATAATTGATTGGAAGTTTGACTTTCATTATTGTTAAATAAGAAGTGCGAACTATAAATTTAAGTCGTCATGTTAGAGTATTTTATAATTCAAAGGCAGGGAGTACATCATCTGGCCAACTGACATTATTAATTAGGGATGCAGCAGCATTCATCACTTCAGTCTTAAACAAGCTCAAGACTCAAGTGATATCAGGTTGCCTTTATTTTATTTGACAACTATTTCTCTGCCATACAACCACCCACAAACACACACACTGTACACTGTACAGTTTAGCTCAGCGCGTAATTTTTTGAAGATGAAAAGCGAAAGAAATATTACCATAATAGAATTCTTCCCTTCGTCACTATCAATGCCGCTATCATATGGATCGACATTACGAGGTATCAAATTTTTATTGCCCATTATCTTTGCCACGCTCAAATTCTCCTGAAATCAAATACTAACAATATAATGAACAGTTTTTGGCCAGACTATTAAATCTATGTTGTTTGTCTCTCATTATTCAAAACGAATTCTCCTTTGTATTCAAAAATTTTATTGCTATAGGTCAAAGGAATAATAGTTTTTCCACAAAGAAGAGCGTTTAGTAAGTAATTAAATCTACTGACGCAAACGTCACTTAAATATCGCACTATAAATAAAATGAAAATATGCAATTTCGAAAAATCAATACAAAATATCTATATTCAGAAAATATGTTACCTTGGATGCAGCGATGCAGGTCCTTGAATACACAATGTATTGATAATACTGGCCACAATGAGCTATGGCATACGTCAAACCTCCATGCAGTTTACCAAGATCCGGGAGCAGGCGCCCTCGGCCCTCCGCGTTGCCATGGTAACTAGGATCTGCGCGCGCAAATGGAATTCTAAATTTGACAATTTGAAATTTAGACGTTTTATGATTGAAGGTTGTTGCTTAAATATTTTTAACTATAAATATGTTTTGTGCTTATATAACTAAATAAAAAATTGGTATGGCTCCCAAAAAGGTAGGAACTGTCCACTTTATACTTAGTAAATTATAAAATTAGTACCTACCTACGAGAAGTTTATAACTTTTTGTTCTTTAGTTACGTATTTTAGTTGTTATTTTAAATTTCGTTGTAATGAATTAATTTTTTCTTATATATTATGCTACCTAATGTTATGTAATATTACAATGTAAGTAAAAGGTTTTCATTATTGATTCAACAAGAGTTGCTAACATACTATAATAGTCATAAATAAATTTACATTCACCTGTAAACAATGAAAAAAATCTTTTAAAATAGAACCTCAAACAATTTTATGCACTATTTACGTAACCATACTCTACTACAATAATCAATACAAGAAAAATAAAAATATGACCACATTGGGGGAAGTTAGCTTCAGCCTACGAGGTACAAAAGCACTCAAACCTAAGATAAGTACCCACATAATTCTAGTAAGTCAGCGTAAAGGGTAAACATAAAATCTTAAGCCGAGCTAGAAATTAGAAAGGATTTATTTAGGTGTTCATCCGATAACGCTACCGATACCGATATATCGGCGTAACTTTGGGTTTGCCGATGTATCGGCATCGGCGATAATTTTATTGCCGTTATAACGATACATCTGAGAGATTATTTTCTACCGCAGGTTTTATACAGACAGACTTCCAAATTCGGCTTTCTCCGCAAAACTTGAGAATGCTCTGTTTTTTATACAAAAATCTTGTTAATTTTAATTAATTTAATAGCTAAACCTTGAATCTCATTCAGAGTCTGTAACTGTATTTATTTTTAATAAGAAATTAAAAACTAACCAAACTTGAGTTTCATATAATATTTTACCTTAATTTAATTTTAATTCACTAAGCGTTTGTATCGGTATCGGTATTGACGATATTATTATAAAAGTATCGGTATCGGTATCGTATCGGCAAATCGTATCGATGCATCCCTAGATTTATTATTTAGTATAAAAACAATTACAAATCATAAATAGATAGACATAACAATGAATACGTATACAATGGTCACACACACAAATACCAAAGCTGAAATTATTGTTCGGTATTGTAATTTTATTATTTTCAACAAAATGTTTTTGGCTCATGTAAACAAACATTCATGTCATATTTATTTCCTTAACCTTAGCAATTCTAGGATTGTATTACTAGCCGACTTCAGATGGGGCGAACTTTATAAATTGGTTTTAATTGTGAAAATGTCGAAACCAAGACTGTCAGACATTTGGCGCAGTAAGTCTTCAGAGAAATCTTTGGGATTGATTATAAAACGTATTCGAGTGAGTACAGTAAGTCGGAGGTCGCTGTATGTAACCTTGGCAATCTGTGTCTGTCCGTTGTCCTGGATTGGCTTTATACATTCATATTGGTGTTACCTTATTGTCTTTGGAAAACACGTCGATTCTGTAAATCTCACTAAACATAGACTGCGCAGCAATTGGTCAATAACACGTCATCATCTAATCATAGCGTACCTGGTGACTTCAAGTTTTTTTTTTAACACTTCGTTGCAATGGAGTGCAACGGACGCCTTATAGCTATTTTTTCCTCGCAACGTGTCGAATTTGGTTTTAATAATTGGATTCCCTTTCTTTATTTGAACTCTCGTTGAAATTGGCGGTCAGTTCGCTTAGTGATTTACAGAATAACCCTGCAGGTGTGTAGATGTTTGTTCGCCTGAAAAAAATATTTAAATACTATACATATTATGAAAACTGGTAGATCGTGATGGCATATTAATCCAAGTTTTACCAATATGGATATATAAAGTCTGTGTTTACGTCTTGGCATGAAGTTTCTATGCAGCATCAATGCTTGACGCAAATGCAATTTTGTGTGTGACCATTATAATTTTTAACTTTGTCAGGGCTTTTTCCTTTCTTAATTACTATTATAGGAAAGTGTTTAATTTATTTACTGAAAAAGTTTGTCAACATAATTTCCTAAAGACTCTTTAAGTCCATTTGCACTAACTCCAAAAAAGTTTAGGAGACCCTTAATATGGTGTCATCTTTTTATTTATGTCATTATAGGAAAGGTAGACACATAGGACCTCTTTAGCTATGATTGTATTTGGGCGAATGGGTTTGTACCAAACCCATTATAAGCTTTTTCTATCTTATAGCTTTTTTGTATTCACAGTTAAATATTGATCACGCAAGTAAAACAACATTGCTATAGGAAACACGGCGATCATAAAATATTTTACAACCCAAAATCACTACAGATAGTTTCTCATTGCGAAAATCTATTTTTAGAATATAATGTAGGGTGGATTGTTTGTTTATTCGGTACAATGTATTGTTATTACCTTATTTACAATTTTGCTGAGTCTAATAAGCCTCTGAATGTTATATTTTATCTCGGAAATAGGAAGATATAAAAAACGCTTCAATATTGAGTTTAACTTAATTTAAATGTGTTAATATGTTTATTTTCAATTTTAATGCCTAAGACTAATCGATAGATAAGTACATAGTTTATCAACATCAATTAAGCCGTTGATTAGTAACAAGTAGTAGGTAAGTTTATTTTTAGGCCGTTAATAGATCTTGATAACTTCGTTGTAGAGTTAAAGGATATAATGTTCACAAAAAATATTTGTTTTAATTATAATGCCTACATACGTACCAGAGTCTTGATTTCTTTTAATTGAAACACGCTGTTACCCCAATACTACGAAATTCCGAATGCAAGTCGTTTCAAAACTCAAACTGTGCGCAGTTATTACGGCCTTATAAAGCAAGTTAATCACCAAAAGCGATTCTTGAAATAATATTATATTGCTAATTAACAACATTTCAATGATCAAAATGTACCTAGTGCCTGCAGTGCAGTTCTACAAAGGGAACATTTTAAAACAACAAAAATATTAAATCTCTTTTAAATTTAAAAAAAAACAGATTACTCAAATTTTACAATTTTATTATTACCTACTAATTTTTTTCCGACGTATCGCGTGCTTTACAGCCTGCATGGTGACGGACGACTGACGACAAAGATTTAATCGTCAAATAGTGACAGGCGAAGTGAATCTTTTTCATAAAAGCCTCAAAATATTATAGAGAATTCATCACGTTAGAACGACACAAAAACAACATTATAAAATATTAATTTCAATATTATAATGTCCTCTTCAATAAGGACTTGAGTTGTCTGCAAGAGATCGCTTGGTAGCGATAAGGCAACCCATTACACTAATAATTATTTTTTGTGTTGTATCAATGGTTTTAGTTGGTTTGTAGTGTAAAAATCATCAAATAAATAAATAAATTCTAACGGTCTATTGACGTAGCGTGTCGAGCGTGCAATAAAGTTGTTTCTTTTTAACCGACGCCAAAAAGGAGGAGGTTCTCAATTCAACGCGTATATTTTTTTATGTTTGTTACCTCAGAACTTTCGACTTTGAAAGCTGGTGCTATCATTTTTAAATTTCATCAAAATCTGTTCAGTAGTTTTAAAGTTATAATTAGAAGTTTTTTTTTTTGTTAAAATTATTTCAATTCATGTGTAAACTACATAATATTATATCACCACACAAACACACCACACTACGATTGGGTAGCGTGATCAGGCTTGCCAAAACGTAGCAGGCCCTTCACCGTACAGTGGAAATACTTATTATGATATGATGTTTGTTTTAATGCCCTAATTAAATATATAAACGATCGCCTTTAGTAGACGACAAACTTAAATAGAACTAAACTGGTATACAGAACTGGCATAAATCGGTCTTTTCGTTTGTACAAGCTAATGCCAGACACGAGCGCTAATTATAATTTGGTGACACGCTCACCGGAACTGCTTTTAACTCCATACTTATTAAATGTCTTACAGATTTTACATTCAAAATAATTATGATTAAATTTATATATCTAATGAATAATATCAAACTAGTAATTATAACTAAATAATCTCCTTATGCCGCCTCCGTGGCCAAGTGGTTTACGCGTCTAAGCGTTGCGCCAGAGTTCCTGGGTTCGAAACCCAGGGAAACAAATGAATGTTGTTTCACTGATCATTTTCAGTACAAAAAATGATCAGTGAAACAAACACAGAAACGTGTCTGCTCCATACCCCACTAGGGATTACGGGAATTCACTTTTAATCTCTTTGTCTTAAATATAGCCTTCCTTACGCCTCATCAATATATTTAACTTATCGTTAGGGTATTTAGTCCATTGAAATGTTACATTTTTTAGGCCTAACCTTGCGTTTTTTAGAGGACGCAATTTTATTTTTTTGATGTGTAGGGGGGGTCAGTGTAAAGCTAAAACCAAGTTTGTGGGGTCGCCACCCTTGTCCCACGGCCGCCATCTTGAAAATAGGGGTTGAAATGGTTTTTGCGGTATATCTCTTAAACTATTAATTAAATAAAAATTTTTTTAAACATTTTCTATTGCAAATTAAATTCTCTACAACTTTGATTCAGTAACTTTTTGTCGTAGAACTATAAATAAAAAAGTTATAAGTGAAAATGTTCAGAAATTGGAGAAAAAAAATTATATTTTTCGATATAACTTTTTTTTAAATCATTTTACGAAAAAATGATATCAGACCATTTTTGTAGATCGTTTTTTGAGGAACAACTTTTATTAACAACATTTTTTCATTAAGGCTATAGCTAAGGTTTTACAGCGCTCCGAAGTAAGTACTATTTTTCAATACTCTTAACTATACCTATATTATACGTGTGTACTAATAATGTATCATCAGTTATTGTGTTTTTTTATTATTTATTTTGCTATAATGTTTTTAATTGTAAATTTTGCAATATTATTAATAATTAATTATTGACTCTTTTTCACTCCATAACAGGATTTTACAATTATTGATTTTTAAAATAATTTCTAAATTCATCGTTCAATGATATAACTACTAAATATGTCAAATATGTACAAGAACACTTCAGGCTCTCTGCAAGCATTGTGTTTGATGGTTACTCAGACGACCCTGATGTCGCAGGAACAAAGTCTTGGGAGCGTTTGCGCCGCACAAAAAAACATCAGTCGACAGAAGTTAAATTTGACAAGAACACCATACCAACATTATCACATGAGAAATTTCTTGGTAATGAGAAGACAAATCTAACTTTATTATACTTCTTAAAACTGAATTGTCGGAAATGGGTTTCACTGTTGACCAAGCAGAATCAGATGCAGACGCTCTTATCGTTCGCACTGCTCTTGCTGCATCTCCATTATTTAATGCCGTTACTATTGTAGCTGAAGATATTGACATATTGATATTGCTTACAGCACTTGGTAGACAACAAGCAAATGTATTTTTTTTAAACCATCAAAAGGACGAACAGCAGAACAATTATTTTGTGCGTCAGGTTTTATATACGGTGATGTTATTGCGGATAACTTGCTGTTTCTTCATGCTTTTTCCGGATGTGACACAATTTCAGCTCCTTACAATATCGGTAAAATGAAATTTTTGAAAACCCTGGAAAAGCATTTAGAGTTTTCTAGTGGAACGGCTTTGTTTCTCAACAAGAGAGTTGACCCTGCTTTGCTCACTGTAATTGGTGAACGTTTTTTTATCTCTTTATACGGTGGTAATAAAGATGATAATTCTCTTGACAGCCTTAGATACAAACAATTCGCCAAGGCAGTGGCAAAAAGTACATTTAACTTATCTTCACTTCCTCCGACACAAGACACAGCTCGCTTTCATACTTTCCGAGTCTACCATCAGGTCCAGTCGTGGCTTGGTAATTATAATGATCCTGAAGACTGGAGCTGGAAAAAATGTGGAAAATTATTGATGTCAGAGCAGAACTCTAAACCTCCAGCACCCCCTGAGCTTCTAAAATTGATCTTTTGCAAATGCAAAGGAAACTGTGGAGCGATGTGTGGATGTCGAAAAGCAGGGCTGAAATGTTCTGCAGTGTGCTTCCATTGTTCTGGAGAGACTTGCAGCAACGTAATGAAACTCTCAGAATTAATAAATGAAAATTACTTTGATGATGAACCGCCGACATTAACACCCCTTCCTTCTCCAGTTCTCCCACTGATATTTAATTCAGAAAGCCGATCAGATGCTGAGCCGCAGCCTGGTCCATCGAAAAGACTGAGGACGGAGTAGTTCTAATTTCGAAAATCACCGTGGATTATGCCTATTGGGGATACCACGTAAAAAAAGACGCGCCGCCAGACTCTACCACGTGAGTGGTGGGGAAAAGAGTTAATAATTAATTATTAATAATATTGCAAAATTTACAATTAAAAAAATTATAGCAAAATAAATAATAAAAAAAAGCACAATAACTGATGATACATTATTAGTACACACGTATAATATAGGTATAGTTAAGAGTATTGAAAAATAGTACTTACTTCGGAGCGCTGTAAAACCTTAGCTATAGCCTTAATGAAAAAATGTTGTTAATAAAAGTTGTTCCTCAAAAAACGATCTACAAAAATGGTCTGATATCATTTTTTCGTAAAATGATTTAAAAAAAAGTTATATCGAAAAATATAATTTTTTTCTCCAATTTCTGAACATTTTCACTTATAACTTTTTTATTTATAGTTCTACGACAAAAAGTTACTGAATCAAAGTTGTAGAGAATTTAATTTGCAATAGAAAATGTTAAAAAAAATTTTTATTTAATTAATAGTTTAAGAGATATACCGCAAAAACCATTTCAACCCCTATTTTCAAGATGGCGGCCGTGGGACAAGGGTGGCGACCCCACAAACTTGGTTTTAGCTTTACACTGACCCCCCCTACACATCAAAAAAATAAAATTGCGTCCTCTAAAAAACGCAACCCCAAATGTAACTTTTCAATGGACTAATTAATGATTATTGAACTTTAAATATGTTATGTAAGTAGTTTTTACGATGCAATCCATTTGAGATTATATCGTAAGGTGTTAATTTTCAATAAGTACATAAGTATAGCATCATAATAATTCTCTACTTGAACATTTCTTCCGATTGATGTACAAAAATAATCATGTAAATGATATACTTGAAACAAAGGATGTTTAATTTGATAATGTTTAGTTTAATATTTTACAATTTAATAATTTATTATAAGTTTGGGGTGTTTGATAATGAACTAGCACTTGCGAGTCGAAATCAATGCAATGCAATTTATGCCTCTGCTTTAATTGTTACCAAGAATACTGCAGTTAAAACATGCCCTCGTGGATTGTGGTTATCTTTTTACAATGTCAAAATGCTGTCAGAAGAAGACAGTGATGTGAGTAGCGCTTTGTCGGCAATTTGTTGCGTGCTCATGAATAACAATGCTTCCACGAATTTAAAAGTTATTAATCCATTTCAAATGCTTAAAGCACGCAATCTTCTTTAATAGTTCGTTTACGCTTGCTTTCACTAAGCTAAAAATGGCAGTTTACAATTCGGTTACATGATCACGACCAATAAACTTGTAACATAAAATAATATGCAAATGGATATGAATATTTAAACGTAAATCAAAGTGGTGCTTTAGAGCTTTAACGTTTACAACACAGCAGACCTTTTAAGCGAAGCTACTTGTTTGTGATTGTCGAGGAACTCAGCATTGATTATGCTAAAAGCTATAGTCAAACGTGCTTTGAAGTTGGACGATGAGACAGTGCTTCTAAGTAGAGCATTACAGAAATTCGATGTAGGCAATTTATTTTTTGATAATTTTTTAGTAATTAAAGTACCATATAAAGGTCTACATTTCTTCTAGCAAAAGGAAGCTACAAAGTCCCGCGCAAATTTAGCAGAGGATGAAGGGGCATTGGACTGGCTAAAACCACGCACTTTAATTAAACCGGATGATCAAGAAGAAATACCCGATGCGGTTGGTAAACAGATACTTAAAATAACTTTATTTTAAGCGCGTTTACTGAATCTAAATGGATTTTTAAAAAATGAAAAATTTGTTGAAAGGTGAACCGTGAAAGACTATATAGGTATTGTCATATTGTCTTGCTGACTTTTTGGTTGTGACATTTAAAATAAATAAATTAAAATTAGCTCAGACAAAAGTATTGTTACTAATCAATCAGAAGGTTGATTTTTCAGGATCTTGAAGAAGAGGTTGGAAGAGTGTTAACGACTATTAACCCTCAATGGGTTATCGATGAAGTAGCGTACCATTTTGGACAAAATAAATTTGTTTTTAAACCTAAACCCACCTTTGGAAAGGCATATCCTTTATACATATTTCAAGGAACGGCAATACGTAAAGATTCGGAAGAAGCAAAAGCTCAAATAGCTGCTGGATATGGTAAGAAGCATCCGTGTTAGGAAGACCCTATCAAAACTTATAAATTGAGATAGCTATGGTCATTTTCATTTTACGTAATACACAGGAAGTTTATTTACAATAGGTATGGTCGGTTTTGATGATGCTGGTCCAAAGCGCGCTAAAGTTAAAAAATCTGCTGCTGAAGATGAGGAAGAAGAAGAACCGGAACCTGAACCACAGCCTCCTCCAGAGGAGGCGAAACCAGAAGGTACCTTTTACATATTACGAATACCGCGACGTCTGTGTAAAGTTGAATATAAATTACTCTTTTTTTTCCTACGCCTATTTTAATACTTAATCAAAGAGATAAATCTGCTAATTTTAATTTACAAAATGTATGTATTATATATACCAAAGAATAAGTTTATATGGTAAACTATTATTAGAAGTTATATTTATCGACATACATATATAATTTCTCTAAAAAACATAAAAAGAGGTAATTAATTTGTTACTATAACTGATCTAGTTATCGGAGTGACATAGTCCACGTCTTAAAATAACATTCGAATCACGGGAATTAGGTAGTTATAAGATATTTTTGATTTTTAGACCCTTCAAAGAATTCAAGAAAATTTATTCCAAAAGTTAAATAAATTTAAGATAGGTTTGAAAAATTAAGAAAATAATGATTAAATTGAATTGTTTAGAGGATGTCGTCCCGGATGAAGAAAAGCCAGAAGTACCAGCTGAAGATATTCAAGCACCAACAGAAGCTGCTGATGAGGAGGTAGCTGGTGAAGGTGGTGAAGAAGCTGCTGCTGAAGAAAGTAATTTTTTAAAGCATATATCTAAAATAACAATATATTAGTTTCAAAAAGTCCGCGTTCACTTGGAAAAATTGACATTTTTTTTATCGTGTCAAAAATTAATGCATTATTTATTGCTTTAATATTTAAAAACACATCAATTTAATATAAAAATCTTAAATAAGGAACACAAACGTACATAAGATTTTTTTTTAAATATTTTAAGCAATTAAAAAATATTACACTTTATTTATTATTTCATGCAAATACTAAGTTAATAAATGTAATTACCATCTATTCACAGAAGAGGAAGGTGGTGGAGGAGTGCCCGTTGCAGAAGATGTTATTGAGATCAAGCCTAGAGTAAAGAAACTCGCGAATCAATTCAACTTTTGTGAAAGAGCAGCACTTACATACAACAACCCTAGAAGAGTTAGTTATTAATTACTAATTACTATAATAGTTATAGTTGAGATTTTCCTTCGCTATTTTCAAAGTAAGCTTAGCTGCCACAGACTCCATCAACTTACGCGTAGTCTATGACGTTAAAAACTATGATGAACAGTGTCAACCTAACACTATTTCATTGGTTGATATTTTGTCTTTCATCAAAGTAACACTGAAAATTGACCGCAAAGTTCTTTAGAACTAACAATCTCTTAGTGAAAGTATCATCAAATTCAATCCAGCACTCCATACAAACAGTCAAACAGACATACTGAAAGGCAAGACTTAATGAAGGTTGATGATTATATAAATCAATAAATTATGTGTAATTGTTCAGTCTGTTGACACCCAAACTATTCCACCACCACGTGCAAATTACGGTTCGACATGCCTTCAATCTATCATCTTTGACTTCTATCAAGAGGACTACGCAAAGAAAATGCGCGAAAAAGAAGAAGAGAAACCTAAAAGAGTAAGTAAGAGAAACTAATAATTTAGAAGTGGCTGAGTTTTGCTTTTTTTACAATTATTTTTATAATTTAAGGCTTTCTATAAAAGTAATTTTATTGCTAAAGGCATTGTCCGTGTGGTGAAAAACTGGTCTGAATGTATGATATGTTTTATAGTTGCGTAAAAAAGCAGCCAAGCATGCGAAGTCGGAACAGCAAATTCATGATGAGCAACTTGCGCAGAGAATACGCGAAGCTTGGACTATATTGGAGAGACTCGTTAATCAGAATATATATGACGACATTGGTAAGATTTTGTAATAAAATTGTTTCTATCGTTTAAATTGTTAGCAACAATTAAGTTTAAAAAGCTTGCAATGTTTTTCAATTTAACTTAAAAACAAGCCATTTAATAAACTTAGTACAATGACTTACTATAGATACAATTTTTCGCATTGGTTTCTATCACACTCATGTATCCTAGGATCCATTATCCAAATTTTCTGATTTATTTATAAAATCAGCACAAGACTACCGGTACTGGGATGATCCATCAGACGAGTTCCGTGAAGGTATGGGCTCCCTGCTTCCTTTATGGAAGTTCCAGTTCGAGCCAATGAGAAGTCACGCAGTCTGCGAAGTACAATGGAATCCGCATTATCAGGATCTTTTCGCCGTTGCCTATGGCTCGTGTAAGTAGGCTCTTGGGACTATGAGACCATAGGCAAACACATTTTTGTATCTCTTTATCTCTCGAGATCAATAATTACGTCGCCTGTTTCTCCAAAAGACCGATGATATTTTGCATAAAAAGACCGTGTAGTTTTAATACAATAAGTCTTCTGTATCTTCTGAACTGATGTTTTTTCTTAGTCCATTGAATAAAATACAAATTATCTAACCAATTCAGCAATAGCATTTCCTTTGTTGGAGTAGTTAAATTAGAGAAAGAATTATGTTGTATTTTTATGCATTAAAATCTTAAAACCTTTGTTTGCAGTTCAAATTTTAAACTTTGAAATATTTGTTATTTTATATATTTATTGAGTAATTTCAAACAATACAAATATGATATAATATATAAACACAGAAAACACGTTACCTATTAGAGTTATGTATAATATTTATTTTTTATTTTATCTTTGTTTAAAAAAATCAATTTGTAGAAATTAAAGATAGGGATGGAAATAATCATTTCTTGTAAAATAAACAACTGACATTTTTATTCATAATTACGCAATTTTCATTCCATTATAGTGGATTTCACGAACCAACAAAAGAATGGTTGCCTAAGTCTCTTTAGCATCAAGAACCCAGCGTACCCTGAATATTCAGTCGTCACCGAGTCCCCGATCATATGTCTCGATGTATTTAAAGAGACTCCATATCTTATTTGTGTTGGTAAGTAATTACCTTATAATAATAATAATATAGCCTTTATTCACTAACCAAGTTAGTTTATTAGGTTTTTTTTCAACATATGCCTCCTCTAGTCCCCTCCATACAACTCTGTCTTGAGCCATCAAAAAAAATTGATATACGTATGCCTGGAAGACATCTAACGTTAGCAATAAATACACCACGACTCGGATTGTTTGATTACGAATTAAATGTTTCTTTCTCTATATTATATCGCGTATCAAAAGTTTTGAAGTTAATAGTGTTCGTGTATTTTAGTTAGTCTTCCATTTCATGGTAGCTCTTTTAAAGTAAAGTCAATCCATTTTAATTGTCGATTTAGGCAGATATGATGGAAATGTTTGTGTGTACAATGCTCAACTTACCCTGGAATCGTCCTACCAGTACAAGTCTGACTCCGTGAGGGACAAACATAGCAATATCGTGTGGGAGGTTAGTATTGAGTTTTTATATTTATGTTAATATTGTAAAACTGTCGTGACAATCACATTACTCCATTACATAAATATAACCTTTATTTTTAGACATGAATGGCGCTGTGTTTAAGCAATTTAAAAAAATAATTAAGTAAAAAAATCAAGTGTATCCAATACTATATTTCCGTCGACAAATTAATTATTATTAAGTCTTCAACGCTTTAAATCGTATATTTAGTGATCGATCGGTTAATTTTAACAAATCTGTGTTTTTACCGACTTCATAAAAGGAAGAGGCACTCATTTCGGCACAGGTTTTTTATGTTTGTTGGAGGTAACAAACATAAAAAAAGGAGTTAGTTCTGAGGAGAACTTTCAACTGGTGCTTCCCGTGTGGTCCCCTTTTTTGTTCAAATTTTAACACTTATTATGTTTCCGCGACACCTCGTAAGAAAGCTTAATAAATGCACCGACACTTGCTATTAGTTTTTAGTAGGCGATTATGAACTTTATTAGATTATGATTACTGAAAATCCATATTTCAGCCTGGCCTGAAACTAATCTCATCAGCCATAGCCAAAGTGTTTAATAGATGGACGTCGCACATATTTTTTATAAATGTAGTCTAACTTACACTTTATAATATTAGCCATTAAAAAAGTTTTATAGGTTAGTCGTAGAATCACGGTCAGATAGACAGACCGACGGACGAAAAATTTAAAAAAAAGATCTTATTGCTAAGTGTCTTATATTTTAAAGGCATTTAGTAACCTTGTCATCAAAATTGGTTCAGCTTAATTATGATTATCATAAATCTGAAGTTTTTAAAACGCAAAAATATTTTGGCGTATTGTTAAAAAGGACACTTAAAATCCAGATTCGTTGGGGCGCTCGTCTAATAGACGGTGAGGCGTCTTTCTTCTCGATCTCGGGAGACGGAAGAGTGGTCCAGTGGGCGGTGATGCCGGGAGAATTGCAAGCCACAACCATCATCACGCTGAGGTCTAACATACCACCCATACCTGGACCTGATGGCACTTTGGTTACAGTTAACAGTGAGTATGAGAGGCAAATTAATAAGTGCGATTTTAAAATTGATTTATTGAAGTTGACCCCATTGATTGATTTAATTATTATAATTAATATCACTTTTGATAGGTTGTGGAAGCTGTATTTGCTTCCATCCAGAGAAGTCTGATATTTTCATGGTGGGCACAGAAGACGGAATGATCCATACATGCTCATTGAAATATAATAGGAATTTTGTCCGGTCTGTGCAAGGACATCACATGCCCGTTTATAGGATTAATTATAACTACTTCAATAATAGCATTTACGCATCCTGTTCCGGCGATTGGAGGGTGAAGATTTGGGAAGACGGGCGCGAGTAAGTAACTAAATCTTTATTCATATGAAATCAAATACATCAACGCTTAAGTCCAAGTTATAGGCTTCTCAAGAACGCGCCCAAATATGAGAACAGCCGAGAAATTTAAACATGTTCACAAAAGATAGGTACATTAATAAGTATTTATATATTAAACAAAAGAAACTTGTTTATGGTTCGATAGGACCTCGCTACAAAAGATTTACATTTTATCGTACTTATATAACTCTGTGCTAATGAAGTCTCAGGCATCAGCTACTATTATACATAAGTATTTTTTGAATTGATAATTTTTAACACATCATATTGTATATAGATAAGTAATTTGTTCTTTGCCTTCACAACTAAACAAATATTTATGAAATGCTTCCAGTACTTTTCAAGCAACATGAACTTAAATATATAATTGCTTAAATTATTTAATTTTCCAGTGAACCTTTATTCATGTTCGAACTGGGCTCACCTGTAGGCGATGTGAAATGGGCTCCCTATTCTAGTACAGTATTTGCCGCCTGCACTGCTGATGGAAGGGTATATTTTCTAAAATCTTCAATATCTGTTATATTCTGTGAAATTAAATACATAGTTACATTCTCTTTCCCATCTCACACTACTCCGCATCGACCAGCGACCAGCGCAGCGCGAGGTACATGACGCAGAAACTAACTTTATTTGAGAAGACTCGATCCGCTGAAATAAAACTCTAATAATATTATCTGAATATTCAAACGAATAGGAGGACTGGTTATTACTGTCTTAAGAATAAATTTAATTCTATTTCAATATAAAAATTTATCCCTCTACAGGTGTATGTGTACGACTTAAATGTGAACAAGTACAGGCCAATTTGTATACAAGCCGTGGTCTCTAAAAAGACTAAAAAATTGACCAGAATAGACTTCAACGCGCGCTTGCCGATCATCGTGTGTGGAGACACAAAGTAAGTAACTTATCAGTAGGTATATCGAATACACCATTATTCATAATGACCGTCGATTTCTCTTTATTCGATTCGTCAATATTATTTAGGTAATTAATTTCGCCTGAGTCCAACAATAATTCCTTTTAAGTAGCTTTAAATGAAAAAAATCACTTTAGTACAATTATTTGTAGCAAGTACCTACTTATAGAATTTGGCACTAGCTTAGTTTGGATAATAAATAATAATACAACAAAACAGGTTTGATAAAGTCGCTCATTTTGCCTAGTTGTCATTTAGCTTTCGCATTACGGGAACAATTTTCGCACTTTAGTCATTATTAAAGTCCACACTACTAGATTTTATTAAAAGAAACAAAAAAAAAATTTAAGCTTTTGGCCATATTTATAATTTGCGAGCTGGCTAAAGTCAAATATTTGGTTCAAATAATATTATATAGACAAAAAGAATAAAATATTAGACTAAATAAACGCTTATACGACATAAAGCATTATTTCATTAAAGGTATCATCGCCTCCATAGCTCAGGGGTTAGAGCACTGGTCTTGTAAACCAGGGGTCGAGAGTTCAAATCTCTCTGGGGGCAATGTAAATTTATTTTCTTTTTTTTTATACATCAAATTGACAATGAGAAAAATAATTACTATATTTTACAACAAAATTGAATAGTTTGATATTTTGTTTAAGCGATAACAAATTTTATTTTTGATCTGATGAAATTATTTGTTTTTAATCGCTACTATAATTTTATGTGTGTAGTTCAGATAAATGTGCATATTTGGATGATAGATGTTTGTTACGTATTTCATGTGTAAGTAATTCATTTAGTAGTTAAAATTAAATCAAAATTTTACGAAGTCAGAATATGGCATTATACCTACATAAAATGTATTATGTATTGTACTGTACGCAAATTTAATATTTCCAGAGGTACATGTCACGTGGTGAAGTTATCGCCTAACTTGAGAGTCATGTGCAAACCACCAAAAAAAGCTCAAAACGTTGACCAACGAACTTTGCAGGTAAATTTTAAATTATTTAACTATACTAATATGATAAATTTGAAGTTTGTTCCGTTGAATGTATACACACACACATCATAATCCTTACTAATAATATAAATGCGAGTCACTCTGTCTGTCGCGCTTTCACGCCAAAAGTACTGAACCAATTTAAATGAAATTTGACACACAGATAGTCTAGAGACTGAGAAAGGACATAGGCTACTTTTAATGCGAAAAAAGGATTGTAAGGGCTTGCAAGAGGAGATGAAAAGTTGTATGGAAGTATCGTCATTTTTAGAGCTTCAGACCCTATTATTTATAATATTAATTAAAAGTTTGAAACTAATTTTTTAGGCTATTGATTCGATATAAATAAATATGAACTATATAACATCACAATACGATGAATGTGTGAAACCGCGGGGCACAACTATTTGACTGTTGACTTGTATGACTTTTTTAGATTATGAAACTCGACAAACTTCTAAGCTTGGTCCGGGACCCGCCATTCCAAACAGGCGTAGTGGACGAGAAATTTGACGACGATTAGAAATATTATTTTTATTGTAATTTAATTTTTAAAGTAACTTATGTACAAGTTAAAATAAAACAATTCAATAATTTTGTTTTTTAATTCTGTCAAGCGAAATATTAATTAATACATAGGAGATATCATAAAACTATTGCTTTATGAACTAAAAGAAATGACTTCTATTTATTGTCCAGACCATTAGTAAAAATAAATTTGTAAAAGATCATTAGTTAAGAGTACATATAAGGCCAGATCCTCACTATAATGCCGTTCACAGTTGTTCTCGGTCCGATCTTCGGCGAATTCAAACTATCCGTATGACCAGACCATTACGGATAATATGAATGCACACATATAGTTTTTACTTGATAATATTTTACCTGACCGAGATTGGACCGAGAACGAACTGTGAACGGCATTATAGTGACGATCTGGCCTAATTCTACAAACTTATCCAACCCGTATAATTTATTAGTAAAATACTTATTGACGTGGTTTTTTATTTTATTTTTATGTATAACACGATAAACTATGCAGTATTTACTGAATGTACTTTGAAGTGACTTTTTAATTATGTTTATTATAGTAATATTCACAATAAAGGACATAATATTAAACTCTCTAAAACAAAACAATACCATTGAATGGCTTATATAAGTATACATCTCTGACTAGATTTCAAGATCTTTACAATCAATGAAGAATTATCTCGATATATTCTAAGTTGACAATTAAACAAAGAATAAATTATAATGTACCAAACATTCTCACTTCAGTTTGTTAAAATTCTCGCACAAAAATTACTTAATAAAATATAATTAATCACACTGTAATACAGTTTAATTTATTTATTTTTAGTTCGATTCTTATAATTTCGCTGATAAATAAAAATAGCATTTATTTTAAATATAGCAAAACTGATTGACAATAATACTTTAAAATGTGCTAAAAAAAATATTAGAAATACCTTCTAAATTATTTAACAAAATGGCTTAAGAATATTCCGAATTAAAATGTTTAAAATAAAATATACTAAGTACGTAATAAAATGCAGTCACGGTAATATTACCTTAATTGTATAAATACTTTTTTGTACGGAAATTCTTATCTACTTTTTAATAAAATAATATCACAAAGGAATAAAATGCACGCTTTGCAAAACATTAAATTAAAATTAAATCTCAAACAGATATTCTTACTAAAAAATATAAATTCCAACATTAACATTTGGCCAAATCTTTGGTATCAAGTTAAGTATTGCTTAGCAAAAATCTTAAGTTTTACATTGATTTGTTATAAGAGTAAGTAACAATTATTTATAGATTTTTATCCAATCTAGGGATAAATAAGTTTGGGGCCAATTTTCTGACACCTCTCTAGAGAATTGGCACCTAATTTGAGATCAAGAAATGCGCGCGCGTCATTCGGTGCTGGAGCCTGTCGACCAACGAACTGAATCTGAAAGGAAAAATAACTCACTGATGCCAAAACATATACATAATAGACCGGGAGGTGGCGACGCAAAATGTCAGGTCATTTGTACCAGTATGGCGACCCTTCATCAGTCTTATTACGTAATGACAAAGGATTGATGAACCTGTAGGTGCCGAATGTGTATCTTATCCACAATTTAAAAATTTAATAATGTTTATAAAAATACCCAATAATAGTATAGTATATAAGGATTGTTTAAATTGGTTCATCAAAGGACGTAGATGAGAGGTAACAAATATAAAATATAATCAGATTGAAGAACTTCTTTTCAACTTGATCATACCTGAGCAAGTGGATGCAGATGTCTTTCTGGAAACTCCCTTTGATGTGCCATCACCCAATCCGCAGGCCACATGGTACCATTCTTTGGTGTAAAGGGTAAAATCAGTACATAAACTCTGTTTGTTGCTGAATAAGCTACCCTATAATAATGTCCCTTTGTCGCCCGTTCCCATACAAAGCCATCATTGTCCGCACCTCCCCGTTGCAGCCAAGAAACTCTTGGCAAATCAGCTGAATGTATGCCGATTTCTGCATATTCTACCCAAGGCAAGAGGTCACCCCTGTAAATTAAATAATAAGTTTGAAGTCACATAACTGCAGAAACAGAGCATGGAGCAGAGCATTTCTGTGTCTTTTTCAATTATTATTTTTCATGGGTAGATAGAAGTGTAATTAATAAATAAATTACAAGGATTAAATAGTCAAAATTTAGAATTTAGAAAACACATCACTTACTCATTATCAACTTTACCACTCCAGGTATATTTTTTCCTTAAAAACTTTTATAAGAATTTCTCTTCTATGCACATTGATGTATTAAAATGTTTAATACATTAATGTCTATGCAACAAAATTGCTATAAATAATAATGTTAATAAGTTTCTATATTACGCTTTTAACGTAAAACCAATGAACCCATTTTTATTGAGTTTTTGTATAAATATGCTTTAGATATAACTTCAGATTACTGAAACCGAGCTCCAGCTATTCATTAAATATAAATATACGAATTTCCATACTTAGTAAGATTTTTATTGTATTATACACTTTATAGATTTCAGAATTATTCCAGTGTCTATTATTTTTATAAATTAGCGATATTACCGAACTGCTGCACCAAGAAGCGATGTAGTTTCAAGCCAACACCTAGCACCAGCTTGTAACAGTGCTCTAAGAACATGAGCGGCTGTTCGACGGATATTTCTTCTGCAACATGGAGGAGTATTCCGACCAGCAAGAATATAGGATGGCACTCCTTGTACAGGTGGGAAACATCGCTGAAAATAATTATCATTTTCTTATCTTTATTATAAAGATTTTTTAAAAAACAACAGCTATTAATCAGCTACACTTTTGGCAACTTAAATGCATGCCAGAGTAAAAGCCAAAATTTGGTATTTTGATATACATTTTGCACAAATTTAGAATGAGGATCAGTACTGTTATCGCAAATTCAATAGAACTAGTATCCACATTATTCTTTATGACTTATGAATGATATATCTTTTTGAATTATCCAAATCGGACCATTACTTACGAAGATATTAAGTTATAAACATGTGCCGTTCCTGTAAATGTACGCGGGTGCGTAAGACGTCACTTGGACGGTCGCCGCCTTATCTTAATTTGGTCATAACTTCGTCAATTATTATCGTAGAACAAAATTTTTTGGACTGTATGTTAAGGATTTCTTAGCTCTATAAATCTGCATTCTCAACTAAAAACGGTTCTGATCCTCATTGCAATGACATCTGTTTTTATGAAAGGAAAAACTTCCAAGCAATACGTATATAATATTCTGCTTTATACGATTTTGATATTAAGAAAAAGCTATACCTGAGTTTCTCTTTTACAGCCATACCACTGCACTCTTCCATCATCCCGGACTACAGCTTTAACACCAATCTGTTTGTATAATGCTATTCTGTAGTCTCTTTGCTTTCGTGATGCTTTTTGTTTTGATATTGGAGTTTTTAATACACTCCTACCAGAACTAAATTTGCCATTAATTATTTGAATCTGAAAATATTAAGTGTGTTTTTAATGTTTAAAAATTTATAATATTGGCCAACAAATGCATGAAAATGTAAATTAAAGCAAATCAATCGCTTTACCTATAGCAATTTTACATATAGATTTATATTACAAGTCTCACTATAAGATAATCATATTGAAGAAATACCATACAGACTAGTTACTAATATTTAAAAAATACAAAAAACATTACATAAGTGCTTACTTTTATGTTACGCACAGCTGTCTGAAGATACAATGACTCAGGAAAAGGAAACAAAAATGGCTCGGCAATTGTGTGTAATAATGAAGTTTTGAATATAATAGCATGCTGTCCCTGCACTGCATCACAGAGCTTTCCTGAAGCATCTTTGCTGTACTGCAGTGTCCAATCCACAAAAATCCATTTAACTTGCTGACAAACTAATCGAGAACTACCAACTCCTACAGCTGTGCCTTGAGTGGGTGCACTCGTTGCTGCTATAAGTAATTGCTGGAGCAAACGACGAGATACACGTGTCGAGTCAGGTACAAATAGCACATACTCAGTCGAAATGTATGATAATGGACTCAACTCCCTAGGAGTGGAATCAAGCTTAAGCTCTAACGATATTATTTTCACGTTACGTAATGTATTATTTGATGTCGAAAATTGAAAGGGTGGATATTGCGGGCTTTGGGTTAGTATCACTATTGGCATATTAGGATACACACTAACAAAAGAAGCAACACTTTCAGCGACATCATTCTCAAACTCTTCAAACTGACGAAATACAAGAGTTACTAACTTTGACAAATGTTTAGTGACACGGGTGTGACTGTTCACAGCTGGTGCTACAGTTATAGGAGCAATGGGATAAAATTTAAAGTGTGGTAAGAGATAGCCACAAAGAATTATGAAGCAAATTATAAATCCATAAACTTTCCACGAAAGACGACCTCGCAGGAGACGATTCAAGATTAATTTCATACTGATACTTTAGTTTACCATTTTCTTTGATTTATGAATCAATTTAGATTTATATTTATGAAGTTGTTAATTTTAATCGCAAAAGATTAAGTATTGATGATTCATATAGTTTAAGTTATTGTTCGTTATAACAATTTTAGTATAAGTTTAATAAATTAAATAGTGATACTATTATTATTGTTTTTTAATTTTTATGAAAAAATGATAGTAGGTACCTACTGATTGTTTGTAGGTATTTATCGCACTATTTTGTAAACATTTTTTCAAATATGAAAACTCAAGTTCCATTAAATGTCAGTTGTCATTATTTATCTATTGCCAAATATTTTATGAATTAAAAATTAGCACTGTACCACCTTAGATTATAAGATGTGAGCCTCGGATGAATATGATATTAGTATGAGAAATAAAATGAAAAGTCATAAAAAAAGGTCATCATATTGAAGATCTAGGTATAAATTCAATATCAGAAGACGTAATTTTGGAATTACTACTATTGGCAAATCTGTCTGAGAGCTTAAACAAAATATAAGTTGTGGCGAATTTCGTATAGACTCTTTAGTAAAGATTTTTTTCCATACGCTTAATTTAAGAACATGAATTCAAGTCATATAGAATTTGTAAATGACATCGTCAAATATTTGGATTCTCTCATATTATCTTCTTTGATTAACATACATTACCTTCTGATGTCCGGACTAACAGTTAATTATTCTAGCATTGTATATATATATTCTTTACAATGTAATTTCTATTAGTATTGAGTACATTGTATCAAAGTAATAAGAAAGTCTTGGAGTATTATTGAAGTATTCTATTAAATATCATGAATGGAGTCGCAGCAACTACAATACAAATCACTTCACCAAAAGGACCTACAAGGTATTTTCTTAGTCTACGGTGGCGTCTATTCTCTGTCTACGTGTTGAATTGATATATAATGTTCTGTGAAAATGTTCGTTGCTGTCATTGTCAACTTTCAACAAATTCGACAATTAACAAGTGTGATTTATCATCAAAATGTCAATTAGTGATTAGAGGCATTACAGCATTCAATCATGCAAATTTGTGATTTCTTTAAATAGTACATAATTACAATTAACTACATAGTATATTCCTATTTACTTACTTACTACTGAGTAGTGAATAGTGATTGTGGATCAGTCATTTTGTTTTTGTGGTTATTTTAAATTTATTTTGAAAATTATACATACAATAAATAAGCCACATTCATAAAATTATTAAAATGGGCGATTTTGAACCACTAGAGCCTTCCTTGAAGAATGTAATTGAACAGAAATCATTGCGATGGATCTTTGTCGGTGGTAAAGGAGGTGTTGGAAAAACGACATGCAGGTAAAAAAACTATGGTCATAATCTGATCTTCAATTTTGTGAATATGCCCTCTCTTTAATACTTCCTTAGTAACCTGTTATTAATTTTGCAGTTGTAGTTTAGCTGTTCAGCTTTCTAAAGTGCGGGAGTCGGTTCTGATAATTTCCACAGATCCCGCTCACAATATTTCTGATGCTTTCGATCAAAAGTTTTCTAAGGTAAGTTAAAAATTATTAAATAACCATTATTTAATTATATAAAACAATAGTTTAAAACTTCTCACAGTGTTAATTACTTGTTAAATTTAATTAGTTGAGTGGACAGTTAGATTATTTATTGAATAACAATGCTAAAAATTGTATTTATCATTACAAAATCCTAATGGATGGTTAAAGTCAGTATAACTAGTTAAACATAAAATGTTTAACTTTTTGCCATCTTTTATTTAATCTTATGTATGAAATGCTTTTTATTATGTGTTTCAGGTCCCAACTAAAGTAAAAGGCTTTGACAATCTTTTTGCAATGGAAATTGATCCAAATGTAGGGTTGACAGAGTTACCAGAAGAGTATTTTGAAGGTGAAGCAGAGGCAATGAAACTGGGTAAAGGTGTCATGCAAGAGATTGTTGGTGCATTTCCTGGTATTGATGAGGCTATGAGTTATGCTGAGGTATCTTTTTTCTTATTATCAGTTTTCATAAAATTAGCTGTAAAAGTAGGTAATCCTATTTTCAGCTATCCTATCTGTCTCTACACTATTAATCATTTTAAATGGTTTGTATAACTTACTTACAATCCCATAATAAGCTCTGTATAATTACTAAATTAATTTCATAGTATCAAAATTAATAATATCTCAACATTAGCACATTTTCACCTCAATTAATAATCATTTGAATTCTATGTTATTTATGAGATTTTTTTATAGATATAAAGTATTACATAGTTCATAATAGTCAAATTAAAACTAATGTTTGTAATTTATTTACCTATAGGTAATGAAACTAGTAAAGGGCATGAACTTCAGTGCTGTGGTGTTTGATACAGCACCAACGGGCCACACATTACGTTTGCTTTCATTTCCTCAAGTTGTAGAGAAAGGACTTGGAAAGCTTATGCGCCTCAAATCAAAAGTAAGATGACATTTAAACTATCTTCTTACATCACTTATTAGCATGAAGCAGTCTGCCAGTTAGGATACATTTATGATAAAGTTCAAACCTTCACAATGACAGGTTTATTGCTAGTATATCATTTTTTTCTTATTTTTAATATAATCCCTATTCTCTATTAATATTAATATTATGAATACAAAAGTAACTTTGACAATTAATGTCTATTATTGCCTAAATCTAATGTTGATGAAATTTGGTACAGATATAGACTAAAGCTTGGAAAAGGACAAAGCTATATTGTATTTATGCGATCTAGGGAATCATATTATAATAAATATATTTCAAAATTTCCAGGTAGCGCCATTCATAAACCAAATTGCATCTCTGTTTGGTATGGCCGACTTCAATTCAGACATGTTCAGTAACAAAATGGATGAAATGTTATCTGTCATACGACAGGTCAACACTCAGTTTAAAGATCCCAATCAAACTACATTTGTGTGTGTTTGTATAGCTGAATTCTTGTCTTTATATGAAACTGAGAGACTGGTTCAAGAACTTACTAGGTGTGGAATTGATACACACAATATTATAGTCAATCAGCTATTAATGAAATCATCTGCGCCCTGTGAACTTTGTGCAGCAAGGCACAAAGTTCAAGAGAAATATCTTGAACAAATAGCGGATTTGTATGAAGATTTTCATGTAACAAAATTACCACTTTTAGATAAGGAAGTGAGGGGTGCAGATGCTGTTAATTCTTTCTCTGAATATTTGGTTAAGCCTTATGCACCGCCTTCAACATCATAATAAACATCTTAACTAGTTACAAGTACCTATCCTTTACTAGGTACATAGCTACTATTACATGATACTTTGACAATGATAATTTTTACTTTCAATAAATGTTACTTAAAATCACAAATATTTTGCATTGAAATTATGTATTTAAAAGATTTCTATTATATGGCAGCAACATACTTTAGCTGCTATTTAAATATTACAGTACTGTTTTCAATGAATAAGCAAAAATTTTGAGAAATTGTTTATAATATTTATTATTACAAAACGGTGTAAGGCTTAAATTGTAAAATACATTAGAGATGCTAGATTAATTTAGTTTCAGGACTGGGAAGTTTTTATGAGTCAGATAAACATTTTTTTAAATATAGCTGTTAAAGAATTCATCAAATTTATACATACAAAATGTAATATATATTTGTATTATTAAACAATAATTACAGTTTTTGTTTTTTATTCCTCTAATAGTGGAGCTCATGCGACTTGAAAAATGAAACATTTAGATTCTAAATGTTTAATTTCTCAACTCGCTTCTAAATTCTAAATTTTAAAACAAGGAATTTACTCTATAGCATAGACACGATTGCCGCTTAAATTGATACCCATATTAATAATGTTCAAATATTACAAGCTTTTCGATTAACAATACGTTTCATTTAGGTTGCTATATCAAAAGCTTTCACAGCAATTAATGGACTTCGTTTTTTTTTTTCGAAAGATCTACAATCATATAGATACACTAATAAGATAAATCAAAGTTATGTACTTTTTTAAAACAGCTATCATTATATTAATTCATACTTTATAATATTTTTCTATTTATTAGGTATTTAATAAGATGGCAGATTAAACAAATCAGTAACATGCGTGTGAAAGTTCGCTTAAAATCGGTCAAGCCATTTCAGAGATAAATCGGATCAGAGACGAAAAGTTCTGCTTTTTTATATTACAATGGACGTAACATGAGTTACTATAATAAGTCTAAGGATATTACATATAGACTTAAATTATATTTTATGTACCAACTTCTGTATATAAATATTTAATAAATAATACTAATCATTTCATCTAAATATTTATTTCAAACCATAAATTAACAACTTTTTCAAATGTAAAATAATATTGTATGTACATTAGTATTACGACAGTGTTTGATACCGATGTATATAATACAGTCGCGCAAATTTAAGTATAAAGTTCAATATTCAGTATAAATTTAATTCAACAATATCAAAAAATCTATCTATACGGATAACATTAAATGTAGTATAATTTTTAAATGCCTGCATCCCTAATTCTAAAATATCTTAATAAAATCGAAAACTAATCTCAAAATTGTTCTATCTGGTAAATAAAAATGCATAAATTTAATGTAAACAGCTATGTTCATAGCGGCCATTAAAAGGCGAGATCTGTACATAACCTAAAGGACAATTTTCTAACTTTATGTATCTTTACAAATGAAACCATTTCATCGTACCAAAGTCATCAACATCGATAAAAATTTTGAACCAGTTGAATTCCTAACAAAATATTAGTCAGTCTATGCGGTTTTGTGTCAACTAGATTTATTTTGCGAAGGAAGATGCCAAGCTGTGATTGTGGCGCCAATGAGCGAGCCAAAAAAGGCGGCGCCACATGCACCATATTCAAAAATAAGTTTTGGTGTGAACACACCCCATATCATGAGGTGTCGACAGTGTATCGTTGCTGATAAAGCACAAGCTAATACCTGAAAAAATACATTACATTAAAATAACATTTTTTTTTAAATTTTATTTACAAGCACATTTGAAAAATAAAAACGTCGACAATATTACGTGCGCAAATAAAAATTTATTATAAACGTATGTACCTACGGCCTGGAGTTAAAAATGCAGGGATGATTATTTTTTCAAATTTTAGGGCTTTGCTGTTGTATTTTGTTATTTTTTAATGTTCCCTTTATCACTATATCACAAATTACATAAAATATTCAAAAGCACTTTCGTCGTGTTTATCGAGTACAAGTTTACTGTTGTGTAATAATTCTATGCTGTAATATTATTAATTAGTGTTGCGGCTATCGTAAAGGTACTTACTCGTATAGCAAAGCAAAGCGAATACTTGAGGCACAGCGAAAAAACAGCCGCCAATTGCGAGCGAGGTCCCATTGTGGCGCCATTTCTACCCCACAACGCTAAAAGTGGAACAGTCGCACCGAACATCATCGGCATCCCTGTTAAGGAAACGCAAATTAATTGCAAAAAGCTTAGGAAATATTACAAAATTTACTTTTTTGAAAATGTAAGTATTCAAGTATTGCTTAAACATAATACTACTTCCGGTTGACAGCAAATCACAGCTCTTACTTTAAATTCCAATAAATAATTCTAATAAGCAATTGTAGAATAAAACTTTTTATATAAAAAAACAATAATCAAAGAGGATAGATTTCTTAATGACGGAGTTCTGATATAAAATTAAAATTTCTAGCGATTTCATTCCTGATCGAATAATATTATACTTCATCACATTAATATAGCCTTAAACTCGTAACTAGGAAAAACCTTCACACTATAAGCTTAAAATCACACAAGTATGTTTATGGCTTTAGTATTATTATCCTAATCATAGCGGCCATCAGCTAGAATTAAGATAACATATTTAAATAATAAAAAGTAGGTGTTCATATATAGAAAACTTACCAAACAAATTCAATACAAGCAGTATGAATGAGATGACTGGACCAAAAGTGCTGTAGTTCGGGTCACCGGCGTGGAAGACCGGACTCCAACTTATGTGACTCAAGGTAGGATGATGTCCTGAGCCATAGAAGTTGTATGACGCCACTAGTGCCCATAGACACGCTAAAGTGGAACTACTCCGGGAAGATAATGCTGGAATATAATGAAAATTAAATGTTACATATGGCATTCGTCGATTTTTAGGGCCACTGCAAATGTAGCGCCTGGTACAAGTATGACGGACGCTCTGATATACCGATAAAAAATATAATTTGCTTCTGCCCAACGTAAATGTTGGCTCGTTAAATATTGGCGAAGGATTTATAGTATATCTATAAATAAATGTTGTAATTATGACATGCGCAATGTAGAAGAACTAAAGTGCTTTGTTCATGTTGTTTTATGTAGGTATGTTGAAAAGATATATAAAGATTGGCTTACTTAGGTAGGTAGCTACCCATTTACACACCTTTTAAAAAATAGTAAAATAAACTAGTATATGCATTTTCTGCTTTGCAATTTCATGGAGTATTAAAGTAGGGAAATTAAAATGATCTTTTATCATTTAAATACTTACAAGATTTGGACGTTCCGTCATTCTTCATCATGGTCGCCATGTTAAGTATCAAAAAGCCAGCTAGCAAGGCGAGCGCAGCCGTCGGTGCAAACGAAGCTCCGAGAACCAAACAGTTCGCTAAATAGAATAACAAGCCACAAACAACAAGTGGTGTTACGGGTCCATTGCGGTCTCTTTTTAACAAAAGACCGAACATAGCAACAATGAAGAGCCATGCAACTCGTGCAAGCAGCCTCGATCTATTAGGCGATCCTAAAGATCCCCAGCCAACTGCCCAGTGAGCACACGTGAATGTTCCAGCGATTACTATTCCATATCCTCTCCAAGAAACCTGTCGCCTCGCCACCGCCACAACTGCTGCAACAGATCCCAACGCAATCACCAACGCTGCTCTAGACGCTTGCCCAGTATTCAAATTATTCCCTGCTGTCCAACAATCCCCCTGCTCTTCCCTACAACCCATGTATGGCCTCGTTAAAGCCAAAACTAACCCACACCCAGTCCACAATGCCAAAGCTTTTAAACTACCCACATTCCACACTATCAGACCCAACACGCTCAACGATAAATAGGACAATACCGCTCCTTCCTCTATTATGTAACTATTTGAAACCAAAATCGCAGCAGAAGCGAATAAAACCGTCCGTGCGTAACGCTCATAAAACGGTGTGCGAGTTTCATACCATTTCTGTGAAATTCCGTCCCAGTGCAGAATAACAAGTGCCCCAGTGAGAGCACCAGATATCAAGCCCGTCGTCAAGATTATTGCACTTTCTAAATCTGTGAACAGTTCCCAATAATAGCCAATATAGCATAGAGAAACACAAATCGCTAAAGATATTAGACCGGTTGGAACAAATGAACTCGAGAAGACGTGAGGAATGCGATCGATTGGGATTCCTTCAGCGATAATCCAATTGAAGAATATTGCTAGTAAGAGTAAGAGGAGAGCCCTTAACATGGACAAGGAATCAAATACTACCCACACTTCACGAAATATCCCCCGAATGTTATCCAAGAGCGATCTGAAACAACATAATCCTTTATTCAACACAATAGTTATAACTATTAGAATAGATGTAGTAATGTTACAGTTGGAAGCTTAATCAATCAAATGGCATTCCCAACTTGAACTCAAATGTATAGGACTTTTTTTAGTTTTAAAATGTATTAGGACTGTATCCTACCATATTCAATTTGAAGACAAATAAAACCTTCTAGTTTTAACATTAGTAAATTCATAATGTTTTGTTCACCTCACTTCAGCAACATAAGTTTTAAGATCATTGTCTGAAACTATAGTGGATGCCTTTTCTATTTGGTCCCTGGTAGAATTGATCAGTTCGGCCAATTTATTAAGAGATACTTGTTGCGATTCTTCTCCATATCTTATTAAGTATTGAGTTATCTGAAAATAAATTAATGGCTTAATTGATCAATTGATTCAAAGGTATGTGCCACACTAATATTTTTTTCAATGATTTAAACTAGGGATACATCCGATACCGATATATCGGCGATACTTTGGGTTTGCCGATATATCGGCATCGGCGATATTTTTATTGCCGATACAACGATACTTTTAACGCGCATCTTGTTTGATCTAGTTCGTTACAAAACTAAAAAAAATGGCGCAGAAATACTTCAGTTTCCAAATGAGTTCTGTCGCATCTGAGAGATTATTTTCCACCGCAGGTCTTAAACAGACAGACTTCTGAAATCGGCTTTCTCTGCAAAACTTGAGAATGCTCTGTTTTTTAAACAAAAATCTTGTTAATGTTAATTTTAATTATTAACAGTTATTGATTTTATTTTTATTATTACACTTAATTCTTATTTTTAATATCTAAACCTTGAATCTCATTCAGTCTGTAACTGTTTTTATTTTTTAATAGAAATTAAAAACTTTAACCAAACTTGTGTTTCATATAATATTTCACCTTAATTTAATTTTAATTCACTAAGAGTTTGTATCGGTATCGGTATCGACGATATTTTTATAAGAGTATCGGTATCGGTATCGTATCGGCAAAAAGGCATATCGATGCATCCGTAATTTAAACATACCTTACTGACTGATCATCAGAAATAGTTTCCAAGTTACATAAAAAAATAAATACATTTCTAATAAAGTGATTCAATTAGATTATTATTTTATAGCATTTTGGAGACAAATGTAATTTCTGATACTTAAATATTGTAGTTATTACTGTTAATTATAAACAATTATACCTGTTTTAAATTGTTAGTTAAATGTAAAAGTGTGTTTGATGTTTCCATATGAGGTAGTAAAGGGAACAACACATTTCCCAATGATGGTGCGGGGGGCGGCAGGCCTAAGGCAGCACACACAGTAGGCGCTAAATCTATTTGCTGTATCTCTCTGCCTATTGTAATTTCTTCATCTGCGCCAGCTAGACCACCCTTATAGTACGCAAATATTGCAGCCGTCCGTTCTGCCTTAGTTTCCCCTCCATGGTCACCTGAACAAATTCAGCCAGGAATATAAGAGATCAACAATTTAAAAAAACACACTCAAGTGAAAAAGTGTATAAATTACCTGTCCCTTTGTCCGCATGCAACAAGTGTTATATTTAATTTTAAAAGTGATTTTAAATTGATTTTATTAAATAATAAAAAAAAGTTTAAAGGAAATATTTAATAACTATTTTTATGAAATCTTTAAAAGTTAATTATATGGGACAAATGAATGAAAAATAGGAAAAATATACCTGTCTCAGTCATTCCATGATCTCCAATAACATACAATATAGCATCAGATGGTAAAACTTGAATAATTTTCTCAAGTCTTGAATTTGTTTCATTGAGCTTCCGTGCCATTTCTGAATGGTTAGGACCATATCTGTGGCCTGCATGATCTACACCTAGATAGTGAGCTAATAATAGGTTCCAGTCATTCTTTTTCAACTCGTCATAAATCTTCAAATCCACTTCTGCAATTTTTAAATACATAAATATAAAGAAAAAATATGTAAATTATGCGCAAAAACTTTTCTTGGTTATATAATATTTAATCATACTTGTCAAATATGTGTTTATTTTGTTTTTTTGCTTTAATACCTGTATCAACTGTATCTAAATCCCAAGTATGAAAAGAATAAAGAGCATGAGATCTAAGCCACCTTCCAGGCAATAACCTAGCCCAAGTATCATCTCCTAGTAGCACAGCATGACCACCACTCCTGGATACCTATTCGAAAACAAGATTTTAAATATTTAATAAAGTATATACCAACATTTTATGTTTAGAATACTTAGTAATATTTAAATTTAGGTATATGCCACAAAATAAAAAGAAGTCATAACTATAATACAGTTTAAGCTGACCTGATCAATTATATTATCTTCATGTAACTCCATAGCTGCAAAATTAGAACTTGCATCTACAAAGGTTGGCAAAGAACCAGTGACCAAGGCTTTTACTCTTTGAAAAGTAGTTGTTGGAGGATCTGCCATGAAACGAAAAATACGCGCTTTCTCTGGCCATTTTTTTACAGTTTTCTGAATCACAGGCAGGCGGTTTTGGTAGTGCATAGGATTTATTATCTCAGGATTGTATTCAGTAAAATCATAACGAAGTGCATCTACTAAAATAAGTACAACTCTCTTTGAAACCGGTGGGCAAACTAAAGGCGAGCCTGGGTTATTCAATATTCGCGTAATTTTTTCGGATTCACTGCATACTAAAGAAACGCTAGACTTGATATCACAACCAATTGACTCTGATCCAATACATTCAGACACATCACTTAACGTTTTACGAGATAGTAAAAATCCATGTCCAAACATTAACGTCGCTGATAATATCAAATATGAGAACCAAATTAAGTATAAAATAAAGTTCCATCTTTCTTTCATTTTTTGGGACTTCAAAGTTTAAAATAAACCATCAAACGGAGAACAGCGAAAATGTATCATAAAGGAAGAAAATATAAAGATCCGTTTTCATAATTTATTTAGAAAAGTAAATTAAATATTAAATAATTCAACTTCAATAAAATCTTTATGCTAAATTTCATTTTGCAGCAAAATGTAATTTTGAATTATAAAATATAAATATTTTATATTATGTCAGGGGACAGACTAGGGAGTACGGAGGTAGTTACTTTTATATAGTCTATGGGTGGGTGGATGGAATTTTTCTCGGGGCGCCATCGCAACAACGAGCGCGTCATATTTTATATAATTTTCTAAGTTGTGTATTTTCCAGATTTTATGTGTAAAATTTTAAATGATTGAATTTGAAACATAAACTGTTCAGCTAGGTGCACAATTAAAGGAAAGTGATATAATTCATTAAACGTGACTTTTTGTGATGTGGTCACAATTCCCTATGAACCACAAATAAAATTGCCGCAATTTTACTTGAGGTACGAAATAAAGACATTATAGTTTGTCCATTTTATTATTGGTTTTTTGATAGCCCATGAAGTTTTATATTTTTTAATTTAAAATTTCATACAAATAATATTGTACTTCATGGAGGGGTACCGCCCCTTTAGTGATGTGCCACACATAATGACTACTATGATGTAAATAAAGTGTAATATGTTATTTAATTAGGAATACAACAAAGTTTTGAGGTTGAAACCACTCTTCATACACCTCCGCATTCATTTCTTCGTGGTAATCGCCAGATTTCTTTGATTTAAATGCCAGCAGTGCGTCTTGTACAAAACCTTTTGCTGTACCGGCGTGACAAATGATGAGGCGTTCACCTTTTCCAATTGGTACTGTAGAGGTGGAAGCAGCAGTGTTGTCAGTCCAGGATCGGGATACGGCGTGGTTAGCGTTGAGCCATGTTTCATCCGTAAAGATAACATTTGTCTAATCTTGAGTTTTTTTTGCCTCTCTTAAAAAGTCACATCGTGCCAAAGCAATATCAGTGCGTTCCGTTGATGTTTTTCTTTTATCTGGTTTTTTATACAAAAAGCCAATTCTTTTCAAAACTTTGAAACAATAAGTTTTTTTAAATATGAAATAAATATTATATTTTTTAGAAAAAGATATCGATTATTACGTCTCTTAGGATATCACTATAACTGTCAGTGGTCGAGCTGTTAAAAAACTAATAATAAAATGGACAAACTATAATTATTAAACCAAGACATGGTTTAAAAATCCTGTTACCAAAAACCTTTTATAATAATAAATTTTTCTATTTATCTACCTACCTACGAAGCAGAGGCGGCGCAAGGCGTGGGCGACGTGGGCCACCGCCTACGGCCTCGCGGTCCAAGGGGCCTCGCGCCTCGAAGGCCCGCGAACGCAAATATAGATATTATTACTCATCTAGAAATAAATAATTAAAAATACCGGCTAGCAAGTATCTGGCAATACTAACCTACCACATTCGTTTTTTTATAAATCTAATCTAGTAATGTTTTCTGGCGTTGCGGGCGGTGAATGACGCCGGAAATCCTTGCTTCGCCCGCTGTGTTTAACTTTTGCTATTCGAGGGACTCTTATATTTTAATTCAAACCAAATGTGCGTCTGTTATTGTTTTGTTATTATAGTTCGAGGAACTTATTCTATTCAAAAAACCAAATGTGCGTACCGACTTTTTTGTCAATTTTATTACAGTCAGTTCATAAACAACACTTGCGAAGAAAGTTCATGTTCTTACTCATAATATCTAAACGAAAACTCATGGTGCTGTCTTTAAGTGATAAACTAAAAATTGTGTGTACCTACCATATTTGATAAAATTTATGAACTTGAAAAAACATACAGGAATATACCTTATTAGGGCGTCAATTTGCGGTTTGCCGTATTTGTGTTCCAAACAGATTTCAATGTGAAAATAAGTGTTGCGTTTCATTGTTTGAAAAATAAAAAGTAAATAAAGAACTGTTTTATACTTTTATGAACTATTGAGTATTGGTTGAGTATTTGTGATTCCATTTTTATTAAATAAAGTTATTTAAGCTCTTTGTATCTGTCGAACCCTACGGCTCGTAACATTATTTACAGATTAGGTATAATATTTGAGGCCTACTTAACATGTCAGGCCCAGGCTCCAGTAGAGATAGAGATATCGGGAGAAAATGGGAATCTGGTTCAACAAAACGAAAAAGAAAAGTTGAACGAGCTGTAGCAAATCAGGTTTAAAGTTCAAGTATGATAAAGTTTCTCAAAAAAAACTCCTTCAGAACCATCTGAATCAATTGTTTCGACTTCCACAAGATATAAACATTTCCAATTCCGAGACTCTGTCAACTTTGGAAAGCACTTCAGACGCACTGAGTACCGAACTAAAGTCAGAAATACAGGTAGAATAAAACTCTAGCCTATTAGACTCTGAAAATTCTGAAACTCTCCTGTTAAGCTGTAGAATTCACGAAGAACAAGTAGTTTCTCCGCCAGTTAGCAGTGATACCAGTGATGCAATCAAACAAGCATTTGTGTGTTTGGATCCGGCACAGCGGAAGTTTCCCATATCGGATTCTCAGCGTCATGATATGGTTCAAAGCGGCCCTACACAGCAGTTAAAAAACAGTGATGAAGAATACCCGAAAGATGAAGATCATAGGCACTTTTCCAATTTTTATTTTACAAGAAAACTAAAAAATGGTGAAATTCAACATCGTCGCTGGTTGGTTTATTCTAATTCCCAAAATAAAGTTTTCTGTTTTCCATGCAAACTATTTGGCAATTCACAAACTCAGATGGTCGAGAAAGAGTCGCCAAAAAGAAAAGAATTTTCGATTATTAAAGAAGCGATGAACCTATACATTCTCCCAAAAGACGGTACGAAATAATTTTTTTTAACACCATGATTGATTCCATAGTGAGCAATATGGATTCAAGATTTAAATCTCTAAATCAACATTTTGAGAATTTTGGTTTTCTCTACGATATAAGAAAGTTTTTTCAAAAGATTATATATTAAAAAATTGTCAAGATTTACACACAATCCTGCGAGTGGGTGAGAGCAGTGACTTCCAACCTTACGAATTATATGAAGAATTACAAACAATGGTCCCCAATTTACCTGACTTCATGAGAAATGTGAAACAGCTGCTTCAATACATAACTAAAAATAATTTAAAAGAAATTTACCCAAATATTTATATTGTAATTCGAATTTTGTTAACAATACCAGTAAGTACAGCTTCAGCTGAAAGGAGTTTTTCAAAATTAAAACTAATAAAAAATTATTTAAGAAGTACAATAGGTCAGGAACGACTTTCAGCGTTGGCAGTTTTATCTATCGAGGCAAATATAGCATCTAATCTGGATTACGACACAGTTATTAAGGAGTTCAGTAAGGCTAAAAGTAGAAAGTTTCTGTTGCTTTAATTGTTTACTTTACTGTTAGTAGAGGTACCTATACTTAATAATGTAAAATAACTACAATGAACAAGTTTGCATTTTTATGAATAAAAGTTTGAGTTTCAAAAACTTTTTTCTCAACAAAATCCTTCATCTTGCGTCATCCATGAGGGGGCCTCGCAAAATATATCTTGCCCACATTAAATTTAGGTCTTGCCCCGCCACTGCTACGAAGACAAATAGCTATAATATATTATACTGAAGTCGACTTTTGTTCTGACTTCTGAGGTAAATATTCTGTGGAGATGGCAGAAATCAGATGTTCACAGTTCAAATAAGTTTGTATTTTTACAGTACAAATTGTACCGAGCATTGAAAGTTGAAATCTTATTTGAATCTAGTTACTATTTACTAACTAGTCTTATTTGAATAAAAAAAATATAAAAGAAAATTTAGACGACTCAAACTAAGCACTTCAATAATGATGTCTTGTTTGTAATAACGTATTTATATAAGCTCGTGAGACAAATAACAAGAAAAATTCGTGTACTTTTAATTGAAGCATGAAGGCATGTTTATAACTGATGAATAATGTCAAAAACTAACAAAGAAAAATTTCGCCTCTTGGACCTATCCAGTGATGAAGAGTCTGAAGATTTGCAGTTAGAAATAATTCCTAATCGGAAAAAGAAAATGTCAAGGTATGTTTGTAAATAAATACTAAACATAATGATGAAAGACAATCAAGTAATTCTTCTAATTGTTGATGTATTTTTGTTTCTAGAAAGGAACGTAATCGAGTTGTTCAACCAAGAGTTATAGAATCGAGCTTCAGTAATGAAGTTCATTGTGTTTTGTGCTGGGCAACAAGAGGAACATTGGTATTATGGCTTCTTATGCTCACATGGATCTGTGCCTCACTGTATGATCAAGTCACTACCATGAAAGTTGATATTGCTAAAGGTGAGCTGTATAATAATAATAATAATAAAACTATTTCAAACATTCTGTCCATACTAAATTAAAACAACATTTTGGTGGCAATAGTGAACCACTGTTGGTAAGTTGCAGTCAGCGGCAGCCTGTTTGCCAGACTTGTAATAATTGAATTCTTACACATAAGGACGCTATTCTCTTACACTGAATGGCGATCAATGTATCTATGTGAGCGTCAAATAACATTCCCAAGATGCTGCAGCTCTGCTTTAGACCCATCAGATGTCTAAAAATATTATAATATGCTACTCTCAGGTTGTCATGGGACTTCAAAGTATATTCAGTTCAGAGCTGACATGTGTAGAATGTTTGCCAAAATGACTTAAACAGTTTAATTTTCACATCAGGCACTGCCCCATTAAATGTTCTGGCTATCATATTACCCACAATGCACAAAGCACGACTCGGGCGCACCATATTTTCATTGTCCATCATTTAGATGTGACCAAGGTACTTCTCCACAATCTTTACAGGCTGTCTATTAAGGTGCAGCTGAAGCACAAATTCAAAGCTATTTCCCTAAACCTGAATATAAGCAATTTTGTATAAATTTAATAATTTTTTTTAGGTCAGTATTAAACTGTACATTGTTAATTTCATAGATGTTTTAAATAAAATTTACTTTGTATTAAGTAAATTGTTTAGCATATAAGGCATATAGAACTCTTTTACTAATTCACTTATTCATTTGTGCATTCTCATACAGATATAAAGATTGAAGCTTATGTTTTTTTTTTCTTAAAACATTCAGTATATTCAAAACCAAGAAATACACTGTACTATTGACAATAAATAGGTGTTGCTTTACTAACCGTAGAAATCCTTACAAAAATCTGGATTGGGCTAAAGCCGAAATTAAATTAATAGAGTAAATTATAATCCATTAATTTAATAAATTGTATAAGGTTTATATATAAAAGTTCAGTGTGGCAATAATGCTTTGGCATGTAATTTTTTTTATTAATATGTATTTTAAAAGCATAAGTCTTATAATCAAATAATGTGATTTATCACTGTTTTGAACTTAAGATTTAAGGTTATTCATATAGAATATAATTTAGATTATTAAAAAAAAAAAAAAAAACAAAACAATCTTTAAGCAAAAATTCATAACCAAGTACCTAGTGACTTCTAGGAAAAGTTTATGGCAAGCAGCTAGATAGATTCACAAATATGCTCTACTGATTTGTAATATCACTCTTTCATGCTGGATGTTAATATGTAACTCAAATCTAAAATGTATCTAAGATGTACCTATGTTAAATTTGTTATTTAGTTAATCACAATTTCAAATAATAACTCGGACTCTTTAAATCATGTGGCATCAAGACTAAAATATTCAACTTAGAACCCTAGATTTGAATTAACGGCAAAACTGATACTATTTTTCGCAATGTCTTCGCAATTTCACGACTCCATATGTATAAACGACGCACGCATGCGTCGTATTGTGACGTCATACAATACGCTATCCCAGGGCCCAGGAGTCAGTCGACTAAAAGCGTTGTGTTTTACCGTACACGAGATATCTGTTAGAGCAAGTGATAAACTGTATCATAATTAATTTCAGTGTTAAGTTTTATTGTGGGTTGTGTCTTAGATTAATTGGGATTCTGTCTGTCTTGCTATTTTAGATATAATAAGACGCGTTTCTCCCTAAAAATCGATCAATTAAGATGTTTATTTATTAAATATTCGAATATTAGTGTGGCTTAAATCGTCACGCGCATGCGTTACGTCCATTCAGTGCGTCTAGAAAACTTGGTCGATATAGTGTATCTTTAGCTTATCTTATCTTTGTCTTATTCTCAGAATATACAAATATTCTACCTAAAGCAAAACATCGTACGTTATCTTCAATTCAATCAACGAAAAAGTTTTTATTAGGTCAAATATCTCGTCGACATTAGGTTAACTTAATAATATATACCTAGGTTTATTTAGAAGTCAACTTAAAACCCTAGTTTCACACACAAACATCACATTAATACCTAGGTATCTAGCGAAGCCAAATAAGAAATTCGTGTCTTGTAACTTTATCTTTAGGATCTCTTTCCTTGTCGTAGATTCGATGACCTGGGGTCACTCTGGTGTGGAAAACATTAGGAATTAAAATCTATATTGCTACCCATTAACTATACCCACTCATTTAAATTTTAGATGTCCCAACTATTAAATTATTTTTCGCTTGATGGTTAATTATTGTACTTAACAATAACGATTACTAATTTTTATGAATTGCCAAGAGTATTAAACGCTTGATTAATTTGCAAGTTACAGATATTCACTTCCGATATTGACCTTAAAAAATTATTAATTGATTTAATCCTTTTATGCTATACAAGTTGATTGCCTTGACTTCGTCTACGTTAAAATACGACAAATTTACACAATGTACTAGAAAGTTTTATTATTTTTAATTCATATTATATTGGATGGTAGTGGTCTGTCTTCTCTTAGTAATTGGTTTAGTTAGCCAAGGACCTTGACATACTTACTGAAATGTCCTGCTATAATAATAATTAATTATAAGTGCTTGACAGAAGGTCAAGGATATACATAGTAAATACTAAATTTGAAACTTAAATTGGATTCATTCATAATTAAGCGTTATTGCGGGGCTCACGTACCTACCTCCTTTCATTACACTTTATTAAAATTCAATGTTCCCGGTAAGCTGGCATAGATTAAAAATTCAAAGTAATCAGACTAGTGTTGTATCGCGATGCTAATAGTAACTGTGTTCAATGTTAACTTATACAAACGTATGTATAAAAGCATCAAAGTTGTTGTTTTAAAATAACAATTGGTTACAAACTACATTATATCCTGAATCATTTTTGATCCATGATATTATGTGGATCTTTGGCGAGCAATAAAGTGTACTTTTCGACCTGACGGCTGACGCTATGCGGATACAACACAGGTTCATTAGAACGTGCACAAGTTCAAATCGATGTCTTTGCCTTACCTTTTGGTCTAAGAGCCCGTGAACCCCGACCTTCGTTATTTTATTAAAGTTGAAAACTTAAGAACGATGGACCATTATGAATAATAATATTCTGAAGGTAATACCAAAAAATCACACTTTATTATTTGATGAAAGTAGATCGGTATTTTACACACCTTTAGTACCGCTTACCTGCCATAGGCAGAGTAACCCAAACTTCAAAATGGTCCATCGTTCTTACCTGAGTTGGGAGCATGCGCTGATAAGTTTTCAGCTTTTATAAAATAACGAAGGTCTGGGGTTCACGGGCTCTTGCTCTATTTGAACTGACCTTCAAAAAACCAAAAAGAATATTATCAATTTTTTCGACTTGTATGGTTTTTTTTGAATATTCTTATTGCAAAGCTGATTATCAGTTCATAAGAAGTTCGCTACAATCTGAGCTGTGCCCTGCTACATCGTGCTAGTTGCGACAGAAACAATGTCATCATAATAGGTGCTTGTACATGTCAACTGTTTGCAATGTAGGCCTGTATTTTAGATTTTATGGTTGAAATACTTTTTCTATTCTGTCTAGAGATGCAAGCTATCTCTTGTTTGAGAAAGACCATAAAACGTTCATTGTCTTGCTGTTTATCACGAATGTGTACGTAAAGTTTATCTCCTTATGAACTCAAACGAATTTACATATTTAAATTTTTAAGAAGTAGAAAATATCCGAATTATCGAGAACTACTCTCGGGAAATTCGCGCCAAGTCATTAGTTTTTATTTAAATGTGAAAATTAAATTTAGAATATACATATGCCATGAAAAATATCGCTTCATTGTGTAAAAATGACTTACGATTTTTTTTCGTAATTAGACCGATCTTATTTACATTATGACTTTTCTTATAAAGATAAATAAGAACTGCGTAACACAATAAACCAAGAATTATTTCAAATATCTAAAAATATTGTGTATAGCACATCGCAAACAAAAAGTTCTATGTTTTTCTGTATAACAATACAGGCATTTCCTTATCAAAATCAATGTCGTTCCGCGTTCCACTTTCCTCATTATAGGAAAACCTTCTGGAACCGCATCCGTGTGCATTTTGTCCTTATATGCATTGATTATTACGGCAACTTAACCATCAACCTTTTTTCATACAATAATATGCCTACCTCCTCATATACTCCTATGCCTCAGTGTATATAATGACATTATTTTCAACGTCAATTTTTTTAGGTCTCCTCGCGAATTTGTCAATTTGCCGTATATCTATATGATAAATATTTAAAAAAAAATTCGTGTTAAAGTTAAAGCTTCTCCACTTATGAATCAAGAGCGGTTTAATTACATCCGAATTGTTTAATTGATTTCGGCGTAAAATAGCAGAACTACTACAAAATATCAGTAAAATTCTAAAAGAAATAGTATTTACAGTGATTTTCATTAGTCTGCGTTTTCTTTTAACTCTTCATTTTATTTAATGTAATTTTTATAATACGAATTTATTATCAAAAAATTAAGTAGCATTTGATGGTAGTCAGCAAACTACGTAATAAGTAAACAGTTTTATAATGTCCTTATCATTCATCTTAGTAATGGTTTAAAGTTCAAGAACACGGATATTTTTGTTTGATCGCTTGTTGTTTTCTCTTTATTGAATTTAATTTACGGTATATAAGTCACGTATACACTTGTTTTTTACTTTATATGCAAGAAGTATCAGTTATGTTTCCAAGGTTTTAATGTATGTTTCCTAACATTAAAATGCATCCCAACTTTATAAGTAGGTATAGAAACATATGCCTAGTGTTGAGCATTAGCTTCCATAATTATTTCATTCTAATTACCAATTTTCACCGACAAAAACGCCGCACTTCCGATATTTTACTAAGCTAAACTACCTACATAGCCGCTATGTATAATAACTTATTTATAATTGTAAATTTATAAGTTTTAGGTTCTGTGAATTTTGGCATTCAAAAATGGCATTGCAAATGTAACAGACACCGACCCGCAATTAAGCGAGCCATTGACATCGATAGTATAATGATAGTATATCGTCCTTTCCTGAACTTAACGACTTGTGTAGACTCAAGACTGTAGAGTGTAGAGGGCAGAGGCATTCGATAGACGGTCGTCGTGTTGTGCGCTCGCCTTGAACAGTAGTAACAAAATCTGAATGTGTTTACGGTAGCGAAGTATGGAGAGTGGTGTGCACGCGACGGTGCCGCTCCGAGGCGGGAAGAAAATGAGGAAACGCCGAGAGCTGGACGCGTTAGTGGGTGGTGTTGGGTCAAGGAGTGGGCGGTTGTTGTCCGCGTCCAGTGATGAGGGAGAACCATGGGAGCGGAGGACTTCCCGTAGACGGAGATCGCGTCCCTTCGTCCGCTTGGCGGCTACTTTGGCATTGTGTGTATGTGTTGTATCAGCTGCCACGGTGCTTTGGCTGTTTGTGGATGTCCGGAAGCAAATTGTTTCGCTAAGAGTGGAGATGGACAGAGGTGTGTATACTCCTGAGAATTATGAAATTATCGTATTAGCTTACTCAATTATATATTATCTTCATTTTATATTGAACTAGCTCTACCTCGTAATCGTATAGAATCGGGATAAAAAATAGTAATTTTCTCTTACAAAATGCTTTATACAAAAAATTATTGGTTGGACTATACCCTTATGTGCGCTATGGCGGCGGGACTTTTTTTTTATAATTTGCGGTTTTTTGACCCGCCACGAGGTAGTCCTCACTAAGTACGTTATTTTTGGTCCCATGGCCCATGCCCCTAAACCCCACCGTTTCCGAGATACAGCCGTTTGAATATCGACAATTTCAAAGGAGCATCGACTTAGAATAATTCCAATATCCGCATGTGCGCTAAGGCCCACGGGACTTAGTCAATTTTTCGATGAATTTTTTTTTAATAATAATAAAAAACATAGTGAATAAGGTTAATAATCCAATTTTCCCTTCATACTTTAACGGGCTTAGGACCGTCGGAAATACTTAAATATTATTATTTAAAGTAATATTTGTAGCTACTTTAAATAATAATATTTTACTGTAAGTAGTAGTAGTAATTATTTTTAGTATAGATAGTATTACCGGCGTATTTAAAAAGTTGGATTTTAACCACTAAATCCTTAAGGATTGTTTGATTGATCTTGATAAATTTACGACAGTTAAATACAATTGAGTTAATCTATTATCAGTTAAGTGATTTTCAACATTTTAAATTATAATTTACCTACGATACCTACAAAACGACGACGTGAAACAAGTAATTTTTTAGTTTTAATATTTTAGTTAAAATATTTATGCTGACCATGCCTGGGCTCATGTGTCAGCGGCGGCGGTGGCGGCGGTTATATTCAACCAAGTAATTTTCGACAATTTTAAATACAACATTTTCAAAAAAGGAACATTATATTATATATATAGTACATACATACATATACACATCCATACATTAGGTACCCATTTATCTCCTCGAGCAAGTTGGCGAACAGTGGCAATTTCTAACTCGTATGCCCCGCCTCTCCAGCCCAGGATAAAGTCGGTAGATGTCTCGTAAAAGCCGCCGAAATCTTGCTGCATCAGATGGCAGAGCCCTTAACACATTTTGTCGGTACATGTACTCCCCCATGTACCATTTTAACCGCCGCTGACTTCTACATGTACGACAGTGGCGCTCAATCGTGTGTGCTTCGGCCACCTCACACACCTCACGGAGGTAATGGTAAATTTGCACCGCCGTTTTTACCGTAACGCCCACGTCGCGCGCCGCTTGCGTCACTCGATCCTCTCTAAAAAAATGCATAACAAGTCGGAGGGTTTTTAAAATACTTAGATTACTTTTTTCAAAAAAAGTATTTTTTAAAGGACTCAACCGTTCATCGTGCCCTTCTCTACGACATCGCCACCTAAATCCCAACTTATGCGTCGAAGACTCCTTATTCATTGGCCGCCTACAAGAAGGGCATTTAGGTCTCCGTTGTGAGATCAGTAGCCACCGTTTTGCCGCCTCTATGGCATTTTCTTCTGTATTTATCGTCGCACCAAATTGCCAAACACTGAAATTTCTCTCTAAAATAAGTGAGAAAAATGGATCCATCCTTTCAGCCTTTTACACTTAAACACAACACACACACACAAAGGTAAATAGAAATACTTAGAAATACCCAATATATTTAGAAAATATACTAAATACTAATTGTATACTTCTATTAATAGTAAATATGTATAACACTAATTAACACTATAAAACTACTTTATAATAATAAAATAAACACAATAAATTCAATATTCAATTAAAATAAGTAGCTAATAATATGCGTTAATCAATAATCAAATGAAATAGCACCGTCCGCAGAAAGAATCGCCGTTAAGACGACGTTATACCTAGGTATGTTTAAATGCATTACTATCGCAAAGGCTAGTATATGGTAGCGTTATATCTTTTTTATATAGTTTATCATGGCGTCAGTTGAGTAAAAATTGTATTGTAAGTGCACAAAACAAGGACAATGAAGTCCGTAAGCTTATAGATGCCGTAACGTGCAGCCAGACCGATGGGTATGTAATTAGGAATAATATTTTGTTAAATTTGTACAAAAATTGTAAAGACGATTTGTTAATTGTAATAGGTACCTAAGGCCGTGCAGACTCAGGTAGTCAAGCAGGCCACTTTGGGGTCATAAAAACCGAAGCAATTGTTTAGAAAGACTTGGTTTAAAGGGCTGCGAGAAAGGGTCGAACACGTGGTAGCCATCTGTTTAGACTACATTTTAGCTTAGCGAAAGTTGGGTAAACAAGAAGGGTATTTGGATCCTTTGAACAAAGGAAACACGCCGTTGGATACTTACCATATCGACCATGCGGGCCCAATGACCGCTACAAAGAAAAGATATGCGCACATTTTTGTAGTTAGGATGCATTTACAAAGTTTACGTGGTTTTATCTTACCAGATCTACCGAGACAGCGAAGTAGATCAACGAAGCTCAGGAAAGAAACAGAAGAAATTATGACAGAGGAAGAAAAGATGCCAGGTAATATGAGAGCAGCGATTAGCCGCAGGCATTAGCAGGTAGCCATAAAAAGGACTCAGTTTGGAGCGGGTTTAAAGCTAAAGAGGAAGTTCTTAGGTCCGTATCGCGTAGTGCGGACGTTGCGGTATGACCGCTACACGGTTCAAAAGGTTGGGGAGCATGAAGGGCCTAACCAAACATCAACGTCTGCCGATTTTATGAAGCTCTGGATTGCCAACAATAAAGACGAGGACTCAAGCAGCAGCGACGTAGAAAAAGACATCTGAGGGCAGATGTCCTTTCACTCCTTGCAGGATGGCCGAATATTAAATAATGTATCGCTAAGCGAAGGCCATCAGGTAGTTTTAAGTTTAGTTTACGATGCTTTGTCTAGAGTGTGAGAGAGAAAGCATGAGAGCGAAAGAGACAGTATGAGAGCAGGTACAAAAGTACGCAGGTATGATGGTGAAGGGATGGAAGCGGGGCTGTAGGCACTAGGCAGTGAGAAAGGAACAAGCATGAAGTAGAGTTAAATAGATCTTGTAAAGACGTGTCATTTTTGTATTACACATTTTAAATAAACTTGTAGCAAACTTGAACTTTCAGTACAATACCTCCTACAAAAGAACCTGATAACTTCATCAATTCTCCATCCTGTGGTTATCACATTTATTTGTAACCATTATTACTTAGAAACTTCGAATTATAGTACTATATGACATGACATAGCGGCGGTGAAGTGGTAGTATCTTCTAGAAAATAGCAATTACCGATTTGAATAGGTAATTATTAATCACCTATTCTATTAATTTGCATAGTATTATATAATTTAATTGGAATTTCCATTGCCAAGTATATTGACAGTTGACTTTAGAATGAAAATGCACGAAAATTATAATTTTAAACGAATTCTATGTAAATAATTCATTATTCATGCTTATTTTAACATATGATAATATGCTTTGTGTTTGTATGAATTAGGCTATATGATTTGTCATTTGATGTAATTATTAAACGTTCTTAGGTAAGTATTTATTGAATAGAAAAACGTCTTGTTTCATTTTTCTTATGTTTAATATGTGTTAAATACTTCAAAGTGATGACCTACTTAGTATGTTAAGTTTAGAAAGTGATAGAACTCTAGCCGATGCATCATGTGGGCAGCTCCACCCATTGTTTTTCGTTGTCTTCTAACTAGAACAGAAAGTACGTTTCGAACGAATGATGTGTAAATTTTTTGTACATATAAACAATAGATCAAGAGTTTAATTTGCTCCTAACCTGCCTGCCTATAGGTACGCGTGTCTCTACTTATCATGAAAATCAATCAAATATTCTCTTTGATGTTCGTCCCTAACTTTGACCCGCTCACATTTTAATATGGAGATTTTTCAGCCAAAATATTTCACTATTCTGTGCGATCTTACAAACACTTGTCTGACAGAAAGATCAGTCAAATACGTGCTGCCGTTTCAAGTTTTTTTTTCGATTATTTAAAAATGTAAGCTTACAAATTACTTGGTTCTGAGTACACCTGGAAAAACAGTGAAATGGGTATGTTTTATAAACGTTGAAATTTCATTTCAGATATTGATAGTAGTAATATTGTTCCAGTTTCAACAATAGGTGGCAACGTGAACGATGACTTACAACTGTGCCATACAAGCTTCAAAGAGCTGAAGAAAAATGCCAGTGACTTGCAAGAGAGGCTCGAGAGATTAGAAATGGCACATCAGGTGCTCACCAGTCAAATGAACAAAACGGCGAGTGAACTGTTGTCCGTGTCAGAACAGCTGTCAGCCGCGCCGAAGCTGGTTGATATTCCAAGGAGCATAGCGGAGCTGCAGAGGACTGTCGCTGACTTTGGTTCGCAGGTATATAGTACACAACCACGCTAACGGTATTGTTAAATTTGTAGACTTCTAAGCATTATAGTGGAGTCATTTTAATAGGTAACATTTGAGGTCTGTCAGTTTTATCTTCATAGTGAGGTAACCTGCTTAAACATATCGATTAAAGTGAATGAATCGATACGGATATGGATATGTGAATTTTTAAAATCATCAGGCGAATCCCTGTCCCTTTATTATTTTTTCTTTCGCAAAAAGAATAATAAATATAATTATGTTTTATTATAATCACAACGTGGTTATTAATTTATGGTGATATTTCTTCACAAGTAATCATTGCATTCGATTCTACTTATCAGCTTTCGATTTCTAGAGTAACATCCCTAGTGTTTAAAATGAAAAAGGGTTAACTGACGCAACATTGTAACGAAGTTCAGTTTTTTAGATCAGAAATTGTTTATTATGTTTAGAATGGTTTATTAATGAAAGCAAATCGTAAAATTACTCGTATCAGTCATTATTACAATAAATATGTAATCGTAATTGAAAAAAGCTAAGTAATTGTGCAGTTCTAACAAAACGAAAAAATATATTATTTTATGCCGCCGTTACAAGGTTACGTTGTTGAATTTTGATGAACTGTCAAATGTTACCTATTAAAATGATTCTAGTATAGTGACAAAACCAAGGGCGTTGACATTTATCCAAAAAGTGCTTAAAGTAGAAAAGTATGTATAAAAATAGTGTAAGGTCATGTCTCTAGGGTGTAGTAACGTACATTGAAACTGGACTCAACTGTATGCTACTCATATATGAATAAATTATTTTGAATTTATAAGTATTCGTCCTTAGGTGCTGAAAGTTGTAATATTCTCTCAACAGATCAAAGGTTTTGACAGCGCAATATCGTCAGCTCATAAACAAGCGCTGACTGCAACTTCAGGTGTTGAGGATCTGAAGAGTTATTTAAAACATTTGGACGAGAGAACTAACGATACGATTGCTAACGTATCATCGAACGTCAAATTGGGTGAAGGGCTCAGAGAACAGATAGCGGCCTTCAATACAACTCTTATGAGCAGACTGGATGGGTTGCAGGCGATCATTGATGAAATTAATGTGAGTAAACTGGTCTAAGGTCCTAATTTAAACCATGTAAATTTATATCGCAAGAGAGAATACAGGCAATGAACGATGAATAATTCAATTATTATTTTAAACTTTTATTAAGTATATTAAGTCAACGAGGTTATTCTCATGTTAGAGAGTTCAAGAGGATATGACATACATTGATTGTATAAACTGTTTTTTCAGAGACCAAAAGCTGCTTCAATTAGTCCGATGGCCGTTCCCACAAATGCGGTACCCGATGTTACATCAACCACGACTCAACAACCGGGTGTGTAAACTTAATTTTTTATGCTAACGAAAAATTTGGCTTTAAAAATTTATAAATCAAGGTGCACTCTAAGACAATAAATAAAACAGAAATAATCATTTTACACAGAAAATACTTGAAAGTCTCATCTGAGCGACAGAACAGTGATAAAGAAATTACAGAGATAGTTCGATGACAGAAAATAAATGAATGTATACAGAAAAGAGTAACATAGAATATAAAAGTAATAATTAATACTAAAGTTAAATAAAATTAAAGTTGAGTTTCAAATAGAGAGGCACTTCAAGAGGTTTTATGTTTTTTAATTTTAAAAAATCCTTTCTAAATACTCTTTGTGTGTGAACTTAATTTATTATCTTTTTGTGAAAGTGCTTCTAAAATAAATCTCTTTTAAAATATCAAAATTCCACGCTAACGTCTTTACAACATATCCCCACATGCATTGTGTTTATAAAATTCTATTTTTGTTGACGGTGAAAATTGGTTTCAAATGTTAAAAATTATCTTTCTGGTTTGGACTAAATCACTAAACCAACATTTTGTTTGCTCAAATATTAAACAGCTTACAAACACATTTTTGTTTGTTTTTTACGTAAGGTCAATTATAGACTTAATTTTTAAATTATAATCACCGGGCGACCTTATTCTTTACCGAAAGAGTACATGAAGAACCTTCACCCTTTGTACTTCCTCGATTTTAATTCACAGTTACAAAGGGCCCGGTAATTTATGAATTATTCAATTCTACGAGTTATATATGCAACTTCTTCCGCATAGATTTATATGTTATAGGTGTTCGTATAATTACCCTATTTTTTTACTTACCCTATCTGTGAACTTAAATACCAAATATCTCTAACACTTTATCAAAGAACTTTATCCTTAAGTGAAGTCCCGTGTCCCCTAGTGGGGTATGGGGCAGATGCATTTCACATCTGTTTCACTGATCGATTTTTTCTTTAGGGGCAAGTAGTTGATAAGCCTTCTATGCCCTGCCAGACCGAGTTTTTTTTATCTTTCTAATCGAACCCAGGACCTCTCGTTTGTAACGCTTACGCGCTTACCACTAGACCAGGGGGAGCGGTCTGCTAATATCCTTACTAATATTATAAATGCGAAAGTAACTCTGTCGCGCTTTCACGCCTAAACTACTGAACCGATTTAAATGAAATTTGGTACACAGATAGTCTAGAGCATGAGAAAGGTCATAGGCTACTTTTTAATGCGAAAAAATGGTTATAAGGGGGGATGAAAAGTTGTATGGAAGTACAGTAATTTATATGGCAAAACAATGTTTGCCGGGTCAGCTAGTTCCATAATAAAGCCATGTTACCCGTGGTTTTCTACGTCTAAACTATCTACTGCATTTCAGCTCACACACACACACACTTCACACACATCACTTACTTTTTTTAGGATTCGTGTTTATTTTTTATTTCGTAATTGCGCGAAATTGACGTTTATATATGTGTGTGGATATATTTTTTTAAATTTCATCAAAACTAATATTATTATAAGTTTTATATATAATATTATTATTAATATTAAATTCTTACGAATTATTCAATCTTATTTTGCATCTAGTTTGGTTGACTGTTAATATTTGAGTTTATATACAATCTACTATCCATAGCAAAGTCGAAAAAAATATTTAGTGTTAAAAAAATTATTTTTAGCATTCAAAACCAAACCTCATTCCAAAGAGATCATTTTCGTTTGTTGTTCGTAGTCTTTTGTTCACGTTTTCTTTTTTGTTGTTTTCAGGCCCTGTGAAACCCAGAGTTCTCACAATGAAAGACCCTGCGTTAAGTTAAGTAATTGCTCAGAGTCGTCTCAAGTATCAGTTGCGTCCGGTACATACGATGTAGTTTTGGTATTGGCATAGACATTTGGAAAATCTCCACTCCCAAAAGGATTGTTTTGTTCGTATAAATTGTATGGAATGCAATAAGAATTGTAGATGTATTGTAAAGTCCCCGAAACCTGAAATCTAATCACAAATTGGGGAATTTCAAAATCCTTTGAAAATATTAAATTCGCCGATTTTTTTTCGTGGTTTAAAAAAATGGTATTTATAATCTTTATACACGAAACGAATTATTCGAACGAAGTCGGTTTATTAGCTAGCTAACTACGCCAATATATTCCCTCCAGAATAGATAAATTTATTGCGGGATTTCAGGATTTCACATTATATTTTGTCAAGACTTAGAAACCTTAAGATTTTGCGAAGAAATGTTCAGTAAACTCACCATAATTATTTAAAACTTTGTTACAACGCTCAGATTAATTAGAACGCCATTGTCGCCTTTAGACCCAGGTTTGAATCTGGGAATGAAAATTTTTAAATGAGTGTAGAAGAATCTTGCCTGTATAAAATGAGAATTCTGTAAAACACAGAATTGTGTCCGTCCCATTTCGATAGACGGACTCTTATATCCTTGATGAGAAGTTAAGCTGTTATATAAGTAGTCTAGTCTCCAAGTATTTAAGTTAAACATATTCCTCCTTACATATGAATGTTGCTTAAAAGTGTCTGAAATACTATGTCTTACTGTGTACTTTCGTGTAATTGTTGTTACTAGTGGTCGCCCATTGGTCGAAATTCGACCACAATTGAAGAGTAAGTCAGGTATGTATGCGTGTGTATGTGTGTCATTCGAGCATTAGTTTCTGTACTATTTATTTTAATTAATTTAATGTATTTTTAATGCATTTTTTATAAAATAGCTTTATGCACTGCTTTATAAACTGTGGCAAATTTCACGATCACCCGTTTGCGCAATTTTCGTAAAAAAGGGTACAAAGTTTTTGCTTCACGTATTAATTATTATGATAAAACACTGAGCAACATTTATAAGAAAGGGGATTTATACATATTATTATATTAAGTTGCATTGTATAGAATTTTAAAGTGCAATTTTCAGACGTTATATCCGGTTAATTATAAGTTATTGTTCACCAGTTCAGAATAATGACATGCCTCAACTGTGTAATTAAAATGTTTGTTTAATAAAATAAGTATAAGTGTCAAGCTACGAACAGTAATATGTCTAGAAGTGTTATTCAAACTCAAAAATGGCACCACGCAAAAGATACCATGGTACATATTTGCGTGGCCTTCGACCAATCACTTGCCCAAATCGCCTTGACGCAGTCACGTGCGAACGTATTGACCTTGATGTTTGTCAAGGTCAAACGTTGGTGGGTTCATTTTTGAAGCGCTATCTGTATGAGAGTTTCTAGACATATTTTTATTCGTAGATGTCAAGTAACTTAAATGCCAACAACATCGATCTCAAATAACACAAATAATGACAATTAAATATTAGTGCTATTGCACGACTACCAAGATTCAAGAATAACAGGAAATTACGTAGGTCGTGTTGTGTCGATAACAACAGCTAACGTTGTTTCCTTATAAATTACCAGCGTTTGTGGGTGTCGTAAAATAATCTTGAGGGTTTGTCTCGAGCCACTCGGGAAGTAGGTAAGTAATCGTTCAGACTCGACTCTCGAGTATTTCTATCTCGCTCATCGAGAGAGTAACACAATAACGCTGAGTGAGAGGCAGATATGTAAATAGAGATGTTTTTATCGGTTCCTGTACTTAACTGACGGATGTACGTAGTAATTTTTAACACCATTCGTAAGTTAATATAGGAATCGGACTTTGTAATGAAAAATGACGCACTGCGTGTTAGAGCGTGGATTTTATTATAATAAATTATTGTTAATAGATCAATAATTATTATAAATTTTGTTTTATTATAAATGCCTTTACCTATAAAAATAGTTTTTTTAATTAGTCAATAAATTTTTAAAAAGTAAGTAGAAAATATATCAGTTTTTTTAATTCGAGTATATTAAATATCATAATATATCCTCAATTCTATTATATAACTAGTGGACCCCGCGAACTTCGTATCGCGTCAAAATTCCGAATAATAAAGTGTCACCTATAACGTCATTCCATAGAAAATGTATGAGAAAAATGTTTTTCTTTTATTTTATTTTTTCGAAAATTTTCCAAATATTTCTCCCCGTAAGAACCATCCTTGTACTTCAAGGAATATTATAAAAAAAGAATTGGCCAAAATGGTCCAGGCGTTGTTGAGTTATGGGCTTACCAACACATTTTGCGATTCATTTTTATATTATAGATGGACTTAGTTATTCGAAACATTACAGAATCAAATTTTAATAAAATACGCAATAATACTAATAATAAGAAAAGAAAAATTGTACCTACTTTATCACTAGAATAGAATCAAACAAGACATAAAAATAGCGTTTATTTACATATTATTTATTATTATTATACATCCAAAGCCGAAAGCAGCCAACAATTAAGTAAGTATTAAGTCACATAAATAATATTAGAATATTTTTTATCTTCTTCAAAAGAGTTTAGATATAAAGTTTTAAGGACAAAAATGTTTAACCAGTCTTAAAAATGGACGTATCATTTCTTGATAAGTCCGATGTTAGTGCCGACTTCAGCGAAGGCCTCTACGGCCTTTTTGATGTCATCCTGCGTGTGAGCTGCGCTAATTTGTACGCGGACACGTGCTTGACCTTTCGGTACTACGGGATAACTGAATGCTACCACGTAGATACCTTTCACTGTAATAAGATTAGTATATAATAACATACATATACAAAGAAGATATGATATACACAATGTATAATATAAAATTAGCTTACTCGAATTTGATAATATTCATTAACCATTTTGTTTCGTTTACACAGGTAACCATAAATATTTAACTAAGCCTATTTAAGTAAAACGTTACGTATATGTATAATGTTTTTGTTCAAATTAAGATTTGAGTTTGTAAAGAGTCAAACATTGTAGGTACCTAAATAAGAGGTAAATTACCAACTTGCTCTTGAATCACACATCCTAAAAGGTTACTGATCTTTTTCAACTAACCTAACATCCCAGACGCGAGTTCCACAGCCAATGGAGCTTCACCAACCATGACTGGACAGATGGGATGATCATCTCCAGCAACTGTCAGCCCCACGGCCTTCATCCCCTCACGGAATGCCTTGGTGTTCTGATGAAGTCTCTCTCGAAGTTCGTTGCTGCGGACTACGACCTCAAGAGCCTAAAAAGTAATATCGTATTTTAATCGTTTGTCGTACTTCTCAATTCTGTGGTATATTTTGCTTCTGTGCCACTCCGTTATTTATATATTATTTTGGAGTTATTCTTGTGAGAGTTTAGCAGTAGCATTCCGCACGGATGTACTATCAAAGAAAGAATTAGATCCAACAAATTACCTAGACAAAAATTGTAAAGAGAAGCTTTTTCCTAATTTTCTTTAAACCTTGTTCTGAAAACAACAAAATAAATAAAAGTTCAACTATATAGATGCAGCCGTAATGAAATTATCGTCTAACATTCGGTGATTGTTTTTTTTTTTTTTAGAAGAAATACCTTCAATGAAGCTCCAACAACAGGTGGTGGTGGTGCGTTTGAGAAGAGATACGGCCTCGAGACATTCCGAAGTAAAGTGATGAGTTCCTTGGGACCAGTGGTATAGCCTCCAGCAGCGCCGCTCACTGCCTTACCCAGGGTTGAGCAAATTATGTCTGCTGCTCCCAAAACACCGCAGAACTCTTCCGTGCCTCTGTAAATATGCAATTTTTTCTAAGTTTATTTAAGTCAAGCACGAGGAACAATTATTGATGTGTAAGTACCGTATGTAAAAATTGATACTCAGTTTAGCATAATGAACTTTCGTTATTATAAATTCTTTAAACCAAAATTTCATTAAAAAAGTAGTTACTGAGCTCCATCAACTCGATTTCACTTACAAAGATATGCTATATTAGGTATAATTTATATAAATCATCCTAAGTATAAAACCACTGACATAGAGGTAGGTACATTTTTACTTATTGACATTGTGAGACATATCGATTGTAGTCCGGCTTTTTTAAATCAAAACGAGGACAACGAATATAAATTACTTAGTGCTATCGTCACCTTCCAGTCTCTCCAAAGAATCCTGTAGCATGACTGTCATCGATTGCAAGGAGAGCTCTGTACCGGTCTGCCAAAGCCCTAAGTCCTTTCACTGGTGCGACAGTACCATCCATAGAGAATACTCCATCTGTCACTATCAGCTTTATACGGGCTTCAGAGTGCGCAAGCAGATGCTCCAGTTCTAAAAAGACGGTAAAATGTATCTGATCCTCTAAATCAAAGGCTTAAGAGACTAAAGATTTAAGAGAATCAGAAAATCGTGGTTCCTTGTCTACGCACATGGTTATTAATTAAAAGAAAATAAATCCTAATTAATACAATTGTTTGAAAATTTTCAAAGGGGGTTTTAAGCCTACTGAATTGATTTTTGATTGTTCTAAGGCATAAACAACCTACCATTTAAATCTCTATGTGGATAGCGGAACTTCTGCGCCTTGCAAAGCCGTATACCATCAATAATAGACGCATGATTCAAGGCATCTGAGAAGACCGCGTCTTCAGGCGTCAACATTGCCTCGAATAAGCCGGCGTTTGCATCGAAACACGACCCATACAAAATTGTGTCTTCGCGTTGATGGAATTTAGTTAACCGATCTTCAAGTTCCTAGAAAAACGGATAGTATTTAATTTGAAGTTTGGACATTCTTTCTTTTAATGTTATTTTCCAAAAAGTCGCGTTCAATTGTATAGGCCCTACCTTATGTAAGCTTTGCGTTCCACAAATAAACCGAACCGAACTAAGGCCAGCCCCATATTTGCTTAAACTTTCTTGAGCAGCTGATACAACTTCTGGGTGATTCTGAAAATAAAGGAATATCTTTTTATTTAATTAAAATTAAAACGTGTCATTGTCGTAACGACACGCTTATATGAATTCCATACCTTCCAGCGTTTATGGCCGAGAAAGAAGCGAGTTGATATTTTATATATTCACGCCTCTTTTGACACGCCTTTTTATTTGTCTTGCTTATACAATCTCTGCATAAATTCTTAATTGCCCTTTCAAAGATGCTAAAATTAGTAAAGTTAAAACTTACCGATAAACCTAAGTAGTTATTTGCGCAGAAGTTTAAAAATTCTCCTTCTGCCCCTTTCACTGTTACCTGTAAAAAATAAAAAACTAGTTAGTTAAAGTAAGTAGGTACTTTGAATGACACTATGATCTTAAAATCAATGAAAAATTAATCAATCTAAGAAAATTTTGAAAACTATTTTGTACTCAATACAAAAATAACATAGAAATAGATTAAAGAAAAATAAATATGTTTTAGTTATGTACCTACTCGTCACCTACATAGCTATCTGGGGACTGTCATTGAAAATACCGGAAATTGATTCCGCTGTTTAATAGTGTTAAAATTTTAACAAAAAAAAAATCGACTTCGAATTGTAACTCTAAAACTACTGAACAGGTTTTAATGAATTTATTTCATCTTTCTTCAGTCAGCTTTCAAACAAAAAAAGAATCATTGAAATCGGTTCACCCAGTCGAAAGTTAGGTAACAAACACAAAATATAGCGTCGAATTGAGTTCCTCCTTTTTTTGAAGTCGGTAAAACTGTAACAGTGGCATTGGCAAATATTTGCCATGTATATTTTTACAAAAGAAAAAGTGTTTATCAGTAAAGCAAGCTAAAGTACGCAGCACGAACTATTATTTATAGTTTGTAACAAATCTAGTTATCCTTAGTCTCAATAAAAGTAATCACGCTATTTACCCTCCCACTATTATTATTTAACAGCAAGTTAGCAAATTATCTCTAAATATAGTAATAAATTTCATTATCAACTCGTGATTCATCACAATCTCGCGAAGTAGATAGTAAATATATAACGTTATTTACAATTTTACGGTGACGTATACATTAAAAATGGGATTATCCTTGCTTTTTTTTAAGTTTTACAATGCTGCCTGTGGGGCAATAAAAAATGTTTACATATATTTATTATTTATTTATATGAATTTCTAAAATAAAAGCCTAAGTTACTCATTAAATTAGCTATCTGCTAGTGCAAGTCCCGTCAAAATCGTCAAATCGGATATTTTAATATTACAAACAGACACACCAATTTTATTTATCTGTACAGATTAACTATTAGCAAATATTATCTATAAGTGTTTTTGTTTTACCGTCCTGTCCTGTGGTGAGGTGATGATGCGTTCATGTTTCCAAGTCTTGGCTCGTTTGATCTCCTTCAGTCTGTCATCCAAAACATCGCGAAGTCTTTCCACTCCGGCCCGCTCCTTTGATTTCAACTCATGTAGGTGACGTATTTGTTGTCCATTGTATACTGGAATAATAATCATACATATTTAATGTAAATAAAATACATACAAAAATATCTAATAAAATGGATATTGGTCGCAGGAAGGTTAAGATTTCCAATTGGCTCCTACTTTGATGAAAGGTCAACAACCAAAAGAATACGATTCATAAACCTAACTTTGCACTTTACTTTCAGCTAGCTACTGTAGCACAATTCATTTGTTTTTTTATTCAAAACTCAATTGTTTCAATTTGTACGCCTGATATCAAATTTAATAGGAAATAAAACAGAAACAGTTGATAAGTTGTATAAATATTATACCAATAACATACTGAACCGCGTGTAAATTAACCTTGCCACGATATTATTTCGTCGAGATAATTTGGAAATATTTTTATTTTTATTTTGAGTGTATTTGGATTCTAGAATTGGATTCTACACGTTATGCGACCACTTGGAAACAAATATAAGGAACAGCTCCAAAGATAAAGGAATCCAGAAATAAAAGCCAAAATTACTTGATGTTACAATGCGGCGTATAATAATTAATTCTTTATACCTTTTCAGCTCACTAACAAAAATGGCGCCTCTACAAATCGTTTTTCATTTGTTACATTGTTTTTGGCAGTACTCACAAGATCAATAGACTGTCTCAATAAAAGTATTATAAAGAACTAAACTTATAATTATGTTAATATACCTTTTATAATTATATTACAATTTATTAATAATTTACTATTTACCTTACGTTCTCAATTAACAGAATTAAATATATAAAGTCTAATCGCATATACGCTGTTTTGAAGACATGTCAAAACAGCGTCTCATTGTTATTATTTTTTTAAATTTGATCAAATGAGTAAAGACCGTATTACCAATTTATTATAAAATCTGTAATTTATTAATTAACTACAATTAGCGATACAATAATAACTACAGGCTTACAGAAGTATATGTAATTCATTTAATTAAACCATTATAGCAGTCTTGTGATGTCTCCCACCTCCGTTGAGTTTATATGAATAAACAAGAGCCTATCCTCTGTAGAACTAAGCATTGTTATCAGTGCTATTAACTTTAATACCACTATTAAGTACAATCGTTTAGAAGCCACTTACCTAATAACCTTCATTCAGCTGTTTGCAAGCGCATGTAGGTAATTACCTAGACGTTTCAGAACTATTTCTTTTTTACACTTTTTTTTACTTTAATGGAATTAATGACAAATGGTCCGTAAATTTATTAAATACGTGTTAGAATGTGTTTTTACGTTCATGGAGAATGTATTTTTATATACGTTGTTCGTTAATTTATCATGTTGGCATATAATTCAAGATTTTATTGTATTAGTTAATATCAGTCCGACAGGACCTAAGTACAATGAACTTTTGTTACTCTAACTCATCTTTCAATATGATACTCCAACAATATGCATCTTTTGGAATCATCGTCAGTCTATAGGAATTTAGTGTGTAAGTACATTGTAGTTATAAATAATTTATAACAATAATTAATAAATTAATTATTTTATAGAGTAGGTAGGTAAAAATCCGTTCCAAATTTTTTTTGGAAAAACAGTCTGAATCTCTGCAAGCGATCTTAGATAAATGTAGTTAGATCTATTTGTCCTTATTTGCAATAACATAAATTACGCAATATCTTAAAAAATAGGTAAATAACTACACAAAAGTAAGCCGCACTCGTTTCAAGGCCCTTCAAATTGCCCACACGTGATTCGAAAAAGTTGAGAAAACTGTCGATTTTATTATTTATAACTTACAAAATTATAGCACTTTTCGAATCAACTAATGCCAATACTTAGAATAAAAACAATTGGAAGTGAAATTACATACCGATGCGCAGGAGTTGCGAGCGTAAAGCCATCGCGTCAAATGCCGTCAGGGCCACGGCAGCGTGGCGCGGGTGTGGCGTTACAGTATAGAAAAATCTAGTAATGATTCTAATAAGATCTTTACATCTGCCAAGCCTTAATAACCAAATAAATTATTTAAATACTAATTGTTATTTTTATTAATACGTTGTTACAAAATAAAATATAGGGTAGGGCGGCCTAAGCGACATAGGTATACACTTTACGGTATATATCTAATAATGAATCAATGAATGAAAAGAATAAATCTAATTATTTTGTAGAACATCTAGCACATTGGATTCTTAATTATTATTTTCATAATATGTAGAATTTAGAACTAGAACTAGCAGCAGGGCAGCGTTGGCATGTTGATAACCAAGTCAAATAGGTACCTACTATCATACCTACATTTTTTCTCCAAAATGATGTATGCAGTTAAATATAAGAATTAACAATATAAGATTAACTTTTTAACTAACAGCACACGAAAGTAGTTAAAATTACTTAATAGGTACTTACATGGTTTTGGTTGAAGCGATATATATTGTAAAGAAAAAAAAGTAAACCTGTCGCAAGAAGTAAATTTCCTAACTATCAATAATATTCAAACTGTAATATTTTGTTAGGTCGTCACGCAGGTTTCTGTTTATTTCAATATGGTTTTCCTTCATTCGGGCGCGAGGTCACTATCGGACAACTGTAGTGTTATTCCATCATTTGCCATTTTGTGATTTCATCTCGAAACTCATTTCACAAACCAATTTCGCATCGTCGGTCACCTCATATGTGAAGACACGGCATTCTTTGACGCCCTGCCATTACGTCACGCGAGCCGATAAGTGTTTTCAGAAGCGAGTTTGTCTATGAATTTCATGACTATTTACACCTAAAAGTGTTTATCTCTCAATGTTTTGATAAAATGTTATCGAAAAGCAAAATAAATAAAAAACTAGGTACCTACATACCTAAACAGCTTGTTTCATAAGAAATTTACGAGAAAATAAAGCAAGAAATCTTGAATCTACTAGTTTACAGAGAAGTAAATGAAGTAGGTACCTTACAAGTAAATAATCTAAGGTAGGTACCTACATTAAGTATGAGTGTGATGAAGGATAATCACACTTGTAAAATTTTTTGTGAAATATAAGTCTTAGAATAATTGTGCTATACGAACATCCGGACAAATTTAACCATAGATACCACTGATAAAAAAAAATTTTTTTTTTGTTCTCTTAATTTTAGCCATAGGAATATAAATAAAAAGAAATCATTTTAAAATATATTGAAAATTTGTCACACGTCGTTTGCTTTGTTCCACTTACAGTCGACTCTGAAACAACAAAGTTACAGTCTTTGATTATTTACTTGTTACAGTAAACATCAAATTGGATTAAGATTTTCAAGTGCATAGAATTTAAAAATAACACGCAGTCGCGAAAACCTGACTCGTCTTATACAGTCTACACAATACTCCTTGCCGTCGGAACTACTTTGCCAATTTTAAAAGTTGTTTTCTATGTAAGTTTAATTTTATGTCAACACTAACAGTTAGTTACCTACTTTATGTTAAAGGAATCTCCATAATATAGTATAAAAATATCAAATGCCTTCAGCAAGGCTCCTTAACTTTAATATTGAATTATAGGTATTTATAAAAGATGTTATGTATGAATGATTTAATTTACCTCAGGACCGATATGAATCGCCAACATCAGGTCATATTCTTGAGACCCGATTGATATCTGCGCTCGTCCATCAGCTCCAACATCTACCGTTTTTCCTCTGCAGGAGTTGTCCACTTTATCTCCTGAGATTACATCGCAGTATCTTCCAGCTGGAAGTCCAGTCTGAAATTAAAATATGTCAAAAGAATCTAGTACGTATTAAATTGCATGTTGAGAAATGAGAATATTAATTAAAAAATACCTGTAAGTTCTGGTTTAAGCTCCATCCATCGTTATTAAAGGCAATGAACGCTCTATTTCCTCTACTGAAGGCGATCTGATTACTACCATTGTCCCACCAGTTGTTTAAGCCGGTGTTATCAGCTGCATTCCTGAATGCAACCATGGCATATATCTGCCGCCAGCGATGTTGGCATACCCAGCCATTACCACATGATCCATCCTAAAACATAAGGTAGAATATAGTATAATCGGTATGACCGCCTCCTTGGTCTAGTGGTAAGCGCGTAAGCGTTACACCCGAGAGGTCCTGGGTTCGATTCCCGGTGGAGATAATAAATAAATAAAAAAAATAAAAAAAGAAACTCGGTCTGGCAGGACATAGAAGGCTGATCACCTACTTGCCCCTAAAAGAAAAAACCGATCAGTGAAACAGATGTGAAATGCATCTGCCCCATACCCCACTAGGGGACACGGGACTTCACTTTAATATAATCGGTCTTAAACTGAGATTGTTGACTGTCAACTCTCACGTTGTCTTCGTCCATTGGGTGCCTAATTATAAATGCAAGTAAACTAATTTACTGAACAATAATAAAACTACTTAAATAGTAAGCTGGTAGCACTTACTGAATTGATCGATGGCGAGATAATATTCTCATATCTATCCATCGGTGGTCCAATTTCAGAATCATGAAAGTCGAAACTACTCATGACTTGTGGCTCTCCGTATGGATGAGCCAAAAGGAACGCTATAGCCGCTTTATAAGGTTTTGACTCCTTGTATGTTAGTACCCCTCCTCCTCCACCGTGACCTCTTTCATTGTCATGATTATCGATGAAAGTAAGAGCATCTCCATTTGCCAAAAGTCCCCAGATTGGACCCCAAGTACTAAACCATCTAAGTTGGTTATTTCCTCTGAATGCATTACTTAATTCCATGCCAGCCTTAAACTCGGTGACTGCTCCGAGGGGAGTGTATTCATCTCTGCTCACAGCTTCGCCTCCATAGTCTATGACTTCTTGATAGATGTAAGGACGAGCATTTGGTGGAAAACCATGGTCAATGTTTAAGTTATCAAGTCTATCGTATATTATACGAAGGTCTTCAGGCCACATGTGTTTTGCTGCGTCGATTCTAAGAAAAGAGAATCGAGATTGACGTTGTGATCAAATCATGAATATAATGTTCATATGCATGAATGCTGAGCATTTGGCAACTTAATTTAATAATTAGGTCGCCAAATTCAACTAGGTTTATGACGTTATCCAAAATTAAAAAAGAACACCACATTATCAATTAATTTTCATATAATTTTCCAATCGGCTCAGCGCGTTAAGAATGAATTTACATAAAACTTTGTAACCCGCTCGCGGCGATGAAGACAACGACGTCTGTTCTGCCTCATTATTAAAAAAGCTATGACGTATTTGCCGAGCAAGTTTAGTATAAATAATGTATATTAATTACGTTTACGTCTCAAGTAGTCATGTCAAAACTTTAGCGCTTTAAGAAAAATACAACGTATTGCTACAATATTACGTAAGGTAACATTTATTTTATGGTGAATTCTATCTTGATTAAACAACAAATCTAACATTTTACCTAAATCCTGCAACACCCAAATGAATGAGTTTGTTCATAAAATCAACAATCATTCGGCGTACATGTTCATTGGATTGGTCTAAGTCTTTTAACCCAACTAATTCACAATTCCGGACCTACAATGGAAAATAATAACCGATAAGATACCTTAGTATGCATTGATTTTTATCTGATACCTAAAATGATTGATTGGCATGTTTTTGTAAGACTTAATTATGATTATCTTCAATAGCTACAATAATAATATGATAATCTACAAACAGTTACTTAATAATAATGCATCGGTCTTTCGCGTGAGGTTCCATTTGTTTCGGGTTGGAAGGCACAGATGGCTTCTTAAACAAACTATCAGTGAAAGAGACACAAAGATGTGGCTGAATCCACAAATATCTAATACATCTACTTGTCTGTAGTATTACAACTAAGTATAATGTTCGATAATTTTGTCAATGCCTTAGGGCGTAGGGGAAAGTTGACGTTGAAGATACGAGATTACTCACTCTCCAAGCATCATTATTATAATCAGAACCCTCGATACCGCATGGTGGCATGTTAAAATGTTCTCTGGTATAGGGCACAGCTGGATAATACCAATCTCCGAATACAGCAGTATTCCCAGCAGTACCAACGTTGTCTGGAGGTTCTCCTGTCATGTGGTTAATTACTGCATCCACGTAGATCCTATCAATAAATTAATCATATGCATACCTACGCACAATGGCCCAATCATGAGGCTAAGTGCGTATTACGCCCCCGAAAAACTAAACTAAACTACTTACCTACTTTTAAAAAATATATCATAACTCGAAGCGCTAACATACTTACTTCAATTAAGTTACCTGTATAAAGTCGTTTACATTTTTTTTACAATAATTTATTACACTCGGTTTTGGTTGGAGGTTAGTAAAATGTGATTAACATGGACAATTGACATGAAAGCAACAAATTTACAACCAAAATATGGGTTTACAATGACTATTCGTCTGTAGCTGGCTAACTATCAATTATTATACTAATTATACCTGACTCCAGCATTATTACATCTTCGGACCATATCAGCGAACTGGTTTTCATCTCCCGACCGAGTGACAAGAACATACGAAAGCGGCTGGTATCTTTCCCACCAAGGGCGATCATTAATTCTAATAATAACATTTTCGTTGGGTGGTGATATCTAGAAAATCATCTGTTAGGTTGGTATATTACAAAATCAGTTATCACGGCTACCATTTACCAAATTAACACCATACCATAGGTACTTGGCATTATCATTTATTGTATTTACAATAAATAATTGTATTAATATGATATTTCAATTATCTAACCTCCAAATAGATATTCATTCGATTTCAATATTTAAAAACAAAAATGAAATACTTAACTCATTAATGAGAAAACAAAAAGTTTGGACGTTTGTTCAGATGAAAAATTGAAACGATTCATGGTAAAATTCTACGATAATGAAGATGAGAAGGAGGAAACAAATTAGCGATAACGCCGGTCGCCGGTTACACTGTAAGTTGTTAACTGGGCAATACTTATTGTCAGAAATAAAAATATCATACAAATAAATCGGATCCTCCTTAACAGTTGCAAGAAATTTGAACTCAATAATTCTGAAACAGTTTCCGAAATAAATACTTAGTTCTAACTTACTTGAATACCTCCATATCCACGAGGACCAAGAAAACGTTCGCACTCTAAAGCAATATCGTCCCATTTCCATTCAAAGAGATGAACTATAACCGACCTATTTTCCGCAAAATACGGATTCTTGTAAGCACATGTCGTAACTAAATACGCAATGAAAGTTGTTATGAAAATTAAAGTTCCCTAAAAAAATCTATTGTTAAAATTAAATATTCAATAAAAGAATAAGATCGTGTTTCTTGGAAAATAGATAATACTTACCATCTCGATTGCCCTCCCCAACGAAATTAATTTAATTTAATCGATTTAATGATAACCGTTTAAGTAGATATGCAAACAACGCTTAATTTTATCGCAACGTAATTTATACAAAATAATTAAGTATTATCATTTGATAAAGTAGAAATTACAGATAATAGGAATTAAAAGAAATAAGTAATTAAAATATCATGCTGTTTATTTTTAACAAAAATAAAACTCAAGGGGGGCGCTAACTTTTTTTGATGTTGATTAGTTTAGGTTTTGATGTTAATAGAAATCACTGTAAGTTATCATGTTTATCATAAATAAACAAACATATAGTTCAAGTGCGAAACTCCTCCTTTTTTAAAAGTCGGGTGAAAACGCGATGAATAGAGCAGAATCTACATACTAGGATTATTATAGTCTGGATTGTAGCACATACTAATTAAAACGGACAAAACCTATGCACATTATAGCAAGGGCGGATCCAGCTTTGTTGTCAGGGGGGGGTCACATAGTCATGGTCAAGTTACAAGAAGTTATAATTTAATTTTATGGTTAAACTTTGGAAATATGCCAATCGATTTAAGGGGTGGGACGGGCACGGGGTTTTGGGGGAGAGGGGGTGTAGAAGCTCACCTCCAAAAGGAGGGACCCTTTCGCATTTTTTTAAAATTCTAACCTTAAAATACAAAATTCGTAATTTGACTGTCCAAAAAGGGTAAAATTTGGTAAATAAACGTGAGATATAGAAATAAGTCAATTCACCTTTACTTTTCAGTCCAAAAACTTGTATTTTTTAGGAAGTTTTTTTTAACAACAATTATTGCCAAAAATATAGGTAAGTTGATAACCTAACTTTTGATAACTGGCAGTTTATTAATGGAAATACATTCACAGCCTAATAACAGATAAATTAATTTTAAACAAAAAAATAAAACCGACCTCAAAACGCACTGAAAAGTAAAAAATAAATTTTGTATTATAAATGAACTTACTATATAAATAAAAGGCATACATATTCAATTAATTTTTTTATTAAAGTCCAGGAATATTCATTAGTCTTTTTAATTATATATTTGGCACCGCCTTTCAAAAAGCAACATGAAAGTTTTATGCCATTGTAGAATTAGATATGATATGATGAATTTTATTTATCAACACTATCTACGTCTTTTATTTATATATTAAGTTCATTTATAATACAAAATTTATTTTTTACTTTTCAGTGCGTTTTGAGGTCGGTTTTTTTTTTTGTTTAAAATTAATTTATTTTATACTTTTGAGTGGCTCTTCTAAACCGTATAGTTGGTTATCATACCATCAAAACTAAACTGATATGGACGCTCTGACTTTACGCTTAACTTATACACTAAAAAGTAAAAACTAATTTAATTAATTTAATTTAATAATTTAAAATTAATGAAAATAAGAAGACGCAAAACTGAATTGTTTAATACTAAAAATTTAAGTAATATCGTTTATATAAATTAAGTTTTCATGATGTTTTATAGTAAGCAAGTGAACGCACATTGTGATTTACAGTAGAAACTCAGTTACTATATTCTCTCTATCTCTAGAAGTATTTCTTCTACCTTATTGATTTTACTGTCATATGTAATGTTTAATGTTTTATAAAAAGATATATAAGTCATCGATATAAACTGATATTACATCGAGATATAGACATCTCAACTGGACGCGTAAGCAATAACGTATGACATGTTTTTCTCTGTTGACGAGTTTTGCTCCATAACATCAAATATTTGGCTTAGATTTTCATAAAATTCCGTCAAAAGCTTGATAATATTAGTTTTAATGAAATGAGTTTATTATAATTAGTATATATTTAATATAACATGGACATCTCTATTGCTAAAGCGAACTAATTGAAGATTTTTCAATTTTTTATTTTATAACCTCAATATGTATCTCTAAAACTATAAATCAAATTATCTTGATTCTTATTTTTTCTTATTGCAAATTTAATATTTAATCGAATAACATCTAATTCATTGAGAAGGATTCATAAATCATAGAGTTATAAGCAAATAAGCACGACATGGTCGTGCGGAATTCAGCGATTTCTCGCCCGATTGTGAAACTATTGTTTCAATATGTTGAAAACTATTGATTGTAAAAATTCTAAAAAAAAATGGGACCACTTCGACGAGTTACCCTATCATTTGACACCTCACTCATCCAAATCTGTCTACAGATGGCGACGTACGAGCGGAACATCGGAAAAAAAAATACACGTCGAATTGATAACCTCCTTTTTGGTTTTTTTGAAGGTCGGTTAATAAAATAATAAAACAGAAATGAATTAAATGAAGAATTAATTTTTTGTCATAATTGTTAACCTCCTTTTGGTTTTTTGAAGGTCGGTTAAAAAGTAAAAAGTATAAAATAAATTAATTTTAAATAAAAAAATAAAACCGACCTCAAAACGCACTAAAAAGTGGAAAATAAATTTTGTGTTATTAATGAACCTACTATAAATAAAAAGACGTGTATTTATAGTTGATAAATAAAATTCATGTAAAATTCAACAAGGGCATAAAACTGTCATGTTGCTTTTTGAAAGGCGGTGCCAAATACATATATGAAAGACGTATATACTATTCCAGTACTGATTAGTGATTAAAAATAAATTGAATGGCTTGGCTTATTCTACTTTCAAATTTAATTCGCGCGAATTTCAGCGTTTCTCACCCGATTGTGAAACTATTTTTTCAATATACTGAAAACTATTGATCGTAAAAATTCTAAAAAAAAATGGAACCACTTCGACGAGTCTAATAATCGGTCTACGAATGGCGACGTACGAGCGGAACATCGGAAAAAAAACAAAAAAAAAAAAATACACGTCTAATCGATAACCTCCTTTTTGGTTTATATGAAAGTCGGTTAAAAAGTTCTTGATAATTTTAAAGTGTCATCAAAATAGCGGTAAATTTTTATGTTCCAATTAACAAATTATGTTGATAAAACTATTAATAAAATAATGTTTTTAAATTTTTTAAATATTGTTTTAAGATATCAAACGGACTTAAAAGTTTAATTATAACTTTTTTTATTAAAAAGACTAAATTTGAGAACAACAAGAATAAATATTTCTTTAAGACTCACAGATTAGTAGACCACGAAAATACATAAAACGGAACGGTTAATGATCGACAAAGTGTCAAAAAGTTGATAAAATTTTACGAATTTCAAAAAATTATATCTCGAAAATTAAAAAGTTTCGAAGTAAAAGATTTTACACATACACACGTATAAAAAGTGTGAACGTCCAAATCGATTGGCATGTTTCAAAGTTTAGCCCATTATGTTTAACAATTCAAATTAGTGGTCCACTTAGGTCTTGAACCCAGCCCAGGGGGGGGTCATGACCCCCATGACCCCCCCCCTGGATCCGCCCTTGCATTATAGACGTACCTAAGTGGAAAAATTACAATGTTCTTCAAAAATTTTTTTTTGGTTTGTTAAAAAAATGTTCTATGTAAATCTCGGACCCATTATCAAATTTGTCCGAGATGTAAATACTACAAATAGGTGACAGTCGTGACTCAGAATAATAAATGACTATTCACTGCAGCAGTCAATAGACAGTGACAATCTACTACAGTGAAGTGTGAACAGTGAGCAGTCTTATGAATTCTGTTAAGTGACTGATTTCACATTTGTCATAGCAACCCCAAGCTGAGTTGAGTTCTAACTCATATAAAGTAGTGAACGGCAACGCTCCAACTTGTTGATTTGTGACTTTATTGGAATTTAAAAAGTAACAATCATTTAAAAATTGATCCATTAAGTTAAACTTCCGAAATTTTGCATTGGATAAATTCCTACATTGTATCAATAATCTGCAAAATACAAGAATCAAGATCAGAAGTTGTAATAGTTAATAAAAGTTGTAATATTCATCTGAAATCAGTTTTAGTGTAATTTGTTTAAATCGGAATAATATTTATGATAAGTGTACTACAAAATGGCTTTAAAGTTTTATATCATTTTCGCTGTTTTGTGTTTTGTACCTTTGATCTACGCTTGTAATGAAGCTATATGTGCAAGTGTTGTGTCTAAGTGTATGCTTACTCAATCTTGCAAATGTGATCTAAAAGACTGCACTTGTTGTAAAGAGTGCTTTAATTGTCTAAGTACTTTGTACTATGAATGCTGCAGTTGTGTTGGTAAGTTTTGAATTATGTAATTTACATCAATAATTACATGTTCATCATGTAATTTACAATTTGACATGTGCATTGATCAAAATAAATGTAACTACTTAGTTATATGGTGTATCAAGAAATTATAAAACACCACATTTTATTTTTCACATATTTATTGTTCCTAAAACAGCAGTTACAATTAAAACAGGATTTGTGCATTACTAAGACTACTTTTTAAATACACTTAATAATATTAAAACTTGACAATCTTGTTACAGACATGTGTCCCAAACCAAACGACACTCAAACTGAACTATCAAAATCATCATATGTCGAGGAATTGCCAGACAATGTGCCAGGCTTGTTCGCAGCCCTAACAGGTGAACCTGACCCTCAACAGAGATGGTTGTCCATCAAATACCCCGTGGATCTAGATATCTCTGCATTCCAGCCAGCTTCTGAAAGGAAATTGGTGTATCATCTGCGTAAGTAAATGTAGAAAAATTTAAAGTAATAGATTAGATTTTTTACCTGTTCTGTATGAAGGCTGCCATAAAAAGGCTGTTTTATATATTATCTCAGCTCCCTGTATGCTGCTTTGTATTTGATTTGTTTTAGCTATTTTAAGAATTATCAGCTAATTTTTCTGTTAATATAAGAAGTAAGTATAATAAAATAGATTGACATAATATTCTCATTAAAACCATATGTATTCTAAAAATAAGGATCAAATTTCCATTAATTTTATTCCATTAAACACAGGTAATAACTTGTTTGATAATTCTCAGAAAACCCCTACTGAGTTCTTGATTACCTTTGATGAGTCATTTTATGTAGGAATGCATTATCTGCTTAGGGTGTAATTTTAACAGTTTCCTGTATACTAAATGTTTAAAAATTGTAATATTAAATGTCTGAAGAGAGAGCTTATATTTATATTCCATACTGTTTAAGAATAGATACCTTGTTCCAGTTTTTTGTTGATATTAATTAGGGTTTTATTATTTCCTGCTTAGCTGATATGACTCAATAGGCAAAATCCTTTGTTTTTATTCACCATATTTTATCTAATTCTACAATTTCTATTTACAATAGAGATTGGTATTTCATACACTTGTATTTAGGTATTTAGCATATATTTTTAGCTGCTTAGATAGGATTTATAATTTTTTAATTAGGTATATTTGTTCCTTTGAAATTTATATTTGAAAAGTAAGTTCTATAAGTATAAAAATATTGTTTTTATGCTTTAAGTCATACATTTAATTTGCATTTACTATAACTCTTATATTACAGAGAGTGTGGAACAAGATTCAGAGCCAATAAGTCGTGACATTCTGACATTCAACTGCACTGTGGCATACATGTCTCAATGTATGTCTTGCTCCAAATGTAAAGCATCATGCAGATCAATGGGCTCCAACAGCTTCAGGTATACATTTAAATTTAAAATACACATATAAATGCCAGTTTGTACTTTAGCAAAGCTATCATTGTATGGCAGTGATGATTTTTTTAAAATTTAAGTTCACTCAAATTTCTCTGAGTTTTGTGGATTCTACACTACTAAATATAACTTCTTTTAAAATACATGTATCAAAATACTACAATTCTATATTAGAAAGTTATTTCTGTATTCTAGAAGTACTGAATACTGATCAAAATTCTATCATAATCTGTATATTATTTATTATATTATAGGGCACTTTGTACGAAATCCTTATTGAATTTTATTTTTGAGACATGAATAGTTTAGTGAAATTGAGTAGTCTTTATTTCACTTTTATGAAATTTTATAAGGATGTTTTCTTTAGGAAAAAATATGTAATGATCTTTATGAATTTCAGATGGTTCCACGATGGATGCTGCGAATGCGTGGGCGATAAATGTATAAACTACGGAATCAATGAGAGCAGGTAAGGTTTCACAGTTCGTGGTAATGTAAACTAAATCGACGTAAATAGATTATGCGAAATTGTAACGCCACACATTTATAAATAACTGCGGCTAACCCCGGCTTCGCGGCGAGTTCTATACGTTACCTGCTTCGTCTCATTTTTTATAGTCTTGAAGGCACTTAGGATAAGCGGTCTGCCGCTCATGGACACCCTAGAATTGGGTTTCCGGTACTTCCGCTAACTGAACAAAACGTGGGCCAGGTGCAAAGCGAATGACCCTCCTTCACGTTGGTGTCCTGTGGGACACGTTTCATTTACTGTTCTGTATAAAAAGTATAATCATAGATACATAATTGAAAGTATATTAGATAAATGGACAGTATGAAAGTGAGATAGTGATATTATATTTAAATTCGCGTGTTCCTTCACACAAAAACAAAAGTAATTGATTAATTTCAATAGTTGGACTTTGTTTTTATTGTAATACTGTTGGATTAATTATTTTCACCTATACTAATAAGATTGGGTTTTTGAAAATTAGTTCCTGAGTTCAAGTCCCGGAATTAATTTTAAATAATTAAATACTTAAATAAATAATTTAATACTTGTAACAATTTACGTACTCCCATCCAAACTTTTATATTTATAATATTAAATAGAATCGACTATTTTATAGTTATTTTAGATTATTATTTAACGTATACATAATTAATTTCGCAACACCTGTGCATGTAATATAATATGTTTGTATGTTATTGCACGGTTTCATGGCCTTGCGGCGCAGGTGTCTGCTTAGAATTCAATAATACGAAGATAAACACGAGCTTCTTTTATCGTGCGCAGCTTCCTTATAAAACATTTGCTGAGATTTACGTAGTTTTACCATAAAATTAATAGAATAAAAGCAAAATTTTCTAAATTATTATTGAAAACCTTAATTCCCACAACCTTATAAAACATGTTTTTCTTAAGAACTAAATAAGTAAATTTCATTATGTTATTAAAACCTCACTCTAGGTATAGGCCTCCTCAAACTTAGTCCATGTATTTCAATTCTTTGCTTTATCTTGCCATTATTTCAATGATCCTTCTGTTCCCTGGACGGCTTCTTTTTCTTTTGCCTATTGGCCCATCCCATGTTGTTTCTACCGTCCATCTTTTATCCGTATATCGCTAGATGTCCTGCCAAACGGCACTTTTGTTATAAAATAATATTTATACCGGTCGAGTAATTTTAAATAATTAAATACTGGACCGATTTTAAGAATTATTTAGCTAAGTTTGGGTGGACAATAATGTTTCGGTTGGGTAGGCAACTGGGCACAGATGGCAGATCAGTGAAATACAGAAAAATGTTTCACTAGTGGTTACATGAACACATATAGCCACGTGAGCGAATTCGCTAGTAAAATCTCTCTTAATTAATTATGAGAACTATGAGACAATATTAAGTTAGGGAATATTTATTTTTCCAGGTGCTTAGCATGTCCAGGCGGTTTAGAAACGCCGGAGACTCCGATAGATGACGACCTGAGTTATGACGATCTCGACTACGGAGAGGAAGTCGATGCGCAATCAGTTTAAACGCTTAGGTACCATTATTTTCTTTTTACTCAAGTCATTTGACAAATGTCATCTGTTAAGGAGTTTTTTTTAAAACCCCCGTAAAATTAAACTTCACAGTGATTCTTTCCCATTGATATCCGACATTGACAATCCGTAGTAGCAAATTGTCTCCAGTAAATTATTTTGTTATAGGTACATAATATATCTTATTGTTGTCAAGTCTTACAACAAGATATTTCCGAGCGGCAAAGATGAAATTTACAAAGAGCACATTTTCAAAACTCCCGAAAAACTTTCGTGAATTAACAACCAATTGACATTTGACTTTGATTATTCTATGGATAAAAGTCATGCCCAATCAAAGGCAAAGATAAGCTGCTATAAAAATACATAATATATGTATTTACGTTAAATGTAGATTTAAACAGAAAAGCAGCACTTTGAACAAATTCAAAATTATATTGTTTTTATTATAATACTGTTATGTATTATATGATATAAGAAAATAAGTTATTAAACATTGTTAAGGCAAGTTAACAAAATAGAATTTATTCTGTAGACAGACACTAATTTAAAACTAAAGCCATTTTTATTTCTGGCAACATTGCTAGAGTAATATTTTAAGGAACAGCCTTTGAATATTCTCTAACATGATCATAAATCTCAAAACCAGCCTCAGTTAACCAGAGGCTTGAAATAAGCATCAATATATAAGAAAAGCGTTGACACGTAGTAAATTTGTATGTAAATGACACAAGGAGTTGTCATTTGAAGTCTAACATCACTGTAATTTTATTTTTGCTCTATTTTCTGAAAATTTATCTTTTTTTTAAATTATAAGTACTCAATACTTAAGTCGTCACAAAACCAGTCCTTAGCTTAAGCTATATTATTATATTCTAAGTTAAGATACGAACACAGTAATTTACTCTTTAATGTATTATTTCGAGGAGAACATAATATATATGATAGTTCTCAAAATTCGCGGCGTTGTTCCAGAAGATTCTAAGTTAACAATGGCCGCGTTGTCCACGACTCTTGACAAGTAGTTCATGAATAAGCTTTTTTGCAATGTGTGACAAAAATTTCTTGATTACATAGTTCCGATATTTTCACAATGTATTCGTAGCCATATATTATTATTGTAATACTTAATATATTTTTAGTTAAAATCTTAGCTGAAAAGATTGCCGAGTCACAACATGTTGTCTTTTTTTATTTATTTATGACATAATATGTAGCTTCTTTTATATAGCTTAGGATTCTCCATCGCTAATATTGAGCTTAGCAAAAAACGATAAATCTGGACATTCCTGAAGTCATATCTTTTATAATAAAATATTTATTGATTGGTGACCAAGAATCTCGGTTATTTATTCATATTGTATGAATTTGATTTTATTAATATTAAGGACTTTAAAATGATATTATTACTAAGATTTTATTATCGGTATATAAATATTAAAAGTACACACCTTTATTAATATTTAAAAAAATATTAATTTACAAAAAATGTCGGTGTGGTGTTTTCATTACATTCTGTAATTAATTTTTACATGCATTGCTGTAATTTGAAATCCACATGATTTAGAAAAAAATACTTTAATAAAAATTTTAAAGTATTAGAAATTAGATTATTATAATCTTTAGGTATTAGTTTTTACAAAATTGCCGTCCTTTATTAAATCTTTTAGCGTTAAGTATACAATTTTTATATTTTTGGAGCCGAATGCATATTTTTTAAATAATTCTATTCTCCAAGTGCCAATTGTCATTGTACAAATTTTGATATAATTGATATATCGCTTTAAAATCGTCTAATTCTCAATGCCATATAAAATCCAAATGTGCCTTATTTTAGTTTATGTGAATAGATAAGTTTTTGTATTTTTCTATAATGACGAAATAAATTTCTTGTACTAAACTGCTTTTTCCTACTAGTTTTTGTGTATCTTCAAGCCTGGGATCCGTGTGAATTAATGTGTAAACGTCAAAGTTTTGGAGGTCACCGTAATAACCTTGAAGTTATGTTTTTGTACGCTTACCAATTACCATCAATGGATTATTTTTGTAAAATCGTAGATTATTTGTTAAAGTCTGCTAGTGTTCAGGTGTTGTGGATTCTCTTTAAAACTGATGCAAGCTATTATAAATTATCCCACAGGAACACAATACCGGTGTAGTATATTCTGTTTCCGTGCTAAATTTAATTAAAATCCATTCAGCCGTTTAGGCGTGATTTAGTCACAAACTTTCGCTCGAACTTCGCACCGCTTCAGAGTTCCGAATAATAACATGTCACCTTAAACGTCATTCCAAAGAGAATGTATGAGGAAACAAATTTTCTTCATAAACACTCGTAAATTTGAATCCAAATCAGTGCATCCGTTCTTGACTTATAAATGGTGTAACTAACCCGACTTTGTTTTATTAATATAGATACGTACAATAAATGGGCTCGTTTTAAAATCGGAAATATTTTTTATACATTATCTTTGGAATGGGTTCATAGAACTGGTACAAAGGAGTGGTCAAATATTGCAGATAAAAGTTTTATTGGTGACTTGATATCCTTTGCTAAGAATCGTAGATATGTAAAAATTGGTTATTAATATGCAATTATTTTATGATAGGGATTTAGTTATGACTTTGTGCCTTGTAGGAGTTATATATCGATATACGTACTGTATATAAAAATCTATATATAAAAATGAATCGCTGAATGTGTTGCTAAGCGCAAATCTCCAGAGCAGCTGAACCGATTTCACTAATGTTTTTTATAATATTTCTTGAAGTACGAGGATGGTTCTTACACAGAGAAAATTTTAAAAAATTGCCTGAAACCGTCTAAAAACAACACTTTTCTATATTCTCGTTCGCGCAATTTTTGTAAAAAGTTGTACAAAGTTTTTGGGTCACGTATTAATATTATGATTAATAAATATCTCAAAAATTAATTGATATTTTAATATCATCAATTCAGAAATACTTAAGTTTTATTAGAGCAACTGCTGCTACGATATAATTACAACGAATTGATACGTAAGTAGTAAATATTGTGAAAGAAATAATTTGTTCTAATTTCAGTAATGATAAGAAATACATCGTTTGGGGCATTATATATCACAAATTGATATATTAGATCGATGTTTGTTTATTGGTTGAGCCTCATATTTCAGATTTATTTCTATTTTCGAAAATAAATAAAAAAATTCAGATAATTTAATATTATGACTAAGAATTTAATTAAATTTTAAATTATAATGTAACGCATGAATATACCTACTGCGGTTTTGTAATGACGTGTTTTTTTATTACGTTTAACGTTAGGCAAATGGCGCCATTTGAGATTTCCGATTATTATAATTTTGTGTTGTGTTATAAATGCACGTTTTACGATATAAAAATATAACAGAACTTTAATTATACAGTTATTGAATTTGCTTACATTATAAAGGTGTTTATCGGTAACTTAACATACTAAAGTTCATTTAAAATCCACCCGGCCGTTCAAAATACTTACTACAAAATAATTTCTAAAAAAGTTGTCATAAATAACATTTTAACCATTAAATGCGGTTTGTAAACACCTATTATTTTGATATTGCGTTTTCTTATTACAGTCAAATTCATAATTATCTTTATCGTATAAAATATGGATCTGTGACAGGAATTATCACAGATAATTATACCACCGTAAAGTAGACAGTTACGGAGTTGCATTCACGGCATATTTACAGTGACGACTGAAGAATCAGCTGTGCGCGACTCGAATCGAGTTTATGCTCGGCGCGCACGCCGTGGCAACGCGTCGCATATCATTCTTTACGAAAGACTTGTTTACTCTTCACTAATTATTTATAAAGCGACTGTGTAATCATTTAGATACTGATGGTTTGAATGTATTTGCCTGTACATTTTGTGATTTTGAGGGTTTAAAGGATTAAGTGTAGTGTCAAAATGCGGAGCGAACTTCTATCACCCACTGAGCTGGATGGAACTGATTATCTCCTCTCCTCGACTATTCGGTTGGAAGACAGTTTTCTTCAAATACTAGGTGAGTACTTATTATTTGCTAGGTTTATCACATTTGAATATTGACGAAAACGGCACTGTCATTGTGGTCGTTTGTTAACGCAAGCTTTGGCTTGCTCGTCATGCCACCTATAAGTATAAGTAAGTGTTTTTTTAAACCGTTTAACTGAAGGTTTACTTAATCTTAAATGTTGACGGCGACCCACAGAAATCTCAATTATATTTCGATCTATGTGCGATGTAGAAATCTAGATGAGGGATCCGTCCTACTATAATTACTACTAATAATACTGACTTGACTTATTGTATTCTAAATCTGTAATAATATGTAATAATAAAAATAAAAGTTACGTTATTATGGTACTTGAGATTTTTCAAAAATTTATAGTATTTTCATTTTGGTGGGTACCTCGTAGCTTTGAAATATATATTGACCATATTATACACGTCGATGCAGATTTATAATTATGTCTGCCATCTGACCCTAAGTAATTGACAGCTATTAATCTGAAGTACACTAGAATCGTTTTAATTATGCTAACAACTCTGCGGGTTGTATAACTCTCGTCTATGCTATATACGTGAATATCCGTTTGTGCAGAAAATGTTTTAAATCGTTATATTTTGGTTATTTGTAAAATGTAATTGTTACTAAGTAAGATAAACTGATACCATAGTTGGTTGACCTTTCTTAAATAAATCAGCGAAACAATTTTCCCGAGAAGTTTATTTGCAATAAAGGCCTTGCAACAGTCATAATATATACCTATATATACGATACAATACAAAATGTTTTTATTTCATATTCTAAATATTAAATCAAAATATTAAAAGTAATAAAGAATAAGTAAATGAGTATTTGTTATTCTGTTATGTAATGTGGTCTCCGCCGCCGTGGTTAAGTGGTTTACGCGTCTGCGTGATGCGCCGGAGGTCCTCCTTTCGAATCCTGGGGAGACAAGTGAATGTTTCGCTTGGGTAGGCACAGACGGCTCTCACTTGCCTGTAAAGAAAATGATCAATGAAACAGATGCAGAAATGTATCCATGGTTACGGGAATCACTTACTGTAGTGTGGTCTAAATTAGAGGATTTCTTAGTGTGTGTAGTGTAGTGTATTGTGGAGGTGGGTGATTCGTGTATGTGATGTGTCTTATTTCAAACGCTCCAATATGATTTCAATCTATACTACCATTTATATCTAATAAAAAAATTCTATACGAATAGAGGATAGGAACTTTAAAAATGAATTCTCAAAGGTCTAACGAATGGGAGTCAAAATCGCAATAGGTCATCAACTCATCAACCTACTAAATGGTAATTTATTTCACCCAGGATCCAAACTCGGTATCTTAGAGCTAAGCTTTGAATTTTATTAGTGACCAACCGTGCTAGTCCGGTTTTAATTAAATAATATTCAATTTGTTTGTCTATAAACGAATTTTCCAGTTGCAAATTATTCTTTATGTGTTTTCGTAGTTTTCACTATTAAATAACTTGTTTCAGTGCTAAATGTACATAAGTACGTATGTACCTACAGTGCATACGTATTTGAAGGTAAACAAGATTAAATGTTTTTACTTGAACAAAAAACCGTTTGAGTTATCAAGACGATGTAAAAATTAATAAAATTGGTTTTAGTTTGCAATCACAGGCATTTTCTGTTGCGTTTACAAAAATACATGAATTCAGGGCACGAAAATATCACCCTTTACTCAGTTGGTGACATTACGTTATTGTAGAAGGCTCAGAATCATATCCTAGAGGAATAAAAAGATTCTGTTTGAGAAACTTTGAAATACATCTGGGGTTGAAATTGGAAAAACACGGACCAAGTCGCGGGTAAAAGTTAATAAATGAATGTCGAAAACAGAAGTGTTTTTCGTAAAACTAGCGATATTTGTTAACATGTTGCTGTTTTTACTTATTTTAAAAGTACAATTTATCTGCAAGGAATTTTTCTTGAATCTTGTTTACATTTAAACTTGTAGGTATACTTCGAGAGAAAAATAAATAAGATATTATTGCACTAGTCACATATTATATTTCTGCCTTGAACATGTTTTGCTGCTTCCGTACATCGTAAAAACCGTCCACAGCAAAGCTTATTTCATCTTAAACCAGGGATGGGGAAACTACACTTCGCAGTGCGCGGCTCGCAACCTCAACCTTCTACTTCGCAAACTATAAAATAATTAAACTGAAAAGTTTAATTTAATTGCAATTTCTGTCTTATTTCAATAGTTATTTTCTAATTTTGAACTAAATTAGTGTTTCAAACATCAATATTTTAATTTCAGTAAATAACATAGCCAAAAATACAACAACTTGGCCTGCTATATATGTATTTCGTTAGTAAATATTGACCGCCTCCTTGGTCTAGTGGTAAGCGCGTAAGCGTTACAACCGAGAGAGAGAGAGAGAGAGGTCCTGGGTTCGATTCCCGGCGGAGATAAAAAAAAACTCGGTCTGGCAGGTCATAGAATGCTGATCACCTACTTGCCCCTAAAGAAAAAAATCGATCAGTGAAACATATGTGAAATGCATCTGCCCCATACCCCACTAGGGGACACGGGACTTCACTTTTTAGTAAATATTGACACAGGATGGAAAAGTTACCATCTCTGTCAGGCTCAACTTGTCATTATATTTTGACAGAAAGGCGATTTATAAACAAGTTATCATGGTTTTTGTGTTGCCTGTGAGCTTAATAGTAAAAAATAAATTTCTCGAAGATAAGTCAAAAGGTATCTTATACATACTTTAGAGAGATTATTGATGGTGATGAAGTGAGCATGACCGTACGTATTAGCCCTCTAAAAAGTAGGTACATAATTAGGTTTAAGAAAATACAGAGCTAAAATTTTCATGAGATTAAGACGTAAAGAAATGTTTCAGTGTTCTACTTTTACGATTAACCTAACTCTACTTAATTCGAGCTTGTTTACGCTTTCACATTTTTCTTATCAAATATCATATTATTCATAACTTATCGATATGAAGTTTTGGCTAAATACATAGCGTATTTTATCAAGAAAAACATTATTATTAGCTTCAATTGGCTTAGCTTAAAACCGTTGTCTATGGAATTAAATATTAATATCAATCAATACTAAAATCAGTTGCCGCCGGTAAAACCTCTCAAATCTCTCTTCAATCTAAGACTTAAAATCTCTCAGACAATCTCAAAATTGGGGTTAACAACATGATAGGTACATTCGAGTTGATTTAATTAGAAAATGTGATTAATTAAAGTAATTAAGTTATTTGGATAGAAGCCAATTTTTATTTGATTTATTATCTTGCTAAGTATTTCGATTACGATTCAATGTATTTATCTGATACAATGATGTAATTATTTATTTTATAATATCCTTACAGATAAATAATGTTATTTAAAAATTGAGTATGTAGGTACCTACTTATCTTTTTATTTTGTTATGCCTACCTACATACATATTATATTTGTTATGGGAAGCCGTTTATTAAGAAAAAGAATAATATCAAAATATTTTAGTTTCAAACATTTTTTCCATCCACAATAAGTTTTAAGTTGAATAAACGAACTCACTTTGTCTTGCCAACGAGCAGCGCTGAGTGAATTCATCTTGGTGGCTTAGAATACTGTACTTCTTTTGGTTCCCTTATGACACTCGTAATCGAGGCGATTTCGTAAACCTAAGCTCCAAATATTTAATTAAATGACAATAAATGAAATGAAAATAATTTGGTAATGAAAACATAAACTGGAACTTCCAGCGCAGTGTATCAATAATTGCATCAACATCGCAGCGCGGGTGAATGCAAGGCCTTAGCCAATATTTCTGGAGAAGATGAAAAATATGGTTCAGCTCTGAACTAAAGACACAGGTCCATTTCTTAGTTTTTGGGCTGAACCTTAATTTTAAAAAATTACTCGTCCTTAAGCTTGAATTGTCTCCGCGGAAGATTGGTTTAATGATTTGCATAATAATAAATACGAACAGTAGTAAAGTGCTTTAAGGTAACCTAATTTTAATTGTATAATTTCAAGGGTTATATTGTTCTCTTTTCTTATTAAAAGACGCTAAAGGGTAGATAGATATACTTTATATTATATTCGTATTATGTTTTATATTTCAGGGTAGATATACGATATATGCCGCTTATTATTTAAGTTGTATAATCCGAGTCATCATGCTGCCTTATCTGTGTATTTTAAAGTATGTACTTACCTACGACTGAGTAATTAGGTTTTTGATCACAAGGGGTTTTAGATAATTTTGATTAAATTCTTGGGATAATAATGCAATACTCGCGACATTGTTTGTACATTGTACGTATCGTTAAAATTTTAAAATGAGCACTTTAAAAGTCTTTGGTAATGTAATAACTGCCAAGCGGTCCAATTTTTTAAAACTACTTACTACGAGCTACAGTTAAAAATTAAGTATTAATAGATTAATGGACATTATAATAAAACGTACAATTTATTGATAATCTAATAAAGTTTTTGTCTGAAATTCAAGACAATTAAAAAAACCCGTTGCATGTTAATTAAACATTAAACAAATAAGAATATTTAATAAATTGCAGCTACGGCCAATCATCGAGATGGATCACGTCAGCCTTAATATTAATAACTTTAATTATCCTCTACAAGGTGTTATACATCTTAATATATATAAATTACGTGTCACATTGTTTGTCCGCGATGGACTCCTAAACTACTTAACCGATTTTAATCAAATTTGCACACCGTGTGCACTTTGATCCAACTTGAAAGATAGGATAGCTTACATCTTAATAATATATAAAAGAAAGTCGGTTTAAATACACGTTCGTTTCCTCATACATTTTCTATGGAATGACGTTTTAGGTGACACGTTATTATTCGGCACTCTGATGCGATACGAAGTTCGCGGGGTCCACTAGTATAATATAAACTAAACTCAAAGTTGGTAACAAGGACAACGTGTGCTGAGGCTAGTTCCCGAAATAGGTTCCTATAGGAACTTGTCCTACAGGTAACTAGGTTCCCTTTTTCACTCAGTTCAAATAGTATCCCAGTTTGTTGGGACTTGAGGTAATTACATTCAAATGGCAAACAAATCAAAAAGCCGCATAGAAATCGAAAGAGAGTTGAGATGTCACGAAACAGACACGACAAAAACGTAATACATGTATAATATCTTTTCGTTGGGGGTAAATCTTGTTTAGTTATCATAAACGTGTACTTTTGATAATGGCATGGCCCGCGCAAGCAGGATCCCAATACGCGTCCTCGCTGCGCTATTTCCCAAGGGACCCCCTTCAAATTAGTCATCCGGTGATACATGTCTGTAGTAATCTTGTGGCCTACTTATTCTAGAGTGGATAAAGATCATTGACGTCAAATGAATATTTATCAACAAATACTTATATTGTTCAGTTCTTTGGTTTAAGAATATTCGTTTAGGCATTTTAAAGATCAACTCTTTTCTGATTGAGTCATGTTTTCAATTTGGCGCTAAAATTGGTTATTATTAGATAATGATTGTATAAATTAGTAGACATATATTCCATGTATTAGGTAGGTACATTACAATACCAAATTATACCAACTACTTAACTATCTACTAACACTCAGTTGATAGGATTTATTCATAATGTCACCTAACTAACTATTTAGAACCTAAATATAAATAGCTACAAAGTGTTTGGTTGTTAGTTTTATTAATAAAAAGGAATGCAAGTAGGTATGTAGTAAAGTTGCCAATAAATACATAACCTATGCCAACGAATATTGTGTAAATTTCTTATGTGGGGTGTGTACAAATCCGGCATAGAAACTACAGTTAAATACAACAAAACAACTATCGAATAATATATTTGTGTACCCATTTAGATACTTTTTCAAACGTCGTAGGTACTTGGCGAACTTAATCCACGATAAGTCAGTATGTAGTATCGTTTAGGGCTTACGGCGAAATTTATAGATAGATGTTCATAAACCTCACTTAGCGCTTAGATTATCTACTTTAATACCTATTATGTATAACTACTTTCTGTAGCTCTGTTAAATAAATCGTTAAACAAAGCTTCGCAAATTGGACGTAAAAGTCATCTCATGCATGACAATTTGAGGTCTCTTAGGCCTTACCAAAACTGAACCTAAGGACTGAACGTTAGCGGTCAGACGCGTGTCAGAGGCGGTCGTGGGGCGCTAGAAGACAACATAAACACTTATGTTTTACCCATAAGTATGTGTAAATACCTACCTTACCCAATAGGCCATCACATTATCTGAGATAATGTTATCATTATATGATAAATAAATAGAAACCTAAATTATAAATTGGTGCAATGTCATACACTATTGCACCAATGATTATGTAGTAATCTCTTGTGACAAGTTTATTACCCATTTTGTGTACTACAATGTATTAGGTAGGTAGGTAGGTATATCACTGTGGTATTATTTCTATCGTCATACACGTTACCTTTGCAATAAGTGTTATTGGTTACAATAAGGATTTTATGATTTTAACTTACTATGACCGACGATCCGATGAATTTTATAAGCTACCTTATATGTCAATCCTATATTTTGTTTTTAATGAAACCTCTTTTTATTGTTCTGTTTATTTACAGCTCTGCCAAATCAGTATATTTTGTACGAGAATACGGATCTATCAATGACAATAGTTAATAATTGCGATAGCTATCTTGTTGTCACTGTGTATGGAACTCTAAGCTGGTTTTAATGGGCATTGCTGAGTCGATTCTCAGTCGCAGAGTTGCAGAGAGGATATTGTCTACTGTTTACAGGGTATCAACTTTCAAAAAGCTATTGTGCCCTGAGTGCGTTGTCATGTAGGTAGTTTAATAAAAGTTTAGTTCTAATATGTAGGTAGTAGGTACCTATTATGCCCACATAATTGTAGAACGGGAAAGACGGACTTTTAAGACGTATTTTGTAGTTGTTTTATAAGTATATATTAGCTGTTTGCTGAAACTAACCAGTTTCGTTTATTTCATATTCGCAGTACAGTCATTTTTGTGTTTGCAAGACTAAGGGCTAAGGCCTTACTATGGCATTATGCACAGCAATTGAACATTTAGACACAATCTTTTCTATGCCATAAAAATGTATTTTGGAATAAGTTGTATCAATTACATAATAATATATTTTGTTATTCAAACGTGAAGTTAATTATGTTTTATTTATATTGCAATGATCTATTTATAATGTCGCATAAGAATTTGAAACTAGTCAAGACATTTTACAAAGAACACAAGACATTGTATAATAAAATTCCATTAGTTAACGTACCTACTTAACTCGTAAGCGGAATTTATTAACCCACGAAGGTCAATGATAAACAGAAAATTTATCATAAGAAACATGTAATATGGATCTAAAAATTTTAAGCTTGAAATGGAAGTAATTAGTGTTATTTTAATTTTTTCGTAATCTTAATATTCATATTTAAGGTGTTAAAATTCATATGCTACCAAAATAAGCCTTTGGTGAGCATAATATAAAGGATACGTTATGTTCTGCTAACAATTTTAGAAACTTGCAAAAGTCTAGACAATTTTTTGCTTTTCCGCGGGAAGTCCAACAATTCCATGATAAACCTCTTTAGATAATCCTTCAACTATCATTTCATCACAGGTGTACAGAAGGTATGAATGGATCGCGTCAACGCAACGTCACCTAGTTTAAATTATGTTAGTGTCATTGAACGATACCTAAAGCATGAGCTCTGCCAACTACCACCTCTGCCAAGTGACGTAGTATTTCGATAAATTGTGTGCAACGACAATGTTTGGATCACGAATAATTAGGTACATATGTGCCTATATATGATTCATTGATTACAATTTTGATTGTAAAGAAATTTAGATCTCTTTTAAACAATGGCTATTTTACGATTTAATCTGCTAAGTTTCACTAACAAAACTATCTTTATTCAGATTTTGATAAAAGATAATTTTAGACGAATAATTTTAATTCGAAGACACCCCACACAGTTTCTGTATGTATATACCTGTCGTTTTATCATAAAATGATTAGATTATTAAATTGAATTTGATATAGGTACAATTTTTTATCGATTTCCAAATCAAATTTAAAGATTTAGTATTATATATTTCAGAAACTTAAGTTAAACGAGCAACAGCTTTTTTGCTCGTGATATTGCTCTTTTTGTTGAAGGTAAGGTAGATGTAGATTATGCCTTACGGCTTACCTATTACAAAAAACCAAATCCTCTAAATTTCATTTGCAACACAGAACCGAACAACATAGATAATAAATATTATTATCTATGTGTTGTTCTGTTATAATAAAATGTTTATTTCTTTCTCTCTGTCCGTTTACTACAGCTGCATGATAACGTGGTTATTACAGATTGTTCACATTGTGAACATTTGTTAGTAGTACTAGGAACTTCCTAGTAGGTACTACTAACAAAAACTTTCATTTGCTTTAATAATATATAGTTACGATGTTAGCCACAATGATTTTAAAATGTTAACTCATAGGTACATAGATACAAAATGGTCTACTCCCTGCTAAGCATTTTCTTAAGGGAGAATACCACAGAACATTTAACGAACCATGTATTAAATATTGAGGAAAACACAAAGGATCTATTTAAATAGCATAATAACTCCAACAACATCATCTTATTACACTAGATTCTAAGTAGGTATACCTAATATTCACTAAGTATCACTGACGCCTAAATATTCCATGGTCAAAATTAGCTCGTAAATCAATTCTGCATGATAAATCCGTCAGGCAAATAAATAGATTCTGGACCTGTTCCAGTGTCCATTTTCCTATATCGACATAATATTATGAGCGTTGTACTCAAAGATAAAATTATAATGGCAGCGAGAATATCATCATGCGGATCCAGCTCACTGTTCAGTATTCCAAAGTGCCACTGGTTCAGGTGAGTGAGTGGTTCTGCTTGGATATACTTCAAAATAATAATGCCATGTTGTGCGAGTAGTATAAAATCCTTTATCTGACTTATTCTTATTTCTTATATTCTTATTATATCTTCATTGTTATTTTTCAGATTTAACTGTTACTAAATAAACGTAATTTATAATACCTATTCATCTCAAGCCTTAATTTTAATGCCATCTATGTCGCACAATGGTTCTATTAAGTATAGCAGGCAATTACTATTACTAATTTTTCATAGATGGCGTTAGAATAAATAATAAACGACTATACGAAGGTGAAACATGACATCATGTTAAATGTCACTGTCAAATATAAATGAACATTGACGTATTTACAAATGCTGCTATTATATATTTAGGTATCTATATACGTAATGTCTAATAAGTAGTAACTAATTTAATAGTTTTTCGAACTTGTAATTTGTATAACCACCAGACAGTAGACACTAATCAGGATTTCAATTTTTGTTTTTCATGTGGTTTATATATTTATCACGGTGTTAATGTTAAACTAACATTTCTAAAAACTTAGAAATCAAGTGATTTAGTGTAAAAATATGGGATTGTGCGTCGAAGGTAAGATGATCGTTTAACTACGTCATTGTCCACACGTAAACAAGTCTATTATCTCGACACAGTTAAAGCTGTTGCATTTCCTTTACGTAAACTTTTTATAGGACCTTCAACCCTATGGAATATGGATCATAAAAGAGTGCAATATACTCTAAACTCACTAGTACTACAAAATATAGCTAAGGATAATATATTATGGTCTCCGGAGTTGTAATTTGTCAGTATCTTAAGATGATACCTTATATTTATTGAAGACTATACTTAGTATATTCATTAGTATAATAATAATATACTTATTGTTAAGGAACTCTATGGCTCGAATGCACAACTAACATAGGGTTGCCAACCCAAAATTTAAAAAACTAGGATTTGAAGTCGGAAAAACCAGGACAATTCAGTTTAAAAACAGGATGCAGTAATAGAGTTGCTCTATACAGAGTGAAAATAGATGAAATTATATTCGAGTAATGTTAATTATCATATTTTTATAATTAAAGTATTCGAATAACCACTAAAAACTCAGGACAATACAAAAACTAGGACATGTCCTGGGAGAACAAGATGGTTGACAACTCTAAACTAACACAACATGGTTGAAATAAATGAATCAACAAATAAATGCTTATCATGTTGATAATTTCAAATTGGCTTCAGCAATTATGATGTAAACATATTTTTCTATAATATAGTATATTCTATATATAGTATAGAAAATTCTTCACCATATTAAAGAATGCAGATATTATGCTAGTAAAAACTTTACCTACTTATAGGATTAGAAAAATAATTTAAGGTTACAAAATTTCCTTTATTCATTATTAACACACTTGGTATTTCTATTCTGTAGATGGGCAAAATAAAATACAAGTTTATAGCGACATTGTAAGATAACTTATTAATGTACAACAGCATCATAATATAAAGTTACACATAATAATCAATGTCCCAGCTCATAATTGCTGTCATGGCTGAGCTATTTAAGAAGGCAATTAGTATCAATTGTATTGCAAAGTAAGAATTGTGAATTGAACAACTATTCTTTTATACCTACTTATTCAAATTTTGAGGCATACATGTTGTACATTTAATGCATGAATATGTTGTGTAATCAGTGGGTTGACCTTTCTTTTTATAATTTTTGTATTATAAGCCTGTGGCTTTGTAAGGAAATAATGTAGAATTTTTTAAATTTTATTTACTTCTATTCCAGAATCCAACTGGTTAATGGTGAATTGTGAAAATCAAACAAAAAATAAATAAATACTTTAGTGTCTAATAAATGAAGAATTTTTTATATATCTCTAGTAGTTTTTAAGTTTCTTCAAATTTCACATCTTTTGTTACTATAAAATAATTTATTATTCTACTAATTTTAAATTATAAAGTACTCAAAGCTACAAGAGGTTTCTTAATTATAATGCTAATATTTACACAACTCATTATCTCTTTAAATTGTTAGGAGGATATATTTTCTTTTATTAGGTAGTATAAGTTAGTAATATGACTAGAATGGATAAAGTCAATAATACATATTATAATGTATTTATAATTATACAACCACATAAATGCCATTGATGTGCCTCATTAATAAATAACAATTAATAAATACTTTGAGTCATAATAAATTCTAATAAGTTGTTCTATTCAGACAATAGCTTACAGAAAGTTCAGCATAGGACAGAGGTTTTATTTGTGTTTAATAATTATTTTTTTAAAGATTGTAAGATATTAAATTGGATTTAATATCTTAAAATCTTTAAAAAAAACATTGAAAGGAATGGTGTTAAATAATTAACATAACCAGCTAAGAGAACATAATATAAGGAATAGAAAAGGCAATTACTTTGATTTATTATTTGAAGACCACGCTAAACATAGACTGACTAGCTTGTTGTTATATCTTTATTTCCAATGATATTCATAAATGGTATCCAGATTTCTCGTAGTAATTTACTTTTCTTCTATTTCGCAGTTAATAGAGCGCTCTGTTTGCCATTTTAATGCAAACAAACAAAATTGTTAAATCAAGAATTTTATTTATGACTTTCGCCTAGTAAATATTTTCGGAGTCAATAACATAACTGTGAATACAGTAAAACGTCGTCTAGAAATGTAAAACTGACAGCTAGCACAGGATTTTTGGTCACATTTTGAAAGATTATCTATGGTCGTAATGTGCATTCTGACCTACCAGCAGAAAAATATTGAAAACCTGGTTTATTAGGCAAATAATTAAACATCGTTTATACTTAATATAAGTTATAACAGCTTGGTATAAATATGAAATAAATGTGTGGTCATTTTTATTAGTAGGGTGCTTAATGTAATTTTTTTATCATGCTGAATTATGCATTTTTTTTTAGATAAGTAAAACTCTAGATAGCATAATAATTAAGAACTGTTGCTTGTATGCAAAAAATAAAGGACAGTTTTCTGTCCCCTAGTAGATGCTTCGGAGAAAACATCAAGTCCACAACCTTTTATGTAATGTCTAGGTATATTATTGAGTCCATAGTTCAATAAACAAATAAATAAACTGCATATCATGATGACTGTGTTCTATTATGGAAAAATAAGAATAGACAATTTTTTGCTGTAAGCTTTATAAAATTTAATGCTGATGATTCTATTTAAACGTTGATGCGCACTAAATAATGTTTTGGTTCTAAATAAACGATGAATAGTGCAGCCAAAATATATGCTTTACTTTAATATTATTCTGTATTTTTTGTAATTAAAAACCGCCCGCGAATTGGTATGTGAAATGCGAACATTACATGATAAAAGCTTTACTTAGTAAAGTAAATCTTTCAAATATCTGCCGCGGTTTGCTGCATACAAAAATGGATGACGTGATGTTAGATGTTCTCACTAAATTGTTCAAATTACGTATTCGTCGTGTGAAGGTTGAGGTCAAAAACTTAGCTTCGCTAACGTACTTTAACTACATAGATATTATTCGACACTAATATTATATGAAATAGTGTATTTTAATAAATCATTCGTGATGAAAATAATTAGGGATGCATCGATATGCCTTTTTGCCGATACGATACCGATACCGATACTCTTATAAAAATATCGTCGATACCGATACCGATACAAACTCTTAGTGAATTAAAATTAAATTAAGGTAAAATATTATATGAAACACAAGTTTGGTTAAAATTTTCATTTCTATTAAAAAATAAAAACAGTTACACACTGAATGAGATTCAAGGTTTAGCTATTAGAGTTAAGAATTAAGTGTAATAATTAAAATAAAATCAATAACTGTTAATAATTAAAATTAACAAGTTTTTTGTTTAAAAACAGTGCATTCTCAAGTTTTGCGGAGAAAGCCGAATTCGGAAGTCTGTCTGTATAAGATCTGCGGTGGAAAATAATCTCTCAGATGTATCGTTGTATCGGCAAAACCAAAGTATCGCCGATATATCGGTATCTTTATCGGTATCGGATGCATCCCTAAAAATAATCCAGCTTAATTAGAAAGCGTGGTCAGTTCTCCTCATCTTTCCGATATAGGTACTTACTCGTGCAGATCTAAAATCGTAATTTTTTGTCAATAAACTGTATCTCACACGGTACAAATGACAAGTCAAATAAGTATTTATTGGTGCGCAGTTCTTTTGGTCTAAGATCCTTTATTCAATGCTTAGCTTGGAGGTTAAATTTCTGATATTATGTACACAAAAACACGCTACAAACCTACCTACAAATAAACATTACTATTGGTAATTACTTATTAGTAAGTAATTCTCATAAGCAAGGTCGCATTAGCAAAAAAATGTGTAAAAACAATCAACTTAAACCTTAGGTAGGTACATGAAAAGTTTTTCATCATTCTATAGTTAAAGATGAGATGATACGAAAAAAGCAGTATAAACTGAGCATATTTTTTTAAGATCAGTGGAGTTGTTCACAATTAGATGCCCGCGATTTTTTTTTATTTTAACTATGTTCCTACGACCCATATAGAATGGGTTTAAACAGATCACACACACACCTTATGCGCATGTTTGTTTATCCTGTGCATGTTAATTGTAGTTATAATGAAAATGTTTATGTTCGGTCTGTAATATACAATACTGTTAGCACTGTTAAATATACTTATTTTGGAAGAGCGAAGTTTCCCAACACTTCAATAGATTAAAGGAAATGAACATTTTTATTTATTTATTTTATTATTAATTATTATTCGAAAGTTTGAAGCGATACGAAGTTCGCGGGGTCCGCTATGCGTTATCCGCTATCGGCTATGCGTTATGCGTATGCATGATAAGGTCCTAGGTCAATGCCTTATATACGATATAGTTTCTGTATGTAGGAAAATTACTGAGTGTTAAGTACCTATATACTAATATTTTTTTCAAGTACATATTTGAGTTTAGGTAAGTTACTTTGTTGCTTGTTTAGGTAGATACTTACCAGTATGAAGTATCATGTTACTGTAGATTACCTACTAAGGTGTCAAATTTTAGTTAACTACGCCTGAGTGGCAAAGTTATTTAAAAATTGAAGTTTTCGTTTCGCTTTTACTTTAAAATACAACAAAGACAAAATATTGCTATAGGTACTTACATATTATTAAAGTCCTAATGAAAGTCTCATCAAATTTTTTCCAGAGGCTTACGAGATAAGTTAAAAGAAGCAGACCGACTGAAAAAATGCTTTTTTTACACTTCGTTGCAACCTTCGTCGCTAAGCAGCGATCTCTTCCAGGCAATCCAATTTTTTGTTGGTTTGGTTGAATTTCTTCAGGCAAGCCTAGAAATTCAATCACACCTCCGTGCCAATGACACCCCGTCCGGCAAGTGGCAGCCCTACCAGAGACCAAATACAAATTAAATTATAAATTGTATTCGTGACCGGGGATCGAACTCTATACCTCAGACTTCGCGGTAGGCCTATAAGATCGCTTAGCCATGAGATATCTTAATATTTATACATAAATTACGTGTCACGTTGTTTGTCCGCGATGGACTCCTAAACTACTTAACCGATTTTAATCAAATTTGCACACCGTGTGCAGTTTGATCCAACTTGAAAGATAGGATAACTTACATCTTAATTTATAGTCGCAATATTATTTTATTGCAAATTCGTTTCCTCATACATTTTCTATGGAATGACTTGGTGACACGTTATTATTCGGCGCTCTGAAGCGATACGAAGTTCGCGGGGTCCACTAGTTCTATTAAATGCATTTATCTACTAGAGCCAGTACAAAAACAACAAGATTAAACTAATGTCGTATGAAAATCAGTTGCGCCATTGTATTTATGAGCGGCGATCGATTACTTTATTTTTATACTATTATCTACAATCAGACTTCAATTTAGTTTTTGTTAAAACAGTAAACACCTGCTGTATTATAATAGAGTTTGAATGTCGGTTGCCTTGATAAATTGATAAACAATATTGTCATAGTTATTTAACCTTAGCGTTTCCGTATTTTATCACATTAAGGGCTTGGTTAAATAAAATCTTTAGAAGGGCACTAAGATATAATATGTCGCAATTAGAGGAAGCCCTTCAATAATGAATATTTAAGCAATCAATTACATATAATTTGAAAAACATAAACTAACCTTCGTCCAAATATTTGAGTGAGATTTTTTTAAACCCGTTTAATGTTCCGTTAAACGCACTATTTTATTGGTCTCAATAGATTCCTAAGTAACGCTCTTTATCATGACAGAAAGAGATAGATATATCTTCTTTATTCATATCCTAATCCTTAAAATAATATGTATTATGTATTTCGCCCGCGCAGAATAGTTATTTTTTTATTATTATTTTTTTATTTTAATTTCTAAAATAAAAGTAGCCTAAGTTGCGCCTTATTACATCAGCTATCTGCCAGTGAAAATCCCGTCAAAACCGAATTATTTTGTCAAAGATTAACCAGAACAAACAGGCAGACAAACAAAAATTGTAAAAAAAAATATATTTTACGTATACGGTACATATACCAAAATACGTAAAACGTATGCATATGCATTTAGCAAAAAGCAGTCATTTTAATATTACAAACAGACACTCCAATTTTATTTATCTGTATAGATTACTTTAAAATTTATGTATCTAACCCAATGAATGATTAAATAATTTCATTCCGTAAATTCATTTCGTATTGTATGGGCTTTGCCATTAGTAAAGAAAAATTATTAATTATAAAAGTTTATTGCTAATCACTCATGATTTAGAAAATCATGTAAACAATATTATTATGGGTAATTAGTTTTGACATTGATATTTCTATTAGTAATTTATGAAAATCACTTTACAATTTGTCACCGTTAATTATCAGTAGACAATTAAGGATGTGTTAAAAATTGTAATAATGCTCACAACATGATGAATAGATAAACTACCTCTTTTTGTAGCTAATATATTCTATTGGCCGTTATAAATCCGGGAGTGAGTGATGAACTTGTTAATTGGGGCCTCGAGATATCTAAGTAGACCGAATGAAAGATTGCCTCAACTTTGCGACCCCTTTTGTCCGATAGTGAAGCTGTTTACTTGAAAGTGACTGTATTATAATATACTTACAGAAATTATGCATAATACATTCGTGTACATAGTACATGGTTTTCGATTTTGTGACACTAACCTAACTGGACCGTTAGTGATTAAGTGACAGAAGTTAGAGAATTTAAATTGTGGATGTACAATGTAGGTAGGTATTCACTGGAATAATTGAAAACAATATTTAACAAATGTGTTAGATAAGATGTTCCGTGGCGACAAAAGTACGACAGGCGACAATCAATTACTCATCCGGTCAGCTCGATGACATTCGCTGAATGTATGTACGCTTCATCAGCTGCTAGTGACGAGTTCTCAGTACATATGGCTCTACATCCGCTGCATTTCCGATAACATTGTGACTCAGCTTCAGAGTTGCATCGCTGATCGGACATATTGAGCCGAACGCTTAGCGTACTCAGCAAATTCGACTCCATTCAGGCTATTAAGTATTAGGTGATGATTTATACTTTATGCTAGTCGATACTTTGTCGCGTTCGCGGGAGGTCGTTTCCATTGGCCATCAAAGGTCACAACTTATATACAAACGGGGGTTGCAAGATCTAAATAGGTATGCGATAACCACGCGGTTGTGTTGACATTTGTAAAGTGTCAAGTAAACAATTTAAATCACCTGTTAGCTAATCGGCGCTTATCGCCGCTTCGGGCCGCGGTTCCTCAGTCACCGACAGCGATCGAGTGTAACGCGGTGTGTGTGTGAAATGCCAGCTCTTGGCTGCGAAATGGCGACGTCATATGAAATGTGTTCGACCCGGTACATGGTGAATGAGGAGTACATGATGCCTCAGTTGTGGGACAAGCCGTTGCCGAGTCCCTACTCGACGTACATGTATAGGGCCGCACCTGAAAGCTCCCAGCCCCACGTGGATACAGCTATGTTTTACAGTACTTGTCCCATTTTTTATTCCGCTTGAGTAACGCATGCTAAGGCAAGTCCGATATCAATCATAGGGATTATAATTATCGCAACGTGATAATTACTACGATTACTTATAAGTAGCGTTGCATAATATATTATGTTTATTGCCTATATTTATTCGATATTTTCTAATTTAAGAGATTTTAAATACGTATTTGACGTGTCTCTAACCTGTGACAATGCCGCCGTAGGATTATTTATTACGAAAATCAAGATGGCAACGAACCGTAACATTATCAGTACTGAAGCAAGGTCTTCTTATCATATCTATTAGATAATTAATTTTTTATCCTTCTGACAGTTTAAGGAAGTCTTTACATATTATTATGTTTGTTTTATTTACTGATATAATACAAAAAAAATTGTAAGCGACTAATTTGTAGCAGAATATATTCTAATATAGCAAATGTTACTTACGCAATACATTAAATTATTATAAGAAGATTTTTCAATGATGTAAACATCTAAAAGTTGTACCTATTTAAATGTTATAATTTTCAACACAGAGTTTAGCTTTGCCCTCATGAAAATAAATCAGTAATTTTTTACATATGGTACTGTAACCCATTATTTTAAATAGAATGCAATGATACCTTATAGTGATTGGAGAGTATAAATCTTTAAAGTTTATTAGTTTTACATTATATTTTAGATGTGACAATGGCACAAAATGGGTAATTGTATAGTTTTGATTTAAAGTTAGCTTATGGCCGCGACTTTTTATAATAAAAAGTAGCCTCTTTTCGTTTCCAAGGTCTCGTCTACCAATTCATCAATTCTTTTTTCATGATAGAGTATTTTGAGTTCGAAAATAAATAGAATGTGTATAGTAAAGTCCCGGACTTAAGCCCGTGCTAAGAGAGACAGATCTATTTCACATATCATTTTTAACAGCCTCGCTAAACCTTTTTTCTTCTGAAATCGAAGTCAGAAACTTCGTCGTAACACGCTTTGAATGTCAACTGACCTGCAACTAAGCTTTGGAAGTTTTAGGACGTTAATACTTGCTTTTGCTTGCTTCAATCCCACATTGTGAGCATCTAAGGCTAAATAAAGTATTTTGTATTTTTATTAGGAAACAAGAAGAAATTTATTAAAACTAATTTAGGTCTAGAAATATACCGTCTATAGTCTATACCTAAAATACCTTCAAGCTTATTTTGATTTAATAAGCTGTTATTTATATAAGTACTATTTATATACTTTGACAGATAGTGACATGCAACTCGAAACCAGCAGTAGCGAGGCGAGCGGTACTAGCAGCTCGTCGCTGGCCCAGCATTGTGCGATCTGCGGAGACCGGGCCACGGGCAAACACTATGGAGCATCGTCTTGCGACGGCTGCAAGGGTTTCTTCAGGCGGAGTGTGAGGAAAAACCACCTTTATACTTGCCGGTAAGTGAGTGAAACCTGTAATATTTAACGTTGTTTGCCCATGATCGAAACCTCCAGAGTTAATCAGCTGCAAGCCACTATTGGCATTGTTGGTAAACATTTTTCCACAACGAATTAAATATAATGCATTCAATGAAAAAAATTAGGCCAGGTGGATTAACTTACAATTTTTTTTTAATAGTGGTTTAACTTATACATTAACCTTCGACGCAAAAGAAACGGGCGTTATAACTTTAAAGTGTTTGTTTCTGTGTGGCATGAAGCATAGAAGCTCCTGAACGAATGCATCGATTTTTATGCGTTTTTAATTGGAAGCTGATGCGGTCGAGATGGATCTTAGTGACAATTTATGAACATCTGTTTATCCATTTATAAGGTATTCTAATTTGTAATTAACCTGTCGGGGGTTTTTTAAATTTTCTTCAATTTCTCTGGTTGGTTGTAATTTGATGTTGTACTTTAGCGAACTTCGTGTCGCTTTACAATTCCACATGTCACCTAAAACGTCATTCCATAGAAAATGATAAATTTTCATCATAAACACTTTTTCGTAGATTTTTCTGTATTTTTAATAATTAGTAATCAGAGATCATTAAAGCCGTTCTTGAGTTATAAATGGATGGTGTAAATAATCAGACTTCGTTATATATATATATATATATATATAAATCAATTGCTGTTCGTAAGCCTCGCTAAAACTCGAGAACGGCTGGGCCGATTTAGCTGATTTTGGTTTTGAAATGTTTGTCGTAGTCCAGGGAAGGTTTAAACGGTGAGAAAATATGGGAAAATTGCGAGGAAGATAGTAAAAACAACAATTTCATTTGCCCATATAAACTGTTCTACCTACTTTCCTGTCAAACATTTAACTTTCGATTCCCATTCTAGCTTTTATTAGCGGTACGAAGTTCGCCGGGTCAGCTAGTATTTTAATATGATTCTAGATTTAGCCGAAATTGCGTGGTCGACAAGGACAAAAGGAATCAGTGCAGATATTGCCGATTGAGGAAGTGCTTTAAAGCAGGAATGAAAAAGGAAGGTAAACGTCCGACGATTATTTCTTTTAACGTATTTCAACCTCAAGGTCAACGCATTAATTATAACGAACGTAATGGCTTGTTTACACGTAGTAAGTAGGTATTTTCTGTTGCAATTTGTAACATTTATATGGGATCACCGCAAGTATGATCTATAAAATCAAAATCCGTTCACAATTGGTTTCACAATCGCGTAAAAACATCTAGAACCTCCTCTTTTTTGTCTGTTGAAAGTATACACAAAAACCTAACGAAAATTTCGATGATAAATCTCTGGACGTATTGACTATGGAATTTATTAAGTAAAATGTATTATTCAACACAGCCAATATTCAATAAAGACAAAATATTTTACAGATAATAGTGGTTGATCCTGTGGTAGTCTATGAAAGATTTATAAAAAAAAAAATCTTTTATACAGAATAATTAAGTAAAAATGATTGAGACATTTTAAAAATTAGACTGTAATTGTTAGAATAAATTATTTTTCGTTGTAATACGTCATAATATCGGATTAAATATTAAGTGTTGATAACTCAATTTAAAATAACATGTCTATAGATTATATGTTATGAAAATATGATTCATTTCAAAACAGATCTATTAATGACTAATGATTTTGCAATATTCAAATACAAAGAAATTGCAGTTATGACTATCGCTATATTCAATCCTTATTAATCATTATTTTTGTGATAAATGTCTTTGTTTAAAAATATATTGTATCATATATTTTGCATTTAATATGAGCTAAGTGAAAACCGAGATAAATGTTGTCTATCAGTCAATGTCAAATAGACACTTCGCTTAGGATTTTTTTTGTAGGAATTGCATAAAACACCATTGATTTATATTGTCTGTGGTTTATCGTGAAACTCTGGCCATGTACTAAAGGGGAGGGGGGTCTTTGATCATATTTAAAATGAAAAGTAGGTAATATTACAAATCTTAATGTTGATAACATAATCACGCAATTTCGTGTCATTGATAACATAAGATAAGCGATGCTGATGGGCGCGATGTCTAACTGGAAATTCATATTATTATAATGATTTTAATATCTACAAATTCTTTACTATAGTCCAGCTGACCGGCATAAGAACCATTCTATTCCATTATTATTGTATAATTGTGTAATTTATGTTTTTGGACGTTGATTTAAGTAAATTTCTGCAAGCGATAGTGACATGTCTGTGTTGTCCTTAATAAAGTTGTTATTCATCTTGTATCACAATCGAGCAAATTCATTATTATCACATAATATAATTCAAAAATATATTTTTATACATTTAAAATAATAACACTATTTCAATCGCTATTAAAATTTGTTTTAATGATAAAATATGTAAAAAAATTATAAAAAAATATATTTCTGCAAGAATTAAGACACATAGACATAGACCGAAAGAATAATTGCTGAAGTATTTAAAAATCAACTTTAATTCGTCCATAGGCACCTACTAAGATATATTTTATACGGTGTTATCTTTTTTTATAAAATCCATAAAATTTAAGATTACTTTGTAGGTTTTATTAGAGTAGGATGAAGAAAATGGTTGATAAATATTATTCACGAATTAATGTTTATTTCCATCAACTTGATAATGAATGTAAAATTTCCATCCGTCTGACGGCTTCTTCGATATCTCTGTTGAAATAACTAAGTAAATAAGCAAAGCATGTTTGTGCAGTGTTATTAATTAAAGACCCGAGAAAAATAACATTGACTAATGTATTGGTAATAAGATATAATTGTCGACACAGCCAGAAAATGGCGCAAGCCGGGTTTTACACACCAACAATTATTGATTAAAACACTAGGTAAAAGCTACCTTGTCACAAATATAAGGAGTAAGAATATGTGGTTGTACAGATTTAATGAAATCTGTACAATATTATAAATGTCTATCTCTATGTGTGTCGCGGTTTAACGCCAAAACTACTGAACAGAATTAAATGAAATTTGGTACACAGATAGTCTTGAGCCTGAGAAAGGACTTTAAGGATAGGCGTACTTTTTAATGCGAAAAAAGGGGGAGATGAAAAGTTGTGTAGAAGTATCGTCATTTTTAGAGCTAAAAGCTTGCAACTTATTTTTTAGGCTGTTGATTCGATATAAATATGAGCTATATAACATCACGCTACGATGACTTTAATGCGGGTGAAACCGCGGAGCACAACTAGTACATTATATATGTACTATTTTCGAACTTAAGTGAGAGTATATAACATGATGAATAATACGTAAAAAGGTAAAAGTAAAAAATAAAAATCAAAGTAACATTAAAAAAGGCAACAAAAATAAATAAAGAAGGGAATGATATATTTTTTAACATCATCGGCTACCATTTCCAGCTGTCCAGAACGAAAGAGACCGAATCAATTGCCGGAGGCCATCCTACGAAGAGCCAACGCAGGCGAATGGACTCTCAGTAGCGTCACTTCTCAATGCAGAACTGCTCAGCCGAAAAGTGACAGATGAGGTGCGTATCGTGTAATGTGCTGGATGAGCATAAAAAGTGAATTCCCGTAACCCCTAGGGGGGCATGGGGCAGACACATTGCTGTGTCTGTTTCACTGATCATTTTCTTTACAGGCAAGTAGGTGATCAGCCTTCTGTGCCTACCCAACCGAAACTTTACACTTAGCCACGGAGGGAGTGCTGAATGAGAACGGGGACGATTTATTTCTGTATTTCATTATTCAACTCTATAGGTATAAATGATCTGGCAACATTATCTTGGGAATCGAAACACCTCTGCTACGCAACCACATGAGTTGTGGAGGCGGTTATAGCTGTTTAGGTTGCGGAAGATGCAGGTTTCATTGAGTTGAGCATTTCTATTCTTTATACGTGTTACATATTAAAACGATGACTTCAGAAAACTATTATGCTTTATTCAACTAAATAATTAACGTTACATTGCAATTGAAAACTTAAATATACAAAATCAGAAACATGACAATGTCTCTTGTCAAACAAAATTAAAAGAAAACTTCTTAGTTCTTACGAAGAAGTTCATATTTCAATACGTTTGTACAATTGACTTGCGTTTAAGTCGGAGCCTTTGCAAGTTTCAATTCAATATTCGAATCTTGCTCCGACGGCTGACAATGGTGAGTATAAAGAATTGAGGTGCGACCACTTAAAATGAAACCTGTGTCTTCCGCAACCTTAACGCAGCTTTAAAAATATGACTTATCTGTTAGCAAACGGATGTATCCTTTTTAGTGAATAATTTTACAAATTGCCAAGGTTTGACAATCTTAAATATGTTAATATGAAACTATTATTTTATATTTATATTATTTATTATACGTGTAACAAGAAATGGACAAAATTATTGTAGATAAATGTTGTAAAAACAATTAATCTATAAAATCGAGAAGGTGCGATAAATAGGGCCCCTTATCTCGTTCCAAGGTCTCCTAAATGGAAATATAAGATAATATAATATAAAATAATACCGTTCTGCGACAAAACGACTGTAATATTTTACTAATCTACGTGGCATTAAAATAATCATAGAATATATTCTCTTGTTAACAAAAATTGAAATAAGCCAATACGATATTTTTTATTTAATGCTAGCTGACCCGGCGAACTTTGTACCGCCAATAAAAGATAGAATGGGTATAGTAAGCTATCCTTGAAAGGTACATATATGCCACCAAGGACTTTTTTGTACATCTATAAAAGAGGAATACTCCGTTATGCATTGTTTTGTTATATCTCAAAGGGATTAGGCAGCGTCTTCTATGAAAGCTCCAAGATACGTTGTCATTTCTTTACTATGAATATTAAAATTTGAATTCGACTTGGCATAATAATTTAAAAACTGACAGTTATGTCAAACGCTACAAGATTACATTGGAAAAGTTTATATTGTCAAAAGCACTAAGAAGGTGACATTAGAAAAGTTATTAAGTTTTCTTAAATTTTGTAATGTTCCGCACAACTTTCTTAATTATTTATTTCATAAAAACCTCCAGATAATAACCAACACAACAAAAAAGAATTATCCAATTTAGTGCCGTCGTTCGGAAGTTATGCGCTTACATACATTTCGGTGATTCATTTTTATTTATATAGATCTTAAACAATAAAAAAAGCTAATTTTAATGAAATTTCTTCCACAGACACATAACACAACAGATGCGGAGATTAGTAATCGTAACTTGGCGAAAATTAACGATGTGTGTGATTCGATCAAACAACAGCTTCTCATTTTGGTCGAATGGGCCAAATATATTCCCGCCTTCACCGAGTTAGATCTTGATGATCAGGTAAGTGATCCTGGCTTACGGATGGCAACTAGTTTTATAGACATTTGTAGTTATACTAACTCATTTGGAGTAGGTATTGTAGAAAAAACTACAACAGTAGGTACTTATAATATTGAACCATACACTAGACCACAGCCAATTATTCATATAATAATTAATAATTGGGACAACTCACATACATTGCTCTGATCTCAAAATAAGTAGCTGAAGCACTTGTGTTATGGTAATCAGAAACAACGAGGGTACCACAATAAATACATATATAAGTTTATATACAACAAGACTCGGAAACAAACATTCGTGCTCATCACACAAATTAATGCACCTACCGGGATTCGAACCCGGGACCTTTTGATGCAGAAGGCAGGAGCACTACCAATTGCGCCAATCGGTCGTCTAATAATAAGCTAAGTGAAAACTAAAGTTGAGTGGTCCACCGTTTGGTGGTCATTCTGGTTGGGACTTTGTTTGGCTTTATTAAATTTATATATATATAAAATATGTATATTTTAAGGTGGCCTTGTTAAGGGCTCACGCGGGAGAGCACCTGCTATTAGGATGTGCAAGGCGATCTATACACCTCAAAGACGTCCTTCTTCTGGGCAACAATTGCATCATCACAAAACACCATATAGGTATGTATGGAACTACACCACCTTGGTTTCTATTGAGTGCTGTAGGATGAAACAAAGATGTGTAGGTGATAAAGTTTTTAGTTTGGGAGAGATCCAAATGGTTATATAATTTATTTTGTACGATAAAAATAATATTAATAATGACCTATCATAATGGTAGAAGTAAAACTAAAATAATTTTCCGAATTGAATTCCTTTTTTCTTCAAAGATTTAACAACTTTAACAAAGTAGTAGAAAAAACTTTTTAACATCGGGTATTTATCAGAATTTTAGGGTTCCGTACCCAAAAGATGAAACGGGTAAACTCTTGCCGCTATTACAACAAATACTAAAACATTATACAATATATAAATAAGGGGGCTCCCATTACCCATACAACAAACGTGACTTTTTTTGCTCGTTTCTATAGATAACCCGTACGGAACCCTTCGTGCGCGAGTACTTCTCGCAGTTAGCCGGTTTTATTGAATTTATTATCATTTAATTTATTACAAAATTTTCATTGAAGTTTCGTAACTAGTTTAGTTAAATTGTGATTGTAGTTTTTCTTTTGAATTTTCATACTTTAATCAGGGTCCATTAAAACAAGAATTTTAGCGAAATACATGTATTACAGATGCTAGGATGGATGTGGACATCAGCATGATTGGCATGAGGGTGATGGACGAGATCGTGAAGCCGCTCAGAGAGATAGATATCGACGACACAGAGTTCGCCTGCCTCAAAGCAATCGTCTTCTTTGATCCTAGTAAGTTATTTGTTGTTACTTAGCTTTGAAAACCGCCTCCGTGGATAAGTGGTTTACGCGTCTGCGTGTTGCGCCCGAGGTCCTGGGTTCGAATCCCTGGAGGACTAATGAATGTTCTGTTTGGGTAGGCGCCTACGAATAACAATATGTCTAGAAGTGTTATTCAAACTCAAAAATGGCACCACGCAAATAGATACCATGGTACATATTTGCGTGGCCTTCGACCAATCACTTGCCCACGTCGCCTTGACGCGAATTTAATGGCTTAAAAGGTCCCAAAGAACTTGATCTGTAAAAAATAGGCAGACTTGTTCTGTTCCGTTTTTAACTAAGTAAATGTTATGCTAGCCTGGTAACCTCAAAGTAGCCGAGGTAGCATAACTAAGCTATGCAACAAAAATGTGTAAACATTTTTATTTCAAGATATTTTAAAAAACATGCAATATGCAATAATGCAAAACATTAACGAATCGAACTGTTTATAAGGACTACGCTAAGGACCACACACACGTACTCAAATATACTCACAACTTACAATGCTTCACTAATGAATTTAACTTACTAGCCCCGGCTTCGCACGGGTATAAAACATATATATAAACCTTCCTCTTCAATCACTCGATCTATTTAAAAAAAACCGCATCAAAATCCGTTGCGTAGTTTTAAAGATTTAAGCATACATAGGGATATAGGGACAGAGAAAGCGACTTTGTTTTATACTATGTAGTGATTAGTATTCTGTAGTCCCAAATTGTCTTGTTGTAGTAATGTTATGGAAGGTCTGATCACATAGGCACCTTTTGCTTAAACGGAGGTTCCTATTACCAATTTTCTTATTTGCAAACTTTTAAAGATAAAAAACTTGTTATTTTTTAGACGCAAAGGGCCTGTCACAACCGCAAAAGATAAAGCAACTAAGGTACCAGATCCAGATAAATCTGGAGGACTACATCAACGACCGGCAGTACGAGGGGCGCGGGAGGTTTGGCGAATTGCTGCTTTGTTTACCACCGCTGCAAAGCATTACGTGGCAGATGATAGAGCAGATACAGTTCGCCAAACTGTTTGGGGTTGCGCATGTTGACAGCCTCCTACAGGAGATGCTGCTGGGAGGTGAGTGGGATGGTGTAAAATATAAGTGTCAAAATTTTAACAAATAAAAATCGACTTCAAATTGTAACTCTAAAACTACTGAACAGATTTTGAAATTTGTGTAGTCACAAATTGGTGGTAAGGTTACACCAATGGGATCAAACAAAAAAAGAATCATCGAAATCGGTTCACCCATTCGAAAGTTCTGAGGTAACAAACATAAAAAATTAAAAAATAGCGTCGAATTGAGTTCCGCCTCCTTTTTTGTAGTCGGTAAAAAGTGGTGTAGAATGGTATCAATTTTTATGAACAAGTAAAGCTTGAACTTGACTAAACTAATATTCTATAATTTTAGTTTAGTGGTGTCAAAAATGTAAAACAATAAAATTTAGAAATCGGTATGACAAGAATGAAATAACTAAATTATTCTAGTTATGATTCTGATGTACATTAGAAAAACATTAAACAAAAAATAATAAACTAACTGTTAATTGTTGTATTGAAGACAACAAGTGAAATTAAAGACATTTAAAAAGACCCAACATGTAATTACTAATAATATCTCATGATTGGATGAACTGATCTATTTAAATTCGCTAGCTTTACAGACTCAGTAAATATCAATTAATTTAAAAAAATATTCAAATAAGTAATTTGATTTGAATTTATGATATTGTTATCTTAGTATGTGAGCTGGCTGTCAGATTTAACTAATAATTGTGTTAAAAAAACATAAGGCTGAAAGAAATAAATGTTTTGTAGGTACAACATCAGAGGGCGCCGTGGAAGGTCAGGCTGTGGAGGCCCCTTCGCCCCTCTCATCTGCTACTTCTCCACCCCTCGTGCCCCAACTTCCCATCACGGAACAATTCCTTGATGCCGCCCCCTTTAAACAAGAACCCATCTTGTAGATTTCAATAACCACCGATTGGAAATTGGATATAAAATATTTAATATTTATTTTGAAAAAAAAATTAACAATAAATATATAAAATACTAGTTGTTATAAGAAAATAAAATATATTACACTTTAAAAAAATATATATTTTTCCCTAAAACAGTATAGTGACCGACATAAAATCGTCACAATACTCGTTATTAGGAGACAAGTTTGATAGCTATAAATATTTTTATAATACAAAATATATTTTTAATACATATTTAAAATTCGCATTAATAGAAAAAAAACGTTATACTTTATAATATTGAATAACAATTAAGTAAAAAATTTAATATAAAGTATTCAGAAACAAATTTAAATTAAATAGCTTTGATAATATTTCAAAATAAACGAATACATATTCATGACAGTAAAGAGATCTTTGTTTTCGAAGAAATATATTTTATATCCATTTCACCTTGGACCTCCGAGTTTAAGGATGCAGATAGATGCTACTGAAAAAGTATGTCTAAAACAAACACGCTCTCTGTATACATTTGCTTGGAAAAAGCATACTCCATCGTTTTTATAGGATACTAGATAGCATGCTTATTAGATATTCAGTTGATAACCAGTTATCAGTTTTTTTTATATATTGCGTTATTTTTTATCACTTGTGGATAATTTCAATTATAAATAAGCTAACCTGGTTAGCTTAGCTTATTTATTTACAGATAGCATGCTTACAAACGAACGATGTTTGATTTCTGAGCATGTTCAATAAGCAACATTTTGGATAAATGGCATGTTTTCGTGCTGTTAATGAGCATGCCTATCACCTTCACACAAATTTGCCATTTTAAAACGAATTACTCGTTTATTTGATCAGTTTATCATAGAACAATTTTGTATTTTTCTAAGATGTACAAATTCTTACTAAATCTCAGTTATTGGATAATAATAATCATAATTATTATAAAAAGTGCCTTATATAGTAACTTAGTTGCTCTAAATTGAACACCAAAGTTTAAAATTGTTATTTCAATTGATATTGTTACACCTGATGATCTGTTAAAAGGTCAACTTTTTTGCAGTACTTTATGTAAATATATAAGAGTTATACCTCTATAATAAATATTTGAAGAATATACTTTTACAGGTGCTATATATTTTTCTATACATATATATCAGTAACAATAAATCAGTTCAGCGAGAATGGTTGTTGTTCTAAATTTCTTCGAGGCCATATTCATAGAAAGTTTTTATTTCAATGTTTATCTATAGGAATGAAACGCAAACGTTCGATATGGTTATATAAAATCGATTGTTGTTTAACGTAAACTACTTAAGCACAAGTTGGTCAAATATCAAATGTTTGCGTTACCAATAGTTTTAGGTTACTCCGAATTAAAGCTTCAATTGTGATTTGCGAGAAATAGATATATTTTAACGTAATATAGAATATACAAATAAATAGGTGAACAGAAAGTAGACTGAGATGTTTCTTCGTTTTTATTATTATGCTCAATTTAATTATCGTTGGAAATGGTTATACTTTAAGATGGTGCAAGATATGGTCTTCGTTGTTATATATAAGGTTAAAAACACGAGCAACTTTTATATCTTTAGTTTTGATATTCGTGTTACCTCTTTATTATAGGTGCCTTTTCTTACGTGTTATTCTACACATGTTACGGCGTAGTCAGTTCTAAATAAAAATTAATTTATGTTAAAATTATGGCATTTTTATTTTAAAGCCGGGATATAAATGGTTTTATATTTACGGCTTTTGTTTCACATCCATGTAACCCTTTCTTCTGTCTATTCTACTCTTGCAATATAAATATATGACGGATATCGCAGACACTGTTGACATAGCAAGTAAAGGCAAATAAACTGAAAACATACTTTACGAAAATTATTGTACAATATAAATATATCAAAAGATTATACCGCTTTGCATTCAGTTTCAGTAATAAGCCTAGTGATGGATTAAAATGTCGTTGATAGAAGAAAAAAAAATAGACCAAAGATAATGCCATGAAAGCAGGTTTGATTAGGGTAATAAATAAAAAATACTCTGAATATGTACCTACCTTATTACAAGATCGATGTAGAAGCAATAATACCAATAGCAGACAAGAACGTCACGCATATTTTTCAACAGCCACTAGAATTTTTTATGGAAATGACATGTGTTTTACGGTGAAAATGCACCTAGTATATTATATACTAGCGACCCACCCCGGCTTTGCACAGGTATAAAACATATATAAAAACCTTCCTCTTCAATCACTCTATCTATTTAAAAAAAACCGCATCAAAATCCGTTGCGTGGTTTTAAAGATTTAAGGATACAAAGGGATACAGGGAAAGAAAAAGCGACTTTGTTTTATACTATGTAGTGATTAGCACTTGTATATATACAGCATATTTGTTGTGAATTGCGTGAGGCCTCTTTGGTGAGAAGTCTCTTTGCCACACGCTTTATGAAGAGAATAATAACTCAAAATTCAAATTATATAGAATTTGCAAATGACATCGAAAAAATATTGGATTTTCTCATATCTTCTTTTATTATACATTTAGCTTCATGACCGGACTCAGTGTAATTTTCTTAGTGCTTTATATTTACATTTTACAATGTTATTATTCTTATTCGTCACCACTTTGGAAATGTCAATTGGAAAAAAATGAAGTAAAACACAAAAATGTTTTTTATTTTATAATAGCAAATAATTAGTTCTTAGAGTTTTATAAATAACAGTGCATCAAAGAATCTGTTCAAGGAAGTATATTTTCATAATAGTTGTATATATTTCCATAATAATATTTATTTATTGTCAAGTGTTTAAACTTTTGTGTCCTGTATATTTAATATTTTTGGAGTTTACTCCTTATGAATCGATTTTCATATATAAGGCGCCCGGTATAAGAAAAATGTGAGGAGTAAAATCTACTGACGAATACGTTTTTGGTGCGCGCGCAACTATGGTTGTGTACCCCCTTCACTCCGATACGGCTATTGCCAGCGGGGTGCAGAGCGCGGGACGCAAGCGCTCTATTTCAAGAGTATAAAATATTTCGCCGATTAGTTATAATAAATATATATAAAATAAATAAATATAGATTTTTATATGTATATTATTTTCATTACTTTGTTAATTTACCCTTTCATATGGTATTAATCTTTTTTCAGTTAAATAAACTCTTTATGCGTATGTTTAGACAATCGTACTTAAGGAGTAAACTCCAGTCGTGCGTCGGAGCTGACACACACTAGTTTTTAGCTAGGTATAAGCATTTAGGATGTTTGGGTGTAGAATCAATAAATAAATTAAAAATATCATCTATTACTTCACTTCTCTCCTGGTACTTCGGGTAATTTCTGCTAGTTTATGAAATGATGACAAATATAAATAAAACATATTAGGTAACTTATGCAGTTTGGGTATAGACTCGTATTTGAAGCATGGATTAATAAGTTTTTTTTACCTTTTTGACAAGTCCTTGATAAGGGCACGGCACGGACTTCACGGCAGTGCGCTTTGTCATCCGCCGCATTATATTGCTGTCATAACCTCCATGGTGTCTAGAAATACTGAGCAGGATTCATCTTACATCCTACAAGAGGCCTGCAAGTTCCGCCTATTGCTGGCCTGCTAAAGCAGTAGGTATAATGAATGGGCCTTTTTACTCTGCCTGCTACTGTTATAATTTATTTCAGTCTATGTACCAGATCCTTCTTGGTAAATAAGTAGTTCATTCTATTTTTGCAAAATCAATATAATGAAGATTTTAATCTTATATACATACTAGCTGACCCGGCCAACGTTGTTTTGCCTTATTAATTTTTGGCGTGGGCTACCCTTATTACTTAGGGGTATGAAAAATAGATAGTAGCAGATTCTGAGACCTACTGAATATGCATATAAAATTTGGTAAAAATCAGTAAAGCCGTTTTGGAGGAGTAAGGTAACTAACATTGTGACACGAGAATTTTATATATAAGATAATAATACACTTGATAAAAATATTTTTTATTTAACTGATATAAAATACATTTCGTAACCTAAAAATTCAATAAAATACAACATATTGTGCACATTTGAAAATTGTACATGAAAATCGTATTTATTAAAAGCACCAACGACTTATCTCTTACAATATTGTAGTATTGATAATTAAGGATAAAATTTATTTCATAATCTTGAAATAGAATTGCTTCATATATTCAAGTCAGCACTTGTTCAGCATATACTGTAACTATTAATGACTGTTTGTGCTTTTAGTGTATCGTTTTTTAATTGTAAAACTTGCTTCTCATACAAGCGAAAAGGTATATTTTATGAGAAAATAAATTTCTTCTTTCACAACTTGTTTTTCTTAAGTTACGTAATTTTTGCAATATAAAAAAAATTGCTGAATTGCTAGACTAGAATAAAAATCAACGAACACAGCCACATACTTTAGAATTAGCCTATTTAGACCGATATAAACCTTTTAAATTTTATCACAAAAAATCCTCATTAGGTTACATTTTAAAATATCTTTGTATTTTAAAATATTTTTTCTTAATATTAAACAAACTATTAAAATCACACGATTAAGAATATATCTAATATAATAATCCGATTTGAAACGTGTTAAGACATAAAAAATATATTGTTATTTATTATCTAAAATAGTACATTGGTCGAATATTGTATAGTTTTCCCGGCTACTCCCTGGTATGAGCCAGTTCAATGTCAGTTTTCATTATTTCGTGAATTAGATCGCGTGGTGTTTGTCCCAATATAACAAAACTCCGTTTCAATATTGTTACATTGGAGATACTTCATCCATTGTATCTGTTTTATCGACGCGCTGTCCGTATCTGTCTTTACTTCTACGAATATTATCTGTAAAATTGTTTTATAGTGTTATTGCCGAGTCGGGAAAAGTGAGTATTTATCAGCTTAGAAGTATGTACTCAAGGTGAAGTATAAACTTAAAACAATGTCTCAAATGTTGATGTGTCTATACTATGTTATATTATATTAGCTACATTGTTGTTCGCTTGAGTTATGTAACTATTTTTAGGTATATGTTTGAGTGTTTAGTACTTCGTAATTTAATAGTCGTTCATTGATATTTGTTTTCTCTTTAATTTTTGTTATTTTTTTTTTATGTTTAAATATTTTTGCTCCTAATTTGTCGTTGGATTTTGTCGTTTAATTTTGTATTGATAGTTTATGGATAAGATATGTCATAGTCCTTTCCTGTTGTACAGTACTATTGCATGTTGTGATCTCCTCTAATTGAAGAAACACAATGTTTAAACTGTAACAGTACAATAGCATAGCTTGTAAAGTGTATTCTTTGTTGGAGATCCTAATAAAAAATATTTATTTAATAAATAAATGCTGTCTCTCTCAAGCTGACGATCAATTATTGTCATAGAATCGAGACAAAACACTTGGAACTTACAAGAGATTATAGACGAGAAACGTTAAAAAATAGGGAGATGACTCTTCAGACACAGAAATATGTCTGGCCCATGCTTTAATAAGTTCTTTTAGAATGATGTGTATATTAATTAAATACTTTGCTGGAACGTGACATAAAAATATGTGAAATTGACGGACATGGAGATATCCATAAAATTATACTTAGTCTTACGTCCATTGAGCTAGATTTACCATTGATCAGATTACTATAAATGATTAGGACCATAACGGTGGCCAGATTTGTACCTGGTTAGTACTTGGATTCCAAAGTGTTAGATCTGGGAAGCCGCTGTGACTGTATCTGTAGTCCATGGCCAACCTTCGGCAAATTGCAGCCAACGATCGACTCCCCAAACACTTACAAATGGTAGCCACTTTCTCCCAACTCATATTTTTGCCACGCTGAATGTCTGACAACTCATCTGAAAAGATTAAATTGATAACAAATGCATTAACAATGCATACTTCCACACAAATCTTAATGTTGGCTATTTCATGAAATAGTGGCCACACAATTATCAGCGAAATAGTTGTTTAAAAAGAATTAGTGAGAATTAAAACTTACGAATTATATTGTGCTTAATTAATTAAAATACATAATTTTCTTAATTGATTTTAATAGAAATACTAGCTGACCCGGCAAACGTTGTTTTGCCATATTAATTTTTGGGCTGGGCTACCCTTATCACTTCGGGGTATGAAAAATAGATAGTAGCCGATTCTCAGACCTACTGAATATGCATATAAAATTTGTTAAAAATCAGTAAAGCCGTTTTGGAGGAGTAAGGTAACTAACATTGTGACACGAGAATTTTATATATTAGTGTAACTATACTGGCAGACACAAAAAAAACTTACTTTCCGGCCTAGAATCCCATACATTCTTCATAGTATCAATTAAATCAGTGGTACATTTCGTCTCGATATCATTAAGCAGTTCTTCAATCAAACACTTCCGATTGGAATAGAAGGCCTCAGTGAACATATCCAAAGGGTACCTTTGGTATCGAGTCAGGAAAATGCCCCTCACCCCACGCAACTCTGCGTATATTATGTCCCAAAATAGCAATGTGAATATAGTCGTTATTATGGCCCCTTCCCAGTGTTCACCTGTAACACCATCCAATTATATTATGTGCCATTTTATTATTCACCTATTTAGAGCATGTGCCAAAAACTTAAAACTAAACAATAAAGTTTTATAGAGTTGTCTGGCTGACAAGGTTGCACTTCTAATTAATATTCTACAAATAAAATAATTAAATCCACAGCATCGAAATCTAAAGCTAAGCCTAAAACTAAAAATAAGAAAAAGTTGTATAAAAAATTTGCCATTGTATTCATATTGCTGGAAGCATTTCCTTAAATTAATTTGAGATATAATTAACATCATTATGTTTATTGATAAACTTTTTCACTATCTCTGATAGTATAATCTGATATAAGAATTTTGATAAAAATAATGGATGTAATAAAATTGGATCCAAGTTCATAAAGCAAACTTACCATGTGTGTATTTCCCCTGCTCAATATAATACATCTTGCAATATTCCTCTGCCTCCATCACTTCTATTCCATGGGACAAACGCCGCTCAAATTTTCTTTTGCCTCTACCTGAACTCCTGAAAATAGATAAATATTTTTTTTAATTCGAGATTAAATTTAATATAAATAAAAATATATTTTGGAGGAAACTTGCCATAGCTTAGTGAAAATCGCATTTTGTTCAAATTCGTTGATTATACAAGTAATGTAAATTGGTTGCAGTTGGGAAAAATATTTTATAAAAACAGTTTTATGTTGTATGAGCGGGTCCAAAGGTAGGACTATGAATGATAATGGATATAATGAAATAATAATTAGTGAAAGACCATAATAAGTCTACACTTACTCCATTGGATGTTTGGATATATGTTTGGCGTGAATATCCTTTTCAAGGGATTCCTGAAGAGCGTGTCCCGTTAGCGCTGTGACCAATGAAACCGCCGGCTTGTTTGTGACCCTATTCGTTAGCATACGTGCACGGGTCCTTAAGCATTCCTTTTGATAGTCTCCTAATTCTGGATCGCCGAAAGCATTCAACACTGTTTCAGCTGCCTGAAAACATAAGTACATAGAGAAATCATAATCCACTGAAATGGAGAAATCAAAGTTTTTTAAAAAAAAAAACAGTGACACAAACAAATTATACCTTGTTAGGATTATTTAAGCATTTATCATAAATGAGGGCCATTTCTGAATACCACTCTGCTTTCTTGTGTTGTCTAAACTGATTCTGGGATACCATCACTGTCAATATTTCCACTGCCAGTTGGCAATATTTCTCTTTATCTGGCTGCTTTTTTAGATCTGGCAAGCCACTTTCTAGTATTTTTATATATAAGTATGCGGGTGTAAATTGTCTTAACCAAACTGGTAGACACTTATAACTGAAATAGATAAATAAGAATAAAACCCGTTTTCAAATCTAAGGAAGACATAGATTTTTATCATTCCAACATACTATGATTTTAATGGACAGTCTAGGCAAAATAATGTACTAAAGGCAAAAAACAATTCTGGGCTCAAAGCAATCGAACTTGATTACGCGGACAGTTTAAATATGCTTCCAAAACATGTTACAGTTTAAGGCAATATGTCCTTATAGAATTGTTATTTTAGATTGATGAAATCGGTTTTTTGTTTTATTAATACATTTTATTCATAGCAAAGTGTAAAATAAATCTAATGTCATAACTATATGAGTCTAATACCAAATTTAATATTTATAAACAGTAGTTATTGTTAAATTTACCTTGTCATATCGTCCTTGCTTATGTCCATATATTGCTTATATACATTTTCGACAATGCCACGACGGACCAATGTATCACTTGTTTTTAAAAACTCTTCGTATATTTTGTTTGCAACGATATAGCTGGAAAAGTATTTTAATTATTTAATTACATATGAACACATAGGATTTTTTTTCAGTAGGAGTGTGTCACATTTTCGCTCGAATAAGTGGCGGGCAGTGGCTAGTAGTAAATATAAGAATTTGCAAACCTTTGAAACTCGTGTCTATTTTTAAAAACAACGCTAGCATTATCCATGCTCCTTAAGTCTCCAACCGGATATGTCTCTCTGTTGGCCTTATCAGTAATAAGCATAAGTTCTAGTTTATTTTCCATTAAAATACTTCTTTCTATTCCCAAATACATTAGAATATATAATTCGTAGAACGTTCTGCGCGCGTCATCTGATAATTTGTAGCAAACACCACAGCTTGTACGCATTCTGAAATATAAATTTTCATGTTATCTTCATAATTAAGACACAATTAAAATATAATATTAATAATATAATACGCATAAACCAATAAGAAATGGAAGCGGTTATGTAATTACATAGTAATTACTAAACTAATACAATATATTTTTTTAAATATAAATTTAAGTAAATATAATTGTTAATTAACTTACGATTGCAAAACTCTGTGAGAGTTATTTTGTGATGACATGCCAAAGTAATTACCAATACTCTTTTGATTACTAAAATTCTGTAATAGACTCTTGGCCGCTTCTTTGGATTTGAATTTTATTTTAAATTCTTTACATATTGCCTTTACTTCTGATATATTTAACAACTCATAATACTCATCAAAACTTATCACATTTCTGCCAGCTGTAAATTTATTATAATTTTAGACAATGATAAAATAATACAAATAATCTAATGTTATTTAGTTTCTTCTCCATTGTATATAAAACAATCAAGGCAAATAAATAATTATGATTTTATTACATTATGAATAATTTATAGGATCAAAGGGGAAATTTTTACATAAAAAAGATGATTTTAGATTTAAAATGTTAATTTTCAATAATAGTTCTTTCTCTTTTCATTTTTTTCAGAACCATTTTGCCTTTAGAATATACATTCAGGGATAACTATACAATGGTTTGTTAGGAAGACATACATAGAACACAATATTTTTAAATATTATGTAATATGAAGGAATAATCACTGTACCCAGTATAAAGTGAAGTCCCGTGTCCCCTAGTGGGGTATGGGGCAGATGCATTTCACATCTGTTTCACTGATCGATTTTTTCTTTAGAAGCAAGTAGGTGATCAGGCTTCTATGCCCTGCCAGACCGAGTTTTTTTTTTATCTCTACTGGGAATCGAACCCAGGAACTCTCGGTTGTAACGCTTACGGGCTTACCACTAGACCCAGGAGGCGGTCAATTGGTACCCAGTATAGTATTATATTATTTTAGTATTTACAATATGCATTACTTGTTACGAGCATTCCATTTTGAAGTAAACAGTCAAATATTGGTTGTAAGTCTACATTTTCATTGTGATTTTTTTTATCATTGACAATTTTCTGCAAGTCTTTTACCCTGTACCATCCTTCCTTTCTCCAATAAAGCCTGCATACTAAATGTAATGCTGATGATTGAATTGATGATCCTTGATCATTTGAAAGATTCATACATTTCTTAAGTAAACTCTGTGAATTTTCATCCAGCAGTAGTATCAGATTTTTGTCATTTAAACACTGATAAATTATTTTTACAAGAAATTTTGCTGAAAAATTATTTTAAAACATTAGGATTTGAGTAATAATATTATATTATGTAGATAAAAGAAATGAATTAATAAATTTTTTCTTTTACTTTTTGTTAAAACAAACAAATTTGTTGAATTTGTTAAAACTCATGGACTCAGTTAAAACTGAATAAAAAGTTGAACTCTTCATGGCTACTAAATATTAATTGTCGGTTATTAAATTAACTCTTATCTAAGATCCATTTCAACCACATCAGCTCGAGCTACTAAACCACAAATAGATATATAGCTTATCACATTTCTCTTTTTTGTAAGGGGTTAATAAACAAAAATTATATGTTTTACTTACTTTTATCATCTAAACCCTTAAAATGTTGTAAATCTTGGTTATTGCATTCAGAAATTATATTAGACAAATTTTTTCTCACTTTAGTACGTGTTTTAACAGTGAGACTCCGTTTTTTATGTGGTGAAAAATACTTTTTTGCTGATAGAGAGTTACTTGACGTGGGGGACATAGATTTATCATCTACATTTTGAGAAATGTCCATTGAGTCATAGATGCTGCTTTCATGACTTGTCTTGAGATTTAATGTTGTTCTTACATTATTAGTTCCTGAGCTGCTTGAAGTGTTGGGGGATTGGTCTTCTGGAGTATAAGCAATGGTAGAATCTGATATAAATTGTTCGGGTTCTGTTGAAGTCTCTTCTTCATCACTGATTAAATTAATTATTTCATTTTCTTCCAATTTTGGTGTCTTAAATGGTGAAGGTATTTTGAGGCTTTTACGACTTCTCTTTGGCGGCGTTTCCATTTCAGATTTTACATCAATAATATTATCATTCTCAAATTTCAATGTTTTTGATACTTTGAATTTGAAAAAACTCTCTAATTTCATCTGGCTCATAGTGAAATGTATTTAATATTTATATTTTGAACATACAATTTTCCTTGTTTTATTTATACCATAAAATGTCTCCTTTTATCTGCAAAACAACCGTTATATGTATCTATTATTCTATGATATTTATTACCTTACTATTTTTTTTTTTTGTTCTATTTACTTTAGATTCCCATTATTATTAGTAATCACTAATCACATAAACATAATTATCATTAGGTATATGATATACCGTATATCAAGTAGAAATAAAGTTCGAAGTTGTCACATTATCAACGATCACTCTTTAAAGTAATACCTAGTTAAGTACCTATTAGTCACAAAATTCATAGCCGAAGCGGTATTTATGAGAGCCGATGTCGTTCATCATCAATACTCACTACGACGTTTCAACACACTTGTGAGTTGTAAATAAAAATAAATTAAAATTCAGTTGTATTTAGTAGGTAAATAATAAGTTTGAACTTTGACTTAGGACTCAGGAGTTGGGTAAACTTGGGTACCTACTACCTACTACCTAGTACCTATTAAATTTGACGTAGATAAGCGCGCGCGTCTGAAAAATGAAAATGACAACTACAGACTAGATAGACTGCTTTAATAAAAATATGAATGCGGTTGCATAAAATTATGAAATATCATTTGAATGAGATTTATTTATTAAACATGTATAGTTAAAGTGTTTTAATGAAACACGGAATTGCTTGTAATAAGCAAGTACACTAATTTATACATTTGAACGCGATAACCCAATGTGATTTTGTTTCATATCGAAACTGTTTTTTGAGGTTTAACAAAAAGGTACTACTAAAACTATATTATCGCACTAGTGTTAGTAGTAATCAAAATGTCTTAGTTTGGTTACAAGCACACAGCACATATTATTATAGTATCTAGTATGTGTTTGATGTAATTCTACTTTACTCTGCACAGTTCATACTGCTTACTAATTTGAAAAACACACCTATTTGCGAGGGCTGATCTAAGGACTAAGTTAACGAGATCTCGCTATAATATTTTCTGCACGAGAATGATATTGACTCTCATGCTAAATTCGCAATATCTATAGTCATCTCCATACAAAAATACTGTCTTTCCTCAGCGTGATCTCACTAACGTTGTTCTTGTCTCAACACCGGCGGTCTGCATTAATCGTATCGTTACGATAGAAACACCAAATGTCATATTCATACAAATCATGGAGTTTAGAGAAAAGGAGAACGATCGCTACGTATGCTTTAGCATTAGCCCGCCTGTCCATGAAAATTTGTAAAATTTATAATTCATTTTTAAGCCACCAGCCGCGCTGACGTCGGTAAGTAGAGTCTGTGAAGTTAGCTGTTTATGAGTTTAAACTATGTAGATAGTTGAAATGAGATAATTTAGCGATTGCAGCGCCTTACTTATTTTGTCCATATTTCTGGAACACTATTATTAATCCCTAAAAAATGGTTTACATTAATTATCTCGTCTCGTTGGCTTTCTTCAGTATATTACCCGTCACGTTTTATGATCTGCAGACCTGGAGCTGTATTTAATCTGTGTTTTTAAACAAAATTTTGTACCCGCAAATAATTGTTATTTAAAAAATACTAGTTTTAGGTTAAATTTAAATTTGTAACTATCTAAACTTTGATTTTTTAAATTAAAATAAATATTTTAGCGGATATAATAAAAAATGTTGTAAATGTAAATAATGTTGTAAAATATATTTACAACATTAATAATTAAATATCGAAAAACAGTTTTCTTATAAGTTACATACGTATATTTTATTGCAATCGGGTTGGTCATGGCGACATTGTAAATTTTTACTTCTTAAATTTTTCAAAGAAGATATAATAAAGAGTCATAAAATATCGGATTCTACAATTTATACGTTATTATACGTTTACAATGGCAAGTAGAAAAAATACGAAGGAGTTGGCTCGAATGAGTTTAGCTTTAAGGCGTCGGACAAGCGTCAAGCAAAAAATGGCATGTATCTTTCATAATCTTCTAAAATGACTTTATATGTATTAAAGATGACCAACTATTTTTTGTTCAAAAAGAGCACACTTTGCAAGTATTTCATAGGTGAAAAAAAAAGAAGAAAAAACGATAAAAACTTAACCTATTTTCTTTTAAAAACATATTTTTGTTCGGAGTGGATTTTGTTTTGCTAAAAGAGTACAAAACTCAGTAAATAAGTACAGTTGGTCATCTTTATGTATTACTAGCTGACTCGGCAAACGTTGTTTTGCCATATTAATTTTTGGGGTGGGCTACCCTTACCACTTAGGGGTATGAAAAATAGATAGTAGCCGATTCTCAGACCTACTGAATTTGCATATAAAATTTGGTAAAAATCAGTAAAGCCGTTTCGGAGGAGTATGGCAACGAAAACTGTGACACGAGAATTTTATATATTAGATGTATTTAAATATTAAAACACTAATCGTCATATACCTATATCTACAAACAATCATATGAAGGAGTTATTACTTATTTCGATGTTATTTTTACATGTGACTTATTCAATAAGTTATGAGGGAAACATACTTTTAAAACGCCACGCAACGTGATGTATCGACACTTGCGAATCGTTCACATGATATTATGTTTTCTATGTTTCTGGAGTATTAGATACATATTACCTATATGGGATTGATTAGTACTGATTTGCATGTTCGTTGCGTCGCGTTTTAAAAGTATGTTTCCCTCATAATATTTTAACAGCTACCTTACAGCTGATGTGTGTATACTACTCTATAATAAATAATGAATTATAAAAATGATTTATATTCATAACATTTAAATTGATAAAAAAATGGGTCTAAAAAAACACTTGACGATGGTAACCGAAAACAATAGATGTAGCTATAATCCTTTATATAATTGTGACTCGGGAACAATTAATTTGTATGGAAATTACGACGACGAAAAATAATTAGTGTGCAAAGAAACAAGGCTGATCAGAAAATGCTTCATTAACCTTTTACAATTGTATTCTGCCGAAATTATTGCCGAATATGCATTTGCCTTAATAACTTATCAGGCGTTTAAAATGACGTAGTAGTAGTAGGTGTCTTATGTACCCATAATTTTACTCTAGTTACTTAGCTACCGTAAATTGTAATATTGATTTAACAAGTAAAAATGTTTAACTCGAAACCTGTTAAACAGATAAGAACTTACCAACCAACATATCAGTTGAAACCACGAAAACATTTTAGCACAGAAGTAGTAGAGAAAATATTAAAACGTATTGTAGATTCGGAATTGGAGGAAATAGAATACAATGAGAAAGTGATTCCGGATCTCTGCACGAGCCTGGCTGAAAACGTACGCACTGCGATTAAAGAAGAGAATTATGATAGGTAATTTACCTACATAGTATAATTTATTGTTCTTCCTTTTTTGCTAACCGTCTTTCTTTACGTTAGGCTGAAAACTCCATCTATATTTCTGATGAAAAATGCTCAATATTTTAATACATATTAAATATATACATAATTTTTTAATAGGTTTTTTTTATCATTGTACAATCCCACCTTTTTACAATTTCAATTTTATTACTTTTCTACCATAGGATGTAAAGATATCAATTATTGTCAACTCAATACAAATGTCAACATGAAGGTACCCAAATGAATGAAATCAGAAATGTATTTTTAAATTAAAGTTTATCAAAATGATGTACATAATTTTACCAATGCTAGCTGGTGCCTCGTTTATGTCCTGTGTTTACTGTTTCTGTTGCAAAAGATAGCATAAGAGAAGTAAGTAAATACAAATCAATTTTAGTTTCCTTCTATGACTCTTGCACTGTTTTTTCTATAATTTTATTTAGTACAAGTGTAATGCAGCAAAAGTAATATGCTGCAAGGTTTCGAATCCCAAAAAATGTTTTTCTTTTAAAGACAGAACAGACAGTTCTACCTATCAGACTAGCTCTGGCGAAAATGTTGCTAATTTTTTTTGTCTATCTATGCAGTATTTGAACTTAAATTCGTTATTGTTTTAGGTACCGTATATTAGTACTAGTAACAATCGGTCAGAGGCGGCAGCAAAGTGTACACATGTTCCATTCATTCCTATGGGATCATGAACGAGATTCTTTCGCCTCATACAATTATGAAAACTGTCACCTCTACGCCAATGTTGTAGTCTATGGAATTTATTTAGATTAAATTTAACTGTAGAATCGTTGTGAATAAATTAAAGGATTATTTGCTGTTTTCTCGTCTAAACACCCAAGATTTATAAGTTATTTAAAGTTAATAGAGATGTAGGATCTCTCTGCATCTTTTAGTGCATTTATGAAGGGGAATGTTCGAAGGAGTTATTCTGTTTGATACCAGCTGCTGAGTTTCAGCTTCGAAACAGAATACAGAATTTTGTTTCTAATTCAAAATTAAAAAATTGAAAACATCACTTAACTAAGAGAGGTAGATATGAAATAAAAGACTATTGTAAGCATTTTTACAGATCATACATATTTATTTATCCATTTCATATTAGATATCACACTGGCCCGCCCTTACAAAAATAAATGTGTAATACATAACGACCCAGCCTATGACGTCTGGTGCGACCGCATCCAACTCGAACCAGCTCTTTACATTTAATATTGGCATCTATTTCGATACTAACCTACAACAATTTGGACACAAACACTAAAGACGCGATCGCCCCAGAACCATGGAATTACAAATATTCTTATTGAAGATAATTCTAAAGAACCATTATAGAGGTCGATATACACAAACTTTTATAATGTTTACATTAAAAATTCGCATAAATTTGACACATAAAGCGACAAAGTGACAAGAATACTATAGCTTCAAGGATTTGGTCCGAAGAACAAGCGAGTCGTATCCGCATACGAAACTAGCACCAAGCCACCGTACAATATAAAAGCTATCTACTGTTTGCTACTGATGCTTTTCATCCCACGACCAACGGCACTGGACTAAATAAAATGGCATTCGATTTCATTGGCAGTATCTAGGTTCTTCAATTTGTAAAATGCTTCAGCTGCCATCTTGGAATTCTTCATATTATCGTGTATGAACACCGTGGTCGATGCACGCGTAAAATTTTCAAAAAGGGTAAAACATTTATAAAAATCCTAGTCTGTGCGATGGCAGGTTACATTGAGCAGCTCCAGTAATACGATCGCAAGAGAATAGCCTCGTTTTATTCCGGAGACCGGACACTACTTTTCAGCCTTTCTCAATTATGCATCTGATATGTCACACAGAAGATATATTTTAGAAGATAGGTACTGCGTACGATTCTATACTGTACATGCCGGTAAATTACAACCTTAACCCAGGTATAGGTATGTTTTAAACAATAGTTATATCGAAAAATGCAGGGTAATATTGTTATCAAAACATTAATATACATAGTGAGAGTGTGTGTAGATATGTGATATTTGTGTTAGATACATTGAAAGCCTTAGAGAAGTTTTTAGACTCTATGTCTATAAAAATATAATTTAGGTATAAATAGTGAATAATGCCACCAAATACATTGAGTTTTACATTTACACATAGACATGAATGTTCGTCGTAGTCTCGCTATCTGTTCCATTCAGGGATGATCTTTTAAAACCATAACTACCACATCCCAAAATAATCTTTAGAAAATAATATACAAAAGTTAGTATAAAAATATAATCATCCATGATTCGATTGTTTTGGAAATTAAAATGGAAATGGGCAGTGTATATCTCATAAAACTAATCTATTACAAAATATCACACGTAAGGTTTTGATTTTGTTAAGGAGCATGCAGAGCCGAGTAGAAAAGCTAAGGTAGCGAGAAAGCGACGAAGGGGCGGCCGGCGGGAGGGGGCCAGGGCCAAATTTTAAACATTTACTAATAAAATATTAAAGCTTAACATATATAAAGATTAAGCATCTCTGCATCTTATACTATAGCCTTTCAAAATAACCGCTGACAAATATCCTCCTAAAATTAACGTAAAACTATGAGACATGAAAACGAATAACGTAGGCCAGAGTAAAACGAAATATAAAAAATAAATTGTATTTAAATTAGAAAATCGATTAATTTCGCTGTGCCGTTATATTATAATCGTCAATCATAATAATATAAACGTGTAAAAAAATTAACTTAGATGTTTATGTCGATGACATCTTGCAACGTAATTTAACATACTGTGACTGAAAATACTACACACTAAAATACAAGTTCACAATATTTAGATTTTTATTATTATAAAAAGAGTTAAGAATATTAATAAAATAATTAAGTTAGAAAGGGAAGATCTATGAAGTCCCAGATTACGTTGCAAGATGTGCAAGGCAGTAGTCAGACTTCAAAATAAAGGCAACGTAATATTGTGGTGTCTAGCGCTGGTGAGCAAGCGCATCGCTAAAACGAGCAACACTAAAATAATTAATTGGCGGTGGTTTATCTGGTCCAACTCTCTGGGGAAACAATTCAGCTAGATTCTTTCTCCTTTTCCTTGGACTCTGCGAAAGTGCAAAAATACAAATTTTATACGTCACAAATTAAACTTCTTATAGAAGTAATTAGAGAAGTTTAACATAGTATTTGAAACTTTCGTATAGTGGTCTTTGTATGAAGAAATCGAGGGAGAAAAAGATTCTTTTCGTTTGGGAGTACAACTAGTGAGTCTTAAGAAATATGATCATGGTGAAAATATGAATTTTTCGCCTGGATAATAAATCAAATTACTAATAATAAGCAGTCGAATTACGATAACTACTTACCTATATTATGAATACTTAACCTTATAATAGCTTTGCATCTAAATTGCAGCGAAAGCAGCTCGTCTCGTAATAGTGCACGTAAAATACATACCATATTATTCGCAAAAAAATATGACAGAATCAAAATAGAAGAAAATAAATGAATATTTTAATTAATAACACGGTTTAACTTTAATAGAAAAAGAAATAACCTATTAGACAATCCGATTTGTTCCGACCAAGCTGGCTAAGCGTACATGACAATGCAACCTTTAGATTTAAGATTATTTCATTTGTTTTTAACCGACCTTCAAAAATACAAAAAAAGGATCAATTCGACGTGTATTTTTTATGTGTAAATAATTTACAGTAGTAGGACCGTGTATTCGCAATTCATATATTTTAAATTTACATAACGTAACGTTTTATGATACATATATGTGTGTACATATAAGTAATTAATGCAATTCACAGATATTTTTATGCTATTATTGCAGCCCCTAGTTAGAGTTTAAGCCAAATCAAAGTAAAAAAAAGTTAAGAATAATAATATATGACTGATTTTCTTAAGTAAATCGATGGTTCAGCTAATTAAATGATAAACTGCAGATATTTGGAATTATTTCCGCATAAGCAAATCTAAAAGCTGCAAAAAGGCTTCTCGCTAGAAGCCATTAATGTGCGCTTAGCCTGTGCGTAGCATAAACCTCTTACACATAAGTGACTTAATATTCAACAGGCCTAAGTAATGTGTGAAAGTGCTAAGATTGAATTTATTAGCTTTGTAGTGTCATAAGTCAGCATATTCAATACAAAAAACTTAACGTTTCAAAGTTCAAACATTTTTGACAAGTGTACTGATATTAACTTATTAGCAAAACGCGGTGTTTTATGTCTAACACATATGTGCAAGAGGTGAAAAATGCGCTCGATTAAACTTTTGCAAATATATTCATTGGCAGTTTCTTTACTGATAAAAATTAAATACGTATGTTAAAGTAAGTGGTGGCTCAGTAAATAAGTATACCTAAGTAAAATTTTGTAAACTAAGCTTTTGGGGCACGTCTGCGTCTGTTTATCATAATAGTATTTTTAACAGTAGTTTTCAAGTTGATTCTCCCTTTACCAAAATAAAGAAGAACTTTTACACTTTGTATTGTCAAAATATTCTTTTATATTTTTTTTAATGCAAAAAATATATTAATGCTATGAAGCGTTAGAATGAAACTGCCAATATACTCGGAATTTAAAAAATCGAAGCGTCTATGCGTCTACGCATGCCTGGTCACAATTCGGGACTGACCTTCGTCGCTGTTACCGTTAGTGAGGGCCTCCTCACCATTCTTTTCTCCGTTCTCCGCTGGCTTCTTCTCCTCCTCCTTTGTCTCCTTGTCTTTCTTCTCCTCGGAACTCTCTTTGGCTGGTTTCTTCTCCTTGCCCGACTTGCCCTTGGCAGGAGTGGCTGGTTTCGGTTTCGGCTCAAGAGATGGGTCTAGCACGAGCTTACCAATGTTCTTGCGGTCATGCATCTTTTGCATCGCTTCACCGACCTAATAACATTGGTAAAGTAAATCAAACATACCAAATATCTTTCCAGATTATGTACTCAGGACAAAATTTAATTACAGTCTCTGCAATAGTAGGTATCTCCACAGTAAATTAATTTTTTTGTTATAATTTTACAAAACTTATCAACATAAGAAAATGACACCCATATACTTACAACATAATATGTACTACAATATTGAAAAGGGGCCAACTTACCTATTTTAATTTATATTTATTTATTAATAAGTTTAGCCACCTTATATAAAAAATAAGTACATGCTTTGCTGTAGAAAAATGCAAATTAAGAAAGAAAGCATGTTAACTCACATCTTCCAATGCCCAGGTAGAGTCGACCAAGGGTTTCACTTTGCCCTCTCCCCAGAGCGCGAAGACACGGTCGACAGCACGACGGACGTAATCAGCACGGCCATGTTGGAACAGCAGGTGTCGGAGGTTCAAACCCGCCAGGCTCTTGTTCTCGTCGAACAGTTTGATGGGAGACACCTTGTCTACTTGCCACCACTGAAATATATTAGAAAACCACCACATATTGGTAAAATTTCATTTGAATTTGAATATAAAGACTTAGTAGTTTAAAATATTACAAGAATCCTTATTGATAGTAGGTAACAAACTGTATGTTACAACTGATACGATTAATAGAATATCCTATATATTTGTTAATTGTTGCATTTATATATGGAGTTAATTAATTATAAAGTACATTATGATACAAGTGTGTAAAGTTGATGATTACCGCCGAGGCAGTCATAAGCGATTCGAAGACGCTAAACATAAATACTCACGTGTTTTTGAACACACTTGTGAATAAAAATAAATGAAAAATCAGATTTATTTAGTAAATAAAAAGTTTGATTTATTAAATTTGCCTTATGCGCGCACAATAGGCACATTGATAGGTATGAGAATAGGCGTAAATTATTTTTCAACCTTCAACTACTTAATTTTTTTAATGACGAGAGCGGGTGAAACCGTTAAGCATAGCTAGTACAGTTTATTGAGCAGTTTTATAATTCTTTTAAACAAAGTGTAAAAAGGTCAACTCCGTAGCAAATCCTTGCTGGATCTATATGTTAACATTACTAATCCTGTAACCTCAGTCATATAAGCGCTCGCCACAATTTCACCAGCAAGAATTGCAAAAACGATGTAATGGACGCATTTCTATCAGTTACGAGTTGGATTATGTTGCCATTTCCGTATTAATACGGTTTCAAGGGAATATTGTTACCGGCGTCCGCTATTGTTAATGAATTCCTGTTAAAACAAAGATTATTGTTATCGAATAGGTATTTCTCAAAGTAAGCCATTCCAGTCAAATTCTATAATATGTAGCCGGATATTTCCTGAATATAAGTATAAGAATAACTAAAGATTTAATGATCAATAATGAAGCAACTCATATCGGTACTTTTATACTGGTACTATTAATATTAGTGAAAATTTTAAAATTCTATTTAGTGCAGCGGAGGTTTTAAATTGCGGCACGTGAACTCCTTACAAAAAACGCAATCAACACATTAAAACTGAACACGTGGTTTCGTTACTTACTCTGTAATGAAAGTTTTAATAGCTTTATTATTATTTAATTCAAACGATAATTTTAAATGCAGCATAGTCCGTAAATCAGATAATAAAAGCATTATCCACTCACCGCACGCGCAGCGCTGAAGAAGCTCTTCGTCTCGCCGGTCACGATGTTAGATGAGCCTATGATAGAGGGACATTATTATTTTATATTCAAATACTTTTATTGCCTTTAAAAAATAATATGCAATGAATAATTTATTAATGATTTGCTTAAAAATATGATGTAGATAATGACACAATGGTAAAAAAAGTTAAGACAGTTATAAACAAGTTATTGTATGTTGCTTGAATATATACATGCACCTATAACATACATCCAGTTTAAATCACAGGCAATCAGTAATATTTTTCGTTACAATTATATTTCTAATTTAATCTATCGACTCTGTAATCCTAACAATATCAGTTTCCTAACATTGTCTGGTTTATTTATAATATATCTACACACCATATAGGATATACCGTCCCATGGGCTTGAGAAGCGAGTAGCCACGGTTGCATTCTTCACCGCAAAGGCAATCCAATACAATATCCACACCATCAGGACAAATCCTAGAATAGAAAACGTAATTTACAATACAGTGACACTTAATAGATATCTTTATTAAGATCCAAGGTCCTTCATCACGTCAACACGTGTTTGAAATTCTTTAAGAGAACTTTAAATTCATTCAGCGTTACTTATATTATTATTGCATCGATTTAGTTCTACCGCCACGTCCACCAACCAATGTAAGTGTTTACACATTTGTTTACGTTTGGTTGTTGGACTCGTTTGTTTATGCTACGAATAACTCCAGATATAAAAATATCTTTGTCTATTTAAGATAATTAAATGCCGCGCGGCTGTTCCGAAGCAGCTGCCCTTAAGAACGAGTTACATACATAATATGCTGCAGTAAATTCAGGACCAGAAACATAGGACCTTGATTTTACTACGTTCCGTCCCCTCTCATACGACATTTTGTTTGGAGATGAGGATCATCTGGGATCTGACTAAATTGGCGATTCACACGACGATATGGGTGGGATAGGAATGTGTAACAGTAATAACGTCCAATTAAGAAAGCATGGGATATAGAACAATTGGTTTATTTGCCTTGGGAATTTATGGGAACGTGCATCAAATATTTGGCTTAGATGACGTTATTAATTAATGAAAACAATGAACGCTTGGTGTTATATAATGCAAACAAACAATGAAGTAATAGGGTCAGTAATAATTTGGAGAGAGTCAAGCGTTGTAAGGGGAAAAGACAAAGCCCTATATAGAGGGCATCTTGAAAACGAAAGTATAACGTGTGAACGGAGAAATTTCACGCACTCTTAAATTAGGACAAACATGAACGGATGACAGAAAAGTCAGTACTTATGTGTATTAATTAGATGGATTTCAGAAATAAGATGCGATTCTGAGATGGCAAGGGACGAAAGATATTTTTAGCGGTGATTTCAGCGCTCCCTTCATTTGGAGTTCGCATTACAATTTTGAAATTAGACGCGGTATGAAATATGAATCACAAAGAGATGAAAATTAATGTAATGCGTTTTTGATGCCGAAAATATCGAGGATATAAAAAGTGAAATCCTTAGTTGTATCATAAGAAATCGCTCAACAATTCTTGTGAACCCGAGTTAAAATTAAAAAAAGTAAAATTATTCGATTGGACGTAAAAAAGGTTTTCCTTCACAAGACTACAACGTGTCTTTTTTGCTCCAGTAACAAATTTTAGTAGCTCGTGTTTGAGTTAATGTTAAAAATTGGTTAGCATGTGCATATGTAGACCACATGGTCTATCATAAAGAGATGTCGGCGTTAGTGCCAATTTTAACAACCTGTCAAAAATCCAAATAATTAAATAGTAACTTACTTCCTGACTTCGCTGGTGTAGTCACTGCCTCTCTCGAGAAGATGATCGATGTTGTTGTTGTTCGCTTTGAGAGCTTCGTGCTTGCTCTTTGAACAGACTCCAAATACAGTCACGTCTTCAACTGTCTTCGCGAGTTGAGCTACAGCTTGGCCCTGATGAAACGTTTAAAATTTATCAGCATCATCTATCTCTTGTACTACTGAAATAGACTTTGCGGGCTGTTTAATTTTCAGAGCAGATTCATAACTGTTATAATTATTTAAAAATAGGTTTAAAATTTTCTTTAGTTTTAAGATAGTCTTTAAAAATATGTACAAATTTTAAAATCTAATTAGTTCAAAAATCATTTTAATGTTTAATACGTAATTGATGCTTTTTCGTACTTTATGTTTATAGATGCATATACACATCGCTTTTTCATCTGATATAAGATTCGAAAGCATAAATTACATAAAAGCTTCGTGCCTAAATATAAAGCATTAATATACTCGAGTGGTACTGACATAGAACAGTCCATAATAATAGTTATTTTGCCGTTGACTGAATATTTTCAAAACTCGTATAATTGACGGGGACCCCACCCATACATGCTTGGGGCAATCGTCTCGAATTACTAGAAGTTCATTGACTTGACGGATAATGAATGATGTAATTGAGGAAGAGCATTCCACACATCTATTTCTCACCTAATCCAGAACATTATTATGTTAATTGTTTGCGCACTTCGGCGCTGATAAATTCTAGTACCTCTACCTACAGACTACAGTCTTCATAAAGCTTCCCACGTCTTTGTCTACGTAGAAAAAAGCCGTAAGTAACAGGGAAGTATCTCTTTATAACTTCCTGAGAAATTGAAATGCGTGAAAAGCCATAATGATGTTTCTTATCAAGATATAATAAACCTTTTAAGCAAAATGTGTATCAAAATTGATTCAGTAGTATAGGAGGTTATGAAAAGAAACCAGCATTTCGATGTTAAACTTTTAAATATATTTCACCGAAAATATAGAGACTGTAGCCATACTAGCACTATAACTTCTACATGAGAAATTGGAGAAAGAAAGTAAGGACTAAGAAGGCGTTCACTGAGCGGTGGCGTTTTATAATAACGAAAAAGTCAAATGACATCTTGTGCTATTGACTAAAGAATTAATTTTTGCACGTCCTAGTCAATTGACCATTTCATTAAAGAATCAATGACAATCGAACAAGTAGTTTAACTTTAAAATGAAATTTAATTAAGAATTCGGTCTGAAACTTCAGTCTGCTGGCGGATAAATCCTAGAAACTGGTCATCTTAGTCAAAGCATTGCGTTACGAAAACGTTTTTACTCGATATACCTGCAAGCAGACTCCTTCTTCAGATCAGGGTCAATGTTAGCAGTATATTTTTAGAGAAACATTTGCTTGTTTACACTCGATTCTACGCTGTTTACGCAGTATATGAGAGTAGTAATTTTACAAATAAAATTATATAAATTGGGTTAGGTACTTAGGAGCTTATCAAATATAGTGTATAGTTTATAGTGTATAAAACACTAAGCAACAAATTTTTTAAACTATCCATAATGTGGCTACAACAATATTTATCTAACAAATTAATAAAAATAATACTGGCTAAAAATGCACAAACAATGTAAAAAGTTCCGAGAATCGAAAAAGAACTTGTTTCTAAAAGTACGTGATCTAACAAATTATATTTGACTTTGTTATATTTAATACAACAACAGGAAGCAGTAAATTATTATACGTACCTACTGACGATAGGTTATAAGTTATAACGGTTGCGGACAACGCAGATTTTATTCTGCGTTGTCGCAATTCTTGTCTTGCGCTATGCTATCAATGTCATGTCAATGTTGTTGTGCACAAACATTTCTATATATGTATAATCTAAATTGTTTTAACTTTTAATAAATCCCTATTTCTGGATTATTTTATTACTCTCACCGCTTTAAGGTTCAATGCTAATTTACCAATAATAGATACAGTTGAGTGAATAAAGATAAAATTAAAGATTCTTGACAGCTAAGTTTAAGTTAAAGTGGATCATGCCGGGTTCAAAACTGACATATGATTATGTGTTATACTTACGTTATTTAATTATATACAATAACTTCTGGATTAAACGACTTAATGAATTAAGTCGACATACAAGTTTTTTCTTCTACTTAAAGATATTTGAATTACGCAAAATTTTTGTTTTTTAAGAGAATCATTTAGGATTTTTAAATGCTTTCTTAATATAGAATATTTTAAGTTGTTCGACAAGATTATTTCAATATCTACTTATGCATATATTATGTATATATTTTGCATACCAATGTGGACGAGGTTTAAGATAAAAATGCGTTTCAAATTAATTAAATTTCTTTAACTGAAATAATTTTTTTAAAGTTTCTCATTTAAAACAAATAATTAATTAATTTTAAATTTAATTGACTAACTTTGAAAGTAGAAGTGTTAATTAGGAAAACGATTAAGTACAAAAAACTTGATACACAGAATAATTAATACTAGACTATATTATCAGTAGAAGGTACTAATAAATTACATCTAAATGAATATATTTCAAAGGAACCTGCGTTGTTACATGTATACAATTTCTGGATCTCTGTTTTACAATACAACTAGCGACCCGCCCCGGCTTTGCACGGGTATAAAACATATATAAAAACCTTCCTCTTCAATCACACTATCTATTAAAAAACCGCATCAAAATCCGTTGCGTAGTTTTAAAGATTTAAGCATACAAAGGGATATAGGGAAAGAAAAAGCGACTTTGTTTTATACTATGTAGTGATACATAAGCCATTGTTTCACATGACAAGTGAAATGAACTAAGCCACATTGCTATTAAAAACCACAACTCATGAAAGTCCACCGTGGCGGTTTTTGTTTTAAATTAAATGCCTGTTCTTTAATAATTGCTGAACGAAATTCTTTCAAAGATTAAAATGTAGCTTTTCAAAATAAATCTTGTATCTAAATAATAATAATATTACTTAGGTATTAAAGCGAATATGAGTTTGTTACGCTTCCCCGTCAAAACTACTCAGTAATGACGCATTGACAGAGGACATAAACGGGTTCATAATAATATATAATAAAGAATATGAATAAAATTAAGAAGCCGCCAAAATGTCGTCACTAACAATTGACATTAGGTGCTATTGCATCGGGGGCGATTCAAAATATTAGTGTAAATGAATAGTACAGTGGTCTTCTATTTGAAGACAAATAAGCCTCCTCTGTTCTGACGCATTTATAACGCCTTCAATGAAGTATAAAGCTTAGATTGATTCATCTTTCATAACACGATTAAGAAACACAAAGGTCCATTCATAGCGTAACATATTAAGACAGTAACAGCACCCCAATGGTCCTCAAGTATCTGTAGTCTGTACAAAAATATAAACTACCTACATATTTATAACTAGTGTCCGGCGGCGACTTCACTCACTACGATGTTTTTTTTAAAGTCACAAAAGTTAATTATGACGTTTTATTATTACATATTTCGCTTTAATGAGCTTCTGTAGATCTGTCTGACTAGCTACCTACTTGTTTGTGACGAAAGAATAATCAGTAAAAATGTATCTGCCCCATGCCCCGGTAGGGTTTATAGAATTTGACTAAGCTAAATGCGTAGTTACTTACCACACCGCCACCAGCGGAATGGACAAGAAGACTTTTGCCTGGCGTCAAGTTGGCCATCTCGAAAAGGAGCAGATACGCCACCACGTAGTTTGTGGTGATGGCCACGGCGTCCAGAGCAGACATTCCCGCGGGGAGAGCGTACACATATTGAGCTGGTACAGCGACCAATTCAGCCCAAGCGCGGTACTCGGGAAGGGCGACTACCTGGTCTCCAACCTGACGAAACAAATGTTTATAGGCATGATAACCTCCGATATCTTTTATTAAGCAAAATATAATACAAAGAAACGAAAAAATATTCAATGATTTCAGCGTTAAAATACAATTAAATTTAAAATAAGTATCTATAGATAAATAAAAGTGTGCAAAGATACTGCACACTTTATAATAAAACATTCAAAAGGCTGTTGTTTATTAGGTATCATCTGATCTACTTTAACACAGAAACAAAGTAAAAATTACCAACGTTCAAGTGGTATTTTATTCGCCACTTTTCAAAACCGAAAAAAATAAAAAATCTCATATATACACAATATATTATATATAACATAATATATTTTCTGACGTAGTATACCTTGTTAATTAGTAGGTATATCTTTCAGTATAACCAATAGAAATTGCCACTTCCTTTCAACAAGGTTAATTGTTAGTAAATTATTGGAAAATCTAATATTAGTTAATTAGAAACCGAGAAAACCTGTTATTAGATTAAATTGCTTTGAGTCACTGAAATTAACAAGAAATGTCTGTGCTATTTATAGATAACTAGTTATGTTTTCAACAACCGTTTAATTATTATTATTAAAGGCTTTCTAGAAACTAAACAAGTCTGTGTAACTAAGTCAGTTTATCTCGAAAATATAAAAAATATACTATTGTCCATTGTTAACAGCAATCCAAAAACGTGATTTGAATATTACCTGTTGAATGGGTACACGATTTATTTCAAATTCTGGACAAAAAATAAGTCCTATAAACAATAAAGCAATTTTGACTCAGAGTAATAATTATGCTCACAACATTCATTACTTCTGACAAGCAAAATGTATTCTTCACTAAATATGTACCTACCTGCTCGTATTTTAATATTTTGTTGTACAACGTTTTAGAGATCAAGTAAGATGGCTAGACATTATAAAATTGTTTGGCTGTCGATCTAAGCCTATATCTAATCTATATTTCAATTTATTAATATTGACTAAGCAACCTATCCCAATATATTGTTTTAAAAACAAAAAAAAAATATTTACCTTGAAGTTGGTAACACCTTCGCCAACCTGTTCGACTTCTCCAGCGCACTCAAAGCCAAGTATGAACGGGGTCTTAGGTGGTGAGTCGATGGCACCCTGTCGTACAATCAGGTCTTGGAAGTTCAGACCGCTGCAAAAGAATAGAGGGATAAATTAATAATACTAAACCATTTTATATCCAACTAGATGACACGGCGAACTTAGTACCGCCAATAAAAGGTAGATTGGGCATCGACCGTCAAATGTTTGACAGAAAAGTAGGTAGAACAGTTTATATGGCAAAATGAAATTGTTATTTTCCATATTTTCTCACCGTTAAACCTTCCCTGGTCTACGAAAAACATGTCAAAACCAAAATCAGCAAAACCAGCCCAGCCTTTATCGAGTTTTAGCGAGACAAACGAACAGCAATTGATTTTTATGTAATATAGATGGTTCCAGGGGAAAAAATATAAAACCTCCTTCCTCCTATTCTTGTAAATAATGTAGATATGATCTACGAATTTTTAATGTGTACGTTACATATGTTCTTAAAAATATTATTGTATACGAAATTTCACACGCCATAGGAGAAAAAATTACTGCCTGCGTCATAAATACTTCTGGTATATTGAGACACTTTTTAATGCAAAACTAATTACATCTTGTATACACTTTAAAGTTAATTAAACTTGATGGAGTTTTAATTACCTAATTCTACCTCACAAAAGATTAGATTTCAAAGAGAACAACTTCCTCGACTTCGTAAGTAGCAAATGCCAACAGATGGTCTAACAATTTAAATTAAATATTTAAGCGTCATCACGTCAAGTTATGGGTCTATTTTAATAAACAAAGCCTAATTGATCTATGCATGGAATGCGGTAGCCATATTCCGTTTTAGCGCACGACTTGAATAAAATATTTTAAATATGACAGAACCATATTGGACATGTGTGCTAAATATTTACATCAATCAATGGTTTACAATCGTTTCACGAAATAGAGTGTGAGTTATAATGAGTTATAATATGAGGTAAAACCATCGATATAGAATTCCATATCGATGGGTAATACTTATAAGATTGGCTAGAATATTGACAAATAATGAAAAATTTCAAACGTGTATTATAAAGCTTTTAAAAGCTGAAACTTCTAGAAAGGGAAGAGACTAGATATACACTTATCGTGTCACTTGCTAGTAAGAAAAACATATAAATAAATACTGTTATAATATTTAATACTTATTTATTATTATTGAGCTTTGTCGTAAGCGACCACATCGCCCAATTAGAAAAAAACATAAGCATGCATAATACAACGAAACTATACATCAAATCAAAAAAATCAAGTATACCAGGGGTACAGAGACGCGATCTATCCATCCAGAGAAGAAAACCTCAACCTCCTAGAGCCATCAGACAAAGGACTCGACAAAATTGCGTTGCACAGGCCAACATCACACCTATCAATTCCTGATCCTCTCTTTACACCACGAACACATTCCATCAATAGATAATAAATATCATACTTCTACGAAAAGAAAACGATTTGATTTGAAACATAAACATTTACGAAATGCGCCATTAAGATAACGATGTCTTAAGCAGTCATAATATTGAGACCAGATGTGTTGCGTTGCAAAATATATAAAAATACATAGTATGTGGGATAAGAATCTCATAATCCTAACATAGGAATGTTATGCATTTATTTTTAACTTTTAACGAACTATTTATTAATAAGGTATAGACAATAATTACAAATATTGAGTCGGTACATTCAAATTAACAAGACTAGTATATTCCTGGCATGAGACATGTAATTTTGGCAAATAGAAATGTGTGTATACCATAGAGTATATACACAATGACATAGCTGTCAAGTTTCAATATAAACCTATTGATTTTCCTGATACGAGAAGGTGCATGAGTAATAGCGTACAGACATTGCAGTGATTTACATATAAAATGTATTTAAACACATGCCCTTATAATTGTAGGCTAATGATTCACGTCGATTGTATCTGCGTGTTACTCGCAAATAAGTGTAATTGTTTGTGAATACGTGTGAGGGTTTATAATGAAATACGACCACCAATCGAATTTCCAGTTGTCTACACAGTATTTTAATAGGAGAAAAAAAACGCAAGTGTCAACGACCGACAGGGTGCGAAGGCACAACTCAACGTGCTGATGAAATCATTCAATAAAAGTATGCTTAAACTTGCTTTGCAGTAAGATTTATTGTTTTCAATATATAATAAATCCGGTTTTGTTTTTCAAGGTAACTTGCATTGAAAATAATCAAATTATATGAGAAATAATAGAATAGAAATTGAATAGGAGTTTTTCTAACAATAAGTATCATTTACGGCATAGCTCTTGCGTTTTCTTAAGTCCTACTGTTTTGTTTATCTTCTATGGCAGTGATGTCGCAGGACATCATTAACTTATTCGAGAAACAATGGCTCCAATGACGTATGACATTGTTTACATACTTTACATGATACAGGTTAACGTGACAGTATCTGCTATTTAAGCATTGCAAATATAATGATTGGCAAATGGACATAACAATGGAAAGTAACGTGATGATCTATTGTTAAGTTAATATACTAGAATTGCATTTTAAAGAATTCGTTATTATGCAAAAAAATATGGGAAAGATTTTTTAATACTAAACCGTTATGTAACGATTTTGATGAAATTTGTTATTACATAATACATATAGGTAGAGTATTACCCGGTTTATGACCAATCCCAATTATTTTTTTGTTAAAGTTAACAATAGCGAATTATTATATGTATTTGTACGAATATATTTTAAAATTCAATATCGCCAATATTTTAATGACATTATCACAGTCATCTGTGTAATATCGCGAATAAAAATCACATAACACTTTTAAGACACTCGTAATTCAATGAAAACTCCGTGAATCACGAACGGAATGTTATCTTTGTATTAATATGACCTTAATCTTGTGAGTTAGTCATTCTTTTTGCTGTCATTGTTTTAGTATTTACATATTTGATGCAGCATTTGGAGTTCGGTCCGCTGTTCCCTTATAAATTGCCTTGTATATATTCATAAGCACCTAGGTTTATATCATTAAAAATAAAACATAATTTTAACAACAGAAAAACAGACTTCAAATTGTAACTCTAAAACTACTGAACAAGTTTTGATAAAAATGGGACCACACGGGAAAGTTCTGAATCTAACGTTGTAGCATACATTTAAAAAAATAGTCAAATTGTCTTTGGTTTTATTAAGGAAATAGGTCTTGGGACTTATTTTTTGGATAATTAAGTAGAGATTTCAAAATTTGTATATAGTGTGGGGCATGGGGCAAACACATTTCTGCGTTTGTTTCACTGATAATTTCCAAATAATTAGCCAACCGAAATCTTTATTTATTTCTCCGGGATTCAAACCACGTTTTACCACGGAGGCAGTTCACAAAATGAAATATTTATGTATCTAATTGCGTTTTCAAATATCGCAAACAAATTGTGAGATGAACAAATGAAATACGATTTAGAAGCATACCATTAAAACTATAAATAAACAGCAGTAGATGCTATAATCATCATGATGGTGATTATCATTTAATCTAAATTATTTTAAAGAACTGATCCCATAATATATTCCGGTATAGTCTTACTAATATGGTAATGGCTTCGATGCACAATAACAGGAATCCAGTGTTAATAATTGATGTTTGGAATTCAAACCCAGTTTGGCCTGTTTGAATGTTTTTTATTCACATTGAAATTCACGCACCCTACCTGACAATGTTCACATCCGATCGACTTTATGGACAGCCAGGTAAAGACGGAGTATTAGGGTGCATTAAGACATTTAATCCCTATTTAGTTCAAAGCAGTAATATTTCTTTTAGATACTCTGTACTTAAGAATTCCTTTGGTTGTAAAACTTGCTAACTTATTTTCGCGATGACACCTAAAATTTAAGACAATTTAAAAACTCCCGATATGTTAAATACAATAATATAGTGTTAAAATTTTAACAAAAAAATACCGATTTCAAATTGTAAATCTTAAACAACTGAACAGATTTTTATGATTTTATTTAAATTTAAATGGACACACGGGAAACACCAGCTTTCAAATTAATAAAGAATCATCGAAATCGGTTCACCCAATCGAAAGTTCTGAGGTAACAAACATAAAAAAAACGTAGAATTGAGTACCTCCTCCTTTTTTTGAAGTCGGTAAAAAAAGAATGAATAGATGAACAGATTTACTTAAATTATATTTAAGACGCATCTGGATCACGTCAGCCTTCGAACAATAAAAATTGGTTCATTCGTTTAAGAGCTATGATGATATTGACGCACATCACAAAGGCACGTCAAGTTAATGACAGCTCTCTTCGTCGAGGATTGGAGTTATTAGAATCAAGGCTATTGTTTGGTGCGTGTCTAAAAAACCTTGGACGGAATTGGCCTTGGGGTCAATATAGCCTCGTATCCCCAGCCGGTGAACGACCACCACTTACTACTGAGTCGTCAACCTTCCGCCAATCAATAATTTCCTCCCCACTCACAAATTATTTCAACACTACATTAACAAAGTTACTGAGTGGTAATAATTTATGTCTAAGGCTCACATTAAGGAATGTAAAACAAAAACCTTTATCGATCAGTCAAAAAACTTTGTCTATATGAAGTTTGACTACCATTTTAATAGTGCTTCATACTATGGTAACTTGATTTAAGTGTTGGAATAAAGTCTACATATAAAATATCTCAATTGAACGTTTTAATTTTAATGCATAATTTGCAAACATAACAAAATAAGAAAATGCAATTAATTTATTCGGTATAATTTCCATTCACGCAATCGGATAACTTTCCAGTTTATTAAGCAACACAAGATTGATCGAGAAACATTAAAAAATAAAAATACCACTTGAAGCTTCAATGTAAGTGTTAAATTACCACCCCCGTTCAGATTAATTTGAATTTGCATTGGGGTTGAAACGGCGACTGTTGGCTTGGCGTCAGTTGTCGCGACGTGTCATGAACAGTCATTTATATGTATTGACTATATCATAGTCTACAGTCTACACCTATTATAGACTATAGACAATAGACTACAAATGGTAGGTAGATATTATATGTCAAAGATTAAAATATGACAATGGCAATGAACTTTCGATTAGTGAAAATAATGAGAATATATCGTCTCGAAAAAACTGTACTTTAAAAGTTAGTCGTTTTATCTTTTTCGCCATAATAAAACAATTTCCTTCATACAACACTTTAGTCTTTAGTACATAAAAAAAGTCCTACAGACTCCATGAGTCTGTCGTTCATAATCCACTTAATTGGCATCAATTTAGATGTCAAAGTTAATAGAGCAGCATTAAAGCCGGAGCAAGAATAACTTCCTTAAGAGTCACTACCGCTATGACTAAAAATACTAAGCGAGGAATCATTCATTCATTAATGAAATACGTTGAAGCTTTTAGAGGAATAATAATGTGGTCACAAAGATCAGTATTCCTGACACGGTGTAGGTGTCAAGAAATTTATGGAAATGTTATGATTTATGGTTTGTACAACCAACGACTAGCGAAGTTATGGAATTCACAATCTTCTAAACTTATTATAAGTTATTATTAATTACATGTATATCGTATGTTTAAATAGTAAATGCCAAATTACAATGGCGGATTTACACATTTTCAAGGTATAGGCTGCAAACTTACTGTTTTACTCTGGAGTCTGGAATATTGAAGTCTGCTGCACCGAATGTACAAATGTACTATAAACAATAACATGTGAGAGTGTCGAGAGAGAAAAGTCGTCGTCAAAATTTGTTGCAGACTTCTGTAAAACATCAGGAAACAGTCATGCAGAAATATTTTTGAATTTTATGAGGAGCTAAAACAAAAATTCCGATCCCAAATTTGCCGCACCAAAAATCTGCCGCCCTAGGCTCAAGCCTACTCAGCCTGCTGGTAAATCCGCCACTGCCCAATTGTAAAATATAAAAAAATATTAATGCAAATTCTATTCAAATTAAAGTTAAAACATTTCATTTAAAATTTTTAAATACAGGCAGTCATATAGGATACGCAATCTTGGGATATAAAATTGTATTTTTGTATAAAATTATTTGCTATTTTGCTACATCATGTTAGGTTTCAAAGCACAACATGAAAATCAACATGGCTTATAGATTAAAGTAAAAATGAATGCATCAGTGATTAGATATTATATCCCACCATTGAATGTTCTAAATAACCACTTAGGATAGTAAAGTTTGGCGTGTGTTCAGTACAAACGTACCGAATGGAATTTCCTACTTTGCGTGTTGGCTGACTCATTTAAATTCTCGCCATTCACTAGGTATGCACTGACGAGTTAACGTACTAACTATATCAGTTATCACGAATACACTATGTTTCCTGTCGATAAATTGTTTGAAAGCATAGTATTTGTATGTACACATTAAGAATTTTAAAAGATTTGCTACTTTGTATGCGCTAAATTGTTGCATTCATAGTACGCGATTGACTTCAAGCTTTTTGTTATTTAGATGATTCAATTTCGGAAATTTGCATTTTAAGCTACTCCGGGTCAAAGTTGTGAATTAGTTATTGTTGGTTTTATTATTATTATAAATTTACACCGCACCAAAATCCATCTATTTGTTAAGGTGGTTAAAACATTTAAATTACCTATACTTACTAAAAAAAATATCGCGTGTAGGTATATTCTTTATGGTATGTAGGTGCATGTTTCAAACGAATGGCGTGACCCTACTAGCATTTAACTGGAGAATTGAGGTAAACCACAACACTAACTGGGGCAGTTATAGGCCAAACGAAAATCAAAAAAAGAAATCATAATCTCATTGTACCTACTTTATTCTTTTGTTCAATAAAATCTCCCCTGTTAACAGAAATTAACAGATACCTATTATCATTGTTGCAATTTATAAACTCTACTTACGGTATGATAATTGTATTTGTATTTAAAAACTATGAACTCGAAGGCCTTGTTAAATTAATAAGCACAACATTAGAAATCCTAACTGAATTACCTTTTATCTATTTAATACTATTTTATCTGTGATTTAATGTCACAATATTAATATATTGTTTTGCCTGTAATCAATCGTGATATAATTTATCCTGTAACAAATTTTTGTTAGAGAAGTTTTAAAACAGTATCATATCATTACTCTATATTAATATAGATATTGTCATTGTCTTTTTAGTTACACAAATAAGCGGCTTTATGAGTTCATTAACGTTCGATTAGATATCAATCAATATTAAAATGAAAGGAAGCGCGGCGGTAGCTTTTATCCTGAATTGTAAAGCTAAGTAGCCACTTACGGGCCATTCGGATACCCAATGTCCGGATAACGGTAAGTTGATATCACACTTTGGTTAGCTCCTTCGTCGCTTCCTATTTATTTGCGTCTTAATGCTAGGGTCGCAATATCCACAGATAAAAAAAGCAGTGCAGCTTGCATTGAGAAAATATTGCTTCTAATTAATACTCTTCTCTGTGTATGACCCGTAAAGTTTTATTTAAGAAAATAGTTTATGATATAATAATAATATTTAATTCTTATGTGTATTTTAAATAAAGTATTTTTAATTGCATATAAATTTTGCTAATAACTGCTTGGATGTCCGTGAGCCGAAATTAAATTTAGACTTTAATCATATTTTGTTAATAATATAGAAGTTCTTTTGATACCTACGTTTTAATTATAAACAATAGACAACCTTTCATAGACAATCTATCATAGACAACCCTGAATCATAGTGACCACGTGCGTCTCGTCACATATTAACTGTTATGGGTTGGCTATTTACTACTCAAGACGTGTGTGCTATGAATAGTATGAAAAGTAATTAGCTTCATGTTATATCAATGGAATGTCGCTATGAATAAGGCTTTACTTCAGATATATTGACCACGTGCTGTCAGTCATAATCATTTTAAATATATTTTGTGCTCATATTAACAACTTTTACTAATATTCGTAAAAGATATACTTATATTTAATAAGAATTTTACGTTAAAACATACAATAAAATGCAAAGGTTATATAAAATAATATAATATAGGATATATATAATATAGAATAATATTCAAATGTATATTATTCATGGTAATCTTTATGAACCCCCAAAGATATTTTGAAAGACTGCTTTCTCAATACAATTTCCAGCTCGTTTAATTGATTAGTAAATAATACAAATTGACCACTGTAAACACATAAAGAAAGAAGATTTATATGCCAATGTGCATTTTAAGGCTAAAATATCAACCGCATTACATTTTTCAAAATTTTATATTTTGAAAAATGTAAACTTGAAATTCGAGGTGGTAGGTGAAATTAATAAAAGTGAAGCGGTTCTTAATAAAAATATACATAATTCATCAGTTAATGAGGTCATTAGTCACCCTGATCGTATATAAAGAATCGGTCACTGCAGTCATTCGTTTTAATTGTCATCACAGGAAGTGCGTTTCGCTCCACAGATGGCCAGCTATATATTAGGGTGGCTAAACAACCATAAAGTTGGACATAGAGGTTTGAAAAATAAAGACCAATAATATTTAGTTTGATTCTATGGAATCTCAAAACATCAACCTCTATTATGCGATATTAAACAATTGTTCAATACCATCACCAAAAACTGTTTCAGCTTTTAATTTCAATCAATAATAGACGAATATGTATGCAATATACCTAGATCTAACTAATTTGTATGCTCAACAATGCTTCCAAACTGCGTAATATATTGTTTTCGACAAAGTGGTAATTTTGTAAGGAATATATCAAATTAGCCAACTTCCAACATCACATGTTGGGCATAATAATGCGAAACGTGTTCAAAATACATAAAGTTATTATTTCCAGTTGGGATGATTTAAAAATTTGACAATTTATATAATATAAACCTTAATATGTAATTATAAAGTCTCCGTATATCACTTAAACTCGTTGAAATCTATCCTTTCTATCCTCTAAACATTATCAGTAGTTTACAGTGAATTTTTTATGACATTCAGACTACAGTAGACGATAATTAAAGCTATTACACTGTTAAAATACCAAGGCTTAATATTGTTGAAAAAATCATTGAAAAGAAGCTTAAAAATATATATTCTAAAATGTTTAATAACATTTTTTCATTGAAATACTCCTAGATAATTTCTAAGCCTATTCATATTCTTAATGGACACAATAACAAATACAACTTATCAGTACTTCTTGGATCAACAACATTATCTTCACACCGAGCGTTCCTAAGTAATCAATCTTTAAGAACAATCCTTTAGATAAGGATAACGTACAATAAAAAAATAAATAAATGCAATGTGGTCAACGGATAGAAATTGTTAGGTGTGTAATTTAAGTTGTAAGTATGCGTAATCTAACGACTAATACTTGTCGGGTAATCTGATACAGGCTTGTTAGTGCATTGCTCAGTATCAAATGTTATATTAAACACAGTTAAATGCATGTTATTTCATTCCATTTATATGAATTTCAAAAATCTTAAGACAGCACTAATACCGGACACGATTTGCGTTCGATCATTATCTGTGAAATAATTTAAATAATTTTTACTATTTGTTGAATTGTTTGGACATATGATATTCCATACAAATTATAATAATTTCATTACTGAACGAGCAACATGTTATAAATACTACCAGAACATATCCCAAAATAACAACAAAATTACAAGTTTTATAACAACGTATACAGGAGACACACGAATTTGTTTAACATTTCGAAACCGTGAGTCAACGAAAGGGTCCCCTTATTTCGGAGCATGCGGGCGGAAAAAATAACCCAAACGCGACGGATTGGCTACAAGGCTATAAACAGAAAATCATAATATGACCATCCCAAACGTACCCTTGGTTTGGGAAAAGATGAGAATCATGGCACGAATCCATAGGGTCGTATAACCGTGACGTCAGATCATAATGCTATTATTATTATTCCTAATATTTTGGTTATAACTTATAATCATATTAATTTGTTTTTACTGCGATTATTAAAATGATGTACATTTAACCGTGCGTGGTTTGTAAAAAAAACAAGTCTATACTTTATAACCAGTGATTCCCATAACGAGAGTGAACCGAAAAATAGAAATTCATGAGTACGACATACGTGTTCAGACTTTTAAAGAAAAGATTCTCCCGCTTTAAGTAAAAAGCATGTTGCTTTTTTACACATCTTAACCCACATTTTTTATAGCTTAGTTTTCGTTGACCAAGGGATTAAATCCTTGAAGAAAGTAACTTGAGCCGGTCGCAATATTAATTTTTAATTCCCAAAAAGGACCGGTAGCTTCGACATTCGTGAACACCGTCTCGAAACCCGTTTTCGATGAGAGATGCTATTAAGAATTTCAGCTGTTTTATTAAATTTGCTCGTTTAAAATTACGCAAAAGCGGATTATTAAAGATTTGGTCATCACCTGCTTACGTAGATGTAGAAGTCAGTTTGTCTGCAACTCTTTCTAATATAAACCCTTGACTATATATCCTGATGTAATATAGATTTAGAGAATGTACCTAGGCGCAAAGAAACGCTTCTAATTTAGCATTCAATTACTTCTACAAACAGAAAAATATGCCCAAACATTTAAGTAGGTTACAATAAACGTGTATTACGTGTTAGCACTATGGAGTATTGCGCCGATAAAACTCCACCCTTCCACTTGACCCTATTTTGAATAAGCACGTGCCGAAAATTCCGATATTATACACCCTTCAGAGGTTTTTATTAGGATTAACAGCTCATTGGACTTAAAACAATAACCCGAATCAATAATAGGCTTCACTTTGCAGTATTTAAAGCATATATAGAATTGAGAAATAGGAATTTTATAAATTTGACGTGTCTGTCTGTATGTCTGTATTGGCATCGTAGCTTTTAAACGAACAGCCAGATTTTGATGCGATTTTTTGAGCTGACTTGAACGAGATGAAATCATTTACAAAAATCGATATGGAGTTATTCTTTTTTATGTCGAATTTTTGTATCTTCAATTTAATTTGTAATTCTATCGTCTTATATTAGCCACGATAAAATATTGGCTATCCCACTCATGGAAAACATTAAAATGCTTAAATAAATATTTTAAACGATATATTAGTTACACAAACAGTGACCAAGTATCATTGAAATATTAGTCTGTATAAAACTGAATAAATCTTAAGTTATATATTAACGGTAAGTGCAAGATAAGTTTTAGTGCCTATTGCTATTTACTACTTAAGATTATATAGTAAGTAAGCAAGTGCGACAGTAGATGTGGTTGTTCAAATGGTTCATCAAAATTATTCCCGTCTGATCCGCGGCACGGCTATCATAAACAATATTTTATAGACCATGTGTTATAAATGTCTTACGGTACATTAGCAAAAATCTTTAGGCCAAAGATATTACGACTATTCTAAGATTCTGATGGATTTGAAGAAAAGATGTGTTAGATATTTAGACGATACATTAATAGATATAGAATACATAAACCGCTCAAGTTGACTATATAAAACTTAGTTTTATCAATGTACCTAAGTGAAAATTTAGTTATTAGATACATAAGTGAGTCATTCAGTAGATAATGGAATAACTTTCAAGTAAATTATTGATCAGAACGTCGCCTGAATGTGTTTTACTTATTAATTCAATACACGATTCTTATAGCTTTGTTCATATCCCGGAAAGGTGTCAGACACTTCCTTATACTTTCACAAACTAATGTTAAAATTGAAATATGTATTGATATACATGTGAATATTTTTTGCTATTATCCCCTATTAACTCGCAACACGTGTTCAAATGTTTCGAGGCTGTCCCAAATCCGGTTCCCTGTTTTTGTTGCTCTAAAAATCTCTTTGATAATATAACAAAATGTTTGCAATAGCTTTGTTTCTTTTACGAATTAACTGCAAAACATTCAACAGGTGCATAACGAATTCGAAGATACCCAGAGAATCACGTAATATCGCTCTATTGTATAATGTCCCTAACATTTAACATCGGGCCCGGGGATTAGGGTTCAAACAATTCTTCAAGGCTCAGAATATAACATATTGTGTCTTCTATACGACAAGAAGTGTAGGTGATGGACTATAAAAAACAAGGCAGCGTCGAAAGACGTTAGGCCTGCGGAGATTGGTTGGGCGCGTGGCGGCAGGGGACGCGCCGTATTGATCTGCCAGCAGCACTCACCCTTCTTTCCGTCCCTCCCCCACCATGCCTCACCCCCGCCAGACAACACCGAAGCACTTACGACCCCACCTCACAGCCGTACCACCGACCAACACACCCCGGCGCAACGCAACCACACCCCTTTTTCATGCGAACATCGAGTCACGGGATTTTCCAATTCAATTTACGCAGCAATCAATACGTGCATGATTAAATGAAACAAAATACAATAAACTTTTAAAATAATCGAGCAAACATTATATGCGTATCTATAATATTATTGTACTTACTTCTATGGGGGAGCGAATTAAATGTCAACGTTGCGAGAAAAAGGGGCGCGCCGGAGATTCGTCTTGTGGTGCGCATTTTGGAAAAAAAGATTAAGAGCAAGCGACATGTCTCTTACCATATAGAGCAGGAACTTCGATTATTAAGGACACAATATGCGAGGAGGTTTTCGCAAGTTCATTGACTTGAACAACGTGCTGGCGACCGTCAAGTTAAGCCCGAATTTTATTCCAGAAACATGGCACAGGGCCAAACCTAACCAGACCCCGTCTAGTGTACTCAATTGATTCATAACGATTCGTAGTAACTACTACGAACTACTAACTACACAATTCTATGAAACGCAACCCCTATTCCATTTAATGACAAGCATCCCCCATGTTATTATAGGAGTATGGTATTATTAGTTTACAATTGTTATCGTTTTGCATTTAAGTGAGTCAATGTTTAGTGCTGACTCAGCATACACCGACTTCGTTGCAAGAATATGCCAGTGACGCACCCTGTGGCGTCACTCAAAACGGGAATCCTATGATTATGTTAAAATAGTAAAAATAATAATTCATCGTCGAATTCCTCGCGACAGCATTATACGAATAATAAAATTAGCGTGTGTGCTATTTTAAAGCTTAAATCACATTTTTTGTTTGTTGAGCATAGATATAACTTCTCCCGTAAAAATATATTTAAAAAACATCCAGCCTCTATAACAATATAAAATCAATTAAATTGAATAAACGAATAACACATTAGTTCATTTTATTAAAATAGGGGTTCAAATAAACTACTGTCATATTCTACAATGCAGGGGAATTACTTATGTAAATTGATTCAAGTCTACATCATCTAAGACATGAATCATGAAATATTCAAACAAATGTAAATTTATATATTATCTCTATGTTTTTATATAATTGTAGTATATTAGTTCCAAGAGGGGAAGCAATCAATAAGCAATCATTGATAACAAAGATTCCCTAACTGCAGTCTATTAAGTGAATCTTGGTCTGCGAGTAAACTTGATTGGCGAAGTTCGCTAAGGAACATCACTTTCTAGTGACTCATAGGAAGACAGCTATCTAACGCAGACGCTCAATAAGGAAGAGGGTAATAAACAAATTCATCTCTCCCATCTTATGTGGCTTCGACGCCCATTAAAACGCACAATGCTGCGCTTATCCATAGTTCACGAGGGGCATCTATATTTAAACTGTAAACATGACAAAGAAAAGGATGTTATCAATAATTAACTTGCACTTTTAGTGCAATAGGTCACATATTTTTAAAGGTTTTACGTTGTGAAGTGAAAAATTAGATAAATTAAAGTAGGCGACAAAGTGAAAGCAACAAGGCAGCGTTTTAGAATAATTAAATTCCGGTTTTTATAGCTGACCTATCCAACATCCTCAATAAAACCTCTTCATCTCGAGTTATAAAGTTAACAGTGAAATTTAATATTAATGATAAGAAAGTATATTTTGTAAGGTTGACTTGGGAGAGAACAAAAAAAATAACAACATTTTACAGTCTAATAAATATAATTAAGCACTCAGAGAATGAAAGCTGTTCGTAAAAGTGCGTGAGTACGTCGATTGTTCTCAGAAGACTTGGCCTAATTGAATATAATGGTGTTATTTAGTCTGATTCCATCGTGAAATATGACGAGATTCACAGGCCGAGTTTCAACCTACGGACAGGCGGCCGTCCCATTATAGTTCATTTTATAACTACTTACCTATTACATGTCATTAATTTAATAGCGCTATTGTGTTAGATTTGTAAATCTTTTAGTAGGTGTGTGAGTGTGAAGTCCCGTGTCCCTAGAAGGCAGATGCATTTCACATCTGTTCCACTGATCTATTTTTTCTTAACTATACTATTTATTATATTAAAAATTACTTTGGTATTGATTACCGAAGTAATTAATTAAATAATAAATTATAATCTAAGACGGAAAACAGACGGATTAATCATTGTTTAATCGGCATAGTATTTGTTTACCGTAAATAACGGTTAATATTTTGTTAACTTTTCTACATTCACATTACTGATAAGATTAACGATAAATATAAAATGAATCATTGTTATAAGAAATGTTACATTAAAAGATATAAAATTATTCTGATATATGCTTAAACAGAATGTTTGTTAAGTATTGAGAAACTTGTCTGTGAAAACTGAAAACTATCGAAATTGAATGTAGAAAGGTATGGTGTGGTCCAGGCAGTGTGGCTATACTGTTGGTTCGAAAAGACAGTTTATATTTTTGCGGCAGCTGTACTGAGAGCGCAGTCATTTACATAGCAAGGCGACGATAAGCGAGCTATATTTAGCCGAGCGGGGATGCGCCTGCGCCTGCCTTTCACCTCGTTCACACCTACGCACCTCCAGCCCCTGCTACCTCCAACAATCCTAACCATTCCACCCGACTAACATTATTTACAGGAAACGCGCCATTACGCCCTACCCAAAGACATCAACGCTAGAACGAAACACATCAAATCTATCAACAAAAAGAAACTAACTCCACATGTGAACAATACTCGTTAATTTTATTAAAACCAACAGTCGTAAAGGAGCCATCTTTCACAGTTAAGTGGCCGCTTTGTTAAGCTTGAAAGCAGTTAACATTAACAAGAAAAGTGGCAGATAAGTCATGAGCTGTCGTAAGTAGCCAGTTCGCGACCGGCATGATGCATTATCTGGACCACTGAAACGATAAAAACGTATAAAGAACAATGTCGGGCCGTCTCAACTGCCTATTGACTTCCATTTTTACTTTCTTAAATCATATTCCAAATATGGGCGTATTTTGTACATTGTAAGCAAATAAGATTCTTGGAATGAATTGAATAAGCGTGGAACAACAATGCAAATATTAAATCGCCGTCGATTATACTTTTGCGTATGGTCGTTAGAGTGTAAATCCGCTTTGGGCTCGGGCGCGGCACCCGGGGGCTACTGGCAGCCGATGCAAGTGTGTGCAGAATTTTCAATTGGGTATAGCTTATATTACTATATATATAAATTATAAGCTGTATTCTGTGCAACACGCTTCGGCAGATGTTAATGAAGCTGCATGCCGGGACTTGTTTTAAAGAATATACAACTCGTCTAATATACGAAATATCGAACGCCAATTTAATTAACGTGGTTAATTCATTTAGAACGGAAAATAATTTTAATTTAAAATTAACGAGGAGAAAACATCGGTGTAGATTAGACCACATTCATTACGTGCGTTCTTTGAGAAATTAATAATATTTCTTTAGAAGTCATTTTTTAAATTTTTGTAACAAAAAAAAAATAGTGAAACTCACCAAGCTTTTACTCGAATGACAACTTCGCCTTCAGCAGGTGTGGGTTCAGGTTTCTTTAGAATCTTGACTGTTTTAAGACCACCGAAGCCGGTTAGGACGACAGCACGCATCTCCTTTGGCGGCGGCGTCTCCTTTTCTTCTGTCGCCTTTTCTGGTGTTTCTTCTTGTGGAGTTTCAGTGGTTCCATTCTCAGTGGAAGTTTTTTCAGCCGCTGCGGCCGCGGGGGTGTCCGTGCTTTCTGTCATGTCTGTGTGGTTTAAGTATACTATCGGGTACTACGGTGAGCGTACGCGGTACGAATGAGCCCGGACGAATGAGCCAGCCAGCGAGACAACGCGTCGCGAAACGAATGAGTGGAGGGAAGGGCAAAGCGCGCGCATCGAGGGTGCCGGGCGGCGGCAGAGGGCAGACGGCGGCAGCAGGGCCGTGGGGGCGACGGGCGCTCGCCGAACAGGTGGCAGCCGCCGTACCCCCGCGCCCCTCGCGCCCCCTCCCTAATGCACTACACAGGACCTGGATTAACTTTATTACAGCGTGGCCACAGGCCAACATAAATGATAAAACCATAGCCGCGAGTCCTAGCCCCAAAACTCTAAGAACTGCGTAATTCAACCCGAACGTGACTTGGCAACAGAATCAATGTTAGATGTTAGTGTATAGAAATTGATACGATATTTGAACAATATCGCTTGTTACGTTAACAGCGTAGTTCTAAAACCTAGACCTAAATGATTAATTTCAGAAAATTGTAGGGAGTTTATTTCAAATTCCGACAATGTTGCGACTTGTTGAATAATACAACAGGTTTTGCAATAGAGTGCTTAGGCGATTGTTATTTTTACCGAATTTCCTATTTACAAGACGTAATGCGGCGCTTGATTACACACGATGATGCATTTATTGTGCATTGCTGCGTGACCTTCTCTTTGTCGATAACATTGCAGCATTATTTGTGATGAGATTGTGAACCATATACATGGCCCAATTAAAAATATAAACCATTAACTTTAAAAACATCTCTTCATTAATACTTGATGTCTTAAGGCCATACCTAGGTCTTAAAGTAACAAAAATGAAATGAGATTTATGTCGAATTGAAGATTTCGCTATCTTTTTAAAAGAGGTCCAATATATATCCATCGTATTGATACATATCTAGCTTTGTATCTCATACAATCTAGTATCAATCAGGACAACAACCATTAGGAGATTAGTTTCATTCGATTGAGCATTACTCGTCTGCCCCTCATTTCTCTTTCGTTACTTAAGCCAATTTGTCTTCATTCGTCACCTATTCTATACGGGTGCTCTGTATTTTATCAATTGTTGTTTTTTTACTTAATTAAATTATTATAATTGACAAAAAATATAATAAACCACATCCTTTTGATATGTTGTTAATTTTTAATCATTGATACGCACACATGAAATTCAAAAACGGATATATTTTCAGCAGGAATATCAAATCTGAATAACAATTTCTGTTGTGCAATTTTCAACCGATGAAAAATGGAGTTTGACGGGTGTGTGTTATTGTGTTTATTACTTGATACTGAATGCAATTGTAGATCGACTTGAAAGATTCTTTTTTAGAAAAATTCAACAAAGACTAAAAATTCTATACCTATTTATATGACATAACTGTTTCTTTGAAACTGCATTGTTACTGTATAATATTATGTTATTATTGTAAACATTCTACTCAAAAGAATGAAATAAAATTTATAAAAAAAACTATAGATAAGTACCAAACTGTCACCGAAAATCATAAAACCTTTTACCCTAATATTTTCTTTGTAGAATTATTATTTATTTTTTTATTACTTTTTGATACATTGAAGTCAGTTTGTAATTTTTATTAAGTAAGGAAAATTACTTTCTATTACTATCTACTTAATTAATTTACTTCATGAGTTAAATACTGACAAATCACACAACCCAGGTTATATTTATTTCAGCGTTACTACTCAGTACTGTCAGTCTAGAACGGCTAAAAGCACTGGTAATATTGTTTGTCTATTTTACAAGTACGTTAATATTTCTTAAACGATAGTCCTTAGCTTCCTTTACTAGGATTACAATAAGTGGCAATTGAAGTTAATCCGATGATACTTATGTTTTACACCGTTTTAAAAGGGTGTATGCTTAGCAAAGCCCTTGAGCAACGCTTCTTTTTCAATCATAATATCAAGGGATCTCGCCCTTGCCCTAAATAATTCAGGGCCAAACCACAGCTTCTCATAAGCTTTTATCTTTTATCTTTCTCGGAACCCAATATAATTAATGTCTTATACATTAACGAGATTCAGAAATGTTTGAACATCTTTGAATGCAAATAAGCTAGTTGAAATCCTACTTACCAAAGCCCCTCATGATTTCAATTTAAGGTAATTTTCCTACAGAAATTTTTAAAAAGAAATTTTCTTGCCTAATAACGAAAATTTAAATTGGCTGGACCATCGTGGTCTCGACTCGCCGCAAATGAAATTGCGTATCGCCTCTCAGTAGTCAAACCTGGATTTGCTTTAACAGATTTTTGGATTTAGTTATTATTTATTAATGCCTCTGCCAGGTCTCTGCGCACAAAAAAACATGTTTAATCTACGAGTCCCCTATTAAAGGCTTCCCGCACCTTTATACAGAATGTGCACATCATACATTTCACTCGTGCATAAGATTATTGAAAATTTGCTTCTTTGATTTAGAATTTTTCATATTGCGTTTTTTTATATCTTATATAACGAATTAGTGTCTATGTAAGTGTCTTGTGTTTTTGTGAAACTGTTAAGCACGTCTTTATTGTATTATTTTCTGTTTTCTTTGACGTATATTTTTTGTTTCTTGTTTTAACAAAAATAGATATTTTCGACTTTTAATACAAAGTTAATTGTTAAATAATAGACCCTTATCACCGATTGTATTTATATATAGTTGGCCAAAATGGCAAAGCTAAATACTCCTTATAACTTACCAAAGACAGAGCAAATGCTAATACAAGGTTTTCTATCTAGTATTACAAGCAATGCATACTCACTTGAGACTTGTCACAAAATCAATAACAAAAAACTTAGTCCCGACGTAGACCCAGATTGGTATTGATCGGTACGCTTGGGAAACCCACTACTCTTGACTTACCACACTACTTTTCAATAAGAATATTATTTAATACTTTCTCTCTTTATTTTTTAATATTTACTTTTCCTTAATGAAGGTAGGAACGATTAGCTAACACTTAATGAATATCGTAGAAATCCCTAAATATGATTTCTCTCTTCATACTTTACCGAACCAATAAAACGTCAAATAAAAAGTGAAGTATACACTTACATTTATGGCCCTGCTGGACCAGTTTTGATGATCTTTTTTAAAATTATTCATAGACGATTCGATCGACATCTATTAATCACAAAATCGATTTTGCTTATCCTAAGACTGACTTAAGCACTGAATCATTCAAAAATACATTAACCTACTTGTTTTCTTCACTTGTACGCCTCGCCATCGTCGCATACCGTAGTTTTAAATTTTAATATTATTATTATTATTAATCAGATATATATTTTTATTATAAATTTGATTTTAAAAAGTTTTTATATACCTATTTGAAAATTTCTTGAAACTATAGAATTAGCAAAGCGTTCAGACAGAATTCTTTGCCTACGATGGCAGTAAATCCTACATTCAATAAGTACGCCGCAAATGCCTGCGATGAGGATGAACGCATATTTACACACACTCATAAACTCGCCCCCTTTATCCTAGATAATAGTACTTAATACATACCCTAAGTACTGAATGAAGACTTGTCTTGAATCTAGACAGAAGTGTTATTTAGATCGTTAGGTACTTAGATTTCAAGCTAGTCGATGTAACATCGTTTTCTCGTCTGTGTTCTATAAATATTTCTATACCAATATTTCGGGATCGGTTCACATATTTAAGCATAATAGCTTTTACAATTTACGTTATTTTCATTGGAATTGGAACGTAAGACATTGTAAAAGACGACATTATGACAAGTTATAATTATTGTAACTACAATATTTTAGTAAACAAAAACTAAGAACGGAAGAAAACTGCATAAGAGACCTTCATTAATAAGACACTCCTTACTTTCTCATCTTTAGATATTTATTTTTCTTTTCTATTACTACCTGTCTGTTCGCGGAAATCTCGAATATAAGTCTACTAAAGATAAAGCATTTTTCTACTCTAAGGATAGCTAACACAAAGGATAGACGAAGTTATAGAAAAATTACAAATAGGTACAATGCGCTAATAATTGGAAAGCTTAAACATAGTATTAACTATTAAACAAATCAAATATGTTCTATTATCATGATATGGAATTATCGTATATCACTACATAGTATAAAACAAAGTCGCTCTCTCTGTCCCTATATCCCTTTGTGTGCTTAAATCTTTAAAACTACGCAACGGATTTTGATGTGGTTTTTTTAATAGATAGAGAATGATTGAAGAGGAAGGTTTATATATATGATTTATAGCCGTGCGAAGCCGGGGCGGGTCGCTAGTTAAAAATAATATGCAAAAAATATGAAGGGGGTATTGTAAAGCCCCTTTAAAGCTGGGAGGGGGGGGTACTAAAACAAACAATATTATACTCATAAAGACTATACTCTAAGCAATAATTTAAAAAAAAATTGAATGGATTTATCACAAATTTTACAATAATGAAATTATCACTAATATTTTTCCAACGTTTCGTTTGTTTAACAGATTTGCTGCTTTCAAAAGCAACTTTTCAGAAGCAATCTTATTAAACGTTGCGGGGGCCTAAGTGGGTCGGGAAGACGTACAGTTTAATTAGGTCGTCATTAGCGGTTCGCAAGTCTCAGGATACAGAAAACCCTAGAATTTTTCATTTCATTGTATAAAATTATTCTGTTTTGTACTTAGTTGTAATACCAAAAATTCACAAGGAAGATTAGTGTCGCTCACTTGTGTGACGACAATGAAAAAAATTGGGGCATTGTATTTTATCTCTCCTAATTAAAAAGGTATTTATAGTATGAAAGAACCCTTCCTTTAAGGTTTAATTGTTATTACTTCTGATAAACTTCAAGTATACAAAATAAATGTATACTATTTTGTATGTGCTATATAAAGTGCATAAGTTTCAAATTTTCAACAAAAAGATGTAAAAAATAAACTGAAATCCTATTTTCAAAATTCTTTCACTGACTGGCTAAAAACAATAAAATCTAGTTAATAATAAATATAATAGTGGTAAATTATTAAATAAATGATGCTTGTCAGTTCTGTGATAGGGCAGTTGTATGAGAGTTGTATGTATCAACGCAATATTGTAATAGGGCTCATAACGATAAATAAAAAAATATATTAAAATTAATAGGAAAAAAACTCCATTAAAAGAACTAAAATTCATTAAGCCGTGAGCGATTTAATTCTATATACAAATAGTTTGAAAATTCTACCTACCAACAACAAACTGCTTATTTTTTTAAATTACTATAGACTTCTATATCAAAATCATCCTTATAATCGTCACAAAACTCTTGTATGTCTTCATTTCTTTCCTCGAATTCTTCTTCCTCGATATGTGGGACAACACGATTTTTTCTTTCTTTCTGCAACTTATTTTGAAGAATCTGAAACAAATTTATTTAAAGACATTTTAATATGTCTCCATGTATACATATCGATTCATGAGAAATGTGAGTTTATTTTTACTCCCGCCTTTTCGTAGACAAACCACCACAGACCAACACATTTATTTACACCATCTATAACTCAAGACTGGATCGACCGATTTTGATGATCTCTGATTTGTTGGATTCGTTTAATCCGAGAATAGCAGAATAATTATTAAAAATATAGAAAAATTCACGAAAATGTTTTAATGAAGAAAATTCGTTTCCTCATACATTTTCTATGGAATGTCGTTTAGGTGTCACGTTATTATTCGGAACTCTGAAGCGATACGAAGTTCGCGGGGTTCACTAGACGTACTATATATGTTTTTAAGTAATATATACAAAGGAAAAAGTGAATACAGGCGAGGAAAATCTCTTTTCAGGTTTAAAATATCACTAAAATAACAGTCAAAAAGAAATCTTTTAACTAATATTAGGGTATATTTCAATAAATGTAAAAATGTACAAACAGCAAGTTACGTTGATCTCTTCAAATATCATATTCAATAGACGAACTCTTTTGGAATGAAAATGAAAAGGCTCAATTGCCATTCGTGTGACTCTATCAAAGGAATTTTTTTGCTAGTATAAAATTTTAACTTATTCAACCAAGTTGCAACTATGCCACTCCGTTCAATGTTTCTTACAATGGCAGCTGTGAAAAATGACCTAATTAATAATTATCAATTAAGTAAAGAAAATGGTTTACTAGGCTTTTCACACAATTTTTTAACCGACATCGGAAAAGGAAGAGGTTCTCAATTCGACGCGTATGTTTTTTTTTTCAGAACTTTCGACTGGGTTAACAGATTTTGATGATTCTTTTTTTTGGTTGACAATTGGTGCTTCCAGCGTCGTCCCATTTAAATTTCATCACAATCTGTTCAGTAGTTTCAGAGTTACAATTTTTTATTGTTAAAATTATATTGCATAATATTCAGAACGAACCAAAATTTTGAATTTTCTTTGACTTTAACCAAAAGACAGAGAAAATTCAAAATGTCGAAAATTTCAATATACACGCGATCCGGATCGCTTTTACTTTCATCCCTTAACATCATCATCATGAGCTTCTGTGTAAACACTTTTACGAAAAAAGTAAAGTCAAAGTCCTCGTGTATACAAATATAACATATTGCGTATATAACACAGTATTTGTTTACTAAAAATCCGTAAAATATATAAACGAATGAATCATGTAACAGTATGAGTCATTTATTTGTGAGTACTCTGTTTTGTTTAATGTTTTCACTATCTTTGGTAATCTCAACTTCCGTAAACTAAAAATATAGGTTCGCAAAAACTACTATCTAATATTTTTTAGTACAACTGTAATATTATCAGGTCATATTGTAAGCATAATACACGTCACTTAAATAATATGTAGGTATAGTCACATCTAAAAATATGTTCATTCTTCATGTCAAAAAACTATTACCAATGTGAACTAAAATTGTTAACATGAACTTCATATCGCTTCAGAGTTCCGAATAACGTATCATCTAAAACGTCATTCCATAGAAAATGTATGAGGAAACGAATTTTCATGAACACTTTTTCGTGAATTTTGCTGTATTTCTAATAGTTATTCTGCTATTAGATATATAGACGAATCCAACAAAACACATATCGAAAATCGGTCCTGATCCGGTCTTGCATTACCCTTAGGAAACTATCTCTAAGGATAATTTCAAAATACCACTTCATCGTACTTAATTTGTATGTTTTACTTTGTATATTTAGAGATAAGGGTATTCTATAGGACGAAATTAACGCGGGTGAACCCCGGGGCAGAACTAGTATAAAGATATAAATAGATACATATTCTTAGACGCAATTTTATAACACACGCTAAAATAACCCTAACAGTTATTTTAAATTAACGTTATTTTGTATGTATGTACATATTTACTTAATAGGTAATGAAGTACAAAACAATCTAACAGAACTGAGATTTTTATTTTTATGTTTTTTTATTTAGCTGTAGATTTTACGAATAAAAAAATATTTATAGGAGCGTCTAGAGAGTAGCTTACCAACAATTGGTTAAGACCAATTTTAAAGTCTTCCTTTGCTGAAAAAATTTGGATCTAAAAAAACTACTTGTAGCTTAGTAGGTTCAAAAATCACGAAATATCACAAGGAGGACGGGTAGGTAATATCACGTGTATTTATTTCTCTTTGAATGCGCCATTTCTAAACCAAAAAGCTTTTACACCTTCAAAAAAAAAAAAAAAAAAAAATGCAACCTTAATGTCTATCTGGACATTTTTATCATGATGCTGAATGTTCCAAAATTTAATCAGACCAGTATTTACAGATTTGGGAAATTTCAAAATACTGTATATCAAAAAAATACACGTTATTTTTGGGTAGGGGTTAAAAAGTTGCTAAAAAAACATCATGTGATTAATGGACGACCTCAACTGAATAAACATAACACTTATCTTTGTCGTTTTACTAGTCAAGTATTATATGTATCTATAATTATATTGTGTTCAAGTAAAAATATTTTCCTCGCTCATTCGAATTCCATACACTTAAAGAATATAAGAGTAACTTTCAAGAATCAACAATCTATTGACTTACAAATTATGCAGAATACATCGATGCCAATGTATCAATAAAGCAGTATAAATCAATTAATTATTCATAATATGATGATATGCCTTTCTTACTTTGCAAAAATAATTCTATACAAAGTAGGATACTTATGGTCTGTTGTTTCATTTGATAAAATATATAGTTATCTAAAAGGAGACTAATTTCAATAAAGTTAATATGGGCTAGGCCTCAATAATATATTTTTATTATCTAGCGTAACTTAGACCGAAAAATATACCTACTTAGTATTATAAGAAACTTAGTAATATTAAACTTAGTAAAATTGTAACAGTCTTTTTCGTTGTTTGATTATCTTTTCGTGGCCAATAAATTTTATAAGACTTGTGTAAAAATTAAATCATTTATGCTTAAACAACTTCATCGATTTTGGTATTCGGGTTTTATTTATTGTTTTATTGAGAAGTATACGGCAATCAGAAATTATAAGTAATCCCGTTAAGTTTTTTCAATTTTGTGGATTTCCAACTTCAATATTTATTTTTGTACCCCCGAGAATCGAACCCAGATTTAAGTAGATTTCCATGACTACAATTCTAATATAAACAATTAGTAACACTTATTTCAGACTAAATAAATCTGTATATATATAAATAGCGTTCGTACTCCTCTGAAGCGCTTTGACCGATTTTTATGAAATTTTATATATATTTGGTAGGTATTTTGAAAATAGGTCGTTAAGTATTTTTCACTCTCCTATGGACCTATACCCACCCAAATTCCTTTAATCGCGACAGCGGGTAAAACCATTAGTCACAGTTAGTACTACATAAAATAAAAATTACCTGTTGTTTCATTAAAAACTCAGCAATCTCGTTCTTCTGTCCTTTGACATCGATTTCGGATGGTGACGCGTTTGTAGTGCGGTAAGATATCACAGGAGACTCTGACTCGAGATTCTCCCAGGCTTCTCTCGTCTTTTTTCTAGCTGCTAACAATCTAGACAACAAAAATCTATTTAGCAATAATTTACTCGCGATTTAGTATACGTGAGCATGAAAAATATAGGCCAGTCACTTGGGCAGAGGCCGATTTATCAGTAAAAAATTATTAATTATACATATAGACAATGTGTTAAATTTTTCCCAACATAAGAACTGTATAATAAATAATAATATTATAGACATACCTATATAAATAATAATATCATCCACATACCTATTCATAATTTTTGTATGATCAAGACCATAGACACAATTTGTCATTTCAGGAATAGGATCATCAATTATTTCCTCATTATCTTCTAATTGCTTTATTTTTGCCTGAAATCAAAATTTCATAAATCCATTAAATTTTTCTTGGAATTAAATATTTTGGTATTACATTTTATTTATTTAGGGTTCACCCACAGGCATTAATAACATACAAATAAACTTAATTAATTATGAGATACAATTAGAAACTAAGGGCACTTCTTTAAAGGACAAACACAGTATGCAAAAAAAACAGTAAACAGAAAGACAACACAAATTTATAAGATGAGCCCGTGGTGCAACTGTGAGGCAGACCCATGGCAGAACACATCAAAAGGTCAGCGTTGGTTTATATGCCTACATACACAGGGAAAATTGTTTGAATAGAATACAGTTCGAAGGAAAGTAGGAAGGAGATGTTTGATTTGTCATCGAGGGAATCTTTATGATATTATGTCAGGTTTTCAACAGATTATTTTTTATCATATGTATATGTATATGATAAGAAATATATATAATATAAAAAGTTAAAAAAAACTTAAAATTTAATATTGTTTCAAACTTAATAATATTACAGAACAGTTTAAGAGGATGAAGTATGATTGTTCCATCAATTACTAAAATATTATTTTAAAAAAAGTCTATTTTTTATATTATACCTATTGTCAATACTACTTCTTGAAACTAATAATTTTATTCTGTACCTTGACTTCTGGTGATAGCTTCAAGTTTAATGTAAATTCAGACTTTAACAGCTCTCCCATGTCTGTCGGAGTGTACTCCTCTCCATAGTCAGCTTGTAGTAATCGTCTGTCTAACTCAACGATCTGAGACTCTTGCTTATCTGGAATGATAATAGTTATCATTCATTATACTAAAGAACTACTAAATAAAGAGCTGTGTAAGCCAAATTTAATAGACTTTCTATATGGTAATTTCTAATTATCAGAAAATTTTAAATGGCAAAAGTCATATTTGAGTTCCAAAATTATATTCCATTGGTTATTTTATTATTTCATAGAAAAATGTTATCTTGATAGTTTTAATTATATTTATAAGTTTTATATACCTTTAACAAAAATTATATATGGTACCTCCCCCATTAATCTAAGTGTAGACAACTCATGTCTCAAAGGTCCAGCAATATAATGCAGTAGTGATTCTGTATCTTCATCACTTGAGTCACCCTTGCATATCCAGAAAACATTGATGGATTTGAAGTCTTTTGCGATATTAACCTACATGAAAAACTTTTAATATATTGAGAATAAATAGGATTTTATTACAATAAATATCAACTCTTTGTGTATTAAAATGAAACTTTCAAGATGAGCATAAGTGCATTATTGGAGTGTAAGTGCAAAAATCATAAATTATGTAAATCACCTTAGATATTTCAATTCCTCGCCCAATAATATTCATTGAAACAGTGCCAGTAGACATTATATCTGTTATGTGTTTCATAAATAATTTATTTAAAACTGCTACTCTGCGAACACCACGATTATCTGGCTCTTTTTGAGTTTTTGTCAAACTTTTAATACTTGGAAGTATATGTAAATCATACGAATGAGATGGAAACCATTGCCTGAAACAAACAACCTCATCAGCAATGTTTACCATTTTATGAAGTAATGACTGAAATGTATACGAACCGTTTACTTTTCGGATTCAGCATCTTATGTAATTTCAGTCCTTGTTTCTTCATGTTATTAAGGACACAAGAACTATGGTAAAATCGACGCATCATTTTTGTAGTTGTTTTCAGAAAGTTATCACATTACCGTACAAATACTCAATATGAAAACAATTAAACCGTGATTAACATACAGTATATTTTAAGTACATATTACCAACATACAATAAGCATCTATCAGTTTATCTAATTTATTTGTAAATAATGTTGGTTCATTAATTTCATTTTGATTTATTGTTCTAAACTTCTAAATTCTCTTTTCAATTTCTACTGACAAATTTTTTGAAATTTTGAAAGTAATAAGAACTGTCATTGTCAAATTTTTTTCTATCATATTTCTGGCATATATCAAAATGTCAACTTCGTTGAAAAGGTGCCCCGCGCAAGTACAAAACTGGGAGTCCGAGTGTAACGTCAAGTGTTTAATGTGTATTATTCCCGCCAACAATCTGTCAAAAGATTAAAATCGGGATAAGTTTTATGGATTACTAAGTATTGATTGTATATTTTATTTAATGTTTTATTATTGTTAATTAACCATTAGTAATTTAAAAGATAAAAATGTCAAAGCCGGAAGAAAGTGATGAAAGTTGGATAGCCGCTATGGACGATCTATGTTCGCAATTAAACGTAGATCCTGCGGCTATAAAAAAATCAAAGGAATCATTTGCTGAAATTAGGAGAAACTTTACTTTAGACGTATGTTTATTACTTTAAATATGTACCTTAAAATTTCTCTTAAAGATACTTTTCACCCTTTCATTGCTTATCACCTGCGTACCGTATTGTTTCATTTTTATTTACTGTTCATAGCTTTAATCTGATTTTTATTAAATAATTGCTTGTGAGGTTGATTAACAGGTTTTTTATTTTTCCAGGGTGAATCATTACATTGGATGGCATGTGCTCTCTATGTGGCTTGCCGAACATCCATCACACCCACTGTAGAATTAGGGAAAGCAGTAAAAGGAAATTGTGTCAGTCTAACAAGATTACTTAGATTATGTAATATTAGGTAAGTTTGTCATCTTATCATCAATTTAAATAATAAACCTATAGTTACAAGAGTTGCATTTACCAATAATTTTATTGTATTTTAACATTACAAGTATGCACATAATCTTCTTATCTCATGTTATTTCAAATGTTGTATAAATATTATCATTGATATAAAAAATATTTTCTAATATTTAAATTTTCTTCTAAGACATAAATTTACATTTTACAGTCTTATTCAGTTTTTTACCAAAATTAAGAATTGGATGGATATGACTTTGATGCCAGCTGATTTTAAAGAAAAAATCAGTAGATTGGAGCATAAATTTGCTGTTTCAACAATTTTATTTAGAAAATTTCAACCATTATTTCAAGAAATTTTTATTGGCTTAACAAATGAACCAGTAAAATTAAAAAGTAGCAAAAAGCAAAAGTAAGTATCAAGTATATTAATAATTATCTATAATAACATTAAGACTAGTTTCATGAAAATTATTTAAGTCCAATTTTCCTGTAAGTTGAATTGTTTAGTGTAATTGGCTTTAGATTGAGATGTAGAATTTTTTCTTTTTATTATTAAAATGTGTACAATATAAGTATTGTTTTACAGACTTCAACCATGCAGTACTAATGCATTATTTAACTTCACTTGGTGCCTCTATGTAAGTGTGAAAGGAGAGTTTCAGAATTCAGCAGACGATCTTGTAGATATGTACCATTTGCTCTTGTCCTGCTTGGACTTTATGTTTGCTAATGCATTTATGGCAGATCGAAGAGATATCCTTAACCCAAATTTTAAAGGTAACTTGTCTTTTTTATTAGTTTTAATTATTATTAAGAGTAGATTTTGTAGTGGAAGTTGTTGAATATTTTAAAATATGCAACTATTACATCACTGAATCTTAGAGTAGTACTAAAAACTACTAGATAAATTGAATAATCAGTTTTTTTTTTTTGTTAAATAAATTTTAAAAACTGTTAGGTTCTGTGATGATTTTTAAATAATTATAATAATTTTAAGGAGTTTTGTTGTTATCAGCAAAACTCCTGATATGATCATATTATATGATCATATCTAAATAATTTTAAAACAATTCTATTGATTATTATATTTGAAAGTATTCTAAGTATTATATGTACTGGCAAGTCACCCGTTTGACGGCGGCCAATCGGAAGCCTCCGTTGATTTATTTTTAGAAATGAGTTCAAGACAGACGGAGGCAAAAATCATTCATTCGGGATTTAGCTTTAGAACTGAACAGTCGCTCTGATTAAGTTTGTGAGTCTCTAATTGAAAGTTGTTATATCATTGTGCTTTATATTATTATAAAGTGAAGTTGAGGTTTAATTTATCAAAGTTCTGTTATAAAAAGTTGATTGCGAGAGGTCCAGTCCAGGCTTAAGAACGGTAAAAAATGTTTCAAATTGGAAGACAAAAGTGGTATAGTTGTGTGACTGTTTTTTAAATATAAATAATAATTTTCATATTTTATATTCTCGCAGGACTCCCAATGAATTGGTCAGAGGAAGACTATGAGCTACCAAAAAATCCACCATGCATTATATCAGTACTGTGTGAACTTAAGGATGGACTTGCAGTTCAGGCTAGAACTATGAAAGATTATAGTTGGAATAGCGTTATTAAATCTTTCTTTGAAAAGGGGGTAAGTAATTTCAGATGAATTTGTCATCTTAATCCAATGTCTACATTATGAACTGGATTATTTATTGTAAAAGAATTTTAATTTTTAACCGACCTGTGTATAACATTTTAATAGTATTAAATTTTACAATAAAATAGCTCATACATTAAAATACATAGGCTGCCAATAATAAAGGTATTCTTCAAATTGGCGAATGTATACCATGCTAATAATGTCTCAAAGCCTTATTTTCAAAATAGTTAATCAATAATGTAATAAACTTTATTACATTATCAATTATATTTTATTTCCAATTCACTTTGTGCAGCAAGAAATGCATTCTTATCAAGATAAATGTTGTTTATCATAAAATATTATTATTATTATAAACTTTCTAGAAGTGATAAAGTAGAAAGTAGATAAACTTTATCTCTTAAAAAAAGCGATTTGAATAAATATTTTTTTAAGTAATAATAGTGAGAAAGTAAATGCCCGAAAATTTGATTTTAGATATTTATATGAGAAAATTTCATATGTAGCGTAAAATATCCAAATTGGAGAAGTTTCATGATGTTCGTAATATATTCATTGTAATGGTATTAAAATATAGACCAAACTATAACTTAATTTTTTTTTAATTCAATAATAAATGAGAGAAATGGACTAAATTACGAATCGCGCCAGGACTTGCTCTTTTTCTGTTTATTTACATAATTTACAAATTACCATTTAAATTAGATTTTTAACTTCAGCCATCTTGTGATAAACGGTCGGACGGCGCAAGTGCTCAATAATATATTCGTACGTATTCGTCGAATACGCGTCGTTTAGGCAAATGACGTCGCATTATTGATGAAATTATTCTTGCAAGCGCAACTTCAAATTCCCATAACTTTCATTTCTAGACATATTTTATTGATTCCTTGACGTTTATGTTTTATTTTACTTATATTTTCATACTTCATTTAAAAAATGGAAACTTCTCTGTTGATTCTAAAATAATATGATTATATATTTTTTTTTACTCTTACAGATATTAAAAGGAGATAGCGAAAAACATTTATGTGTATTGGATGTTGGAAATTTCGATGTAAATGTGAAATCATTGAACAATTTATACGAAACATATGTATTAAGTGTGGGTGAATTTGACGAGAGAATATTTTTGGGTATGTTTTATGATATAAATTTTTCATCCTGCAAATTTGAAAAATTACCAAAAATGAAAATGTATAAAAGACACGATATTATATACACATTTCTTTATTATCAGCAAATCAAGATATAAATTAGATTCGAGGTTCATACAATAAATAAAGATGAGTTAGTTCTCTATTACGCTGACTAGACTCATACCTTAGAAACCGTTTTTTTTTTATACACTTCGTTGCAATGGAGTGCAACGGGCGGCCTTATCAGCGATCTCTTTCAGGCAACCCAAATCAACAAAATGGCGAGAGCGAACGGTCTCGGTCTCGCTCGCGAACTGGCGCTCATACATTTCCTAACGTCAAGTACGGTCGCGGTTCTCATTTGGGCACAGCTCTTTTTAATATCTATATAAATGACTTCAAAGCCATTTTTCATAAAGCTTGACAATACTCAGCAACTATACTCACGTCAGATGACGTCATCGGCTTCCAAAACGACTTAAATATGTTATCTAATTGGTGCAATAACAAAATTAATTTAAACATTAAAAAATGCTTTCATATAGTCGTTAAGAACCTGGGTATTTTAATCGATAGCAGATTAACTTACGAATCTCATATAGATAAAGTCAACAAATGAACTAAAATTCTTGGCTTCGTGATCAGGAACACTATATAAATTTAAAGATCTTAAACGACTCTTTATAAGTCTGATTCGGAGTCGTATTTATATGCTATTGCAGTGCGGTTTGGCGACCATTTTGCCACATCTTGAGGTTAGAGAAACAAAAAAGGTTTACTTGGCACTTGTCTCGCAACTGAAGTCCAGATACAAAAACGTTTCAAAGAATATACTGGCTGCAAAGATTTCACTAAAAAGTAAAAAAAGACAAGACAAGTCAGTGTCAATTGACACAAGATGTCGCAATTAGACTGGTTTAATTCAATATTATCATATTTCCTCAAAAATACATTTAATGTTACATCTGACGAGTTTGATGATAGATACGACGATGCAGGTATTTCACGGTTACGAATTAATTCCACTCGATTCGCCAACTTGAAGTTTAGCTTATCGTATTACCGTTTCGTTCTAACGCTCTGCTTCTAATATAACTGAAAATTATTTATAGACAAACAAAATGTTGGTGCAATATTGTTTGTGAGATCTTGGAAAACGGTTAATGTTGCGCCGGAAGTACTGGGTTCGAATCCCGTGAGGACTAATGATCATCTACTTACCTATCAATAAAATGATCAATGAAACAGAATCAGCAATATATCTGCCCCATGCCTCATGCCCCACTAGGGGTGACGGGAGTTCACACAATTCCAAGATTGGGCCTGTAATTGTTTTCCATTTACTGCTATGAATACAATGGCTGATGAAATGACGTAACTATTAATCAAAAAGTGTCTTAACTAGTTACATCATTATTATTTCATTCGTTATTTTTCATGGAAATTTATTTTATCCTCTAGAAAATTGACAATAGCAAATACTTTTTCAGGTGACCACGCGCAAGAGCAAATCGGTACCATGAAGAAAGTATCGGATACTGAAATATCCCAAGTCATAGCTAATTTCGGACCAGTAAGTAAAACAATTTTTTAAGAGTCAAAATTCCTATTCCTATTCGTCCATCTTTCAAAGACCTTCTTTCTTTGACCCCTAAAAATAATTATTTATGTATTTTTATCAAAAATTGATTAAGCTTTTGGCTGCAATACCTGGTTGTAAGTTGAAATGTCTTGCTTGCTGAATAAAAGCCTCCTCTTGAAAAGATTGATGATAAACTGCGCAAGAAATATCGAGGAACGTAAGGAGTTGAATTCCTTCGCTGTCTTGTCTTGTATTAAAGAAGGCTATCAAATCATGCATTGCGGCACTTATAGCTTGTTTACACGTATTAAGTAGGCAAGTGATTAACTTAATTTTAACTAAATTCCCGTGTTTAAACAGTAACTTAACAGCATTTTAGTCGCAAGTTGTTAACGATAAAGAATAGAATAGAGTCTATTGTTTGTTAAGTAACCGTCGCCCGCATCGCGCATTCCCCGGTAGGCGTGGCCTTTACTAAATTTGCTTTTAGTTTTCGTTTGGACGCAACAATTTAGCGAAATCGGTACCAGCTGCTTACCATTGTGATCGAACTTAATAGATTTTAATTTTTATACGTGTAAACACTCGACTACTTAAAATTTAGTTAAAATCAAGTTGAAATTAAGTTAATCACTTGCCTACTTAATACGTTTAAACAAGCCATTAATTATGTCTACAGCGAAGAAATGAAACTTCTTTCATCTTTGTACTTCTACCATATACCAGCAGTTAAACGTTTAAATAAAATGCTTAAAAAATGACAAATCTTGATGGAAAGTTTTTTATACAGTATTTTTGGACAAGTAGAGGGAATATTAATTCAGTTAAATGTTTTTTTATTAGAGTAACAAGGCTTGCCCAGACACGCCTCTTACTGGACGGCGATATCTCGGACGCAGAGCTGAAGAATTGACACCGGTATCAGAAGCAAATAACAGTTTAGCCCGACTTGCGGCGTTTCTCAGGCAGTCGAAACCGCAACCATCTGCTTCTCTTATGAAGCTTTTTACGTGAGTCAAATATAGCAAACGCGAATTTCCTTGATCGTTGTGAATATAACAATTATATAATGGAGAAGTTGAATGATGTTGTTAATATTATACTCAAAATAATGGTTTTAAAATATAGATCAAAACTAGTCAATCACTGAAAAAAAATTTGAAATCGATTAATAAATGATGATGATAATAGATTATTGAAGAATACGTATTTCTGATTCGCATGTGACGTCATTTGACCTATCTGCGTGTAACAAAATTATTCTTGCCAGCGCAACGTCCCATAACTTTTTCATTTCTAGAGATATTTTATTGATTCTTTCACGTGTTTGATTTATTTCACCTTAATTTTTATAATTTATTCATTAAAATAGGTAAACTTCTCCATTTGGTTTCGCTCGATGTTTACAGCGATCAATAAAAGAAGCGAAACCATACTATATACATGTAATTTAGTACCAGTGTTTCCTCCGTTCTTTTAAAAGTGGAGGCGAGGCTAATAAATAGAAACCTGTTAATACTAATATTATTTTATTGTTGTTATGAGATGATTCGTTATTTCTGTACTTTCTCACAATTGAAAATAGTCTTTATTACAAAGAGTTAAGGTGTATTTTCACCTAAACTCAGTTAAGTAAAGAAGGAGACAATTTTATAAGATAGGGTTTGAAAAAAGCATTTTTCAACAGAGAATGTGGCGTGAGTGATGAGACAATAACGAAGAAGGTAATTGAACCGTGTAATACGTGGATGGAGCAATTTGCAGAAAGTCTTAAGGAGAACAAATGTAGTTCTGAGACCGTATCATATAGATGCAATATGGTCACATGTTTGTACTATAAGGTATTTGAACATATACTGCGCGAGGAGCATAGGAAAAAACCACAGGTTTCGTTACAGGTTAGTATTATTTCACCCTCAGGTCAGTTAGCCTTTGATAGAATACTTATTTTTATATATTTTTTTGCTTTTACTTGCGACGAATAATACCTAGGTAGCATTAGAAGGTATACGAACTATACTAAAATTTGCTGACAAAGTCATTTCCCTTAGGGAGTCAAAATTAATAACTGACAATTATGTCAAACGCTACAAGATGACATTAGAAAAGTTTATATTGTCAAAAGCACTAAGAAGGTGATATTAGAAAAGTTGATATTATCGTTTTCTTAAAATTTCTAATGTTCCGCGCAAGTTTCTTAATTATTTATTTCATAAGAACCTTTTCCAGAACAAAAACAACAAAAAAAAAAAATCCGATTGTATGCCCACGTTCGGAAGCGCGTACATACATTTTGGTGATTCATTTTTATTTATATTGTTCAGGTTCTTCTTTCACAAGAGACATATCAATTGACAGTATATGCGTGTTGTACCGAAGTTGTGTTGCATTCATATGGGGTCCACTCGCTAAGGTTTCCTCGGGTCCTACAGATATACAACCTTAGCGCTTTCCATTTCTACAAGATTATTGAGTTGGTCGTTAAGGCCGTAGTTGAGAAGTTGAGCAGGGATGTTATTAAACATTTGAATGCTGTAAGTATTTAATTATCTTGAAATAATTATAAGATCACAAAATATTTTTTTATCATATATATGATTTTTTATATTAACCTGCCACAGACTACCACCTGCCACGACCCCAACACATTTCTCTCGTTTTATCTGTTTTTAATAAATTCATCATATAATTAATATATGTCATATTACATATAAGAGGTACATTACGAGAATGTATATGTAACTGAAAACTGTCTCTTATTAACTTTTATTAGCCAGACTAATATAAAACATCTACTAATTTTGGTGAAATTTTATAGGTTGAAGAACAAGTCCTGGAGTCATTAGTGTGGACCTCAGATAGCCCGTTGTGGCAGCAACTTGAAAATAATCCCGTGCCGCCCTCCTCTAAGGTCACTATACCAGAATCGCCGCTTAGGAGAGGTAACTTCAAACAGAATAATATAAAGCTCGGGTTCTGGGTTATTCTTATTTAAAACTATATTAAATAAGAGAAACCCGCTTTGGGCTATATAACTGTATTTTTATTTGTTATTGTTAAGGTTTTAGTCATTTTCGCACTTGCAATTTCCCTTTATTACGTTTATTTTCCTTGTTGGGTTGCCCGGAAGAGCTCGCTGAATGAAGCCGTCCGTTAGGTTATGAGCTTAGATAGTAATTAGCTTAAGTTTTCTCATTTTTATTATATTATTATTGCAACGAAGTGTAAAAAATAAATATATTAACTTCTGGTTTTATGATCTTAACGAATTCATAGGTGGACTCCAATCGCCAATATCGACTGCCGAACGATACCCGTCCCCAATGGCCGATCAGGCGAAAAAACAACTTTTTAAGGATAACGTCAAGCCAGGGCAGTCATTATTAGGTGAGCATATTATTAACTTTTATTTTTCGTTGAACGCGCCATTTCTAAACCAAAAAGCGGCCAACCTGTGTCTGTCGGGACATTTTTATCACGATACTTAAATTTCCAAAGTTTAATCAGATTATACCTGTATTTAAAGATGTTCTGAAAAAATTAATATTCTTTGTACCAAAAATAATATAACCTAAAACCTCACCACACAGCACCAAGAGGGGGTTAAAAAGTTGCCAAAAAAATCAAATGATTTATGGACAACGCTTAAACACTTTTTCGTGAACTTTTCTATATTTTAATAATTATTCTGCTATTCTGCTATGCTGAATCCAACAAATCAGAGACTATTAAAATCAGTCCATCCGCCCATGAGTTATAAGGTGCAAATAATCCGACTTTGTTTTACTAATATATGTTGTATATTTACGACCGATTGGCGCAATTGGTAGTGCTCCTGCCTTCTGCATCGAAAGGTCCTGGGTTCGAATCCCGGAAGGTGCATTAATTTGTGTGATGAACACGAATGTTTGTTTCCGAGTCTCGGTTGTTTATAAACTTATATATGTATTTATTGTGGTACCCTCGTTGTTTCCGATTACCATAACACAAGTGCTTAATCTACTTTGGGATCAGAGCAATTTATGTGAGTTGTCCCAATTATTATTATTTAATATATTTTACAGTACAAACGAATACGAAAAATGAGCAGCCGACTCCAGGCCCTAGCAACGGCAACGCCGAGATGACTCCTAAAACTCCTAATACAACGCCTAAGAAAAATAATAATTCACTCATGTTATTCTTTAGAAAGGTATTTGCATATATCTATCAATTTAGTAACAAATTTACAGTCTTGTATCTGTTTCACTGAATTATGTTGAAAGGAGATGCAAATTTCAATTATAGTGGAGTCATAATTAATAGGTAACATTTGACGTCTATCAGCTTTATCTTCACAGTGAGGTGCCATTTCGATTAAAGTGAATGAATCGATACGGATATGGATATGTGAATTTTTAAAATCATCAGGCGAATCCCTGTCCCTTTATTATTTTTTCTTTCGTAAAAAGAATAATAAATATAATTATGTTTTATTATAATCACAACGTGGTTATTAATTTATGGTGATATTCTTCACAAGTAATCATTGCATTCGATTCTACTTATTAGCTTTTGATTTCTAGAGTAATATCCCTAATGTTTAAAAAGAAAAAGGGTTACTGACATTACATTTTTTAGATCAGAAATTGTTTATTATATTTAGAATGGTTTATTAGTGAAAGCAAATCGTAAAATTACTCGTAACGGTCATTATTACAATAAATATGTAATCATTATTGAAAAAAGTTAAGCAATTGTGTAGTTCTAACAAAACGAAAAAATATATTATTTTATGCCGCCGTTACAAGGTTACGTTGTTGAATTTTGATGAACTGTCAAATGTTACCTATTAAAATGACTAGTATAGTTGCAATAGCATTATTTATTATATTATCACGCCTATTTCCCAAAGGGGGCAGTGGCCACAGATTGCCACCTGCCACAACCCCTACATACCTCTTTCGCTTCATCCACTTTCAATAAATTCATCATACATGCTCGATGATTGCGGGTGCTTTTGACCTGCCCCTTCTCAAGTACATCCTTGATATATGAAATTTACGACTAGGTCTACCAGCACTTGATATATTTAATAAAGTTGTGACTATGATTAATAAGCATGCTAACAGTATATTTAAACACAAAATATTTCTTTAAGTAATTAAAACTGGGAGGGTAGAAAAATTTATCAAACTCCTTGCAGACATCCAATAATAAATTTCGTGTTGGTGTACCCTTCCAAATTTTTTTGATCGCGAGGTTTAGTAAAACCGCCAGCTATTTTTCTGTAACATCTTTCACCGACTATTTTCTTAGGAAGTAAAATCGACCCGTTGTCCTTTCAAAATGGAATATTTCTTATTGTTTAGTTTTTTATTGTAATTGTCAAATTTCAGTTTTACAGTCTAGCAGTGGTCCGAATAAGCGACCTGTGCACGCGGCTTCGCCTCACCGATGACGAATTGAAGAAGAAAATCTGGACATGTCTGGAATACTCCATTATACATCAGACACAGCTCATGATGGACAGACATCTCGACCAGATACTGATGTGTGCTGTTTATGTAATTTGTAAGGTTAGTACGAAATGGAATTATCAAAAATCTTTTCTATACATATCACAAACTTTACAAAAATACAGTCTATTTGTGGCATCGCATTTCTGAAACGAATGACCGATGCAAACCTTTTTTTTTTTTTTGTTTGAAACATGATTGGTAGATAGATATTAGCTATATTAAAGTCAACGTTTTTTAAAGTTAAAAAAATGTTAAAATGAATGTTTCAAACTATCGAATTTTATTCATAGAATTTTTGTATATTATATTATTGAAATGGTAGGTAATAAAAAAACTTAATAAATCCATCAACGCGTGTTGTGCGGAATTTGTTTTGTTCTATTCACGAGGAAAAAAAAGAGCTTAACGATAACGAAATAGGACTTTTTTATACTTTTTCTAGTTAATATAATACGATTTGAATTTGCAGGTATCAAATAGTCCAAGCAATCAAGTGGAGCGGACATTTGCTGACATAATGCGTTGTTACAGAGCGAGGCCTCTTGCCGATAATCATGTCTATCGCTCAGTACTCATCACTTCGAATGCTGAAGGTATGTTATGTCTTTTCTTATCAAATTTCTTACGTAGGAGAGCCACGCTGAAGCTTTTGCTGATGCACTAACTGGGCCGGCTTGTCCAGAGTTATAACACGAGCTCACAGAATAGGTGAAAAGGTACTTTTACTGTATTTCGCTAAAGTGAGGATACCGGAGGCCCACCATAAAACTCAAAAAGGTTGACAATGCAACCAAAAAAGCACGGATCGCAGCGTGGTTGTCCATGGGCGGCTGTTGTCTGCTATTAGTATAAAAAAAAAACAAATTTCTATAATTAGTTGTGTGTGTGTACTTATATAATTATTTGCCAAGACATTTTACAATATCTGTATTAAGGAAGCTTTTCAGTGAATGTCCTTATTTAATTTATCAGGTGTCACTATTGACATTGTAAAAAATTAACAAAAGACATATAAACTGTACTTATATTTAATCGTAGGAAAAAATATATTAATAAATATTTATATTCTGTTATAGGATCACCAGAGAGAGGAGATTTGATAAACTTTTACAACAAGGTGTATGTGCAGTGTATGCAGAACTTCGCACTTAGATTCACCGGACGGAATAAAGATGTGAGTTAGCGAGAAAACCTATTTTTCTATACATAATGGTTCAGGCCCGGATCTGGGGGCAGGGGGGCAAACCGGGGCACTTGCCCCGGGCGGCAGATTTATGGGGGTGCCAAATCCTTGAGACAAGAATTCAAAATATCGAACAAATGAAGCCACTTACCTACAATCATGAGAATTATACTTACTTTATTTGATAACTTAATAAAAACCTATGAAGGTTTTTATCAAGTAATCGAATCTTTATATAATATGTTTAAAACTTTTCTGTTTCCATACGTTTAGTTAGTTTTCAACAGATCATGTAAATTTTTGAACGCGTGCGTAGTGTCTGTGATCTTTCTGCCAGGGGAATCCCCGTCACATCGAAATGATAATATTAATTGCCCATTTGAAGGTACTAATGCAAGGCCTTGTTAAGATCTTGCAAGAAATGAGAGAAGAAAGAAGCTACACGTGTATCAGAAAAGTTGGAAATTAAGCCGGTTCTTAAAAACAAACAAATTTCCAAAAATAGTCACAAAATGGCAGTTTTAACAGTTTTTCTCAAACTGAAGGGAGGGGGCGCCACTATCAAGGTTTTGCCCCGGTTCGAAAAAATCGTAGATCCGGGGCTGTAATGGTTGTAAAAAGACAAAGATCTAATGCCAATGCACATAGCCCAACCTTGACATTTCAGGTCAATGAAATTAAATTTCATTCTTTTTTCTTTAATTCAATCTTCTTTAATCAATTTACCATTAAAAAATAAAACCATAACCATACTAAACGTAAATACGCTTCGTCCAATGATCTTCCTGTTTACTTTAAATACACAACCACTACCTAATCAGACAGTTCCCCTTCTTCTAATAACAACTTGAATAGTGCCGGCCGGCAGCCAAGCTCGCCAATTATATTAGTTGTGAGTCAATCCCCGCTCCTGATACAGGATTTGAGCTAAACAAACTAGTGCGCACACCTGTAAACGACAAGTTTTAACATATTTTTCTATATTTTCGCGGAAAAATACTAAGCGCGAAAAAGTAGCAGTCGCTGTCAACATTGATTGCCTAATATCAGTCTGTATTTATAGTTTTATTTCAGCAACCTTTCCATGGTTTTAATGTTTCTGGATTTCATGTATTGGCATTATTTTTCCAGGAGTGCAGTCTTTCCCCGTTGCCGGCTGCTCGTGGCGACGCGACGTATTCTCCTGGCGGGCAGCGCGTTTCTGGCGCACCACAACTTTCTGTTAAGACTCTTACTGCGTCTCCACCGCCGCCACCGCCCCACAAACACCACCTAACATATCGGTTTAGTCGTAGCCCTGCTAAGGTAAGGCGAAAAGACTGCAAACCCTATCAATAACTTAAATTAACAAAATCCCACTCGAATTGAACAGTTATATCATTAACATTAACTTATTTTCGTAAAAAAGCAACGGCATACTATTACATATATATTATACCAAAGACATATTAATTATATTAAGAACTACTCGACCCCGCGAACTTCGTATTGTAACTTCAGAGTAACGTGTCACCTAAAATATAATTCCAAACAAAATCTACGAGGAAACGAATGTTCTATAGATACACTTTCTATATTTTAATAGTTCTGCTACTCTCGGATTAGTCAAATCCAACAAATCAGAGGTAACTGAAATCGGCCATCCGTTTTCGAGTTATCCATAGTGTAAATATATATGATCAAATAAATGAAAAAAAGGTCATACACCTTAACCATTTGACCGCCTCCTTGGTCTAGTGGTAAGCGCGTAAGCGTTACAACCGAGAGGTCCTGGGTTCGATTCCCGGTGGAGATAAAAAAAAATTTAAAAAAACTCGGCCTGGCAGGACATAGAAGGCTGATCACCTACTTGTCCCTAAAGAAAAAATCGATCAGTGAAACAGATGTGAAATGCATCTGCCCCATACCCCACAAGGGGTAGCGGGACTTTACTTTTCACACCTTAACCATTATAATATTGATTGATTATTAAAATTTCATAACGAGATCTATTATATAATATATACTTGTGTATTATAGGACTTACACGCAATCAACACACTTGTATCGTGCGAGGTTGGCGCGTTAAAGCGCGTGCATGATTCGGGGACGTCTCCCGTGGCCGTGAAGAGATCTCGCTGCGGCACGGCGGGCGTCGCTCGCAAACTGCAAGAACTTGTCAGCGATCGACAGGCGCTGTGAGGTAACGCACATTCAAACATACACTCCTAATCGACGAGTGGTTCTTCCACGCATCACACGATTTCGCAATATTTGAGAAAAATCTAAAACGCCTGCATTCCACCCCAAGGCGATATTCGAGAATGTCTGTAGTCACCGGTGATCACCTAATCTCATCACCTGTCTGGCTACTCAAAGCAATTTCAAGATCGACCACTCCCAAACAACATCATATATGTTTCTGTCGTGATTTAAGAAATATTTTTATTTGGTTTTTAATATCCTTTACTAATTACATACTTGATTTAAATGTTTTTCCTCTAGGATTTTTTATATACCAACTTTATGCCGAAAATGTTTCAACCACAAAATATAATCTGTTTATATCTGTTATGACGATAGATTTGTATTTTTGATTTGTAATTAATAAATTTTTAAAAAATATTGAATCGGTTTAAACATTATTTTACTTTAAAAAGTACAATTCAATATGAAAGCATAGCAATCTCACATTTGCATTTATAAGTTGGTTATAACAATTTAATTTAGCATTGCAGTTACAAGGGTCATTACAAAACATGGATTAGATGTTTCAGTATTGGTTGCTAGGATACAAGTCTTACGTTCATACCAACATGACTTGTTTTGTTTTAGTTTCATAAAAACTAATACTGTAAGTAGCATCTTTAGTCCGTGTTTTGTAATAAGTTAAAATAAATACAATGATTTAAATCAAGTTTTAGTAATGAACGTAGATTAATACAATTTTATTTTTAATAAATATATTTTCTTGTTTCAGATGACTTAAACTAACTTTTTTCTTTTTTATCAAAATCTATAGCTATCTAAGCACATTTTACAATAATTTACATACATTTGACAAAATTTTAAATACGAAATCAACATGAATTTAGCATAAATGTCACAAAACATATTTTTGTGCTGTAATGAAATCGAAATCATAAGCAAGTTTGAATTTTCAAATAGATAATTTTCTTATATATTTTTTTATTCATAAAACATCCGTCAAAAAAAAAAATTTGTTTATACATTCTGAGAGCCCCTCTAGATGTGGCAACTTTGGCTTCATGAGATTGTCAATATTTTAAAGGCAAAGTGCAGTTTCGATCTTGAACTATTATTACAGACTGACTGAATGTCTCTAAAAAATTCATCTTCTAGATTGCACTTCAGGCATTGTTTTTAGTTACCAATACTCCCGCTCAAATTAAAGTTATTAACCTTACAGAATTAAATTGAACCTCAAACTTCTCAGTTTTGATGGATTATTCAAAAAAGTTTGCCTGCCTTATAAATTAAATTCATACTAAATGTAAATTTTATTTTGTAAAAAATATAGCGGGTCTTATCGCGCATAGAAACAAAAAAGTTTTTTTAAAGTCCCGCTATATTTGCTAAAAATGAATTTCATTTAGTTCTACGAAAAGTCGTAGTGGGGTACTACGTATTATCTCTGACCACACATATGTATTATGTTATATAGAAAATAACAATCGAGAATCATTCAGTGGTAATTTATAATAATAACAATGGGACCGCCATATTATTAAAATGAAATTTTTTTATTTTACTTCACTAGTCTATAAAATAACAAAGAAATTTGAGTTATCAACATTAGTTTTTTATAAATATGTAAAGCTTTATGTGCGATTAAAATCGTTACATAAAACCGAAATTATTGTAACGTTATTCGTGAATCTATGGAATATACTAAAACAAATTAAATACATATTGATCTCATTTATTTATGATGAACGTGAGAATATGCCATATAAATGTTGCTCACTATTCCACCGCACACCTGAGACATTAATGCCTTGAGGAAGTAAGTTTTCGTTTATGAGTAACTAACGTTTTTTATATAAGATGTCCACTTGAAATGGGAGGTGCTATGCGTACTAAATTTTCTTGGCTGCTGTGTATATACATCGACTATATACAGAATATCACAGAATTATAAGCATAGAAAAACTTATGGTCATTTGATAGGGTCCTGCAGGTTAGAGAAAAGGATAACGATCGCCATTAGTCCGCCTGTGAATTTATAATTCATTTTTTAGCCACCAGGTGCGCTGCCGTCGGTAAGTTGTATCTGAGAAGTTAGCTGTTTAATAAGTACTATGTAAAAGTAGATGAAGTTAGTTGAATTGAGACAATTTAGCGATCGCATCGCCTCACTTATTAAGTCCATATTTCTGGGACTCTATTTCTACAGCGATCTTTCTCCTCTAACCTTCATGGATAGGAAAATGGTCGTAGTTCGTATATATACGAACTTACTGCTATATTCCAATGAGTTACGAAGTGACAAGATCTATATAAGTCACGCTATCTACGCTACTTTCTTGATCTGTGAATATAGCCGTAGCATAAAACCAAATTTTAAAATATATTACATACTATATTCACCGTAGTCAGGAAAATTTACGGCTACAATATATTCAAGAATGTCATGTGTGCGTTGGGTTTATTATATTAAGGTTCCCATACCAGATGTGTAACAAATGTTATTATTTTGAAAGCAAAACCGTTCATTGCTTTTCAGTTACAGCATTATTGTAAATGTTTCATTAATCACAAATTCTTATAATAAAATAAGAGCATATAATTTTTAAGATATAAAAAATCATATTTAATCATTTCTTTAGGTAATTTATACCTATGAATAAGTTCCTTTTTATTTGACTGATAATTGTATAATAAATCAGTCTCGTTTGCTTCCATAAAATTATTTGTAATCTTTAGTTTGTAAGTGATCATTGAGACAAGTTTTTAATCAATTTGTAACTTCCAAATTTAATGATGTATATTTCGGACAACCATTTGTTAAGGTCTTAGAATAATAAAAACTTTTTTGTACGCTGTTTTATTTACTTAATAGGGTTCTAATGCGGTCCCTATGTGTATTGGAAAGTATCAAAATATATCAATTTGAGAGACATCAAATTATAACATTTTTAGGTAGGCATGCATTCCTTAAATTGTAGTCATGTAATTTATTACAAAATATAGTAACAGAAAATACATCTCAGTCATATATACACCATTTATTCAGATAAACACATTTCAAAAGCTACTTACATTATAAATAAAAGATCTTAATCAATAGTTTTAGATTCTAATACATTTAACTTATAATTAGAAATCTTTATATTCATAATTATACAATAAATTTTAAATGCTATATAGTTCGCCAGATATTTATCTATATATATAAAAATGAATCGCTGAATGTGTTGGTAAGCGCAAATCTCGAGAGCAGCTGAACCGATTTCGCTAATTCTTTTTTTATAATATTCCTTGAAGTACGAGGATGGTTCTTGCGGAGAGAAACATATGGAAAATTGTAGAAAAAATGAAATAAAAGAAAAAACATTTTCCTCATACATTTTCTATGGAATGACGTTTTAGGCGACACGTTATCTTTCAGAACTTTGACGCGATACGAGGTTCGCGGGGTCCAATTGTTAATTAATAAGTTTACAAATCAGAGAAACTTACTATTACGTTTATCTAATGTTCGTTTCAGACTTCATCGCATTCAAAATCATTTTAGACAAAAATGGCGGATTTGGCGTACCAACGTACTATCTTCTTTATTAGCCCTTATAAGTTTCAATAAATTTGCCCTTTGTATTGATTCCTGTCTATCTCAACTTCTAACTGAAATTATCTTATCTGGCTTCAAAATCAAAGAATACCTGATGACCTTGCTCACCATAATTTCTTCGTGGGATTACATCCTCATATTTGGAATTAACGAAAACTATAACCTTAATATATCTTTGAATAACCATGAAAGCCCTTAAAATAAACACAAAACCGCTCTCCCAATTGGTCAGAGACCTTTGGGTATATTAGAGTCCGCAGATTAATCAGAGTCAGTAGGCGTGAGCGTGGGCGCAGGGGAAGTTGTCGAAGGCGAGGCAGAGGTGGCGCGGGGTCAGGTGGCGCGTCCTTTGCCTCCCTTTATCGCGATCACGTACCGCTGAGCAACGCGCTCCGGCGGCGAGAAACCATCCGCGTACGATGAATCCTGCATTGATAATGGTTATATTATTAAAACAAATAATAAGTATAGAAGTAATTCTAGACAATTATTACAGAAAAGAAAATTAAATTACTTACATTATTATAAGAGATAGTTAATTGAGTAACTTCATACTTTCTATAATTGTTATGTTATTATAATTATACTTAATATATGGGGCTGATACATTTCAATCGTAATGATTTCGCATCACTATCTTTACCGACAAGTAGCTAATGATCAGCATTATGTGCCTTTATTCCAAAACATTTTTTGGTTTCCCCTGTATTCAAATTCAGGACCTACGGCGCAACATGCGTCTACTACTTAGTTATGGAGGCGATAATTGTTCAGCATAAAGCTATTAAATTATTTGAGTTAGTAGTTAAAATAAAAGTAAAGCTTGATATAAACACATTTCTGACCCTCTGTTTAGATAAAAAAGACTAAATGTCTTTCCCAAGAACCAAAGTCAGGACATATTCCTCAGAATTGTCTATTTAATGCTCTAAACAAGTTATGAAGGGTCAAAAAGCCTGCACTGAAATTTGTTATGACCTCAAATCATGATGAATTTAGTAAATTCTAACCATATAATATGTATTTATAAGTGTTCTATAAAAAGGTTTGAAACAACTATGAACTAGCAGCTAATAATAATAAAACAAACCTCAAACAAAACTTCATAAGGATCAGCTGCGGATGAGGGCAATCGGTTCACAACCGCGCGATAAAAACAAGTGGTTTGAGGATAAAGGGCCATAACCACCGCGCCCTTGGGGAACAGTGCATGCTCGTCAGTCCTAGGATCAGCTCTCATCAGGGGCAACGGCACCACTCGTCGCTTGCTTAGCACATGCCGATTTTTTTGTTCTTCGTCAATGTCGTCCACTTCATACTTGCCTTGTGCTGGCAGCCAGCTTACCACCTGAAATTATTTTATGGCACATTTTACAAAAATTAAGCCAAAACTTTTTTCATGCAAGTAAGACTTGTATTTTTATTACTTGTTTATTCGCTTGCATAACAATCGGTTTTTTTATGTGGGCGAGCTGTTAATCACTTGTACAACCTCCATATTGTTGGTGAACCATATAGACCAGTCGGCCAGCCCATACACCACAAGAATATTGTTCTCTAATCGCAGAGCGAAAAAAGTAAGTATTATCCATACAAATTCAAAACTCAAATTATCTACTGTTGATGTAGAATACTTCTTCAAATAATTGAGATTAAAAGAGAGAATCTGTGGGCATCCAAAAGAAATCATTTTTTTATTTTCCTGGGATTTGAACCGAACACTTGCTATGCAATACACATTGAAAATCAGCCATGGGACCCACTATCCACGTTATTATACCTCGGCCAGTATCCAGTTCTCCTCCTTCTCAGAAACCCTTACTAGGGCTGCAACCGCATCTCCAGCGCGCGCTATGTGTCCCGCATCAGCTGGAACGGCACCACACAACGGAGGAGCTCGCTCCCCAACCCGACCCACGTGAAGAGGCAAAGTCTGCGCCGCGCTTAACAACATTTTCATTAGGGCTCCGCAACCTATTGTCTCCTTGTTACCAGCGTGTCTGGCCTAACAAATTATGGTATGCTATTGTTGAGAATGAAAAATGATTGCTGCGTGACTTTGAAGCAAAGACTTCAAAGCATAGGCTTTTAAGGATATATGCATAGGCTTCTAAAAACTAGTTTGACAAAAAGCCCAAGGATTAAAATTTGTTTTTATACAAATTCTATACTATATTCAATCAACAGTCTTAAAGTTAGTTATGTATTTGATATTTTTCCATTGAATTATTATCTCAATAAGAAATAGGAAATAGTTATGTTGACTTATCCTGCCTATTTATCCTTGTTTAAAATAAATGTATTAATAATAGTTTATTAAACATGATGAACGTTATGGTTATAAGCCTACCAACGAAGCCAGGGATACTGGATTCGATCCCCAGTCTGAATGCAATTTATAATTTAATTTGTATTCAGTCTGGTAGGGCTACTACTTGCCGGGTGTCATAAGTGGCACAGAGGTATGGTTAAATTTCTAGACTTGGCTGAAAAAATTCAACCACGCTACAAGCGGGTTGCATGTATAGGTAACATATGACCGAGAGGCCTAAATGACCTCTGAAACATGGACGTGGAAGGTCGAGGGAGCCCACTGTGATTATATTCCCTTACTTCACTCTCCTAATATGAAACATATAATACAAACCTGAATTCTTCTTTCATTTTTAATAGCTCTTATTTCATAAATCCTTGATAACGCAGCTCGGAGGACCCTTTCTTCTTGTTCCGCTGCATTGAGACCATTCTTATATAAATTCTTTAACTGCATTTGCTAGAAAAATAACAATACTTAATCAACTTAAATTGAGAACATATGTATTAATAACTCATTATTTGATAAAATACATGTATAATATTTCAAATATCTAACTAGGTGAATGAATCACTTTAACAATTAATATTATAGACCTGTTGTGAGGATCCAGAATCTTCAGCTGTTGGCGAGTTCTCAGCGGCTTTCTCAGCACGAAGTATAGACTCAATGCATTGCTCATTACGACTTCTCTCAGCTTCTATATCATAGATTAATCTATGCAATGATTTTAATCTTTCCTGAAAGTAAAAACAAAAAAAATATGTTGAGTTATCGTGCCTTTTATTCCATTGTTTAAAATAAACGTAATAGTATATTAAAATATGTGATATTTACCTGCACTTGTTGTGCAGCTACATCAGCTGTCAGAGGCATTACTGTTGAAGAGCCGAAAACTCTGATAGTTTCCAACTAAGAAACACTACGTGAAACCAGACTATGCACACGAACGCCTAAAAATTAAAGTTATTTATTTTAAATAAAATACCTCTTTTATTTAAAATAAATAACAATAAATCCTGAAAAGGATAAAGTATCTTCAAAGTAAAAATAATCGTATTTACACTTACATACACGGCCGCTTGAATAAAAACAAAGCTTTTAAGCATAACTGATAACAGAGCTTAAATTTATTATAAGTGCCCTGTAAACGATCAAATTGTTTGTCAAATTTTGACAATATGATTGCTTGATTGAATTATTTAGAAAATCTTACTACGATTACAAAACTGGTAATATTATAAAATTACATTACACATTAATCTGTGACAATTAAGCGTGAGCATTGAATCAACGGACTACATAAAATATGTAGTTAAATTAACCGTCTAAGATCAACACGTAGATGGTCGACCGTCCACCCATCACTAAATAAGTAAATAGTTAATTCATAACGGCCCAACTGAGAGTCCGACGACGGACAAACAATATTATTAAACGTAGTCGGTGTATACTAATCGTTCAACATAGTTTATCCGTTGAAAGAAGGATTTGACAACCTAAACGCCTGTTGAGCCACAGGTGCTTTTGCCAGCCTTTTGAAGAGAGGCACGCTCTTTTCTTATCCCTAAATCGTAATGGTTCGAAAATACCTCTGAAGATAGCTCGTTCCACAATGGTGGTGCACAGCTAAAAATGCCTTAGAAAACGCTCCATTCTGGAATGATCAACATTGAGAAGATATTGATGAAATTTCGTATTCTGCCTTGACGTTCATAGATGAAACCCAGCTGCTGGTATTATCAATTATCTTCTAAACATACCCATGATTACAGTAGAATATGCAGTAAGATCCTATATCCCTATACTACGCCAAAGCATCAATCCGATCAGATATGATCTGATCGTTGACGATTCGAGCCTTTCTCTGCTGAATACGGTCAAGAGGAAGAAGCTGTTATTTGAAAAAGAAAAGAGGTAATGCGTCGTTTGGGACGCGTAAACTGTCATCGGACGTACTCAGCGGAGCGGATGAATGAGATTCAAGAATGATTCTATGATGTCGTATGTCAAGTGTCAACTGTCAACTAATAAATGATAAATCACAAATGTCATAGTTGTATGCCAAACTTTATTTTGGCCTATAATAAATAAATTCTAATCCATTATTATTACAATAATAATGAAATGTTTGTAAATCTTATTAAAAAAATTTAAATCTTCTAAATTTTTAAAATAAAAATATAATTATATTTTTAAAAACTTAAATAGCTCCGTTGTGTAAAAAGTTTTGGCAAATTGGTTACCGGTACGTCAAAGGTATTTTTCTATTTTCTTTGGTGAAATTCTATTAAAAACAAACTTGTTGTTACTTTAATAACAGTGTTACAAGTGTGATACGTGTATAAAGTACATAATTTACTTGTGTTTTTAAGTTGACTGCATAAATTAAGTGAAAAATGGCAGAAAACGATTATTTAGATTCAATGGAAACCAATCACTTAGATGGAACCAACGGATCTTTAAACATGACTGACAATAACTTGGGTGTAAGTATAATAATTCTTAAATAAAAGTTTTCGCCCTGAATTTGTAGAAGCGGTAAAAATCAAAACCTAGGATACCTATGCTTTTTGACATTAATAAAGAAAAATAACACGCAGACGCGCTGCTATCTATGGGGAATCAAACAGACGCGAAGTAAAGGCGTAGTCTATATTTTATGCTTTTCGTTACATACCTATCTAATTAAAATGTACTTGGTAACTACAAATCTATTGTTTCATTAAGATCAATTTTATGCTTAATGTGGCTGATGTGAGTGTTACTAAGACACTTGGTAATAGAAACATATTAAAGGGTTTGGTTTTCAATTATGATCTCTAATTGGTGATTATCCTACATTATGAGACCTCATAAGGTAATTGATTGTCTCTATGTGGTAGTTAATAATTATTTCATATTATGCTTATTGATCAGGATATTATGTACATACTTAGTTATTTTAATGAATTAATTCAATATTAATTTATTAAGCTGCATGATGTTTTCTATAATTAATGTAATTACCAGGAATAATATACATTAGAACTGAATATTGATATAGTAAAATTGACTTATTTTATTCACTTTCTAACATGCTTGGGAAAGGAAGTTTTTAAAAATACTAATTTGTGGTAATATTTAGGGAGGTGATGATGCATCGGGTACAGATGTACCAGATATAGCAGCTATTAAGGCCAGAGTGCAAGAAATGGAAGAAGAAGCAGAGAAATTAAAACAGATGCAAACTGAGGTTGATAAACAAATGAGCATGGGAAGCCCACCTGGACTTAGTATGTACAAATATGTTAATGAAATTATGATAATTTAAATTTCACCCCTACTACTTTCTTTTATTTGATTGAATTTGATTTTATTTTACAGCAACTCCATTGAATATGTCATTGGAAGAGAAAATAGAAGCTGATAATAGATCAGTTTATGTTGGCAATGTGGATTATGGAGCAACAGCTGAGGAGTTGGAACAACATTTTCATGGATGTGGATCAATTAATAGGTTGGTATCCTATGTCTTTTTAAAATTGCCAATCAAGTCCTTAAATCTGTTAGAATGTCTCATAATTTAAAATAGAATCATATACAGTAGGGCCTCATTTAACCAGAGAGGCAAAAACAAGACCCTTTGAGGATTATTGAGGCATCCGGATTATAGTATACCATATTTAATATAATAATAAAACACATATTTAAATATGTGTTTTATTAGTTCCTTAGTTTCTTTAATCAATTTTTAAATTAAAGCATAAAGACAAAATTTCAACCATGTAACAAATTAAGAACAGTAAATTAAAATAAAATATTAGTTAATTCTTCTTAACTCTTCTGTTTATAATTTTCACACTTCATTTCAAAAGCCCAGTCTCTTAGGTCGATGGAGAAACATAACTCTGTGGCTATCAAATTTGTTATCTTCAGTCCATTTTAAAGCAGCGTTTGAAGCTCCTACTGCTGCCTCTGAATTACCAACTTTCAGAGCCGAGCTATTATATAACACTCACACATTGCGGCTCACACAATCTCCTCATCAGTTAACACTTTCATATCTTTGTAACTCACTTTCGGCACCACCAGCAGCCCATTCTTGAGCTTCTGCCTCATTTATTTGAGAATAATTGGGTCCCCTCAAGCTATTGAGAAGCTGGGCTAAAAGAACATCATCTTCTGGTTCACCATTATTAGAAATGAACCCTATTGCCCAGTCGGATTACAGCATTCACCGAACAAGTAGGAGTCCGGATTAATGAGACCCTACTGTCCTTTTATAAATAATTTATTTTGTGTTAACTTTTGAATATCTCAAATCATTGCTATTAACAGAGTTTTTATTGTTACAGGGTTACTATTTTATGTAATAAATTTGATGGCCACCCCAAAGGCTTTGCTTACATAGAATTTGGAGACAAAGACAGTGTACAGACTGCTATGGCTATGGATGAATCATTATTTAGAGGGCGACAAATCAAAGTAAGCTTTTTTTCCAAAATGACAACCTAGTTTCAGTGTTGAATAATATGGTGAAACAGTCATTTAAAGAAACATCAGTTGTATCTTTAAAGTTTTTTTTATTCAGTTACAATTATAATATACATTTGTATCAACATTAATTTTTATCGAAGTCTAATTGAATAGGGTTCTAAATTTAATTTGCTGACAAAAGAAATACCCATAGCCTGGTATACTTTATTGGTCTAGCCCAAATTTAATGTGGTTTCAAAAAAGCGATCCCACCTTAAATATATTTTACTGGGATACTGAGTGAATATTTTGACATATAAATTATTATTGTCATAAATTAATATTAAACTATCATTTTCCAGGTGATGCCAAAGCGCACAAATAAACCTGGGCTGTCGTCAACGAACCGGCCGCCTAGGGGTGCGCGTGGACGAGGCCGGTCCTTCCGTGGAGGCTTTTCATCATACTACTCCGGCTTCAGGCCCGCGATCCGCCGCGGCAGGTACAACCCGTATTGATAAGAGTTATGTTTATATCAATGTTGTGAGATTTTGTTTAAAATATCCATAATTCTCTAGATAATCCTCTAGATAACTCAACACAATATTCAATATATGAATGATGTTGAAAATATTTTAATATCATATAGGAACAATTTTTATAATGTTATATACTTAAATTTTCCTCTTAAGTACATTTAGCTGCAGATTGTTCATTCTTGTTGTGATATAAAAAAAACGAATATTTGAATTAATCACTTACAGTACAAAATTTTTATATTTTAGATACAGTAAGTAATATTTAATAATGAAAATTTTTTAATGAATTAAGTTACAATTTTCTTTCACAAAAAAAAAAAATTACAAGAGTTTACAAGAGATCCAGTTTGTTTTAAGATGTTGTTTTAATATTGATATAAACAAACTTGCACTGTACCTTATTCATAATTTATTGCAAAACAAGTTTGATTGTTACTGAATTACTGCTAAAGTTACCTTTTGTCGTATCTTCTCTGTTCCTAGACACCCCGCTTACTTCCTCAGCCAGTATCGGAATACTTGGCGTTAACATATCGAGCGACGTTCAGTTTTGCGGTCATATGGAAAAGTGAAGTTCCGTGTCCCCTAGTGGGGTATGGGGCAGATGCATTTTACATGTTTCACTGATCGATTTTTTCTTTAGGGGCAAGTAGATGATCAGCCTTCTATGCCCTGCCAGACCGAGTTTTTTTTTATCGCCACCGGGAATCGAACCCAGGACCTCTCTGTTGTAACGCTTACGCACTTACCACTAGACCAAGGAGGCGGTCATGTGGAAGGAAAGGCTAAATTAGCCTCCAAGAAGCATGGAGTGCTCAATGAGGCGAAGCGGTACTTTATGGCGGGCCATCGCTTGCAACTCTATACAGTCAATTTCGGCCCTATATGGCGTACTGCTCTCGCGTTTGAGTAGGAGCTCCCAAGCATCAGCTTCTTCCTCTTGACCGCATTCAGTGAAGAGCGGCTCGAATCGTTGACGACCAGATCCTTTCTTATCGGCTTGATCCTTTGGAGTATAGATATAGGATCTCTCTACATCTTCTACTGCATTTATCATGAGGAATGTTCAGAGGAGTTGATAATCTTCTATCGTCCTCCTTTTTCATAAACAAAAAAATATATTAATTATTTTAATCAATTTGTTTTGCACTAAATATGAATACATTGGAGTTCGCGGTTTCGTATTTATTTCGGTGTAGTGCTTGTTGAGTATTAGCAATTTTTATTCTTTATCAGTCATGTTTCTATTATGCGAATTGCATGAAAATTTGTTTGGAGCTTAGTCTTGATCGAAATGTTAAAAGGAAGAATATATTTATATAAAATAAAATTTTATGACGATATATAATATGTATTTTACTAAGCATCCTTTCCTGCGCATGAGGTTGAGAGGAGAATTGACTGAAGTGTGGTTATGGGTAACATGGTATAAGAACGATATTGTTTGCCTATTAAATTTTAAAAATAAATATTCTAACAGCATTCTCATTTATAGTTCATTATTATTACATATTTTGAATAGTGTTTTTTGACGTGAACTTTTCAAATTATGAAATGTAAAAGCTAAAAAAATTAGAACAACACCTACGAATAATAATACATATTATTATTCGTATGTGTATTGTACTACGAATAATAATACATATATGAATTTGAGGCTTTTTAATGTACAGAAGGACTTATTTCTGTTATTATACCATGTCAAATAATTTATAATATAAAAATAAATTTAGAAGTATATGATAACGAAATTTATTAATTAATCTAAGGAGCTCATTTTGAAAACTGATTTTATATGTAATTCGCCACGTATTTAATGTAATGTAGAACACCTGTATGTGTCTAGTTACTTTTTCTTGCTCTTAACTATATTAATTGTTCGCACTTCTTGTTCTGGCTTAACTTAAAATTAATCTGCACTATTTAGTTAGAAATCTTTGTGTGCATGATTATATCATACTTCATCTGCAAAATAAACTAAATAATGGGTATTCGACATCAATGATTCAACCAATTGTGATAGTAGTGTGTAGGAATTTGCACAAAATTAAAAATGGAGTCAAAATTTTACTTTAAAAGTTATAAGAAATGGTTTATGAAAAAGTTTACTAGAGTTTTCTATGCAGACCTTATTACAAAGGCTCTCAAAAACATTCAAAGTCAAGCGCCCTAAATATAAAACTTTAATAAATTTCAATCATGGCAAAAGAACTTTCTCTGTGTCTCTTTTGCCTCATTTATCATTTTACTAAGTAGTTGATCAGTCCTCTGTCAAGTTGAGACTTTTTGTCCGGGAAAATCGAACCTAAGACCAACGCACTAAAACTTGAATGAAAAAGGCTCAAAAAACTGAGGTAACGTCGGTTGAAATGCGAATCATAAGCTAACCAACTATGTGGCTTGTTCGCAGAGGTATAAGGCGGGGATCATACTACATGCCATACTGAGTATGGTAGAGGGGCGCCCGCCCCCAACGTTTAGTTTAGTTAAAGGACCTCGTCCATTTAAGTTAAAAGTGATTTCATGACTCGAGTGTGTGAACTGTTGATTTAAATTTTCAACTACCTAAGGATTAAATAATACGGAACATAATGTTCGTCGTTGAAATTCTATGGATACCTCTTGAAATTTTCGACTTGTGAAACAGTGATCCCACAATAATGTTTTTTATTAATAACGAAAATTTGAAGCTAATTTTTAGGCTCAGAATACAGAACAAAGCAGAAACCGCGAACGTACTCTTAACCGAAGCCACACAAACACCCAAACGATTTCAAACAATCGAATTTTTACTCTGATCAATTGACTCAAAAATCTTGAATGACTAATAACGTCAGCTGGTTTTACAAGTTCATTCATACCTGTTGACGCAAATGTCGATTTTTTAAGTTCAGTATGAGCAAAATTATTTTAAAAAATTTCAGCCGGCGTAATCTCACACCCACCCACCACTACTTGAGCGGCTGACGGTAGGTTCCTATAATGGTGATTGATATAAGATGAACTCTCGGTGTTGAACAATACCGGGCGAAACTCGTTATAAAGTGTAGGTAGGTAGTTTGATATTTGTATGACTAGTTAGTCTATTGCCACCGTGTGACATGGATAAACAACCGTGTCAGTTTTTATTCAGTAATGCCGTCTTACGGTTCCTACCAGCATAAGAACACAGATGGGATTATAATACATGTGAAAGTAGTGTATTTACATCTCATTTCATTTAAACAATGAAATTTTTTTACTCATTGAACGATTTGGTATAGTATGTTGTTTTTGTAGCCAGTTTTGCTGGTTACTTTGCCCTAGGTTTGCTTCTTTTCAGAAAGTTGATATTGATAAAACATTTTTTTAAATTATATATAATTTATTTAGTTTCAATGATATGAGCTTTTGCTTACATTATTTGAGATCTTAACTCAAATAAATAATATTACTGTTATTGATTAATATTTTGGTATATAGTCTACATAATATGTTAAATTGTGTGAAAAGTATGTGGTTTTTACCGACCGTCAAAGAAGATATAAAATATATTTTGAGTAATTATTAAATGTACAATTTTGGGTCCCACTAAGACCAGCTTGGTTAGATGAAATCTGGAAACCTTCCAAAACTCTTATAGTAAAATGTTAAAACAAAAAGAGGCAAATTCTCTCTAAGCTAGCAACACTGTGTGGGTGGGAAGTATGAGGAGAGCGCTGAGCGGCCTGCATTTTTCGGCTGTTATGTGTTGGCTCCTGGTTTGTTCTGTATTTTGATGATTACAATTACATACGAAGAATGCAAGAATATTTTGATTTATAAATTATAATGCGTTGTTTTGTGTGTGTATATTACTTAGGTATGAAATGATTTATTGTTTTACATCGTACGTAGGTAAGAATTAAAAATATGAATGTATTTCAAGAGTTGTCTTTAAATAAAGCATATTTGGTGTAATTAAAGCTAATAATTAGGAAATGTGAGTACTGAATAGGAATAATCAAATAATGAACATTTCTGATTCTTATAATTCAGATGAATCAAAATGCTGGGTTTTTGCATTTCACTTTATTGTCTGGCGCAAGACTACAATTTGTTAAACAAGGCCTTCCAAATCTATTCGCAATCGGCAATCAACAAACAATCAATTCAATTTTTTTAACAATTCGCGGGCAATTCACTAAAAAATTATGCACTTTTCAGAGTATATCCACGTAGCGAGTTAAGATTCAAGTATATTGTAGCGGTTGTCGACTGTCATTCGATACTTTTTAAACAGTTGTAATAAGTACCTAATGTTTAAGTTTTTTGCACAGTATTTTGTAAGTTATTTGTTTTATGTATTTAAATGTTAAATAAGGATGTTTTCTACGTAATGTTCTTTAATAATTATATACCAGATCACAGATGGTGTTGTCAATATATATTTTTTCGGGACATTGATGTACTAAAGCAAATTAAAAAATATTTGGTAAAATGCTGAAGGATAAAAATGCTGATGATGAAATGCTGAAAAAGGAAAAAAATTGTCGTATAAGAATACTTTTAAGAAACAAATCCGTTGTTTTTTTTGTATCAGAATTCATATCTACCTACCTTTTATGAATTATTTTATTTTTTAAATTCGATATCTTAACCGATGGAGCTACAAAAAACCTGTCAAAACAGAAATGTACAGGGAGTACTTGTGTAAGGCCTCTTGTTTTAATCGATTTACCACATTTTTGAAAAAAATAATAAGACATTGCGTTACTTTTTATGAAGAAATATATAAAGTCTATTTGTGTAAAGCTAATCTCTGTCGGTGGTAGGAAGATTTTGTCAGAGATCACAAACAATTAATTAAGTAGCTAAATACCTTAGTAGTCTGTACATACTTTGTCAAAGGTATTATAACTCATGGAGGAAAGAGAGAAGGAGAGCGAATTTAGCGATTGCAGCGCTTCACTTATTTTGTCCATATTTCTACAGCGAACGTTCTCCTTCCTTCTAACCTCCATGATATAGGTAACTATTTATGCGTGAATATATGTATTCTGTAGCAGGCCATATAAATTTACATTACCATAGATAAATTATCATCAAATCTTGGCGTTGGTATTACTAGTCAGTCGTCGAACTGTCAAAAAATTATTAATTAAATGTTTAATGGACAAACTATAAGTACATATAATTAGTATTTACATTCTGTGATTTACTTTAATTTAAATTAGGTAAGTACTTTGTGCATAAAATAAAATAAATTTACAGCTTGCACTGAAAATAAATTATATTAATTAAACTTTAATAATAGTGAATAGGCAACAATGAAATACAATTATTTTTATATTTTACAATAAAACAAAATGTGTCAGAGATCTTCATGCTATTAAAAATAAGTGAATTAAGAAATTTAATTATTTTGACCGTAGCAAACTGTAGCGCTACTCATAATAAAATAATAGTAGCTAGCTTTGTAGTGTGGACTGTGGACCATATTTTCATCTTTGAGTTTAAGTATTGCAGAATGTCATTAATAACAGCAGAATTTCTTAATTTTGTAAAAAAACTGGAAGATAATGATGATAAATTAACTTTTGTATCTACAATTGAACAACCTCCAGAATTTGAATTCAATGTAAGTTGTTTCAATGTTTTTAGTAAGGAACACTAGTTTCGTTTGTTTTCTCTTATAAATTATGTTATCAAAATATTTGACATTATTTTCTAATTTTACGAAACTTATTTTATATAGAATATTTTAATTTGTTTTTAGAATGCTATTTGCTCTGTTTGCAATGGGTATTATGGGCCAAGCTTTGGAGAACCAGTTTGTGTTACTTGTCACTCATTCTTGTTTTCTGAATTCCAATCATATCTGCCTTGCTCATACTTTTCAACTGAAAAGACTGACGATGGAGATTCAGGAAACGATGAACCTTCTGATTTAAACTTTAGTTCAGAAAAAAAATGCAACAGAACCTTTCCTATTCCAGCTTGGTGGCGTATACGGGTAAATTATTACTAATTATATTATTTTTATTGCTAAGTGAAATACTGTAATGTTACCGGAACATGGTTAGAAGACTTACCCATCTGATTAACTGATCATATTTACCCCCCTACAAAAAAGAAGGGTGTCATAAGTTTGATGTGTCTGTGGGTGCCTGTCTGTTGCAGTAGTAGTACCAAACAAATGGACCAATTTTTATGTGTTTGTTTTGTTTGAAAGCTGCCATGATTGAGATGGATCTTAGCTAAAAGTTTTGAAAGTCTGTTGTCCATTTATGAGATATTCTTTTTTGTAATCATTTCTATTTTAAGGGAATTTTTTATATTGTTGTTGTTAACAATTTCACTTGTCTTTTAAGGAAAGTAGATACGAAAGGTTATGATGAACCAAAGTTTTAGTTTATCTAGGTTTTAAACCCTGAATTTGCTGCAATATGCATTGAGTGTCAGAGAATGAATGAATTTTTGTAATGGTGTCTTATTTATTAATCTATTTCATAACATCAACAAATTTTAAATACTTACATAATTATAAAATAGCAAAAATATTAGATACTGAAATAAAGTAAATAGTGATTAATTTAGTTATGGCGGCTTATTTGTATTTTTTTTTTGTATTTACTTATTTACAATTCAACTGTGTTGGAAAATCTTACAGACATCACTGGACAGTGAGACAAGTCCAGAAGATGATGCCAGCAATTCTGGTCCAAGTGGCAGTGGTAGTTGTGGTTCGGGGTCAATTGTTAGGCTAGAACCTTTTAGTGTTGGATATGCACCTCCACCACAACTACCTGATCTTTCCAGTTCACTTCAAGCTTTAGCTACTCCCCGTCCCCCAGATAATTTACCTTTCGGAATTGTTGAACAGTTGCCCTCAGAAGGTAATTCTCACTTTTATATTCCTAAATTATAATAATTTAAAATTATCTCATAATCCTTTATAATTATAATGCAAACCAAATTTTTCCTTATCATAATACATTTTGATCATTTTATAATTAATAAAATCAAACATATAATAATATTTATTCTCTAAACATGGTGTAAACAATGTCTCTTGACAAATAAATATTTTCTTCTTTCTATTATGGATATCATTATTGTAAGAAAAGGGGTTTGTATATTTTTGTCATATGATGCAATTTGGATTATATTTATATTGAACATTCAGTGCTGAAAGTCAGATTTAGTTGGATTTTTGTAGAACCCTACACTCCTGTACATAGACAAGACAGTATTTGTTTTATGGAATCATAGCTGTTTTCAGTGCTGCTGTGTATATTCCGTTATCTTGATGACATGTCGTTATGCGCCTGCGCATGTGTTTGCGCACGTTGGCAGAGGTTGGTTCGCGCTCGCGTTCCACTTTCACGTTGGGCTACCTTCACAGCTGCCAGGTGGCCGCTATTCAAACCTATGTTTACTGATTTTGATTGGCAGCGGGTAAGTGAATAAGTTCGGTGCCTCTTACAGATTTTACAAAATATTAAATATAGATCAATAAAAATACTCATTAATATTTAGTAATAAAAAAATTACATCTCACAAAAACTTAAAACTGGTAGACTTCTTTCTTGGTTAAAGTTATCTTAAATATAATAGTCATATAATTTTTATATACTTAAATAAGTACCTAAACAAATGCATCTGTTCTTTGTCAAACACTTAAGTTTGAATTAATTAATCTTTTTAAAACCTTCAGAAATACCAATCATTGGTTGAGTCTTGTTTCTGTCGAAATTGTCTGGTGCAAATGTGTGTACAAGCTGCACCCAGCGGTGAAGGAAATGCCTGGAGATGGAACCGGCTACGCAGCGAGTTAAAGGTGTGGATATATCGTAAACTGGACTTGCCCATAGAGATCCCTATCTGTATGGGACAAAGGTATCTGCCTAGTGCAGGGTGTAGCGTGTAGGGTGCACGCCCAACCAGACCCAACCTGTGTTACAATCGATGCCAGGCATCTTGGCGCGATAGCAATTAGCATTGCTATCGCGCCATGAGTGGCGGCTGTACCCGAAAGTTTTTATTGTTTTGTTGTAACATGAATTCAACTACTTTTAAGGTTTTTTTGACTCATTTTGGCACTTATAATGTTTTTTGTGTTAGTATCGTTATGATTCATAACTTGAGGCCGGCTTTTCTAAGATTACGCGCCTACAGAGGCCGTCAGAGTATCCAGACTCCTTATATTCCTTGCACATGGGCGCCATATTGGCTAGAGCCGCCACTGTACAGAATTAGGGCCCTAACTATCAGTTGCCTTATTCAGTTTCCCACTTGTAATCGTCACATGCTACAATATTCCCTTTTAGAATTATTAATTTTTAGTGCTCTGAAGAAAGTTTTTTTTTAAATTTATTTCACTTTTGAGTGAAATAAATTTCTTCTAGTTTTAATTAAATTAACTTCTAGTCTTGCAATATTAACAATGATCAGAAATTGAAATCATATAGTTGTTTAGGTTTCGTTGAATTTTTCTAAAAGTGCCCAATAATTTAAAGATAAAAAATATTCGAATTGATAACCTCCTTTTTGGTTTTTTTTCGGTCGGTTAAAGAACCAGATCTCTAAATCTAAAAAAAATCATTAAAATCGCTTTGAGCTTATCACAAACGTACAGTGGAACTGAGAATTCTTGAAAACTAAAATACTATAACTTAATGGTATCCTCTCGCCGAGAGGCTCTGGGATTCTGCGAATGACCTTAGACTAGACCTAGACTTTGTATACCTGCCTGTAAAGTCTTACAGAATCCAGGTATAGTCAGTAATTGCCATATGTGTCAGATGTTACGCAACGACCCGCCAGAAGGCATAGCGGCCACGCCGCTGGACGCGAAATGCTGCCACTGGCAGGCTAGCGTCACGGGACCCGCCGGCTCGCCTTATGAAGGAGGCGTCTTCTATCTCTACGTACAAGTACCCTATTCGTGAGTAGATATATTTTATCTGTTACACTACGATACAGACCTAGTCAGTAAATATGTCTGTATATTTCTAAATTTTAGTCACAAATTCATTTCCTCAATATAAGAAACTTAAGTTTTTTTAAATAAAAACTTATTTTTGCTTTCAGATACCCAATGAATCCGCCAGTGGTACGTTTTTTAACGCGAATTCTCCACCCGAATGTTTCGCGTCACGGGGACGTGGGCATTGACTCAGTGCACCACAATTGGTCTCTCGCCTTAACCATCAGCAAAGTGCTCATTTCCATACAGAGTTTACTCACCGACCCCTACACTAATGTAAGTAACTTATGTTATCCTATAAGAGCTTAACTCATAAATGGTTCGACCGAAAGAAAATCAGTTTGGAAGCGTTTCATCATCTGCGAATAAAGAAATTGTTGATGTACTGCGAAATGTGTTGCACGTTTTACTAGATGGTTATAAATAAGATAAATTATTAATAATGTTTTAAGTGTTTTGTATATCGTAACGTTTGTGACTTGTTTACAAAATATTCTTTCAATCCAATCGACTTTTTCATAATTAACAAATATTATCATTATGATAGATTAGTTCGGTTATAAACGCGCGGGTTGTTTTTCGTGTTCTAACTTGTCGGTAACATGCGCGCGCTTTCCCTGCCACTCTGTATTAGCTAGAGTGGAAAAGTGGTTGGTTGGAAAGAAAAAATTGACTCACAGCCAATATAATCGGCGGGTTTTTTTTATTAATTTTTCAATAGTTGTTCTTAGAAGGTGAATTTTAAATAAATGGGAAAGTCAAAAGATGAAGTGTATCTGTTTAGTGTGCTTTCTATAACTTTTTAATGGTAAATTCTTAAATTGCTTAAAATATGTTTAATTCCGCAGGTATGTATGGAGCCGGAACTAGGTGATATGTACGTAAAAGATCGTTCTAGATTCGAAGCTCTCGCACGACAATGGACATGGAAATACGCCATGCTCGATATGTTGCCATCTTGAATATTTCACATAATTAAACTTAAATTGTAATAAGATGCAAATAAGTATAATTATTTCTATATGAGTAATACCAGAATTAAGTTGACAATGACTGGTGTTATTTTTAACTTGAACTTTCAAAAATCAAGAGCATATGTATCACTTATTAAAATCAGTTGATCTGTTAAGTAGTTACAATAAACATACAGATCAAACATAATATTAAATTAATTTCTATTCAATCTAATGTCTTAAATATAGTAATTTCTAAAGAATGGATCTCGAAATCATATCATTTTCACATTTTGTTATGCTATAGGATTTCTTATTTTCGCTTAAATACCTCCTAGATCATCTATTTACTGTTAAATATTTCATTTTTCTTAAATACAGTATGTAACAAAAAAATTTGAGTTTTATTTTGAACTATTTACTTTTATTTTATTCCATATTTCGGTTAGTTTCTTACAATTACATAAAACTGGTAAGCACGTTTCACTTCCTGGCGCCCTGCAGTAACCAGGGAATGGTGCTTCGCCCTTTGGTAACCACCTTCTGGAGTTTTTCAAAACCCAATCCTCATATAAAACTGCATCTATAATATCTCTTAAATCTTCTAATTTAACTTTATATATCATTGTGTAAAGGTTAGAGCTTCCAGAATTATAGAAATGGTAATAGACTGCTAAAATGTGGTAAATTTTCTATAAAAAATAAGAGTTTTTATGGATATAAAGCAAAAACTGGTATCCTATAAAAAATTCAAATACATAATACTAACCTCATATTCTCCCGATATCATTTTTAATGTAAGTAATACTGTATATATTGTAGTTTCAATTTATTTCATGGCGTAAAATTAAAACGCATAAAAGTTTATATTGAAAAAGTATTACATACGAGGAGCACTCTTTCACGGTTTGTAATATTTTAAGACAATAGTGCAACACTATTTAAACAACTATTATGGCGGCGCAACAGCCCATTAGGCCTTTGCCTGGTCGAAAAAAAATCTCCAGTCGTGCCTGTTTTGTGCCTTTTGATTCCAATTTGTGATTCCCTAGACTTGAAGGTCCTGCTCGACACCATCCAGCCACCGCGATTTTGGTCTGTCACGGTTCCGTCGGGTTTCTCTTCTAAGAGTCTCCGCGAAACTGTCTTCCATCCCATTTTAACCTTTCTCTCCGTATGGTTTTACATCAGACTTGCCATACATAATATAGGTGGTATGTCTCGTGATTGTACCTTGTTCTCCACACGTCATCTTCCTGTATGGCGCCAATAATTCGTCTAATATTTTTTCTACAAAATAATAACACCCCACTTATTCTGCCATATTCCAAAACGCGGTTTAAAGATAGAATTTAATATATATATATATTTTTGAGTTTATTAATTGCACACATGTAAATTACAAAATATTATGCTTATGACTAACTGACCCCGCGAACTTCGTATCTCTTCAGACTCAGAGTTCCGATTTATATGTTTTGATAGCTATTCTTCTATTCGGGACGGAAACGAATCCAACAAAATAGAGATCATTAAAGTTGATCCAGCCGTTCTTGAGTTATAAATAGTTTAAATAGCCCGACTGTTTTATATTTATACTGGTTAAACATACTCGTATGACTAATATATTTATGCACTATGGAGACATGATTAATGTTTTATAATAATGTATTTGAGTATTAAGTAATTCTTTAAAAAAAAACTTATTTTTCCAATTGCCGGAAAAACGGTGAGTTCTAGCGCAATTCTGACTGAGTTTTGCCTCTCCTTTGTACGACATACTCTAGATTTCCTAATTTTTTGGACCCACCCTTGACCCCCTAGGGGGCAAAAGAGAGCTGACACATTACGTTTCTAGACTTCTAATTTGTTCTTATTAAGTGAAATTAATATGTATCGTCTGTGGTTTCATCCGCGTTCTTTTCGTCGTAGCACGATAGCCTTCCTCGATAAAATATGGACTATCCAACACAAAAAATCTTTGTACAAATTATTTATTTATATTATATAAAGCTACAATACCACGCAAGGGCGTACCCAGGTAGGGGCAGGGGGGAGGGGGGGCAGCCGCCCTAGAAGATAAAATAAACGAAATTTTTTCTGGCAATTGGGAATTAAAAACGTGCTACCTACTTTGCGCAAAATGAAATCTTTTCATTCATATATTTTGATTTAATATTTTTTTATCTATAATTAAATATTCTACAACATTCGATATAGTACACTGTTAGCGACGCAATATAATTTAAATCTCCCGCGAAACCGTCGCATCTCGTAGTTTCCGCTCCCGACGAGACAGACTCAATAGCGACATCTTGTATTGAATAGCAATACCACGAAGAACGTTCTAGCATGGACTATTCTGGAATGGAATTCTCGAAACAGGTATGAGCTCCCCCCCCCCTAGCTGAAATCCTGGGTACCCCCTTAAAACCACGTATCCATTCATTGATCGGCTTTTATTTCTAAACGGTGAAAAAAGGGGGAAGTTTTTTAGTCATTTATAAAGTTCAAATCGAAATTAAGGAAGAATATAGCGAACTCCAGTAATAGATGGAATAGTGATAAGGGGGTGGAAACTGATCAGTAGCTTAAGGCGCTTTTAGTAGGGGTTAAATATTTTTGAATTTCGAAAAAATTTTTTTATATAGTACTAGTTTGTACTCGCGAGTCACAACTCCGTCCACGTGGGCATATAAAATATTATCCCACAGAAACACACTACTGGTATATAAAGTTAATTCAGAGCATATTCTATTTGCGTGCCAAATTTAATTCAAATCTGTTCAGCCGTTTAAGGCGTAATTGAATCACATACATCCTCACAAACTTTCGCATTTGTAATATTAGTGGGAGTGGGATATTAGTATAGACTATACCAGTGTTTTTCAATCTTTTTCATTATGCGACCCTGGTATGAAAAAATATTTCGCGACCCCCCAACTCTTCGCTTTGCTACTTCGTTACAGTGTTACAAAATATATTCATTATATAAGTATATAAAAACACATTATTTTACAACTACATACATCAAATTTTTGTTAATTTGTTTGTATTAACATACAAATGTTTATGAATATATCCTTTTGTTAAAATTCTCTTACTTAATAAATGGATTTTTAATCTTTATTGTTTTTTTACTAAAGTTCTATCGACCTCTGGTGACCCCCCTACAGAAGCTTCTTCTCTCTTCTTCGCGACCCCCCAGAGGGTCGCGACCCACAGGTTGAAAAACACTGCTCTATACTATAGAGGAATAGATTTTTAATGACTTAAATAAAACAAAGTTTCCTCAAAATCGATTTAATTTGTTAAAACACAATTGGAAAAAAAGAAAGCAAATTATACAAACAGCGGTTAAAAATCAAGAATATCTTGAACTATGTCATTGGTAACTTAAAATCTAAGGCGAATTGGAAATGTCCATATTATCTGGTGAATTCTTTTCGTCACCTAAATCTGGCGACCTATCGGCAATGGAAGCATTCTTTTCCTCAATAACTGGCGGCAGATTGGGTGTCTTATCTCTAGACTTTCTATCGTGCGGTATTTTTGAGTCTCTGACTGAACGACTCTTTGATCGACGACTGTGAGAGGGCGAGGGCTTTCTATCCCTTGATCTGGACTTCTTTCGATCCCTGGACCTGGATCTCTTCCTATCTCTGGAACGGGACCTCTTTCTATCCCTAGACCGGGATCGTTTACGTGATCTTGATCGTTTTCGATCTTTAGAGCGGGATCTTTTTTTATCTTTAGAGCGTGATCTCCTGCGGGATCTCGAGCGCTTTCTTCGAGACTTTGATCGAGATCTTTTTGAGCGTGAACGATCACGTTTTCTATCTCTCGATCGAGACCTTTTCTTTGAAGGAGATCGCTCTTTAGCTTTTTTGTCTGGTTCTAATTCGGCCTTAGGTTTTTCCTCGATGGGGCTTGGAGCTTTCGATTTAGATTCAGAATTTCCATTAGTTTCAGGCTCGATAGTTTCAATCTTAGCATTTTGTTCTTTTTCTTCTTTTGGTGGTGATTTAGACTTGTCTCGTTTCTCCTTGTCTTTGTCACAGTCCTTCTTATCTTTGCGGTCACGGTCGTGATCACGAGAACGATCACGTTTCGATCTCGAGCTTCGATGCCGTGACCGAGATCGAGAACGTCTTGAACTGCGACGCCGGGAACGTGATCTAAAAGGTTAACAACAAGGTTAGTGAAGAACTTAGAGGTTTGGACTTACGTGATACGTCGCTGTGAAACGGCCTAATAATTTGTTATTAAGATAATATTCTGTAAAATTTGATGGGAATTAATTGGGAAGCTCTTGGGACAGCTGTAAATGTATAAAAATTATACGGCTTAAAAAAAGAGATATATTTATGTATTTTGTCCAAAAAGAAAGGTGTTTATTGATGAATATATTTTCAATGTATAAAATAGGTGATTACCTAGAGCGATGTCTATTTCTGGAGCGTGATCTTCGCGAGCGATGCCTGGACCGGGATCTGGATCGCTTTCCGCGGTGACGGGATCTCGAACGCCGGGACCGGGACCGAGAACGGCGGCGCGATCGAGAACGAGACCGAGTCCTATTACAAACTCCCTTATATAATAAATAGTGATTTACAGTATGCAACAAAAATCCCGTGAAGTTTACAACAAAGTTATATTGAAATTGGCAGAAAAATATAAATATAGTATTTATAACTATTTACAAGAGCAATCATCTAGTACGCACATATTTGCTGTTCACGGGAGTTACATTGCATATCACATTGATCTTACTACTTTCTCAGAGTGAGTTTAAAAACCAGTTAATATCAACTTCAACATATATAATATCAAAAGTCAACAGATCTTTGTCAATGTTTTTTAACCTGGCAACTGATAAAACTTCAGAGGTTACAGCTTCTAAGTGAAAATTTAATTGCAATAATGTGAATTACAAGTATTTTAAATAATGATGTTTGATTCAAATTTAATTTTGATTACAATCCAATCTATTTGAAGTGCTTTGAATGTTTAATTTTGTTTTGTTTTGATTTTCCACTTAACTACACACAACTTACAATTTTTTGTAAGACAAAAGGCATTATACTTGAAAAACTTTCCTTACCAAAGCCGCTGTCCGTGTAGTGACTTACACTGTCTGATAAAAAATAAAATTGCAAATACAAACCTTTCAGTTATGTTGCAATGTTCTGTGAACATTATGAGTTAAATTCTTAAAATTAAAATAAATATAACACTAACCCTTTTCGTAGAGACTAAATGCAAACGAATAAAGACAGCAACTGACTTGCAATGATCTAATGCAATGAGACAAGTAATTTAAAGCAGAAGTATTTTAAAATAAATCAATTATTAACTTGTCTAATTGCTTATAAGGACAGGATTATATATAAATTAAAAAGGAAGGGCAGACATTACCTCTATGCTGTACATTTCGAGAATTAATGTGGAGCACGATTGAGCTGAGCTAACACGCATTCGCTGCATCTTATGCTACTCTGCAATGTAACAAGATCGCCACAAACATATTACATATTGTGTTGCAAGTCTGTTGCTATCCTTACTGATAAAATACCTATTGTAATCCTTATTTCCTTGCAATTAGCTTTAAATTGCTGATGCATATGAATTGACAAGATGCCCTGAACAAAACCAAGTCAAATTAAGAAAAAAAAGCTTTAAAATAATCAACTTGATGAATCTAGATCAAATGAATTATTAATAGATCAAGACAGCATAGCCAGTTTTTTTTTTAAATATAGAATATTAGAGATAATGTTTGTTCAAAACATGATAAACAATAATTACTAAGACCATTAATTAAACTAAACTGAATTGACTTGATTCTGTTTAGAAGGTATTGCATTAAAAAAACTTGATTATACAGAAAGATAAATTTCAAAAATAAAGAGTACCTTCTTTTATCCTTTGACAGCAATCCAATAACTGGATCAATGGCTGCTGAAATGAAATTCTGAGCTTCTTTTACTCTGCACATGGCTTCCTCTATTTCACGCTGTGCAGCCTCATTGCTCTTTGTTTGAGGTTTGCATATTGCTTGGGTTGAATGGTGAACCTGAAGAAAAAGTATTTTGATAAATTTTTAACATTTAGAAAAGAGAAGTACAGACGCCGTGCAGCCTCATTGCTCTTTATTTGAGGTTTGCATATCGCTTGACATGAATAGTAAAAGTTGAAGAAAGGTATTTGTAACTTTTTAATATTTAAAAAAAGAAATATTATTGTATTTAAAACAATCGAATATAACTTTCTAACCTTAATCATGTGTCCTTCTATTGCACTGTCGTTCAATTGTAATGCTTTAATTATACTCTCCTGTTCAGCCATTTCAATCAATGCATACTTAGTTGTATCATTTTCTCTTTCACAGAAACGCACATAAGAAACTTCTCCAGATTGCCCAAAATAGTCAATTAATTGTTGACTAGTCAAGTCACCTAAAAATGCTACCATAACAGTTCTCCTTATCTCTTCTATTCTTCTTGAATCATACAGAGCTGGTATCGGAGGATACGCTGGTAAACCTAGTTCTGCGATTTTTGGATCATATGTTTGTATTACTTGGTTTGGTGGTACTCCTTCTAGAGAATTTACCACATGGGCTGGTAAGCGAGGTTCTACTGTATTTAACCCAGGCACTAGTGTCCCATTACTTGACATTTCTAATGCTTTATGTTCATCTGGAATTTCACCAGATTGCAGGGGAATGACAATCAAAGCCCGGTCGATGAACACAGTATTGGTCATGTGTTGAGCAACATTCACAGTTGTCGCATCGTAATATTTGACGTAACATATTCGTGATTGAACTGGACATGAGACGTCTCTGATTGTTGGATAAAGCCGTATATCATCTATCTTACCTAAGTAGCCAAACAAGGTTTGCATCTGATCCTTTGTGGCTTGTGGTGCTATATTGGTGACTTGGATCACCCGTGTGCTGTTAGAAACCATTTTTGCTGACTTACACATTGGTACAATGCATGGATTTTATATCGGTTTTTCTTTGGTCTTCACTAGAAGATATAATTGCTACATATTGTCAAATTATTTATGTATTCGATATACTTTTTCTCAATGTTGAACAAATTTCTTGAAGCTGTATCCGTTGTAAAATTGATGGCAATTGGAAAAAGCACGCAACACGCAGGCGCTCGCGTCGGCCGTCGTTTCAATTGACTTTGACAGTTTCATACAGAACAATACTAGTTAATAATTACTACATAGTCAATAAAAGAGGTTTAAGAGACAAGTAAACCACAGTTAACGGATGCTTGACGGAACACTCCATATTAATTTAGTCTATATAACATTTTAGAAATATTTTTATGAAAATTTTTTGACAGGAAGGATGAGAGGAGACACAAAACCCTCACTAATAATCTCTCTTTTAGCTTGTGTTTACTGTTTACCCCTAAAAAGGCTTATTCACTATCTTGCTTAGCGATCCACTGTGCAGGCATGTTGTAGAATGCAAGGTGAATCCTGCTCGGTTTAACGGACGCAATGCAGGCCGTGACAGCATTTACAATGCTGCATAATCAGTAGTGTGTTCTGTGTGCATAATGCGGCGGATAGTAAAGCGGACTGGCGTGCCGGTGATGTAAATAATTTTCGTAAATACATTTTTTCGTAAAGCTATAAACGTTAAATTACTCAGCTCATAGATTAGCTTAAATAGACAACGGAACAATTATCAACTGACCATTGACAAGGAGATAAATACCATAGAGTACAATGTATATCGGTAACTAAAATTTAATTTACAAATTAGTACGCGGCATTATAAAAAAGCGATAATATAAATGGAATTAAATGATACAATCACTGAGTTGAAACTGCAGCTTCATTTTGGTATTCTCAACTTACATTATGAAAATTCCGGTGTTTTAAACTTTTTATATTATGTTGGTTTATTTATCATAATATATACTGTCTTTTAGCAAAAAAACAAAATGTTCAAATAGAGAAAAGGGTGAACAGTTTGCAAAGTAAAGTAAACATATTGACTCAAGAAATAGGAAATTTGAATACCGAAAATGAATTTTTCGTTTTGCAAATAGCTGTAATATCTTTTCATTTTATTATATATATTATTTCTATTGTTATTATCATTAATGTAATTTCCGCATCGGTTTCCATGGTACTTTCGTAGTACCTAAGTTAAAATTTAAGAAAGTTAATATAATAACCACATCATAATGTTATATTTAATTATGTACTTTATGTTATATAAAAAATAAGAGACAAATCAGCTAGTCCAATACAAAATACATAAATTACTATAATGCGTAGGTATACAATATTATGTACCTACTTATGTAATGTATCAGGTATATTCCGGTTGTGATAGGTTTTTTATGATTTTATTTTATGATTAGGAAATGAGCAGCGAAATATCTCAATTGAAGTGTCAAATGGCAATAATAGACGTGTGTAAAATATCAGAGAATTCAAAAAGAGAGGTTCAACTTAAAAATATAGACAAACATAAAAATGGTTACGACGTCCAATTTGATAAGGGTTTGTGCTCAACTTCTATAGTTATACAATAAATAATTTAAAAAAAAAAGATTCTAGTACAGTTACCTACCTTAATAATAAGTACCTAAATAGAAACAACATATTTCCTTTCCATAGTTTAAGACTAGGATACTTCGGTTTGGACTACACTAGGATAGAATTTATTTTTTAAAATACATTTTAGAAAGAGCAGTGACAGCTATACAAAAAGAACAAATACAACAAAAGGAAGAAGAAGAAAAAGAAGTAGAGCGACAAAAAATGGTCAAACTTTTAAAAAAGAATGAACAGCAAGTGAAAGACACGGCGGTCATAGAACACGAATGTGATGCCATTGAGAGAGAGTGTAAGATTCTTATGGTAGGTAGATAAGAAGCTTAACAAATAATACAATGACTGTTTAATAACATAACCATTCACTCTCTTAATCAGAATATTTAACTTATTATATTAATATGTACATATTTACTTTTAAAAGCATCCTATACAAATATTGTCTATAGGTGTAAAGTGAATTCCCGAAATCTCTAGTGAGGCTGACACATATTTTCTGTATTTGTTTTACTGGTCATTTTCTTTACAGGCAAGTAGGTGATCAGCCTTCTGTGCCTACCCAACCGTAACATTCATTAGTTTCCCCGGGTTTCAAACCCAGGATCTCCGGCGCAACACGCAAACGTTTAAAACGCTTAGCTACGGAGGTGGTTAAAAATTTGCTATTTGTGAAATAATTTTTCACAAACATAACAAATTCTAACTTAAATTTTAATAAAACAAAACAATGACTCACATAACACCCAAACTAGCAAGATTCTTACTTAGTATCTCTTCGTTTTTATTAGGGTTTATTTTAAAGTAAGATTTTTTTGTTGTTGGAATTATTAAGTAATATATAATTTTTTATCACAGAATAGAAACAAGGCAATAATGTGTAAGTTGCGGCGAAAACTTATTGAAACTGAAAAAAAGCGAAGACAATTAATGAAAAGAAACAAATGTTGAATGACTATTAAGTGAATAAATTATCAATTATATATAGTGTTATCTTTTAAAAGAATACATTTCTATGGTTTATTAAGATATTTAATCAATCGCAATAAATTAAAACTAAATTATGGCTAAGGCTAACTAAAAATTGTCAACCATAAAAAAATAATAAAATTGGATGACATACTAAAAGTTGCAATAAAATCATTGATAATAAATATTAGTTATTGATTTCAAATAAATTAATTATCTAACTGAAGTAGTAAGGCAACACTTCGTTTTATCCAATGGGCTGACGGCTTATCTGAAGGCAAATAAAATGCGAGAACAAAGTTCGAGGAATGACCTGTAGTCGCTAGAACTCCCTTTCTCTCCAACGTTTTATATAGAGGACATCTATATCTAGAACCTTCAGCAAAATCTTTTTTTAAAGTAGGAAACAGCCACACAGCTGGCATGTTATCATTTAATATTTTAGGCAATTGTTCACCTATTACATGTTTGCTGCGGTCCCAACGACCACCATCCATGAAAAGTCCTTGTACATAAACACCCCATTCAGGTGGAGTAGTTTCATAATCAATTTTTCTCACTTCAAAATCAAAAATCAGTAAATCTATTGGGATTTTCTTCGACCGAGCGAAATTTTGAACGGAACCAGTTAAAAATGCTTGAGTAAAAAAAAAACCTGATAACCAAAATGTAGGCGGTTTCCCGTTTTGATACCAGTCTTCTAACATAGCAAGCCGGTCAATAAAATCCGCCACGTAGCTTGGTAGTGGTTTTAAACTAGGATAAGACACTTTTGACCAATTATTTGGAATTCGGCCAAGAAGCATAGCATTAGCCTGTAAGTCCAAGGCTGGAGACATGACGATAAACCCCTTAACAGCCTTCTGTAAATCCAGAAGTGACGATCTTATTTCTCGGTAGAGTTTATTAAATCTTTCCATTTCTTGTATGAGTACTGTATTCATAGACTCATTGTAATCAACCGGATATTTTTTTTGAGCAGTTTCCACATCAAATGCTGATGGCAACTTGGAAACGATTTCTGAAGCCATTTGCATTAGTATAACTTCTGTATTACCACCTTCGCCACCCGAGCCTGAGCCCTCGACAAGAACTAAAGCTGCTGTTAGTTGCATTGAAATAGTATAATCTCGTGTTATTCCTGCATTCATATGCAGGCCGAAAACCTCTGGGGGAGGATTCACGGGTACAGATTCTATATGTTTAAGATAATCTTGATATTCACACCTTCGCGGTAGACCATATTGGATACCGAGATCACAGAATAAATAATTAGGATCATGGACAACACCAGCATTAACATAATTATCTAAAATCGTAATTATCAATCGTCTATCCCAGTCATCTGTTACTCGGCCACCATAATTACATTCGCCTGTTAAATATTTAATGGCAACATATTGAATTTCTTCGTACTGATTTAAAAACATTTGTAACTGCATAACTGATATATGAAAGTCGGAATCATTAAATCCGTATTGTATGTTCCACCCCAAAGGACCAAACTTTTTTCTTTCTTGAACAACTGCGTGAAAAAAGCTTATACCATACAGTAGTTTACTGAAAGCTTTGTCTTGTCCCGGACAGCCTTCATAGAACTCTGGTTCTTTTAATGGTTCGGATAAGTAAGATCTGTTAAGATTATGTTGAAGCCCAGTAGGCGGTTCGTTAGTCATTTTTACTCCTACTTGCAATATAGACTGTGGGAATTTATCGGATGGGTAGCTTGTTAACCAAAGTCTAAAGCTTAAATCAGTATTAGTTAGATCAAACCCTTCCACAATTTTTTCTAATACAGGTAGCCATGACACTGCTAAGTGGCAGTTTTGTAAACATACCCACCCACCTTCTAATTGGGCTCTCTCAATCATCGCTCTTGCTATAGGCCCTTGACCTTGTCCTAATGATATAGAATTAAATCTATGGGCATATCCCATTTTCTCACAGTATTTTATAAGTGCACCCATTGGATCTGAGCCAGGGGATAGAATAAAGATTAGAGGAGCCAAGCAGTTAGAATCTCCGAAGGATTTACCTATATCAAATGGTGGTGGTGTAATATATTTTACTCCCAATTGATTTTCTACAAAATTTGACAAAGCAATAGTTAATTTATCTGGTCTTAAAACTCTTATTACTAAAAGTTTCTGAAAAGGTGTCAATTTATCGTTCCAAGGCGCAGGTAATGGTCTGGTGTGTGGATCAATGTCATCGTACACCTCCTTCCAATTTGCAGTATTATTAAGAAAGTGATTTTTAAAGCCGACATATGCTGGTAAATCGTTGATTCTACATAACTCATCCCAGCTTTTATCTGGTAACCATTCAAAAGGTTTTTTGTGTGGATTTTCAACAGCTATACCACCGGTAATAAGAAATTTGTATTCATCGTGATTCATTTCACCTGTTGACAACATCATCTTAGAGCACATTATGAAAGAAAACATTAGTTTATCTTTATCAAACAGGGATCTACAAACATTACTATAAAGATTGTAAGTAAAAGTGTCTCTTAAAAACCTTAATCTTTTATCTAAATCTTTAGATTTGTTAGCATTTTCAATTGATATGATGTATAAATTAATAAACCATGTCAATGAGTATTGGTACATTGGGTCCACATTGGGTAATTCAGTAACACAGTAATATAAAACAGCCGAATGTGAGGCTATAGGTCTGTAACCCAATCTAAATTTTTCTATAATTTCTTCGGTTTCCAAACTCGCTTCTTGTTTCTTCATGATATCAATAGCGAGTAATTTAGATGAATCTAAAACCTCTATAGCACTTTCATCTTCTAAAATATCTCCTTTCGATTCTTGTAGGGTTCTTAAAATGTCATCTTCAACTTGCTTAAGAGCAGCCCGGTTAGCGGCACCTTGTACGATCAATTTTTCTCGCTTTTCCTGTAAATCTGGTCTTTCTTTGGCAACCACTATACCTAAAAGTTGATCTTCTAATCCATCCTTTGTTAAAGCAAAATTGATAAGGGTAACTTTATTGAAAACTTCTGGCAAATAGTGTGGGTTTCTTAGTTTTGTAGTCATGTAAAGCCTGAAATTTGGATGATATTCGATGACATTATCACCTAAAGCTATAAATTCTTTACCAGCTTGCATGTAAGTATTCTTAAGTAGAACAGGATCTAAAGGAGCTTCAACATCTTCAAGTATACAATCAATCAGGGCCGGTTTTCCATATTCTAAGCAGGTTTCTATAACTCTCATGTAGTTGCCATCTGTAAACTTCATAACTTGTAGGTCGTTAGATTTTTCCATTGTTTTTATCCATTTGTTAGCTTGTCCCTGAGGGTCTACTAGTAATGACCACCTCATTGAGTTATCTTGTATAATAGCATTATCAATCGAAAAAGAATCTCTAGGTAAGCCAGCAATACACCAGTTTTGTATTTTTATATCTGTACCTAAAATATCTTTAAACACAAACTGATCTGAATGTGGCATTTTTAAATCAATAACCATTTTTCGCCATGTTTCAGTAATAGCTGTGCGGACAGGTAGTATATAAGGAGATAAGTAGGCAATTATACCGCAGGATACCAATATATCTCCCGCCAAATTATCATACAACTTCTGAAGATTTTCAGCAGCTGCGGTCCATCTGACTCTTTCTCCACCTAGTCCACCTATCAATTTTTCAGCTCGATACAATTTGTCTATACATAATTGTACTTCATCTTCTAAAGCTTTTTTCTTTAAATTAGCTTCTTCTAAGGCCTCATTTAATTCTGCTAATTTTGCTTCTAATCGAGCAACTGTCGCTTTCTTTTCTTCTAGAATCGCCATTGTTTCAGCAAATTCTTTTTCAGCAGCTTCTAATTTCGCTTTTTTGGGTGCAACAACTTTGGCTACTGCGTCATACATATCCATAGCTATTATCCATTTACAAAGACCTTCGGCGGCAGTTGAAGCCTTGGCAATTATATGTGGCTTAAAATCTTTATTTGACAAGTACTCCTTTCTAATTTTTTGCATAGTTGCTACAGGTATATTATCCTTATCAAAATTTCGTAAAGAATCTAAGAAGCTCATATCACCTAATATCCTTTTACTTGGACCCCAGTAGTCGAAAATTTTTTTGCCTGGATTATCAGGATCAGGTATTTTGTCCGGAGGTAAACCTTTCATAACACAAACTGCAGCCATTACTAGCTTTACCGTAGCAGGGGGATTTTTCATAGATTTTACAATGGTAATATCAGCAGGTTTTAAAGTATTTAAGGCTGCAATAGCATCCTCTAAAATAGGCAACGCAAGAGCTAAATCTGCTTCACAATCTTTTTTGAGCTCTTGGGCTGCTGCTGCTTGTACATTTGCAACTTTTTGATCTTCTCTCACTTGTGCTGCGGCTTTGTCTGCTATGGCTGTCTCTACAGCAATTTCTTCCATCATTTTGGTTGATTTTGCAGCCATTATAATAAGTTGTGGTTTCAAGGCATTTAAATCTCGTTGCATTATGGCAACAGCTTCCGCTGCTTGCATAAGTTTATCTAGACCATTTGTATACCTTAGTTTGGCGGCACGTAATTCTCTTTGTTTGCGATTAGTTAATGTAGTGAAGGATTTAATCAAATCTAAGTAAGAAGCTGAAGTAATGTACGTTTTACGTCCAAACTCGTTGTAAAAATCTGCCGAGACTTTACGTGCGTCTACGTGAAATTGCTTACAAGCAACTACAGCCGCTTGCTTAACAACATCAGGGACATTAACTTTCCCCATATAATGATTTGCTACCATTTCTAAAGCTTCCTCAGGCCAGCTATCATACCAATCAATTGTGCAGCAATTTACTAAAGAAGGATATAATCTTAATCTAGTTCTAAAAGAACTTCCAATTGGACTGAAACATAAAACGATATGAAGCTTCGCTTTACAACGTCCAACAAAGAATGAAAATATTTGCAGGGGACTTATGTCTAAATTCCTATTGCCTCCCTGTGCTGCAAGACGTACTAATTCAAGAATTTCTTGCTTTTCATCTAATCCATATAAATTTGGCACTTCACCAGAGTTTAATAAGCTGTCTAAATTCTGTATAAAAGTTTCTTCTTTAATTTGACTTTCAGTAAATAAGAAAGTTGTATCTTTATTTAAACCTCCGGATTCTCGTAAAACTAACTTAAGATCATCATGCCAATCTTTAACACTGTAAGATTTTGTGATTTCAGGTTGAAAAGTTTGTTGACCCAAAACTGTGCTTGCTAAGCGAGTAAGAGATTGGCGACCAGAACCTCCAACGCCAACGAGTAATGCATTGCCAGATGGCATTGAGAGGAGTCGACATATCTTGGATAAATGTTCTAAGGCATAATCAAACAAGACTATATTCATTTTAGCTTTATGCATAGTATTATATTCAGCCAACATTTGAATAGCGACATTAAGAACCACTTCTTTAGAAGGCATTTCCTCATATCGTCGTTCACCCTCGACACTATCAGTATCTAAATAACACCCAAACATTAAATTTTTTATGTTATCTTGAGTGACCTCACCCTTTTCATCTTGATAAGTATCCAAAGCTGACTCAAATGTATCTTTCATAAAGTCTCTAGTTGCTTTTTTCAGAATATTATAAAACCACGTGCGGTCTGGTTCATCAACTAGTCTGTCATAAAATACTCTTAAGATTTCATGTACCCATACTCTAGTAAAAGTTTTTTTACTGTCTGCTGATTCTTTTCGCAACAAAGCACAGCCTTGGATAACTCTTGAAAAATCACGTAAATTAAATATATAATGAGATTTAGCAGGTGTAGGTCTTAGACCTTCAGTGGCTTGATCATATATTTCCATGGTGGCGGTGATAATGTTAACAATAATAGGTTGCGTATCTTGTCCAAAACCATTTCTCCTCCAACCAAGTTGTAACAATGATGTAAATATTTTAGACATGCTTTCTTTAGAGAATTCGTTAATAGAATAAATGTTGTAGTGTCTCAACATTCTGGGGTAAATAAGCTGCCTACTTCCTCCTACTGGACCAATAGCTCCATAGAATGTTGTGTCGTATACGTATAAATTATCTGTTGTTTTCAAATCATACCAATGTTTTATGTCAAAATACAATCTTAATAATTCTATAGCTGGTTGAGCACCGTACACTTCTTTAGCTGGCATATTCATATCGTCTATAAAAATAATAGCTTGTTTGCCTTTAACGGGGCCATAGTTGTTTTTTCTCCTTTTTACCAGTTTCGATAGTACAAGATCTTGCGTTTGGTTAGCTGAAGTAGTCGTTGTAAAAGTTATAAAACCGGGTGTGTATTTTTCCATATCAATGCAATTCATAAGAAAATTTTGTACATAAAAACTTTTGCCGGTGCCAGTTGGCCCAATGAGTAAAATAGGTCTTAAAAATTTTGTATGTAGCCTCAATAGATAAATATATTTTTCAGTTTCAAGAGTTGGAATCACAGTCTGAAGTAAATTGATTTGTTCTTTCACTTGTGCTGATTTTACAGCTTCTGTCCATGGTTTCCAGCAACCTTTACTTTTGAACAAATAAAAATGATCTATTATCATTCCTTCGGTAGGGATTGACACATCTAGTCTATCAAAATAAGCGGGAATTCCATATTCTCCTTTAAAATAGTCTTTCAGCAACTCATCAAATCTTTCACGTGAGTCTGTGTGTAATATTCCACCAATACCCCAAACTATTGCAGTCATAAAAGAAGCTAATATCCAAGTTCTTGTATATTTTGTGTCTTCTTCTCCTTCAATAGCGTTATCCATCAACATCTCAATAAGCCGAAGAGTGCTAACAATTAAATTAACTTCACCGGCCGTTACTAATTGAACGCATTGTCGTCTGACATAGTACACTAATGGATCAAAAAGCCATTCACATAAAGTAAAAATAAATTCCTCATTTTCTTCTAGCCATATTGGATTTAAAGTATTTAACCACGATTTATAAAATGGCATAAACCCTAAAGAGGCCGACTCCATATAGATCATACCACATCGAGATACGGTAGCAGGTGACGCTTGTGATAAATCCATTACTTCAAATATCATAGACATCACGTTAGACATTGCCATTACTTCACCCGAAGTGAGGCATAGCTTTTTATTGTCATCCAAAACTGTATTCATATTTTCGATCCAAACAGCGTCAACAGGTCCGTCGAACACAATCCATTTTCGTATAGGAGTATCTTCTGATGCAAAATTTCTAAACATAGTTGCAACAATACCATCAGTCCATTCATAAGATATAGGGTCAAAAGCTCCGTATAGTTGTCCCATTGTAACTGCCTTAGGATTCAAAACTTTGTAAGTGCACCCACAACCTCCTGCTTGATTTCTTTCGTCCATTAAGGTCAAAGCTTCTGATAAAACTTTCAAAGTCATGGATTTTCCAGCAAAAGGATCACCAACAAGCATAAAACCATGCCTTACAATCATCATTTCATATGTTTGAATAATTTTGATTAGAGCACATTCCATGGGCTGCAAATTATTATTCCTACAAACATCATGGCATGCATTCAAAAAATTTTCATAATCTGGTTTCGGTAAAGAAATTCCTGGAAACAAATCTGATATTATACCTTCAAAAAGTGGAACATCAAACGATAAAAATTTAGGCAAATTGACATCTGTAATTGATCTCAGTAATAAAATACTTTCACTTTCATTAGGAAAACTTCTTTTTAAATTACCAGCCGCTGACAATACTGTTTTTACAGCTCGCATTCCATAGTCATAGTGGTTTTGAGATGATAATTGTTCTGAACAAAGTCTATAAGTCGTCACTATTTTCACTGATAGATTACGAGCATCAATGAAACCAAACGAATACAACGATATCTCACCAATCATAGCATAATCAGGTACCATCATGGCCACGGTTCTAAACAATACCTTCAAATTGTCTGGAAGCTCAGATCGACCTGCGTAGCCTGGATTCATGGTAATACACACATAACAAGCGGGATTTAATGTTAAAATTGTGCCTTCAAAGTCAAATGTTTCTAAGTGTTGCCTTACTGCCTGCACAATACACAAAATTTGTTGAGCAATTACTGATAAAACCTCCACTTCAATTCGATTAAACTCATCGAAGCACACCCATGCACCACAAGAAGCTAAACCTTTAAAGAATTTACCCATAGCCTTGTAATCTAAGCCATCTGAACAGTTAAATACCACGCACTGTACTGCCAAGGCTTTTGCTAAATCCTTAGTAGTTTCCGTTTTCCCAGTACCAGCTGGCCCTTCCGGAGCACCGTTTAGATGGAGATAATAAGCGCCTATCAGAGTACGATAGCAACGATCTGTCAAAGGCGTTATAACTAAGCGGTCTGAATTTCCTAAATATTCGTAAGCATAATTAACAACAGCATTTATGATTTTTACAAATACTCTTTCTTCTTCCCAATAATAACGCAGCTGTGCTAGCCACTGAAAATCCGTCACTTCCGTAACATTTTTTCCAATCAATTCATATATTACATCCTTAGCATGTACATCGATTACAATTAATGCCTTCACCGTTATACTACTCAGCTTACTTAAATCAGTCCTTCTAATAACAGCGACAGTTTCATTTAGTTGTTTTGTAAGTCCAACGTGGAATTCTTGAAGTTGACTTAATTTATGTGTATTCAGGCACTCATGAACATCGACTGCCCAGTAAATCTGAGATATTGCCAGTACAACCATACCTTCCCATGACAATATCCATTCCACGCGACCCATATTCGGATAATCGTAATATGATAATTCTGTTTCTGATTTAACCGCCTTTAACATTTGATCCTCCACTTGAAGCAACCATTTTTCGACTGATCCTCTAGCTGCCGCGACGCTAATAGTTTCAAGGAATTCTACTTGCTCACCTTCCATGGAAATCATAGATGTTATATTAAATTCTGGATCAAAAACTAATCTATTTATGCCTTCAAAACACTTTTTCAAATGTGGCTGCACCTTCAACGGATTCTTAGTTTCAGATAATATTTCTAGCATTTCATCGTTCGACAAGAAGAAAAAACGCGGAAAGTATAATCTTTTCTTTTCAAGATAATTATTCACACCATCATTGATTTTTTCAAGAAATCCCGATGCTATTCTGAAAGATTCTAAAACACCTGTTCCACCAGCAACATCCAGAACATGAGGATCTTTATCCACTGAGCCCATGTAACGTCTATAAATATTATTTACTTCAACAAACATTACCCCTTCTTCCGGCATTTGAGCAACGATATCTTTAGAAGAAAAAATTGGCAACAAATAAAGCCACTGACTTTGAACCTTACCCCATTCATCGATTGTGGAATTGACCCGCATGATTTTCTCATACCATGCCTTCACTTGCGCTTCAAAAGGTTTAACGAAAGCAGACCCTCGCATTCCAACTGTTTTAACGATATGGTCATCCAGAACACTTTGAACATCATCAAGACCAGACAGAATAAAAATTCCCGTATCTTTATAAGGACTCGTTTTAAAGCATATATCTGTCCATTCGGCTATCATCTTATTTAAATTAGTAATAAGAGCTAATTCCTTAGTAGCCGCGACACTTACGATTTCGTATTGATCAATTTCATCCCATAAATTAAAATTTATAATTTTCCTTAAGGTGGTACCTGCTGTTGGCGTTAAATCAAATCCAGCAATCGACGACATTTCGTCCCAATGTCTCTGCACTAAGGCGGGATTGCACATAATATGGCCCATCTGAACATTTGGTCGCCATTCTTTTATTTCCACGACTGCCTGTGCACATAGTTTCATCGGAGCAGGTAAATTATTCATATCGGGATCATCAACTAAACCTTGGAATCTCTTCTCAACACCTTCAGCTATTTGTTGTTTTATTTTGTTTCTGTAATTTTTAGAAAGCTTTAAGAATTCTTTGTAATAAAAATCATGGTCTTGTTCAATTTGATCATGGTCTAAATATTCAAACGGGCCATCCATCCATGTATAATAGCTACGTTTCCAACGGTGAACGAGATGAATTAAGCTATGAAATGGCAAGATAAAGTCTTTCAACTCTTCTAAATCTGGGTATTGGGTCACAGGAAACTTAAATGTTTTTTCCTCATTATTTATCCAAGCAACTAATTTGTCACAAGCATCTAGTCTGTGTACAAGTTTTCGTAAGTGTTCTAAATATTCAAGGGTGTGATTTATATCATCCATGTTATCTAGCAGTTGTAGATATGGTGTCATGTCTATGACTTCTTTATTTAGTTTTGCAATTTGACGTTGTAAATTGTCTTCCATTTCACCTTTGAATGTCTCATACGCGGCTGCATTCTTTTCAAATATTGGTTTTATGTCAGTGAGCCAGTTGACTGTTTTAGTATTAGATGCAACATGTTCCGGACTCAGTGAAGTCATCTCTAAAAGATTTGAAATTATATTGATTTGTCTCAATATTCTTTCCTTTAAAGCTTCAACTAAAACAGTTTTTGCGTGTAAAATATATACGCCCTGTTCGATCAGTTCAGCAGCATTTTCAGGTTCTTTCAGGGCCTTTGCAGCTATTATTTCAAATTCATGACAAATTGAATCATTTTCTTCCATGTGATTTTTCACAATGCCAGCTATAATGTCATTAATAAATTCCATTGCTTTTCGTTTTAATCCATCTACCATTCGTAATTGGCATACAACAGCACATTTGAAGTATTCATTTTCCAAAATACTTGTTATTTGGGAATCAATACCCTGGAAGTATTTAATTTTATCACGAGATTCTTCAAATTCACTGGCTTCGTTAATAAATTTCATGAGTGCAGCTTTAGCAGGGGTACCATATAACATATTGTATTCCTTCTTCAATCTCTCTACATATTGGACTAATGGTGAATATACTAAAGCTAGTTGCTTTTGTAACCTCTCATGACCATCTTTATGTAGCCATTCGTTATATTGGACAGGCAACGCATCATAGTTATATGGTATTTTTAAATATTGCTCAATAGGCATAAGGCGTTGTGATATATGAGATATAGCATTTGCTATGTTGTGAAAAACTTCATATACGGTTTCTAAAGAAGAATCGTAAAAGAATTCACCATCAAAATCCAAATCCAGGTTTAATATGGGCACCGAATCAGGATCTTTGAGCTCTTCAATTAAAGCTTCGATAGAGCGACGCATTAATTCTTGAATTTGCATAGAAATCATTTTCGTAGCACATTTTACAAAAACTGGTATCCGTTTAGGTCGCATTCCCCTCAAACAACGCGGATTTTTAAGCCAAGCTACTAGTATTGAATACCAAGTGCTAGAGACAAGGTAGTCAGCACGTTTTATTTCTTCTAAAACCTTTGTTTGGAAATCTTCCACGTCCATTGGTCCACGCACGCGATATTTTCCCAGACTAACGATGTGGGATGGAAAAGTTTTTTCGCTAGATTCCAGCACGAGCCTAATAAACGGGTGTAATAATAAGGAGCCATCTTGCAATTTCTTTCGAAATTTTACCATTCTATCATAATTTGGTGTAACGCCGTTAAATTTGAAAAGTGGTTCTACGTATCTTTTTCTGGAAACACCGGGTACTTCACGGATAATAGTCTTTACGGCTAAATCGTGTAGATTTTCATTCCAGGATTCTTTGCTTTCTTTTATCAATTCTTCAGTAATAGCAGGAAAGGCATTTCGCAACTTGACAGGAATTAAACCTATGATTTTTCGTTCCCAAGACTTAAGCATCGGCGGTGGTTTAATTTTATCTGCACACTGTTTCAGTACTGCAACATATCTATCTTGAGATAATTCTAAGTTGTCCAATTCACATCTTTCAAGCGGCGGTCGTGCAATGCTTATTTTTCTATAAGTTGCGCTTTCTTGAAGAATTTTGCGGTATTTTGCTTGTTTGTCCTGGAATTGAAAAGTACTTTTTTTATTAATACCGTAGCTATATAACTTATCAATAACTTAGCAAAATTACAGTTACAGCGCGAGTTCAAAATGAAAAGAATATGATATTTACGGAAATAAGTACTTATAGTGTTATAATAATTCTTAGTTATTATTATCAAAAATATCTAATTTATCAATAGGGATTTCGTAATTCATAAAATTATAAGCAAATAAGTAGGACGCGGTCGCGCGAAATTCATCGATTTCTTGCCCGATTGTGAAACTATTCTTTCAATATCCTGAAAACTAATGATCGTAAAAAATTTTACAAAAAATAGGACAACTTCGACGAACTATCCTATCGTTTGACACCTCATTCATCCAAATTGATCGACGGAAGGCGACGTAAGACCGGAACATCGAAAAAAAAACAGGTGGAATTGATATCCTCCACTCGTTTTTTTTGAAGATCGGTTAAAAAGAAGAGACACAACTGACGTGCACATGAGCCGATCGAACACTATCATTGTATTTTATACGGTAACCAATAGCTTAAGTTTTTTTTATAAAATAGGAGGCTCTTCAATAATAAATTAACACTGATTCCCAAGAACACTCCCTACTTTCAATGAGTTTTTTTAAAGGCTTTCACAGTAAAAAAAATACCTTGATCCTATTGTAGGGAGGTAACGGCACGAACGGCAACTTGTCCATCTTATGCACATCTGGTATGGGTAACATTTTTGGAATACGACAGCCATTTTTGGTCGTTAATAACTTCCGCAGCTCACTTTCCTCCATTATACTTAAAAAATCATTAAACGGATTGTATAATTAAAATTATTAAAAACCTCATTGTAGTTTAATAATATTCGCTCAATATTATAAATAAGTTTGTTGTCATGGAGAAACTAGCGTATCCATGGAGTAGACTCAAACATCTCAAAACTGTTGTGGCTAGGTCTGACAAATTCATTGACAATCACATAAAAAAGTTTTATACTAAGTTTATGAAGATACAAAGGAAAGTTGTCTAAAAAAGTCAACATCTCGATTATATCTATATTATGTTAATCAGAAATCAGTACAGAGGCTTAAGAGCTCTATTACAAAACTGACACGCATCATTTATGTAACAATCTACCAGTTCTTATAATTCAAATTTATAAAAAAAAAAATTGTAATATATATACAATAAAAACCTATAAAATTACTTTCTCCACTAATTCAGTCATTGAAGTCATACTGCTGAATTTCGGATAATTTAAAATATATTGCAAAAAGCGACAAGACTAGAATAATAACTATTTTAAACTATTCTTTAAGTCAAATTTGTCAAAAACTTTCAATTTCAGAGACAGAATAAGAACTGAAAAAAATAGGTTAACACAAATCATTGTTACCAAATTTTTGCATGTTCTAGGACAATTTTAATAAAGACTCATGGGACACGTTCATCTGGTTGTTAACTCAGCAAAACCAGTTAAATAAATTACATATTAACACAATAATTTATTAAAATAAAACAAAAGTAATTGCTGATAAGTTGAAACTTTTGCTTTTCCGAGTTTAGAACCCAGTTTAGTTAATCGAAAGCAGTATTGAATCAAGGACAATTTTTTTTCTAAAAACCCTAAAATAATTGCCATACTTATTTTATATAGGTATTCTTTGAAAGAATTTCTATTTCCCAATAAAACAATATTGAATTCATGGCGTGAATTTATTCGCACAAACAATAAACAACTGCATATAACACCCATTTTTCAATATATACCTACATGAAATTGTGATACAATATACACTAATATAATATGTGTATATGATGTACATAATATATACAATTCTCTTATAACTAATATTCACATCACAAAGATTACAAATCCATATGCATTTTAACTTAATTTTAAATTCAAGATGACCAGATCATTTAAGTTAACAAAGAAATTAAAATATCGAACTATAATTTGGCACACTGTTAATAAATATAAAATTTGATAGTTATTAAAAAATAGACCACTCGGTCTAAAAGAAATTCTTAGACGTGGAATGATTAAGAGGAAGCTATGACACAATATTATGGTTTTTCTAAACCATAAATTACAAATCATTGTTTAAATCGAATTTCTCAGTCTTAATTCGATGTATGTCTCCAATAAAAAATGGCATTACAGGGCTATAAGTAGGTACTAATTAGGAACATTTTAAAAAATCGAAAAATATATAAATATTTTTATTTATTTAAGAATCACTGTATATATTTGTACAATGCAATTTGATAGAATATCACTAGTTAAAATAGTTCGCGAATATTCTGATAAATATTGGGACGCGTGTATTTTAAAGCATTTTATATTTACAAGATTCCAAATATGACGACGAACTGTCTTACATCTAGTTACTGTTTACTGTTCATTCAATGTGTTAATAATTGTTTTTGTAGAATGTATATTGTACGCGTAATAACTTTGGTATATCCTCCATATTAAATTTCAGAATCACGCACAAGTTATCACAAGAAAGTTTAATAGAGTCAGCTATTTATTCGTTATGCCTTACGCAAATATACACATCAAAAGAGTACATTTTAGAGTATCGACGCAATTGATTTTTTTTTCACTTTTTGGATCGTTATTGATTCCATTTCGTTTAGTGATTTTCACTATTTGAATAAAGAATTGTCTTTAAAGTTTTATAAAAATAGAAAATCAACTGTCAATCAGGATTCCTATGAGTGTGTAATAGCGTTTTTACAAAACCATTACAATTTCTGCATCGGAACTGATAAAAATTACATCGACATGGAGCGATGACATCATTTGACACCAAGACATGATATCGTCGGAATGTTTCAAGCTGGCACTACACAGAGCATCATAAGAGCCATATCTCATTAGGATGCCATGGCAGCGACGCAGGCAGCGTCGCCAATCAAAACATGTCAAATTATATTACAACGTACCTAACTCTACCTCATTAGGCGAAGGCTTGGCGTTGTCGGTGCCAGTTTGGCGTCGCAGCTAGCCCGAACAGCCCGCTGTGCTTGTTTTGGTGGCGACGCTTCCAAGAAAATACATGTGTATGAATCACTGCTATATTCCGATAGTTTTTTTAGGTTCTGCTTGGAAAGTATCAAATCCATGGTACAGATCTAAATTTGGGTGTAACTTGTGACTGTAGACACACAACCCATATTAATTACATGAACATCTCTTATAATTTTCTTATTTTAATCAAATATACCTCTAATACCAAGTATAATTTTATATTTGAGACAACAGATAACAGAATAACGCTTTAGTGTACTGCTATATTTTGAATTGAATTTACTAATACTATGCATATTTAATAGCAAAATAATATTTTGCTAAAATATAATATGTCAATAATTATTTATTTTAATAGTGTTAATGAAAACAGCGTAAAATATAAACATGAGTATTTAAAATCACCTCAAAATATGTCTCATAATAAAAATACCCACAGCAAGTATCATTTAAGACTTGCTAAGGAATAACTATGGAGCTAAGCTATCTTAATTTATTGTAATAATAACAAGTTTCTAAAACAAATTTGATAAGCGTAAAAAGCGACATTTTATAACGCGATAAAATATATTTCATTTATATTTCAAAAGCTTCTAACGAAGTAAAAATTTGTTTCAAAAATATTAATCTGAGAAATAAAATGTTAACTTTACTCAAATTATTAATTTACAGCTATCGTTTGCGGCGTCTCGTAGGAATTAAGTTTTTATCACATTTAAATTTTAAGAATTATTTAATTTGCGTTAAAGTTGCAAACTCTCATATCACAGAATACGCACTGTAATAATTTTACTTGTATTTTCGATTATTAAACAATTTATAATTAAATTTTGTAAAAAGCAATTTGCATTATTTCTCTGTGATGAACTAACAAATATTTAGATATAAATGTTACGTAAAAATACCTAACTATACAATAAAGAGCAATTGTCAGTTAAATCTGAGCATTTTTTGATTTTGAGGTTATGATGGAGATATTATTTCTAAAAATTTGCAAGTTTGGGGGCCGCTATGGACTTTAGCACTATTGAATGGATATTATAACATATAATATTTAATTTTTTGTACTTACTTCACTAATTCAATCCACGATTTTAAAAAACGGTTATCGTGCATTTTATAATGCAATAATAATATAATCGGATTTTAGCCTATATTGTGATATGATACCGTTCGATTTCCATTGCCGTTTCATTTTGACAATCGTCCTATCATAGTTACAGGAGAATCAGAGTTCTTGTTAAAACTAAACTTATCTACATTTAGGCCCTTAATGATGTGGGCTTGGTACTGGGTCATACGCTGGCACCAAGAAGTCTCTCGTCTGCTGAAAGCTCTTCTTCATCAGAACAGGATTTCTCCTTCTTTATCGACTGGTACCGTACCTGTAATATTGTATTATGTATTTAATAGGATTTTACGATTAATTATAATTTTCAATTAAAATAAAATAAAATTAAATATTTATTTAAGTCTTAATTTAATATGAATTCATCAGCAGTTCTTTTGTGCCATTAAAGTATTCCGTCAGCACAACAAATTGAACAATATTTAAGAAACGTAGTTTACGACTACGGAAATCTAAGAGGGTTAATATTACTATTTTTTTTGATAACAACGTTAAGTTTACTGAAAAATATGTTTATTTTTAAATAATATTTGTATGGCCAGTTTTCGATATCCAAACTTTTTAAAAATTCATTAAAAAATTACGAATATACTTATTTCTGCATTTCTAAATTTTTTATAAAATATTATTATTATTAAGTATTTATAAAATCTTCACATTAATTTGATATTAGCGAAGTACTGTGAATGACACAGTCACCATTACACAAAAATGCAGAAAAATGCCTATTTTTGCAATTAGAAATTGTTAGAAGTTTCATTTATTATATGTACCTATGAAAACTTCTTACTGTAATCTTGGACGACGTGATATGTCATAAAAAATAAAATATATATATTGCTTGTGTAAAATAAAACTCTGTTTTATATTTTATATTTTAAATTAACGTTTACAACAGAAATTGCACACAAAAGAAGATGAGAAGCCAGAAAATCTCACTCATAAAGGTATTAATGATGATAATCTTTATTTTATAAAATAAGTTAATTTTTCTAATGAATTAATTTAAAAATCATTACAGATTCAAAATTAAAATGCATTTTGAATCGTTTACTGATGTGAAAAGTTGTAGGCAGGTCCCATATAAATTTGACTTAGGGGCACTTTTGGTCAAAATATCTCAATATTCCGTGATTTAAATAGACGGCCTTTGTTAACTGCATGGTTATCTTACATTATTGACACTTGTATCAATCTTATCCGTCTTATAGGGCACTAGCTGACCCGGCGAACTTTGTACCGCTCATAAAAGATAGAACGGGTATAGTAAGCTACCCTTAAAAGATATGCCACCATTGACTTTTTTGTAGATCTATATAAGAGAAATATCCCATGATGCTTTTTATCTAAAAGGATAATATCAGGCAGCGCTTTTAATGAAAGCTCCCAGGTGGCTTGACTTTGCCGTCACTTCTAACAATTATCTATCATCTTAATTCAACCAATTTACACAAAACCTTAACAATATACCTAAACCTTCCTCATGGATCACTCTATCCATTTGTAAAATTCGTATGATAATCCGTTCAATAGTTTATAAGTTTATCGCGAACAGACAGATAGAAACGGCGAACGACTGTTTTATAATTTGTAGTGATGATATTTAATTTTGAAAGATAATTATTTTCTTCCAAAAATACATAGCTACTAGGCTTATCTTAAGTCTTAACTTAATTGTTTATTTATATTCTATGACTGATTTAATGAATTTCACTGTACCTACATCCATATTATATTTTATACCCACAGAGATTTTTTTTTTAAATAAAGAGAAGAAAATTACTTATCCAGCACAATACAAACTAATAATTGAAATTAAATTCTGTCAGGTATAGATGACAACAGTCAATAATATTGTAGATAAAATTCGCCCGATAACACTGTTTAATGAGCATATAATAAACATATTTATTATTGCTCAAAATATCTAGGGCAAACCAATTATAAACTCATATTAAATTATGATTTTAGCAAAATATTTAATCGCTTTGAATTTCCTTATAATTTAATTAACTCTAAATCCTTGTAATGTTTTTTATTTTGCTAAGCAATCTACTTTAATAATAATGGTTATTAGTTTCAATTATAGTACTCAAGAGCCTCGTGAAATAAATGGTCTTATAAGCCTACCACGAAGAAAGTGTCGGGATCGATGTAATTTATAATTTAATTTGTATCCGGTCTCTGGTAGGGCTGCCACTTGCGGGACTGGTGTCTTAAGTGGCGCGGAGTTATGGTTAAATTTCTATATGCTTGCCTGAAGAAACCCGCCTGTAGCGGTAACCTGTGACCGAGAGGTCTAAATCACCACCGCGATTATATTCCCAGGAAAACCACCCAATGTCAACAGAAGGAAGGTCATATGGTGGTGGTCACAACACTGATGAGTGAGGAAGACGACGAGAGATTGTACTTAATGGTTAGATGAGTTTACTTCAGATCATTATACAAAATATATATTAAATTAATTTATATTATTAATACTAGTGAACCCCGCGAACTTCGTATCGCTTCAGAGTTCTGAATAATAACGTGTCACCTAAAACGTCATTCCATAGAAAATGTATGAGGAAACGAACGTGTATATAAACAGACTTTCTTTTATGTATCATTAATATGTAAGCTATCCTTTCTTTCAAATTGGATCAAACTGCACACGGTGTGCAATTTTGATTAAAATCGGTTAAGTAGTTTAGGAGTCAATCGCGGACAAACAACGTGACACATAATTTATATATATTAAGATAATATACTAGTGGACCCGCGAAGTTCGTATCACTTCAGAGTTCCGAATAACGTGTCACATAAAAATGTATTCCATAGAAAATGTTATTTTGTTATGATAACACCCTAACTTTACCTCGTTGGATAGGTAATGAAACGTAGATATTTTTAAACACATCTGCAGCATAATTGTAATAGACTTTTTTAAATATTTTACAAAGAAAAAATATTTTATAGGTTTTTTTTTTCAAAATATCAATCGTCAACAAAAAATCTGAATAAAGAAAACTTCAGTCAAATATCTTGTAGTGGTACACTGATTCATAGTCAAATCAGTCAGGAATGATGGAAACTACAACATCTTAAAGGATCTAGGTGGACTTACTCTCTAACCCTGTATAATCTTTAAACGTAAAGGAATAATAATTTACCTTAGTCTTTAGCTTGGTGCTAACTCCCCTCGGACGGTACATGAGGAAATTGTCTGTCACCCAAAATATTAAAATCTGAAACATAAGAATGTTTTTATAGATATTTTTATTTTATTAAAATTCAAGAAATCCGGTTGAGCATTTACGAAATAGAGCTAAGCAAAAACATTAACATACAGGTTAGCTATATCTGACTGTATGTAAAAATGCTGTTTTATAATGGCAAGTTTATAAACAGATAAACTGAATAAACAGGAATTTAACAATAATTCACATTAGGTAAACTTTTTAACTCAATCACTAATATCATACTACTATGTATTCATATATTAAGGTCACTAAGGACATCACGCAGCGGCTCCAGGTTTTCATCAACCGCTGCCTTCGCCATATTCTCAGTGTATTCTGGCCAGAGAGGATCGCAAACGTGGAACTATGGGAACGATGCGGCGAGACTACAATCGACCACCAGATCAAGTGTAGCAAGTGGAACTGGATAGGTCACACGCTACGAAGGGATTCCCAACATATACCGAGGCAAGCCTGGAACCCTCAAGGAAAGCGAAAACGTAGCCGCCCTAAGCAATCCTGGGGGCGGACGATTACCGCGGAGGCGAGGGCAGTAGGCATGACATGGAGCGAAGTAAAGCGCGTAGCTCAAGACCGAGCGGAATGGAGACGTACTGTGGACGCCCTCTGCCCCATCCAGGGGACTAAGGACTTTAAAAAAAAAAATGTATTCATATACTATGTAGTAGGAATAATAAATACTCACATTAACAAAAAAAGGTATAATGAGCATAACAACAGCCAACTCCAGTCTTGGATCTGAGACAGGAGATAACCTGAGAGTAGATAGAACAGCCTGCACTAGAGGTAGCTGCAGTACTAAGGCTAGCATTGACTTTGCAAATGTTGCCAATGCAGCATATAACACACACTGGCATAGCCATGCGGAACACATTGGTGGTTTACCTATAAAATTAATTATTGTTTTATTAATAGTCATTATATAAAGGCTGGCATCCAACATTGAATGGTGGTTATCACCACCTTATATCAAGTGTCTCTACAGCATGTTTACTTTAAATCTCAATGGAAAAATTAGTAGGTGATTATGTGGGTACATAGTATAGAACCACCAGTTTTAAGAAACTGGTACCTGTGCAGATAAAATTGCTTATAAAAAATTCAATATTATGTCTATTATTATGTCTCTTATACCACATCAATACCTATAGCAATACATGTCCCTTTCATAATATATTTCATTTATGAGATAATTAAAATAATGTTGATTTTCAATAAAAAATAATAATAAAGTACAAGGACTTACCATATTCACCAAAATTTATTAGCGGAATATCATAAATTCTGGCATAGTATTGAGCAAGTCTTATTCCAGCCCATATTATTAGAAGCCCAAGTGTTGAATCCAACATAAAATTTACTATATACCTGCAAAATATACAAATAAGGTAAACCAGACAACTGTAGTTTGTACTTCGGATGATCAAACATTTTTCATTAATGTTTATATGACTCCTATTTATATATTTTGTAACTTAAAAAAATATTAATTTATCTATTGGGAAAGTAAAAAGAAATACCTATTTGAAAAATTATAATAAATTCATCAATTTATTTAACCAAGATACAAAAATATTTAAATATATAATGTATCATAAAATCTTATTCTAATATAATTGCACCTATATCATATAAATAAATCAACATTTCATTTATTAAATGCTTACCAAGTACAAGGATTTCCTGTCTGATATGGTGATAGCCAAACATTAGCGGCATGTATAATTAACGCTCCAAGGCCTTGCTTTGATGTATCATAGAACCATATAAGCCATGGTCTTCTTGCATATTTTGGCTCACAAAATCTTTTACCTAAAATAGAGAAAACATTAGCTCATAAAACACAGACTTGAAATTTGAGAATTCACAAAACTGTGTCTTACTCCCTACGTTTTCTTTCCTTAGAGTATGGTACAGTTATTTAAAAATTACTGTATTAGTGACATTCTGCGCCTAAAACCTCAAAAATCTTACCTATTAAACACGTAAATGCTAATACAGCAAGCAAAAATTGCAGGAACCATCCATAAGTGTCGGTCAATGCATCCTTAGAGCAATGGGGCTCAGACCAGTGAATAGTATCCGAGCTATCATTCATTTTTTCATTTCTAAATAGTACCTATCTCAAGAAAATATTTTACATACACTTTTCAATTGTTAACAACTGTGAAACAACTTTTAAAAGCAAAATATGTTCCATGCCTACAGCAAAAACAGAAAAGAACTAAAGAATTGTCTAATTTAATTAAAATAATTTTTAATAATAACACTCATACTTCGAGATAGGTATTAAATATTAAGTTGGTAGGCATTGTTCACTTTCGTGATTCTTCGTCAATTAAAATTTGATTATCCAATGGACATTTGACAATTTGTTTATAACATTATATTAACAGATAACGCATAAGCTATAGCTAAATATATTTTCTGTTCAACACTACCTTATCGCATATGTACGATAATTTCATAACTACGTACCTACGATGTACGATAGTACACTGAAAAATATTGCATATTTTTGTTTCTCTTTTATGAAAAGATTAAAGTGTATAATAAATATAAAAATATTAGGTTTCATTAATATTTATATATTCTGTTCTCGCAAATATGGATGTAGAATCTATTGAGTTAATATTTCGAAAAATATGCTTGTTTTAATTCCTTTAAAATTATTTTCTTCTATACACATTCAAAATACTGACGCGCTTTTTAAACTTCAAGTGGGAGGGAGCAGTTCAGGTCTGTCCCATACCTTAAACATTTAATATTTTTTTTACTAAAAAAAAACAGAAGTTGAAGTTTTTAATGTATTATAGTCATTATCTTAATGGATACGATAATTTTGATCAAATTTGATCCAAATACGATAATTTTGAAGCCCTGGTACGATGGCTGCCTGATTTCATGTAGGAAACACTGTAGATTAATATTATAACGAAAGGTAGAGTAATATTATAAATAATTATACATATAGACTATAGCCTACAAATACTGCCAAAGTATTATCGTAACAATTTTTTGTTGTTGACATATGTTTTATAATCCTTTATTTTAAACTGTTAGTGCCTTTACACATGTTCCGGTTGCCGGCTAGTGGCCGTGGTAGTGGCGAAGTGTATGGTCATGTACATTAGCTTTCACAGGTACCGGTCGGCAGCCGGTCGCCAGGCGGTTGCCGGTTAAACACCGGTTCTACCACTGTGCGGATAGTGTTGTATGGAAGACGAAGCATGCTTTCATACGCACCGGTGGCCAGTCGCCCGGGTACAACTACAGCGAAAATGCTTAATGCAAAAAATTGCAACACGAAGATAGATATTGAATTATTAATAACTTTAGTGGAAGCTTAAACCTGTTCCGAATATAAAGATAAAAAGGAAACAAAAAGGCTTGGAGGCAAAAAGGCACTTAGTGCCTTTTCAGATGTTTCGGTTCCCGGCTAGCCGACGCCGGCGACCGCCCGGTGACCGGTTGTCAACCGGTACGTGTGAAAGCTAATGTATGATGACAAATGGCCATACACTTCGCCGCCGGCCAGCGCCGGTTAGCAGGCAACCGGAACATGTGTAAAGGCACTTACGATAATGATGAATTAAAACATTTTAAATGCTTTTAAATCTAAAAAAAATAGTTGCAGTGCATCTTTTTGATATTAATTATTGAAAATTTAATTCAAACATTGCAAATTAAATAGAAAATATTAGATAGTTCATACTAGCACAGTGTTGCCAAATGAGAGTTTTTATAGCTAGATTTAGCTCTAAATCAACTTCATCAGCTACAAAAAATTCGATCTAGCTATTAAGCTATTTTTATCTACAATTTTTAGCTTTTTTTATGTTAAATTTATAAATGCCACACTTTTATTCTATGTCACAGAGCACAAAATGTATGCCATCTGTGGTGCCGTAAGTAATATTATTTATGACTGGTTATTCCCCGTACACGAATACGTTCAGTTTGTATTTATGGTTGCTAATTGATCTATTATATTGTCTTCGAAAACAGTAACGTTTGTTAGAAATTTTGTAAGTTGAAATAGTGTATATTATAGTGTATATTCAATTATTAAGATAGTTTGGAAATTGGTGTTGGTTTCAAATTCATTATCCCTGGGTGTTTTTCCGCCAGTGAGTTTTGTTTTTTTACTGAGATGGCGCAAAATAAGCCCTATATACAAAAGTTCAGACAAGAATGGCTTTCTGAACCTGAATTTCGAGGATGGCTTAAAGAAGTAAAAACAGATGCAACCAAAGCATTTTGCTCGTACTGCAATTGCGAAATAAATTCTAAAAAAGGTGATCTATTAATTCACACAAAACGGAAAAAGCATTTGAAAGCGGCAGAGCCATTTGCTTCCCGGCAATCGAAATTAAATTTCTTGCCAAAACCAGAATCGTTTTCTGTTGCCGACGATGATGACATAATGTTTAATTTATAAGTTCTTTTATTTTTAATGTTTAAATAAATAAAAAACTTTTGGCTATATTTTTTCAAATATTTAGCTATTTTTTAGCTTTTTTTAATTGCTGATCTGGCTTTCTTTTAAAATTTGAGTTGGCAACACTGTACTAGCAACACTATTCCGCCGCCATTTGTATTGTTGTATCATTGAATTTATTGTTTGATGTTTCATTAATAGTAAATTATAAATAAAGACTTCTATTTACGTGTTTCTCAGCAATTGAAGTAAAAGGTAAGATTATTTTTTTACATGATTTATGAGGCGATCACTATATTTAAATATGTATTATTATTACTTGATAACTAAATAATATCGAATTGACCAATGTTTTATCGATTTCTTTTCCACCGATTGTGCAGGTTTGTAATTTTTTTAAATATTTACCAAAATACTCTTTACCATAATAAACAAGCTCGAGAAATACACAGGTACATTTAACCTTCTAGGTTACCTAGTGTTGAGGCTTAAATATTAAAAACATGCTCATAAACGGTTATCACCTCTGTGGCTAAGTGGTTAATGCGTCTGCGTAATGCGCCGGAGGTCCTGGGAAATCCAGGGGACAAATGGATGTATTGGTTGGGTAGGCACAGAAGGCTGATCAGCCTTAAAGAAAATGAACAGTGAAAAAAATACAGAAATGTGTCTATCCCATGTCCCACTGAGAGGTTATTGGAATTCACTTCATAAACAGTTATCATTAATGTATATGGCCAATCTTTTAAGCAAAAAAATTTGCTCTGTAACTTTGTGTTTTGACATTAATATCTTTTCTGAAATTAATTTATAAAGATTTGATATAATACCAAAGTCATAGGTTTTGATTTCAGAAACATTAATTCCAATAGGATATTAAATAACCACTAACGATTATGAGGCTATATTTTTTTTATCTATTTATTTGATATATAATTATGGTAAATGCAGAATATTTCACTGTTGCAAGTTCTAACTACAAATTCAATTTTAATGCCTAATGAATATGTCTACCTATATCTTTTAATCTTATGGCCATACAATGTAGCATATGTCAATCAGTAAGAACTTGAAAGAATTTTTAAAATCAGTCCAATAGTTTTTGAGTTTATTTGTTACAAACATACAAAAATAGAAATCTTCTTTACCAACAAGCAGTAAATAATTATGATAGTAAGTTGTACTTCTTGGTAGGTACTTAAAGTTTTATGAATTTAGTTTGCCTTCACATGTTAAAATCCTTGACTTAAAAACCTTTTTTAAACATTATTATTACAAGTCACTTTATAATACTAGATCACAATATTTTGAATTAAATGCAAGGTGTTAATTTTTTTAAAATTTATATTTGCTTCTGTTTTTAAATAATATGTCGACATTTTTATTTTTATGTGATTTCGTTTAATAATAAGTAAATGCCTGCTATTTTGCCAAGTGAAATAACATGAATCATGCAGAATAATGTGGAGTTTAATTCAATATCAAATTTTGAATGGCCATTTGTTCCAATCTTAGTTTTAAGAGAATCAAAGATATAAGACTAACTACTGTCATGAATGAAAGATAATGATATCTTATCACTTAAACTTTGGGATGGTGCAAGTGGTGATCCAAATTTTGAAAAAAAGTTACGTGCAGGATTTTTAAGAGGGAAACTAGGTTATCATCCATAGTTCTTCAAATATGATAGCTAATGGGTTTTGTTACCTTGGGTATTTTGATAAATTTACTATGGGCTCTGTCAAACTCAAGTTTGGAAGCCATTACAGTACCTATATATTTTTGTGAAACAAGATTTTAGAAATTACAGCGTTACATTAACAGAACAACTTATTCCAACAATTCAAGATAAAAATTATAAAATTTGTTAAAGATGTTTGTTGGCATAAACAGTTTGCGTGCAGGGCGTCCTTATTACGGCTTTTACAGTATATTATAGCATTTAAATACAAACCAACATGCATGCAATACACACCACATGGTCATTATGGCTTGTGGTAGACATGGGAGCGTAATTGTCACCTCATCCCTATGGGGTGGGCTGAAAAGCATCAAAAGCCCCCACAAAATGTCGAATGTAATAATTAACTGGTAGTAGTGGGACGACCAGTGGTTATTTTCCCTTGGTTACCGTCAACAAACGGTCGCTAGGCTACCGCTCATGATATATGCATGAATCTGCCATGGACACTCGCGTTTAAATATGCGATCGAGGAAATTACTAGAGGCAAATATAAGATGTCTCTGACTTTGCGATGGCGTGCGGCACGCCCAAGACTCCTCAAGCCTTTCCAATTACCCTCACGAAACGTCCAACGATTCTTACTATTCACGGCTATTTTTACCGTATAACCACCACCTTTTGTTCATAAATGATGAGACAATCCGTCGTACGGTTGAAAGCATCATTTTGAATTCTTTTTGCCTTTAAAGACGTGCACGCGAAAGCTACTTGTAACCTGGCATGTTCAACAGTAGGCAGGCACTTCGCGTAATTGCATGGGGTTCAATTTTCTTTACGCGACATTATTTTGTATGCCTACCTTTATTACCACTTTAAATAAATAAATTACTTTTTACGAGGCATTTATTTATAACAAAAGTATTAATTTCAATATAGGGAAATTTTGCTCAGCCTTGCCTAGCTTTTAAAATAATATATGCCTCTATATATTCTAATTTCTCTGAGTTCCTAGATTCAAAAACTACAATCATTAACAGATCAATATCAGAAAATACAATCACTTAGCCAGAATTTATGTAATAAGTACTAAAGAAACCTTATATTAAACATATTATGTAAATTTAAACAAAAGATTCTCAATTATACCATCAAAATAAACCAATTATTATTTACGAAGAAGTATAAGTTCATATTAGTTTGTATCGAAAAATTAAGTTTTTCTAAATCAGTTCTTAAAAGCCCTATTACAAAATTGCGTTGACACAAATTGCCCTATCACAGACCTCATACGCACCATTTATTTAATTATTTATCTTGTCTAATTTCGTTTATTAAATAATTTATAATTAAAAGTTTTAAAAAACAATTTGTAATATTTCTCTGTTATGAACTATCAAATATTTATACATTTTACGTAAAAATACATATTATGTAGTAATGAGAAATTGTCAGTTAAATCTGAGCTAAGTTAGATCTGAGTTAAATCTGAATTTTTAGGTGGGTTTTTGTAATTGTAAGGTTATGATGATGATTGGAATTTTATTTCTAAAGATTTTATAAGTATTTTAAAATTTGGGGACTGCTATGGAGTTATTGGACATTATAACATATATTTCATTTTGTTTACTTACTCCACTAATTCAGTCCACGATCTCAAAACAGTTGTCGCGCATATTATATAGCATATATAGCGCGCATAGCAGTATTAAAATAATGCTGCTGAATTTCAGATATACGATATTTAAATAAATTGTTTATATATTGCAAAAAGCGAGGCCGCTATGGACTATATAATAAATAACTATTTTATACTATTCCATAAGTCATATTTGTCAAAGGCTTTCTATTTCAGAGATTAAGATCGTTAAAATTGACCATTTTATGCAACAAATAAGGTTAATAGTTCCCTGTGAAATTTTCCTTTTTTGGAAATTTAAAAAAAAGGTGTTTCTAGAGTGAACATCTAGATGTCAGATCCGCGTCTAACCTTATGTACAGCATCAAACCTTATTTACTACGTTAAAAGTTTGATATGAAGTTGGGTGGAACGACCCTTCTCCAAACCGAAGAAGCCGGTGGAGTAGCGCAAAGTTATGATCGATATATCATCAAATATTCAAGCGGCGCCGACCCATGAGGATACGTAAAAGATCCTCATCCCGTTTTCTGAAAGGTCGCTGGGGCAAATAGTATAAACTCCATTAAATAAATGCCTTCAAAGGATAATTGTTACACAATGCCGGTACCTTCAAAAAAAGAAGTCGTGCAGAAGATAATTTATTTGCAGGAAAATCGCAATACCGTCTTTTATCGGCACTTACTTGATAACGTCAAATTTATTGAAATATCTTCAAAGACTTTATCCTAGCAATAATAAAAATATTTTTAATGTTAAATAGATTTTACCTATATTTTTATAGTGCTATAGAATGTATATTGATTATTATTAATAACTAGCTGTGCCCCGCGGTTTCACTGGTGTTAATTTCGTCGTAACGTGATGTTATATAGCCTATAAACAGAGTAAAATAGCGAACAGCGAAAATAATAATAGATATGTTTTAATTACTTTAATATTACTTACTCATTACATCAGCTGTCTGCCAGTTAAAGTCCTGTCATAAACGGTGCAGCTGTTTCAGAGATTAGCCGAAACGAACAGACAGACAAAAAAAAATAAAAAAAAATGTTATTTTGGTATAATGTGTCGTGTACCTATACATCCATATGCATTTAGTAAAAAGCGGTTATTTTAATATTACAAACAGACACTAACTTTATTTTAAATCTGTATAGATTAATTATTCTGTCTTATGTGGTCGGTAAAATTAGTGTGTAGTTAAGAGGTTCATTTTGTAATTTTCAAATAAATATTTCCCTCAAGGGGAGACTTGTCACGAGACATCAATTCTACTATCGATTCACAATTTACATAATTAATATTAAATTGGACGAAATTTTTATACAATCTAGATATGTAATTATGTATAAAAAAAATATTATAGGTATAAACTTCGTCTGCCTAAAATATAAATATTATCTATATTTTCCTCAATCTTTGTACTAAAATAGAAAATGGTTAAGCGGAGGTAGTGTATAAAAAAATTGACAACTTAAATAATGAATTGTAGGTTAGATTTTGTAATGCTGAACATACTAACAACTCTTCTCGAGTATCTAAAATGTGTTTTTCAGTTTCTTGAAAATTGCTATTATGTAGGTACAAGATTTATTTTCTTAGTATAACTCCAAAAATTTAGTAACATAAGGCGTGTTGTTATGCCGAGCTGCATTATAGCGAAATTACGTTCGTATATAGGTATGACCTAAATTAGAAAATAATATTTTTTAAAATGACAACGGAATTTTAATTAACAGAAAAAGATATTTTATCTTAGATAAGCCACGCATGTTAATAATGTTACCTGTCACGGTAGACTATATTTTTTTCCTAAATCTGTTTAAATAATAAATAAATTATCCCTTTTTTAACCGACTTCAAATTTTATGTTTGTTACATCAGAACTTTTGACTGGGAGAACCGATTTCGATGATTTTTTTTTTCTTTGAAAGCTGGTGTTTCCCAATTTCATCAAAATCTGTTCAGTAGTTTTAGAGTTACAATTTAAAGTCGGGTATTTTTAAAATTATTATCAAATACTACAGCAATATTGTAATTGAAATATTATTTTATCAATATTAGAATTCAACTAGCGACGCGACACGGCTTCGCACCGATGCACGTTACAGTTTACATTCACAATTACAAAAGTTTAGAAAGGCGATGCTAGCGAATCACGCACGCCACAAGTGCATAGGTAATATGAGCAAATGCTCATATTATGTACTTAGTCAAAATGCTCCTCAGTCAGTGGCGTACGTTCATAGAATGCGATTAGATCTTCCAGAGCTAGATTAAACTTATATATTCCTCCATAATTTAATAATTAAATTTAATTAATTAATAATTGCCTCATTTTCAAAAAAAAAAACTAATGGTTTTGATTTTTCTACAAAGATGTTTTAAAAGCCAAACTGTGTTTTTGGCACTTAGAAAAGAGTCTGGTTATTTTTAGTAGAATAATTTATCTTTATCGCATAATCTTGCTCTATTATAACTTAAAACAGATATTTTTGTGTCAATTGGTATGACAGAATTACAGAAACAGCAATAAGCTAGTAAAGTTATAGGGCTGCTGGAGGAAGGATGCAGCCAATGTTACGACTCACAGCGGTTAAACGTGAGTCGTTAAACCGTCCAAAGAACCTGGACTCGATACCTAGGAGACAGGTTCCGTTCAGAGAAGGAAAGGTTCTGGGAGAAAACGTTGCATAATACTAAAAATATTATTATCCATAGAAAAGCCAATGACTGTAAAGTGTTTTTTATAATTTCTTTGATATTTTACCATGAAAAAAAAATTGCAAATTTTTTTTCTAAAATATTAAGCTACTGTAATTTGCAATTTTAAATATGGACTTCTAAATGATGGTTACCGCTCGCTGGTTGTGTCTGTTCTCACGGGCTTCTGAATATTTTAATGTATCGCGAAGAACAAATTATACCTTTACCTTATAAGTAATAGATACGGTGAAGTTTTCAAATGGATATCCACTCTAATTGGGTCACCGCCGCATGATTGCTTTGTCAGCTGACGAATTCTCATGTTTATGTTGCAGTGGAAATCACCTGCTGCTATCTCACACTAATATTAAAATCCGTATACAAAGACTTTAGGATAACAACTAATTAATTATTATTTAGTTATATGAAGTTACTAATGTGATATTCTATTGTATTTGGTCTTGGAAACGTTAATTGGACCATATTTATAGGCTAAAACTAATCAGGCTTTCGATTGACTTCGTAGTAAACCAATCGTATAATTTATTGTTATACATGTACCAGTATTGTTTAAATACTTTAAGAAAATATTAGTTGAATAGCTACAAAAGTCTATTACGAGCGAAAAGGTCGTAATTTAATCGAATACATAAAAAATGACATCTTTTACCCTTAAATGAGCCTTTCATATAGGTTTGTTGGTGTCGCGTAACCTAGGCAACGATTGTCTTCATTCGACTATTAGCTATTGACAAATAGATAGACACAATTTGTATGTATATGTTTACATATTTAGTACGACCAAACACGTAAATCGAGGTTGATGTATTTGATCGTAATGATTATTTGGTCGTATTGATTGATGCGACAACAAAAGTTTGAACGCAATTTGGGAGGCCTAACCGTTCACCCAAAGGTATTCTTCGGTGTTCGTCAGAGATAATAATCGTAGTCGATATACCATCATCAAGATAGTTTATGCGTTGTCGTTGTGATTGAGAAATTGTCACTTTGATAAACTTATATATTAAATTATAAGTTATAAAATTACGTATTACATGACCTATCTACCAAGTATGTATCAAGTAAAATTGATACATACTTAATAAAAACCCGCCGACACGTGACCGGCTGTACCGATTTTCATGGTTGTTGGGTATTTGTCTCCATCCCGAATAGCAGAATAACTATTAAAAAAATATAGAAAATTTTACAAAAAAAAGTGTTTATAAAGAAAATTCGTTTCCTCATACATTTCTATGGAATGACGTTTTAGGTGACACATTATTCGGAACTCTGACGCGATACGAAGTTCGCGGGGTCCACTAGTACCTCATAAAACAGATATTCATAAATTGACAATAATTGTTAAGAATCATCTCGATGATCTCATAAACCGCATCATAGTCGGTCGTTTCGATTACGAACTACGATGCCATTGACAGACGTCAAACATAACATCCCTTTTTTACGTTGTATCTTTTAAATTTAGCTAATCTTTGTATAACTCTATTGGCTTTAAGGTTTCGACCGTTGATCTTCTTTTGAAACGGCAAACTTCTTATTCTAATAAGGTATAGGATTGTGACTCATCTATTATGCTTGCTACTGTAGGATGGTCAATTTGGTAAGTGAGGTTTATAGGTAGGTACATCGGTTAACGACTTTATTGCATGCTACCCCTTCATATTTACTTAATATTTAATTGTTTAATTGAATTAGAACACCTAAGTTTAATTAGAAGCTGTTATCTTTTGGTAGTGCGTGGTCAAAAGACGCTATTAATTGACCCTAATTATTTGTACTAAAGGTAGATAAGTAATGAAAAATTTTTTCTTCAATAATATTAAGGAATAGGAAAAAATAATATGTAAGATATATTTGTAATTATTATCAATAAATATAAAAAAATATTATTAATATGGGAAATAGTTTTGTCTTTTAATTGGTTTAAAATTCAAATTTTCTCAATTTTTCTTTGCTATATTATTTGACGAAGTTTTGTGTCCAAAGCTGAAGTAAATCTATCAAATTCAGTTTCAGGCTGAAAATTTTCAAATAAAAGAGGTAGATACTAACATTCTTCTTTGTTTTAAATTTTAATTTATGCTTGTTCTTTTCATGGTATAATTTTTACTAAAGAAACAAATAATAGAAGCCGTCCTGAATTTTTACCTATATAAAGTAATGCTTATTTCGAAGGTGGTACAGATAGTGTATATTTTAGAAAAAATCGAGTCTCACGACAATACAAGGGTCTTGGTGTTTGTCTCAGTAAGTCGCCGTTTCCGGGCACAATGAGGTTATCGACACGGTACCGCGCATGTGCAGCACTGGCGCCCTAAAGTCTGACGAGGCCCTACAAACGTCCGTGCGGAGCCCGACCGGTGTCAGTTCACTCATGGACCACCACCTAATCGAACGTTCACAAATTAACGCGATAATCCTACAATGTTCGTAATAGTGATGTCATGGGTTCACAGACGAAATCGTCCTTTTTTCTAGATTCACGCTGAACCCTTCAATAGTCCGTAAGAAAGAATCAGGTATGTGATTGTTTGTCTTCGTCCTACATAGATATCCTTATTTTTGGTTAGTAATCAGTCTAGCTTAATATGAAAAGAACTTAGCGCTTTTGCACTCAACGTGTGAGCCCGTTTAAGAAATGCTAGCAGGTGAGACAGCTGTTAGTGACATTTGGAGCGTTGTTTTTTACCTTACATTTTTTTGCGCGATGGTCCCTCGGTACCTCTTGGTTCGTGGGCAGAACACCTGCCTACAAGCTTCTATTCACGTATCTTTTATCTTTGTTACTTTCATCACTAGTTTGATATTATGTGCTATCAAATTTATTTTGTCTAGACGATGACAGTGAATTCGCCCGCATAGATGAGGATAGTCTAAGGAATTATTTAGATTTCTAAGCTAATAAACTCATTTACGCATTTATGTTGTTAATAACGTTACGGATTATATTTTTGTACTTCTAAAAAGCTCTTATATGCTTAAAATTTTTACTATAACAATATTTTTACAGGGACAATAAATATATATACTGGCAAAATTTTAATGAGAATATTGAGTAGCTTTCCATCCAAAGTCAATTTTAAATGTTCTTCTTGAGCAACTGCCTGATCATTGCAAATGCAGTTATTAGTGCAAACGCAAAGCAAGTGGTGTCAATGGCCTTGTTCACCTGCCCGCCAGAATGTTGTATTAGCATTTTAGGGCTCAACTCGAGATAATGCATCCATGACCGCAAGCTAGCTACAATTATTACCTATGCTACGTATAACGCTTTCCATACTTTACATACTTACTTAGTTCTTAGTAAAGCTCTTTGTAATTCAACTGTAATAGTCTCTATTCAACACGAAAAATGAAGTTGATACTGAGAGCTTATTTGTGTCGTTACTTATAAAAGAATCATTAGAATAGATAATGAATATCATTATAATGAATATAATGATGTTTTAATCAATAATTTAGATACTCACTCTTATCGAGAAATTCAGAAATGTATCACTATGTACCTTCGAAAGCGTATCGTATCCAGCAGTAGGAAAGAAAATATTTTTGCCTTTAAAAAAAAAGTTTTTTAAATGAAACTTCGTATGTAGGTACACATGCTCCAATTCTTCTCACTATGGCATAATTAATTCAACAGGTGGTAAAGCAAACTTGATTAACAGATGGACGGAATTAATTTATATCGTATTCATTAGGTTAAAATAAAATCAAGATGAAACGTGAGGCGTATGGAGATGACGGCCCGGTGCAGAAGCGACACCGGCATACTGATGAGGAAATCACCTTCCTTATACCGAGTAAGGTGAGTCACGTTTTACCAAATCTAATTGGCATTATATTATTTTAAATAGTACTAGATGATATTATGTTTATGTAGTAAACGTGTTTCACAAGAACGATTAACTTAAATCGAACTTTCTCTGGATTTTTATTTATTTCAATCTGTCCATTTATCGAAGACGAAAACAAAAATTATGAATATCCAATTGGAATTTTATCTGAATTGTATTTTAGAAGATTATATGTAACTTGATATTTTAATTAATCATGAACTTTTTAAATTTCTGTGGGTACGCGATAAATGTCCAACTATTTAATTAAAATTTGATAATTAAATTACCCATCAAATCTTCACTTTGCATTAATAATAATCGAGTTTAAAGTAAAATACAATAATTGTAAATGTTGTTATTTTCGTAGCTGTTTTAATACAATATTTTCTTAACTTCAAAGTCTTGTGGGATTTGGATCATGAGATTTTGTAATTTGACAGGTGGCAGGCTCGATAATTGGAAAAGGGGGCTCCAACATATCAAAACTAAGAAGTCAGGTCAGTATTAAAATGAGCATAGAAGGTTTGTTTTGATACACGCAGTTTTCTTATACAAGTACTTAATTATTTTTGTAGAGACATCACGAAAAATTCATTAAAGAATAGTCGACAACTTTGTAGAGTACTTACTTAGGTCTACTTTTAGAATTTCATAGGTAAAAATAGTTAGTATGGGACTTAAGACCTATTACAACCACATTAGTTACTCCATGCAAATGCCTTTATTATTATCAACTCTTGTCTCTTTAATACTTGTCTTTGCATAGCTTTAAATTATTAAGAAGAATATTGGTCCCATCGCACCGTGGAACAAGAAAGCGGCTGGTCCATACAGAATAATCCCCCGGCAGCCAGTTACAGGTCTTTACTGCCCCTGAGAAGCCCATGTAGTAGCGCGACGCTCTGCGCGCCTCCACGCGTATCTATCACCGTACATCATTGTTTAAAAACGAAAACTCTTTCTATGCGATAGTTCCATAACCATTTTCGTCTTGTCTATTTTCTCCAACGTAGTTAATTAAATAGCCCAATCTTACCCAATGTATTCGAGACACCATGGTACAGCAGTAGTAAAGCTTTCGCATAGAGGAGTGATGGTGTGCGGTGGTGATAGCCTAACGTGGAGGCGCGTGGGGCGCCGCTACAACGCTCTTGGTTATCGGTCCCGCCCCGCCGGACGCCGCCGAACCCGCACCCGCCGCCCCGCCACGCAGTTTAAAGCCTCTATAACAGTCCCCGATTGCCTCGGCCCCGAACGGTAAATCCCCAAACTACTCTCAAATTGGATCTTTTTACTCAACGTCAACAGTCAGGTGTTTTAGGCGCTTTACTCCCGTTTCCTTATCACCACCTCACTGGAAGCACATCACCTTTCCCGTTTCGAGACCGAAGTGTCGACATTTTTCCGACAGCAGTTAAAGTTTTAGGACGATCCTTATTCAACTACATCCCATCGAAAGTCCTCTTTAGAACCACGGATGCTACGATTCTTATGTCATGCTGCATTATCAGTCCAAAAAAGAATCCCCTGACCGTTGATACGTATTTCTTAAGCTCCATAACTATTGTGCTGTCTTTTAACCGAATGAGCGCTTGGAGTAATTGTTACAGTGTGTATTTCGTCTTTCAGTGTACTAACAATAACAGCGGCGGATGTGGATCTCATTATGGATATCGTGAAAGAAATCTTACCGAACTTAGCTGATGTAAGTATTGGGTGGGGTTTTTTTTTTTTTTTATCTTAATCAAAAATCAAACTAGTTCTAAGTTTTTTGCAATGTCGATTTAGTAGGTATTACCTGTGATGTGTGTTTTATGTAAATATAGTAGTAAACATTGATAATGACACACTTTTCCCTCTACAAATATTGATGTCCGACTAATACAACTTCATTAACTAATAATAAAAATTCCTAGAATCAAAGAGGAAATGGCGATGACCTGGATATTCGTCTGCTAATACATCAGAGTAGGGCAGGCTGCGTGATCGGTAAAGCTGGGTCCAAGATCAAGGAGCTGCGAGAGGTTAGTTCAACTTACAGTAATAATTAATCAATATTAGGGCTTAATTTACAGAGTCAAAAAGCTGCCAATTGTTGTTTAAAAAAAAATAACAAAACCAGAGATATTTATTGAAAATTATAGGTGCTTCTCACTAAAAACACGAACTACCTTGCGATTTCAAGTTACCTAAGAATATTGAAATATTTGATTAAATAGTTCTAGCCGTGTCGTAAGTAATTAAAGGTGTATAGCAGATGTCTTAGCGATCATCTGCCATTCAAGGCGCGAGTCGCGAGCAATCACGAGTAGATGTTTTTAACAGAAGGTATTTCGGCCGGCACTCAACTCTGTGCGCTTAGGGCTGTCAAACGTTTGACATCATCATATTTAACAGTTTTACTTTTGCTTAAAGTCAGTCAATTCTTGGTTATTGAAGATAAGTTTAATTATTTTTAACGGTAATTTAGATTTAAAATGTCTAAAATTAAGATAAGTCCACACAAAACCATAGACTATTTTTTAATGCTGAAGACTAAAATGATAAAAAAAAGTCACTCGTAAAAATAATGTGATTCGGTTAGAATTTTGATTTCGGTTCGTGGTAAATACTAAATAATCTATAAGAATAAAATTACAATTTTAAAAAAAATATTTCAGATACCAATGAAAATGATACCAAAGACCAATGGGCGACCACTAGTATTAAAAAAAGTACCGACCCAGATTTATTTTCAATCAATATCGGTTGTGTCACATCACTATTTATGATACGTTAAAAAGTGACAACACATGAAATGTCATTTTAGACTTTCCAATAAAAGTTACTCAAATTGTACAACATAAATGTCACCACTGACATAACGTGATTTTACCGTCTTGTATTATTTAATGCGCTTAAAGTTTCTTCGAAATTAACCGGTGATAATAATCGGCAACCCTATCGATCACCGGTGTGCTGTCAGATGAAGGGCAGATGTCGTTGCAGCTGTCGCCTGCATCCCGTCTTATCTCAATACCCATGTTTTAGATTTACCTACTTTTTGAAACCAAACATCATAACGAATATATATTACCTTGTAATAAATGAGTAATAATAATCAATACATATTTCTAAATTTTTTATTTACAATAAATGAATCAATCGAATCAATATCGTTACGTAACGAATTACCCCAAACAACGGGATTGAAATCATTTGTACTTCAAAAAATTTCCAAAGAGATTTTTTTAAAACTAGCATGCTTATAATGGAATTGTGCATTGCGTGACATTGTGATGATCAATACCGATTGTGCACAATGTAATTGGGTTTAATAGCCTGGCCATTTTGTCATCGAGTTAAAGCTCGACACACTGCCAAAATACTATCGCCTTGTCTTTGATTTTACTACTTTAGCCACCAACAGTGTTTAGTTTAGTTAGAACACAGTGTTCAATTATTTAAAATATGCTTGAAGGTTTTGTCAGCCTTAGGACTAACTTTACCTACATAGATGCACATGTCATCTAAACTACTCCGTATGAAATGTTGTTCATACATTGTCAGTGGTACAAAAGAAGTTTATAGACAAAGCTTTTTGTATATTTTTGGTTCAGTGGTTAATAATTTGCCTAGCTTGAATAGCAATATTGTATCTCAAGTTTCAACTGTCTTAATGTGATCAGGGTCCTATGTCGGTAAACAGCTTTAGCTGCAAAATGTCTAGGATGTTAGTGTAGGTAACTGCCACTACACGTAACTTTCAAATGGGCTTTAGAACTTCACAATGTCAGTCAGTCGCGGACATTGTTTCATAACTGCGCTTAAGTGAGTTTGTGACCATGTTTGTACTCATAAAAGCTTCATTAATTCACTAACAAGAGTGAGAAAAAATCTATTTTCATTGTTCCTATTTTAGAAATTTTAATTCTACTAGCTGACCTGAAAAACGCTGTCCTGTCTTAAATATAAATATTGAATTCGAGTTAATAATTTAAACAACTGACAGTTTTGTCAAACGCTATAAGTTTAAATTATAAAAGTTTTTTATTGTCAAAAGCACTAAGATAACATTAGAAAAGTTAAAATTTTCCGAAGTTCCGCGCAACTTGCTTAATTTTTTACTTTCATTAGAAGCTTCTCCTGACAATGAAAACCACCACCAAAAAAGATTTACCGAAATTTTTCCGTTCACGCGTGATGCCGTGACTAAAGAAAATAGGGATTCATTTCGATATATCAAAATGAATATTTTTGGCTGGTGGTACTCTAGAATGGATGAGGAAATAGACGAGACGACAAAATATAAAAAAGCCTCTATTTACTAAATAAGAATCAGGATAAAAATAGGATTTCGATGAATTGTTAAAGTCCTTCATTCGTCAGAACGTTACTAAAATGAAATCATAAAAGATTCATAATATTATGTATTCATGTTCATTTTCCATTTCCAATCGTAGATCATATCCAAAGAAGAAGACAGCATATTGCATTGGCATTTGCCATTTAAAAAAATACTATAATTACAATACTTATAAAATATTTTAAGTAAGCTTTTCAACAGAATATAAAGTTCCATATAAACTTACATCCTCTGTGAATTTTGAAAAATCCTTCCTTAGTGGATGCCTATGGCATAAGAGGAATACGTGTGCGAAATTTTAAGTTTTGAGTCCTAAGGGTTTTGGACTGCGTTTATTTAAAACTTTCATCCAGTATTTTACCCTCTTAAGGGTTGAATTTTGGAAAACGCTGAAATACGTAACTCATTATTTTTGTCGTACTCAATTTATACTGTCATGTTATGTCTAAAGATTAACTTTTATCCGCTTTTTCACTCCCTTGGGGGTTGAATTTTGAAAAATCCTTCCTTAGTGATGCCTTCATCATATGAGTATGTGAAATTTCAATTTTCTAGCCTTAAAGGTTTGGCCTGTGCGTTGATACATCAGTCAATTACTTTTGCCTTAAAACTGTACGTCGAATATTGAAAGATTTTATAGTTCACAATATATTTGTCGCGGAATTTATATTATTCGATTACTCTGTAAATCGGCTGAGCTGTACAAAAAAAAATCTCAAAACACCTAAGAGTTAGTTGTATCGTTTAATAATTTTTTGTAAAGGCGCCGGCTGAATGGATTTCTGTAAGATTTTGAATAGCCTTTTCATCGATCAGCTGTTTTATTATTCTTTGTTACCATTCCAGGTATAGAGTATATAAGTCCTTGATTCGATGCCGTATGTTACATAACGATTGTTATTTTTGTGCTACTAATATACCGTACTTAACGTACCAAATTATTTCGATATTTTGAAAGAGCAGTGAATTTATCGTGAGTTCTCAAGTTTCCATTTTTTATTGAGTTAGATCAAGTTTCACTAACTATCTACATCGGAGAAAACTCATTAATTGCTTATTTTTAATAAATGCGCGTTTCATAATTACGGTATAATCCGAATAGGTATTTTAAATCGTCAATCTATCAAAATTATACTACTAATATGCTATAACTAATGAATGAATATTTTTTTCATGTTACAAAAAATATGAAATTTTGTATTTAAAAAAATCACAGCAAAGATGTGTGTAATAAATGCGCATTTAATAATCCTGATAAAATCAGAATTCTTAAAATTATCAGTCCGCCGATAGTATAATTATAACAAAATGATGTCTTCAGATTTGAAATACATTTATGAGCACTCTAACGTAGTAAAGATAATATTATGTTGGTTATAAGATGGCTCGATAGGTAGGACGCGTGCGCATGGGCAGCTGTCGTGGCAGGTGGTGCCGCAGCCGCGCCGGAAGGCCGAACAAAAACGTTGACGCACCTGGCCACCGCCTACCTACTTGCACAATGCTCAGACCTTCCCTCACATTTAATTCTTTGACGCATCCCTTACTCTATTTTCAGGTAAATTGTACTCTTATTAAATCTTGATTTGAAATACATACTTATATTCACCTCGTACCCATGAGAAAATCTCGTATTAAGCTAAATTGCCTAAAATCAGTTATATATAACTCCTAATATTCCCATCGTGCGTGTATATTCTAGTTGGTAAACAACATACATAGGCTTTTTACACACCTCTAATACAAATATAACTCAATTAATGATGCGTCAGAATGTTTTTCCCTATACCGTTAAGGAAGTTAACTGGTAAGTTCGTGGCAAATTATTATAGTCTGGTCACGCAGTCACCTTTCGAGGTTTCGCATGCTGTATGCTTTCAGGTTATATTGGATCGACGTTTAAACGTTTGGTTATAAGTAAGGCATTAAGGCTTCATTAATTGTTGAAATTGTGAACTTTAAGTTCGGAGTGATTGTGTCAGAAGGGTGGGAACACGTGTTATTGAGGGGTTTCTATCCGGAGGAAGTCCGCGGCGCCGAGTTCGAATTACCGCAGCGCACGTGACGTTTTGTACCCACACATCCTAAATGCAAGCTATTTTATAAAAGAACGGATGTGGAAAACAATTAGTATTAAGAGACTAAATAAAATTGATTGTCATAAACATTTATTATAATAATTTTACATAAAAATTGTCTCCGGAATATTAAATGAGACCATTATATAGGTATAATAGACATCTAGTGTAGGCACTAGACTGAAAAAAAGAGTACTATGTCTACTGATTCTATCGTATACCATTTTCTAGTTGGCTCAGTTCCAAACTTAGTTGTGCTAAAAAATGTACGTTGTTAAATTGACATGTAATAACAATGACATTTGTCGCAAGCTGTAATTTGAGCAATGCATATGTTGTCCAGGGGGTAAATACAGCCATGGTGACAGTGGCAATTATGTGCGGGGCACGCAAGCTTCCGTTTCCGATGCGTTACTACGGCTTCGTAACATCCTACCCCATAATATATCGACCCAAAACCATTCTTTTGTCTCTGCTGGCTCGATGCCATTAGATACTTAGTCCAAACTATCGATCCTCAAATGAGTTCACATGAAATCTGGTTGCTATCGTCATAAGGCTGTCTCACAAATCACAATGTAATCAAACATTTTCCTTAGGAATTGAAAATCAATGTAACCTTACTTTAAATGTGATCTTTCCCTGTAGATTTGTACAAAAATTTATGGAAAATAATCACTTCTCTTTTCTGGGTAAACATTATCATTTAATTTGCTGTCCAGAAAACAGAGAAACAGAAAATTTTGCTCCACACGAGCAAAAACCTAAACTCACAAAGCTTTGTCGCGAATAAAGTTTGACAAACAGTTGAAGTACTCGACAGTCGTTAGAGTGTAGGCGTGGCTCGTGCGGAGCCCTACAAGTGCACCAATCCGCGGGGAGGGGTAGTCAGGTGTTGCACGAAGCACCCTGTCTCATTACATACTCAGCCGTCTGTCAAGATGGTCGTGTTCTCTTGTGCGTGTGTTACGTACGAACGTTATGCGCGAGTGCCAGTGATAAAATGATACGTGATTTTTATTTAGATTGGGTTTGTGTTTTTTTATACCGGTGTATATTATCCAAGTGGGTGCTGTCTAGTGTTTGTGCGTGACATGGGGTGCCCACGTGCGACGGTCGATTTCAACGCGCGTGCGCTCTGCGACAGGAAAACGTCACTCGACAAAATATGTAGTGAAAAATATAATCAATGGAAACATCGATGACGAATTGATTTAGGTCATCGGTAAATTGATAGACTTTTTATTCCGTATCTCACACCGATTTATGGAAACACATATTTTATTCATCAATAACACCACAACTACAGGGCACAACTAGTGCCCTGAAAAAAAATTATGTAATGTAAAAATAATTAAAGTTGATCAACCTTTCGACACTCAATTCTAAAACTATTATATTACTATAAAGCGTAAAACAATTGGTTTATAGTATACGGATAATTTGGTATAATTTAAATTTTTTACATATTAATGTAACGAAGAAAGAATAAATATTTTTGTTGGTTCTCCGTCATGAAATAAATTTCTATGGTATAAGAACGCAGCAGGTCGCAACCAAAATTGAAAAGATTATAATATAAAGGGGTGTTTATATTAATTGTCACGATTCTATAGGTTTAGTTAATAATAATTATTTTGAATAAAAGGGTTGGGGTCCCCGTTGGAATGAATATTTCGTTAAGCCGATCTACAAGGACTTAGATGTGCGTTACGATGTTTGAAATATAATATTAATATTGAAGTTTTATAGTACTAGTATTGTATTGAATATTGTAACTGGAAAACAAAACTATTTAAACAATAAAAAATCATTGATCAATCTACATCATAGCCTATGTGTATGAGTTCTTTTAAATTTATTAGAAAAGTTATGTCATAATATTATTATTAATTAAAATTAAAAAAAAATGAATTAAAGTTAAAAAAAATATTGCACAGAAAACTGGTGCGCGCCTGAAGATATTTTCAAATCCGGCACCGCAGAGCACAGAACGCGTGGTTCAGCTGGTTGGCAGAAGAGATGCAATCGCGGCGGGAATACGGGAAGTACTCGAACTAATAAGACAGGTGAGATTATTTACTTATGATACACTTTTATTTATTGAAAATCAAATAATTTTATATGCAAAATAGACCTTTTTCGTCAATACATTTTTTTGAAAGTACAGTGCTTAGCCTGAGGAGAAACAACGAAACTCCTCAGCTCATTAAAATATTAATCTTATTTATATTAAGCAAAGTCGGGTTTATATAGACGATTTATAACTTAAACAAATGGACCGATTTTGATGGTCTCTGATTTATTGGATTCGTCTTATTCGAGAATAGCATATAACTAACTATTAAAAATAATAAAATTCACGAAAAAAAAAATTTTTGAAGAAAATCGTTTCCTCATACTTTTTCTATGGAATGACGGTGACATTTATTCAGAACTCGCGATAGGAAGTTTGCTGGGTCCACTATTTACAAATAATTTACAACCTGCAGAATTTCCCGGAGCTCATTAAAGTGGCCAACAATTTTTATCATTTATGTACTCATATATTATACTTTAGTACACCTTTCTAGGAGATTTTTATTTTACTGGCTTAAAATGTTTTTTGTGTCAATTTGTGTTTCTTCTTACATAAATAATGTTTGCATAGATATCTCTCGCGTCGTTTTCCTCACTCATGAGGGTCGTGTCAATATCCTTTTTCATCGAAAATCTCTCAAAAAGTATGTTCTGAATAAAGCCAATAAAATGTATTACTCGTATGGTAATATTTGAAAATTGAAATTTTTAATAGATTTATAATTTTATTGTCTTTATAACTACACCTGTTGTGTAAAAAATAATAAAATCCGTAATAGTTATAATAAAGGTAAAACGTAAGAAATGCGATGTGTCAAAAGTGACAGTTTGTTATAACCGAATCGCATACAAAATCTCTTAGAAGTTATGTAATCTTATTCTAATAGTTAGTAAAACCCTGAAAGATAAAATTGGCCAAACCGTAATAATCATAATTTTCTTCATTACATAAGAATATATCCAAAGACATCGTGCCATTGCGTGGTCCGTAGCCCAGTTCAGCTACGGTTGTTTAAATTAATTTTTTTCATTAATTCAATAAACTTCAGTGGTTTAAATTTTATTTATATGTGTTATCGTTTTCCAGGTACCTATAAGAGGTACGGTGCAGAACTACGACCCTCACAACTACGATGACTTCTACGCGGAAGAATACGGAGGTTTCGGGAATGGACAGGATAATGGGAGAGGGCCTCCCAGCCGTGGACCGCCATCCCGTGGGCCTCGAATGCCCCCAGGCCACGGGAGTAGGGGTCCACCTCCTCGCGGACCTCCCATGTCTCGAAACGGACCACAGAGACCCTTCAACGATATATCGGGACCTCGGGGTAACTTTGGCCCTCCACGGGGTAATTTCAGTGGTGGAAGTGGCTTCAGCAGAGGGAGTAACTTCGGCAACAATAGCAATCAGCAAGAAACTACCACGCAAGTGACGATACCCAAAGATGTAAGTTTTACTTATCCCGTCTATATTTTTTTAATTAATATTATTAGTATTTTTTATTTATTTTATTAATATGGATCGGACGCACTCCTGCGTCTGTTTTACTGATAATTTCACTTACAAACAAATAGGTGATCAGCCTTTTCTACTGTACTTAGGAAAAACTGAGCTATTTTTATTTAAATATTTCTTTATTTACTTTTAAAAAAGATATATTTTTTACATACTAGTGTCAGTAGGTATCCTAGTAGAAGAAACTGAGCTATTATTAGCTTTTATATGAATAAACGATGTTAAAATTATAAATATTTTACAAATTTCAGCTGGCCGGTGCAATAATCGGGAAGGCGGGTTCGCGTATACGTAAAATTCGCGCGGACAGTGGTGCCTCCATAGAGATAGCAGAACCGTTGCCGGGCGCCTCCGATCGAGTTATCACTATCACGGGGACGCCGCATCGCATTCAGATGGCACAGTATTTATTGCAACAGAGGTATATAAAACCCCAGAATTTAGTGAGCATGTCTTGTTTGAAGGCTTTCGACTGCAAAGGTTGTACATGGACACTGGTTGAATCCATTTTTATTCAAAGCCATTTGTTAAGAAGAAGAATAGCACGTTCTCTTTTTCTAAAGTCATTAATTTTGTCATCCAGACAGTGATCTTTTTTTTCGTTAATGTCCAACCTTTTTTCACTAACGATTTTTTTTTTTATCAAATGTGTATTATAGCAGAAATGCGACGTTCATTGCTTTATATTACGTCAAATACACTTCCAAGGACATATGAATGATATATGAAAGAAAACCTCCTGAAAATATATGATCTGTTAGAGTTATCCTAACCCAATTTAATGGTTCTCTAAACTTGATAAAGTTTGCCTGAAATTTGGACCATTTCTATATGTATTCACACATCATTTAACAAGAAAATTATAAGAAAGTCCGCATGACAATGTGAAGCTTGTTTGCATGGGCTTTAATTAATCAATGAATTATTTCAAGCAATCAAGCAAAAATTATTCTCATGGTTCCAAACAATGGCTAAAAGGATCGCTTCTAAAAACAACAATAAGAATTTGTACTATTGCTCACTTACGAAAAATTACTCTGTTTATTTGTGAAAATAAATACTTTTTCATTTTGATAATGACGAAAAATATGAACAAAAAGTAATTGTTTCTCATATAAATTTATTTTAAATATAATAAAAACACTTCAAAGAAGAATAAAGGACAATGGCAAATATTCATACTAAACATTGTCTGACTAAAAAAGTGAGCGCACTTAAACGAAAAATGTGTAGAACGATTCACCTTTATTTGATATTATATATCGAGACGCAAAATATCGTATCATATATTTTATATATCTCAATGGTGATATCTAGGACATATTTTTAAAACTCATACATCATTGATATCCTTTTAAAAATTCGAATGTCGGCATAATCGGCGAAAAACTTAATGTCGGCTTTCATGGGAAAAATCGCATAAAAAACAAATTCATTTAGTAATATTTATTTGCACTTGAATAATGAGACAATGTTTTGCCATTGTCCTTTCTTGCTTCATTTTTGGATGCTTCCAACTTGACTGTTGATTGGAAACTAAATGTTACAATGTACATATCCAATTAAAAAATAAATTACGCTTTAATTAAAAATAAGTTATGCTTAGAACAACTTAATAATTTAATTTCGTAAGCTTCATCATAACTAACTGGCATTGTTTTGTAATAGAATGTTTCAAGAGTTCCCAGATTTGGCTCCAAACAAAACTAAGATTAAGTAAATACAGCTTGAATGTGTCCACATGTTTTGGTTAAGGTAAAATTTAATAAACATTTTACGTAGTTTGACGGTATATATTTCGTGATTTTCTCAGTATATACCTATGTATACTAAGAAAATCATGAAATTTGTAGATAGGTGGTTAACTTACATTATTTAAAAACATCTTACTAATTTTTTTATATCACAATCATTACTCATATCATGTATGTGTGACTAAACATCCATATATTAGTGTGTCTAACATTTTTATTAATAGGTTGATCGTGATTAACGGAGAGCCTCACATTGTATGGAAGACTAGTGATTTTGTTGTTTGATAATAAATATAACAAGGAATCACAAGTCTCCCTACAATGCGTTGGCGCACGCAACGAAAGAAGATAACACGACTGTCAAGCATCATCTGGCTGTGCTAACTTTTTTCTTCAATGTTTCTTTATATCTTATTTAGTTATACTATTTTTTCCTTCTTAATGTGTATCGAGAACGCTTATAAATTGTCAATTTAAGCATAAAATACTATACTTTAATTAACCATTGAGAATGTTTTCTAATGAAATAACCATAATGGGCAAACCAATTTCAATTACCAATGAATAATTAACTAATAATTTTTAATCGGCGAGAATATTAGACGTTGTGTTTCCATTTAAAATCGCAAATTTTAAGTGAGAAAAAACATATACAAAATAAATATTACTTGCAATAAAATCATTGCTAAATAAATCAGTACATAGCTAACCAAGCTACTGAGATAGTTTTAAGTTGTACTTTTTGATTTTAATATTTATTTTTCTAAGTCGGGCCCTAGACCTACAATCACATTGAAAGGCGCTTTGAATCCAAACTATTAATATTTTTAATACGAACTGCGAAAATGTTTTCTTGGTAAAACTCTTCGTCAAGACGAAACACAGACTAAAACATATTGCACAATATAATTGACGGCCTAGGACTGCCTAATAATGTACTAAAATTGTAAAGTTATGTAATATTGTTTAAAAGTTCTCAATGTGATAATTATTTTTTTACAGTGTTCATGAAAGCAACCCATCTCTAGGAGGTCGTGGTGGGAATTATTGAGGTCTAATATGAACTGTGCCCAACTGGCAACACTGAGGCTCATTATGTACCTATTCCGAACATTTACATAGATTATATTTACGGAAATGTAATAAATTGCTACGGGTTGTTCTTGTGAATTTTGTAAGGTTGAGCATTTATCATTTTTTATATATTGTATCAACAAGCAATAAATTGTTTCATTCAATTATTGTGTTAATGTACCATCAACTGATAGTTTATAGAAGTATAATAAATATATTTTGTATTTGTTTTTATTTCAATTTTTATATGCACTATTCTTTAAAGCAATTAAGGCTTAGGTTTATCACAGTATTTCATAGCAAAAAATTAAATTTAAAATGTATTTAAATAAAATCATTGAATAAGGATAAATTAATGTTAAACTTTTAATTTTAAAAAATTTACGTAGCCAGACAACTAATCAACTCCCACAATATTATTTTCAATTATTGTAAATATTTGTAAACAAAAACTGTAGTGCCTACTTACAATAAAATTTATTATAAAATCACATCATTTCCTTAAAAATAGTACAAAATTTAGTAAAAAAAAGGTCCATAAATTATTTTATAAAGCTTTGTTTTCTCCAATCATGTTGGATGTAAGGGTGGAATATCTGAATGTTCATGTTTATCTAAAAAAAATAGTACATATACTATAGGTGCAATTACACCTAATAGAAGGATGAAACATAAAAGATGGAACCATTTCAAGCCAAAATCTGCTCCTTGTGATGTCAATTGTGTCACTACCACTGTCTCCACAGACAATCTTTCTTTATTTGGTAAAAGCTGTGTATCTTCAGATACAGCTTCATTTGGATCTACATCTGTATATGGGATAACAGATGGAGCCAGTGTGCTATTCAACACAACAGCATTACAGTCAATTTCAAAATCGACATCTTTCTCTTCATTTTCTTTCTTTTGTATCCTGTTTTGTACAGGGTTTACCATTAAATTCTCCATGGTAAGCAAAGTGGGAGCTTGTTTAGACGTAGTTGGTTCAGGAGTGTTTGAATTTGGTATTATTTCTGTAAGAACAGAATATGGGGTGACAGGCACCTTGATGGTACGCCTTGCAAAGATCTCATTATCTTTATGTATATGATTGATCCTCTTAAGCTCTGATATCTAAAAGAGAGGAGTTACTGTTAAATTAAGAATAAACAAATAGATTGATAATGTAGTCTGTAGTGTAGAGAATTGGAAATAAAAGTGCATGTACAACATTCATGCTACCATGAATGTTGTAGTTGGCTTGTAGAAATCGTCACGTCACGACTTGATACTTACAGAACAATGGAAACGAAGGGAAATTGCTTGCAAAGTATCTCCTTCTTGAACTTGTGCTTCAATGAAATGATCTTGTGGCTTTATTCTATGCAACTGAATATGTCCATTGTAGCTTATATCTCCGTCTGTAGTGCAATGCATGTTGTTTAATATATCATCTCCGTTTTGTGAAAGACGCGTCCTGATAACAATATATATTTTATAATAACTTCAACCTCACTGTCTTGTGTTTTAAAATATCAACTCTACACTTACCTTTGCTTCATTTTTATCTATATTAGTAAAAGAATCAAAATCTAGCATGACCTAAACTAAAACAACTATCTACCTTTTTAAAACGTAGACACTTCTAATGAAATCAACATTCAACAGTAAAAACAGCTGTTCACATTAATTTATGATTTAACACATCATAAACATACTAGGCATTACTAGGTACCTACTTACTAATCTGTGATTGGTAGTTTGTGACAAAAACAAGGCTGACAATCTCTGCCAAATTTTTAACCATGAAGGTTAGAGAGAGGAGATAAATCGCTGTAGAACATAGTGTCCCGGAAATATGATCAAAATAAGTGAGGCGCTGCGAATTACGATCGCTAAATTGTCTTAATCAACTAACTTCATCTACCTCATAACTGTACATAGTATATACTAATAAACAGCTAACTTCGCAGATAGCACTTACCGATGGCAGCGCGGCTGAAAAATGAATTATAAATTCTACTAATTTTCAAAGACAGGCGGGCTAATGCTTTAGTAAGTAGCGATCGTTCTCCTTGTCTCTAACTTCCGTACCCAGAGCAATGACTAAAGCTATTACTATGATGTTCTTTACCTATACTTTACTACCAATTTTCATCGAAATGAGTTGTGAGGGACGGACAATTAAAATATTTACTTTCCAATTTGTAATACATATTATTAAGTCTCTTGCCTAAAGAAAACATTTTAAAAAAATACTACTCGGAACATGCGAACTCTGCCCACGCGCCGCACTCCACAGCGACTGAGCACTTATGTAGTATGTACTATAGTATGCGCGCAAGTTAATGTCCATCGGGGCCTGAGGCGACACGCGAGGAGCAGCTCGCCCCACCTCGCCTCATTTGTCTGATGTCTAGTGTTGTCCATGACGGTTATCGATACCGAAAATTTACGCTAACTCTATTGTGTTATTTCATTGTGAATAAACCATGACTACTCCGCTTCCAACAAGTTCAGGTAGAAACAAACCTTTTATAATACATATTACATAAGCAAGCACGTGAAATGTCTTACAGATGTGTAACGAAGAGAAAAAAACGAGAATAAATTCGCTTTTCCCGTTAATAATGCTTTAGATTGAGCGGCCCGTTACACTGGACTTACTAAACGAAAATTGTCTAGAACTCAAACAGAAGCAAAAAATGGACCTCTTCGTTCGCCTTCTAAAAAAGGGAAGTCATGTAATAAAATAGGGATTTTAAAAGTAGATGATTTCGATTATAGAAGTGTAATACAGATGTATAGAAGAATTTTATTTGACAAGAAAAATTGTTCCCACTTTTTGATTGAATTGGAATTTAAAAAATATTTTTGTCTATTAGAAATAAATAAGTAATTACTTATCACATTTATTTTATTTCATTGCAAAATTACCTTAAGTTACAATAAACCAAATTGACAGCTGTTGACTGAATTGGTAGTTATCGACATTACCATAATTAATTAGGTCACAGCACTACCGCATTCCTCATTCTAGAGGAACACACGAACTTCGTATCGCCTAGAGTTCAGAATAATAACGTTCATCTTACGCCATTGCATAGAAAACGAATGAAACGAATTTTCTTCATAAAACAATTTTTTGTGGATTTTTCTATTTTTAATACTTATTATTCTATTCCGGACGAAGACAAATAAAAAATCATAATAATATACTTAGTGTTAAAATTTTAACAAAAAAACTGCCTTCAAATTGTAACTAAAACTACCGAACACATATTTATGAAATTAAATGGGACACAGGTAACAAAAAATGAATGATCGATATCCGTTCACCCAGTCGAAGTAACAAACATAAAAAACCACATCGAATTGAGTATTTTCTCCCTTTTTTTGAAGTCAGTAAAAATCATAATAAATATCATAAAAATCATTTTAAATATTTAATTGAGAAATTTATTACATATTATTATATTGATTAAACAATATGATATCACTTTGTCAAGTCACAAACACACAAACTTTACACAGAAAAGCTGCAATGTAAACTTTGTAAATGTTTTGGCAGGTCCTTTAAAAATAATATACCTACCATTCATTAAATGCTCATAATATTCTTAATTAGCAAATATATTTGTAAATGCAATGAAATTAATATAAAAATTAGTGTAAAAAAAGTTATTAAGAATTAATTGTAAAGTCCAAAAAACTATAGCTACATTAAAAATATTCTATTGTTGTTATATAAAATTAGATTTTTACACAGTTTTCGTAAACAATTCTTAAGGTAAAAACAATAAAAAATAAGTAGTATTATTTTACAAATACATTGAAATAGAAAAATATTTATAATATCTTAATACTATGACTTATATTAAGTTAATATTTGAACTTCATGTCAGCATTAAAGAGTACAAAATGAATGAAGCTTGAGCCAGATATTCAGTTAAGTAAGCTCCTGATCACCTAATTGCTTGAAATGAAAATGATCAGTGAAATAAATACACAAATGTGACTGCCCTATGACACAGGTGTTACACTTCACTTAAGCTCCTAGTACAAGTTAAGATTAAATTTTTAGTGTTTAGTAAAATGTGAGAATGTTGAATGTTACAGAACTACTACCACCCTAGACAATATAATATGATTATTCTTCCATTCCTACTTTTTTCTGAGCCTTAAACTTTGTATTGAAATATTATAAGTACTGTCACTGAGTTGAGAAAGATTTTGTTTTGAAGTTTCCATAACTTTATCCCATTGTTTAGATCTTTTCCTGTTTGATATGTTGAAACTATCACTAATATTGATGTAACCGTTTAGAATACACTTTGCTTTTGTTGTTTTTATTTTTCTCTGCCTTAAACTTTGTCTTGAAATATTATAATTACTTTCACTGAGCAGAATATTTCGTTTTGAAGTTTCCATAATTCTATCCGATTGTTTAGATCCTGTCTTGTTTGATATGTTAAAACTATCACTACTGTCAAGAAAGCTGTTTAGAGTAAATTTTGCTTTTGTCGTTTTTCCGATAGCTTTTGTCGTTTTACCAATCTTCTTCATAACTGTAGCCTTTGATTTTTTGATATTATTTGGATCATCTTTACATGCAATGTCTCTATGTTTACTATTTAAAACTGATGTTTTTGAGGTTTTAACAATGTTGATTTTGTTTTTCGTAACATCTTTGCTAGTGTCAAGTGAGCTATTTAGAATACATTTTGTTTTTGTTGCCTTTTTATTTTCTTTGGTAACTTTACCAATTTCTTTATTTTTAATGATACTGCAAGTAGTTTCAGATTTTTTTGTACTATTCAACACAACTTCATTTTTTACCTGAGTAGTATTGTTTAGTTTCTTAGATTTTTTTTTTTTTACAATGATATAGTTAGCTACAGTTCCAACTTTATTTCTATTAGTTTTATTAGTTTTCAATTGATTTTTATTCTCATTTTTCCTTGAATTTTTCTTTTCATTTTGTGTAACTGTATTGGTTTTACTTTCAGTTAACTTCTTAAAATTGTCTTCTTTATTATTTGCTTTTTCTATATTAGAGACAACATTCAAATTTTTATTTTGATCTTTTTTGTTGTTTATTACTTTTTGTACAGTTAAAACTTTTCCTGTTTTTTTCACTTTGTTTGCTGAAGTATTCAGAGTTGCAGAGTTGATAACTTCTAGTGGATCTGTAAGGTACATCATGTTAGTCATAATATAGCTCTGTACTTACATAATACCGTTATCACACTTTAATTTAAAGCTAATATTGTTTTTTAATCTTTGGAAAACAAGTTTATGGAGAAAAAATATTCAGAAGTATCTCATGGCCTCTATATATTACATTACGGCAAGTATATATACATTACGGAGCTAGAAACCATTGCGCCTTGGCCTGGTTGAGCAAGGACTTCCAGTCAGTCCTGTCTTAAGCCTTTTGTTTCTAGTTCTTAATTCTCAAGACTTGAAAATCCTGCTCAACACTATCCAGCCAACACAATTTAGGATATACATAACATATAATTTTTAATTGTTCTAAATCGACATTTACCTTCAGATATTTTTTTTTTCCAGACAGGAACATTTTCGGATTCCATTTCACTTTCTATATCAGTGTCCCAAAACGATTTAACACATTTGGACCCTGAAACAAGTAATAATTATTAAAAATAATTAAAAATTAATATGTATTTGATCCTTTATGATAGGATATGAAGTATATGTTTATTCTTTTAAATAATACAGGCCTATAAAAGCTCCAATCAGAATTTAGTGGCAAATTGCATAAATTTATATAACATTACATTACATTTATTATTACTTAGATTTATATATTATATCACATATATGTGACTAATATAAATATGTATGTGTGTATGACCTATGTTTATATTAAGAAAAGTAATACAAACAATTTGAGGACTGTTCTGTTAAAGCTTACAGTTTCGTGTGTATTCAAAATGAAAAAAAAAAACCAATTTAATACTAATTGTGGAAAATTAAACTCACTTTGTAATGCACTGCTTAATCCCTCTTTGTGTGTCTTCTCAATACTGTGTAATACAACTCTGCAATTTTTTTCCTTGCAATTGTCTAATAATGTTTTATAGTCGATATTCTTAATGTTAGTTGGTTCAGAGTTATGGTCAACTGTTGTGTCATGAAGGCTTTCAACTGAATAGGTGTCACTGATATCACTTATTAAGTCTACTTCAGACCCAGGTTTTGTTTTATTAATTTTACTGGAAGTTGCTTTTATTTGTTCAGCAGGTACTATTTTGTGAATTAAATCTAAAACACTTTCCTCTTCCTCAGAAACATTTCTGTAAAAACAAGACTGTGTTGTTACAAGTCTTCTAACTTTATTTTTTTCCTTATTGTCTACTTTTGTTTGGGGAATTGGTCCAGCAGAGTCACCCAGTGTTTTAGAACTTAACATATCTACATTCTGAGTGAACAATTTTCGCTTCATGGATTTCTTAGAAACTTCACTTGTTTTTGTTACTTGTGCCTGGTTTCTTAAATCTTCTTTCTCATTATTATGATTTATTTTATTCAAGGTCTGAACCGACGAAGAAATAACAATATCTCTTGCATTCTCTTTAGGGTTTGGGGAAAAAGGTTTTTCATATGTATTTTTTCCACACTCTTCACCAATTTTTGGACTTGCAAGTTTTATTTGTTTTGAATTTTTACTATATTTGGTATTAAGGAGCTCTGTTCTGTTTTCACTCCCAGAAAATATTTCTTTATCATTGTTATCACCACTGCTATCATTTAACTGACTTCTTTCAGCTACTGTTGTAGTCTTATTAATTTTTTTTAAAGGAAATGTGTCTTCTTTGGTAAATATATTTTTTAAAGTCAGCACTTCATTGCACACTTGTGTTGAGTCTGGTTGGGGTATATCATTATTGGTTGTTTGGGTTAATGGGAATACATTATTTTTGATGGATGTACTCAAAGAAGAATCAACAACTTGGGCAATATCATCATTGCTACTTATAGGTGAATCACAACAATCTGAGTCAATTTCTCTTATAGTCTTACTCTTCTTAGTCTTAAATAAGAAAGACCTATTTCTTTTTTTTTCATATCTTTTTCTAAATTTGTCTTTTAATTTCCTACAAATTAAAACTTTTAAGCTTTTTAATTCTGTTTCTGTAAAGTTGTCACACATAATAGTGTTTATTATATCCGTCAGGCTTATACTTGAACCTAAAATAATTTAAAAAAAATATCACAAAATTTCAAAATAATCAATCTCAATGGTTTGATAAGCCTTATGTAGTGTCACTTATTAATTGTCAATTTATTACAATCACAAACTTGGAAAATCTCTCTGTAATTTTTATTCAAATTAAATTGTTTGTAAATTTAAACAAAGAGCATAAGTCAACTCAAGTTGAGTGAAGATAATAAGTATACATTTAAAAAATGTAGCATGAAATATGTACTAACCTACATTAGGTATTGAATTTGGAATTCTTGACCTTCCATCAATTGATTTATGATAACTATAGCTGCCAGGGTGAAACCTTTGTGGGCCAAAATCACTTCTCAAAGAGAGCGGAGATAGGCCTCTATTACAAAACGCATTCCTGGCACTATTTTGTTGCAGGAATGCGTGATTTGAGCTTGTATGATGATTGGTTTTTGACACTGAGTTTGGATTTCTTCGAAATGCACTGACAGGTACTTCCTAAAAATGAAGTCATAACTATTAAATAGTATACTAAAATTTTAAATTTCGATTCATTGGGCGCATAATACAAACAATATTTATAATAAACGCGCATGATGCACAGCTTTTACTCATAAAAATATTAATTTCGTACTGAAGCTCTGAAATAATACAAAATAGAAAACAAACCCCAATTCTAGTGTCACATTTCAGCATAGTATTTTCTTCGATATCCATTTTATTATGTACATTAAATTCAAGTCTTATATCACACGGAACACTAATCAAACACTAACGAAAAAGTGGTTATTTCAAAATTCAAACAAGTAGCTTTCAGTTTGGAGTATAGCGTTTAATTTTAAAATGATATGCGATCAACACTCATGACTCAACTGTCAACTGTAGTCATATGTAACCTGTGCATGTAACTAAACATCAATCATGGTAATGTATAGGTATGATAATCATGATATAATTTGAATTTTGAATTCATTTCCTTAAATAAAGCGCATAGCAAAGAGTTTACTAATGAGGCCATACGCAATTCGCCACATCTGTATTTTTATTATTTGTAATTTCTTTCTTGTTATTAGCCCAGAGCCCACGACGGTCAGACTTTCGTTATTTTATAAAAGCTTTTCTGTGCATGTTCCGTATACGTGCTTAAGGGTACGAACGACCAACGGGCAGCGACTATAGAGCAATGTTACATTCGGGCTGTCTAAAAATTATAGTCTATGGAAATTAAAAAGATAATTATAATAAAAGGAAAATTATAGTAACTACAATTTTTAAGAAGCTTTATTTAAATAGTTATGTAACTAATTACAAATACAAACATACCTATTTAACAATCTTACACAGTTTTTATGGCAGGATTACTTTAACTTCGACTATATCGTCTTTCATATTAATTCGACGAATCATAGTGTCGGTTGGTTCAAATTAAATGCAATTTTTAGATTTGCTTTCTTTAGCATCACATGTGATGTGTGACATCACTATTCATTATTCATAGAATACGATCAAACTGTGGATCAATCTATCAATTTGTGTTGCTATTTCTCTCCCACCTATGTAATAATGAATGTGCCATTCTGCTCTCAGTGACAAGATAACATAGATGAAGTGAGGAATAAGTATGGCGACACCGAAACTTGGGGATTCCCAGCGCGTGGAAATTTATCAAGGATGCGTTCAAAAATAACTCTCGTAAGTCGTAACGTCTTATGTAGTGTTAGGACAAAATTATAGTATTTAGGCCACACATTTTTGCTTATTAGCCTCCCAGCTGATGCAGCTATTTGCATATTTAAAACAATACCCTGAGTATGATTTTCTATCTATTGTGCAGCCAGCCCAACAAGCTTTAGCCATTGCAAATAATTTTTCATTCGTTTTAGTGGATAGCTCACTTAATAAGCTATTTCTGGGCGGCTTGCTACTGACAAATACATCAGTTTCAATTAAGTTTAGGTATGGAATATTTTTGTCACAACCTTTAGATTTCTCCAGCTTTAAATATGGTTCAATTGGTGTACCTACTTATTGGTTTACAATTTTCCATATTATTATTTTTTAATGCCTTTTGTATATATTTTTCCTTTAGCCCACCGTATTCTCTATTGAAAATAGAAAAATCGCATGAAAAAATAATAATTTGATACGTCAATTTGTTCCCGAGATACTGAATTTTAAAAGTAGGACGAAGTGACGTTATTTTACAACAGCTCGCGCAGTCAGTCCAAGTCAGTCGCATCGCTGCTCGAGAAGAGAGAGAGAGTGGAGTGTTGTACTGTGACATCACGCTGCTGACGAACTTTAAAATCAAAAATCTTTTTGAATAAAACAAAAACTAGTTTATTTGTAGATACTCGTATGCTTGCTCCACTGTGAAAAAGTTCCAAGTGATTTTGCGTACCTACCTAGTAACATTCTCCATTTTAATTTTTCATATTCAGTATTTTACTTTCAGTCTTTTTCAGTATTACATAAAAAATACATTACGTATCTACTCTAATCTTCAATTTGAATAATGATTCGGTTATGTATAATATAAAGGGTACTTACTATAGCATAGATTTTGGTAGTGTAAGTAATTGGTAAAGGTTTTCCCTCGTGTTTTATTTAAGTTAGAGGCTAGTAACTTTAAAATTCTCTTAAAAATGTAGTCTGTTACTTTTTTTATATATTACTGCCGTCTTATTAACAATGATGGATACTAGATTTTGCGTCAGGAGAGGAACGAATATTCTAGATAGACAATCTTAGAATTTAGATACTTTTACACTTACCATCACCATCTCTTTAAATACCTACTCATTTACTCGTCCATTAATGAATATGTCTCTCTTTCTTAAAATAACATTTCTTTGTGAATATAAGAACCACTGAAATGCACTGGTTCATAATTTAAATACAGCCGCTCAAGTGTATACTTTTCGAATAAAATATAATATTCTAGTGCTGTGTTCAATAAAATAATCCCCTAACATTGTATGTATTTAGTTATAATTATAGGACATCTGTAAATGTAATAAAACACAAGTTTTATCTGTTAAGTTCTTTTTTTTATACTTATATACAGTATTCTTAAATGCTAAATACAGTTTCGAGTAATTAATGCGAAAATAATACCTACAATTATTAATTTATTAGTATTTATCAGTGGACAGTATTTTAGCACAAATTTATAAGCGATAATTTGGGTTACTGCAAAGTAAATTTATTTATCAATATTGCCAATATTATTATTTTATATATCTGTAAATATAGTAATATAAATACGAATGTGTACTATATTTACACCTACATCGCAGACAGAATTTTGATGAATCCAACAATAAGTAATAGGACATAGGCTTTTCCCATAATTTCTCTTGATTAGATATTACATTTTAATGATTCAACTACAATTATCCAATAAACAATTGTTAAGAAAAAATAACCTAAAAAGATAAATAGTAAATATGCTTCAAAACATTTATTTTAAGAAAAAAACAATACACACAACGAAATCTTAATACTATAAAAATATCACAGAAATAAATTACAATATATAAATAAGTTACATTTAGATAAGACCGTTTTTTAACTTACAAACGTCCTCTTGTTCATTTGAAATTATTTCTTCGATCATTACATCCATAGATGCTACCACTACCATGAATGTACATATTTTTCTTCCAATTTTATTGATAAAATTGCGTAAAAATAGTACAATTTTAAATTCAAGTAAACATAATTTCATAATTCATTTTTTGGTTAAAATAAAATAAAAATGTTTTTTTAATAGATTTGGTTCCTTGCAATTTACTTATTCTCTAGTATTTTCACTTAACACGGATCACAGAACTTATTAAAATTAATAATTATATTAAAGATACTGTTAAAATGTATTTTTACGATCAAATAAATTATTTAGTCAAAATAAATTCACATCCTACCTACAAATGAATTATGCGATTAACGAGACCTTCTTTTTTGAATTATCTTTCCGTCCAAGAAAACAAGCTACCAAGTTCAGAAGACTCGTTTTAAAATACCTATTGTTATTTGTTTAAGATCGTCTCAGAAAAAATAAAAACATATCGATAGAAAAATATGATTGTTGTTTTGACCGTTTTGAAACTTCACCCTCGGGATGCAAGAGCGTATCACACTTAACACACAAACAATTTGTCAATCATCTTCACAATTGATCACTAATTTTGTCATTGGCATTTTTATCAATTTTACATTGAAATAAATGTATTTTTAACAATAAATCATTACGAGATTCTTTACATCTCAGATATTAGGAATAAGGTAATATTAAACTCAATACATATTACTTTTTGGGCGCAAGTCAAACAAACTGAACATATAAAATATGCTACATAGGAAATATAATATATAGAAAAGCTGCATTTTATCTGCGCTGTATTCATCCCACTTACGCCTTATAAGAAATGCCATGCATAAGAAAGATATAGCATAATATCCACGCCTGACACTTCGTGTAGCTTGTGATTAATTAACGAATTTTCTATGAATAAAGGTTTTGTTATTTACAATGATCAGTAAATGGCAAAGCAATGATCTTATCATGCCGGTTTTAGTAGTGCCCAGTAGTGGTAGACTAGCAAATTGTCAAAAAATTTAGAAAATTATTGATTATTAATCAAATCTATAAATTCCAAAAAGAAACCATAATATAAACAATATTTTTTTTTTACAAAACATTAATATTTATTTACCTATGTACAAAGCGTTATACAAATTTAATAGCAAAATATTTACAAATTGACTCGAAATATCCACACGGTTTTGTGCCCTAACAATTAACATTAAAATAGTGCAAACAGGCAAGAAATAAACTACTTAATTCAATTCTACTACATTGTGAAAAAATACGTGTATTGTTTTTAAAGCGACTTGCTTGAGACAAAATATACAGAATGTATATAAAACTTATTTAATTGCGTAACAGAAATATTTTGAATTATAACACCCTGCAATATTTAAAAAAAATTATTTCTTTTCCCTGAAAATCAATATGTGTATTTCAGCTATTGAACTACGGACGCTGTAAAGTATTTTGGTCACATAAATATCACTACAAAGTATAAAACAAAGTCGCTTTTTCTTTCCCTATATCCCTTTGTATGCTTAAATCTTTAAAACTACGCAACGGATTTTGAGGAACAGGAAGGTTTTTATATATGTTTTATACCCATGCAAAGCCGGGGCGGGTCGCTAGTATTTTTATAAAATGGTAAGATGACTAAGTATAAAGAATGTATGGCTAGTTATTATACCTTAGATTAATATTATTTTTCTATTAAGTAAATATCAAAAACGTAATAAGATGACTCCTAAACACGGAGATCGTTCATGCACAAGGTTTATGGTATATCACAGGACGACTAAGATATAGCTTACAGGGTTAAACATTTAGCCCTATAGTTATAAACGTTACACAAATATCATCAATGTCAGTGTTCCGTCTACTTTTTGAAACAACAATGCTTCGTTAGAGGGAAAGAGACAAAATATTTAAGATATTGACTAAAGTTAACAACATTTATAAGTATGGAGGGTAACAACTTTGTCATTAATGTATAAATTGACAATAAGCTATGAATAAATTTATCAATGCTCTTGGTGAAAACATCTACGTATTAATTTTTATAACTTTTTTATTATAACGACACGCAAGTAAAATTTAAAAAGAATTGCCGAGCAATAAATGTAATTAATAGTTACTTCTGAATACATTTATTTTTATATTACGCATATCAATGCAGAAACTTAAGTTGCAAAGAGCAAAATATGCATATTTAGAAAATAATCCGTCTATTGAGATCATAATATAGTCATAATAACAGCCTGCAATTTGAGAACAAAAACGTGACCGATGCTTATCTATCTTCCGTTTCTAAACTTATAAAAAAATCTCTTAATGTTTACGGATAATTCTCCAAAATCTAGCAACTTTTTCGCGCATCTTGAAAACAACGTCCTCTTATTTCAAAAACGAATACTTACATAAGTCATATATCTTCGAACGCGACGAAATCGCCCGGCCAATTCTCCCGCTTGGCGACTCTATCTGAACCGGTGCAGGCGAAAAATGCATCTCCCTCAAACGGATCGGACTCCCTTGTGAAGATATTAACAGAGTCGGATTTCTTAATGTCTCTATGAACAGGCGGTTTTGCTCTTAGGGGAGGAATATCTCCCTCCTCCTCTTCTGCTATAGAAGCGGTTCGGGGACGCGGGTGGGTCACATGGGGCGTAGTGAAGTCATCTTCGAACATAGAGCGAGGTGAAATAGAATCTGAATCGAATCGGAATCGCGCGGCTGGGGAGTCCCCATCACGAGCCCGCGCTGAACTTCCACTGACCGGGGACGCCGTGGTGTCCTCTTCGAATGCGAACCTGTAACGTAGAATACGTATTATGTAACAACGTGTCATAATATTGTGTAAATCGGTAAAAAAAACAACATACACCATACCATACCATACATACAGTGACATACGATTTGATCTAAATAATAAAAATAGAATACATAACAACAAACGTTAGTTTTAAAAAGTTGTTAACTCGTGAACCGATATAACCAGATATTATCACACTGGAAAATAACATTAGCTATCTTTATCGCGCACATAAACGGGCATATTAGGTCGGTAATCGCTTACAAAAAATAGTGTTTCAAGTATAAATTACCACTAACCTAGTTCCTTCCAAAGTGGAGTATGGCGCACGTTTCTTAACGATAGGAGCAGGTGATTCTTGGTAATCAATATCGAAGGGGGAGTGCTCCTTTTCTCGTGGAGAGAAATCATTCGAAAACCTATAGTTGGGACGGACTCTGGCTTCTTCCCGTCTGCGACGTCGAGGGTCACGTGAATCCCGTTTATCCCTATTTGAGTCTCGTCCAGAATCTCGTCCTGAATCTCTAGGATCACGGGAATCGCGTCCAGAGTCACGTCCCGAATCCCTGGGATCCCGGGAATCCCGACCAGAGTCTCGTCCTGAATCGCGATGTTCACGGGAGTCTCGCCCGGAGTCTCGATGCTCGCGTCCCGAGTCTCGCAAATCCCTGTCAGATTCGCGGCGACTGCCAGCTGTCGATCTACGGCCAGGCCAACCCAGGGTGGAGCCATACCTAAAATAAAATGCTGTTAAAAATTCACAATAAACAGCTATAGGGAATTTTATAAAGGCGTAAAAACTAGACATTTATACCTTTTCTTTAGAAATTTGTAGTTTTATATTTGTCTATTTTTACATATATAATATTTAAAATATACTAACCTTCTTTCACTAGGATCTTCAGCTTGCCTTAGTTCATTGCGACGTCTTGTCTCCCTCCAGCCCAGAGATCCATAGTGTCTTTCTGAAATTATTATTTCATAATAATGATTATTCACCAATTAAGTTAAACAGACACATGCAAGATTAAATAAACTTTAAAATACTTCTAAAAAAATGATCTTCATAAAGGATATTAATCAAAAATAAAAACATACCATCTCTTCTCCACCGCTGTTCTGGCCATCGATCTCTTGGAGATGATCTGCCTGATCCACAGCCATCGCTATAGCTGCATAAATAGGGAATATTAGGTTTCTCTATACATATATATCCTTCGGAAGGTTTATGGGGAGGCACACATTCAAAACGTTTCGAGAATTGTACTGTTTATTATTATAATGAGCGCATGATATAATGATAATGAGGCATATTCACAGATCGGTTAATTGGTCAGTTCAGATCATATACTCACTCTTCATCGTCATACGAATGGCGTATCTTTCTATGTCTTTCCATTTCCCTGTAATTCCGTTCCCGGCTCCTTGAGTCCCTGTAATCCCGTTCCCGGTATGTCCTGTCTCGATCCCACTCATCTCTATCCCGACTGCGTCTATCTCGCTTCTCCCTACTGAGATCTCGCCTATCCCGCCCACTTCCCGTCTCACGTTCTCTACTCTCTCTATCTCTTTTGTCTCTTAATTTTTCTTTCTCACGTCCACTACCCGAGTCTAGACATTCCCGCGATCCTGATGAATTGTGGCTGTAAAAATTTTATAATTAAACAAAACAAATATTTTTAAAGTTGCTAAAAAGTGAAAGAGATGTGCTTCTATGTATTGCGATTTTTTCGTGTAAGTTATGGTTGTAAGGTTTTAGACAATGTTAGCTGCTGGGTGTAATTGTCTACTTTCAAAATATATTACCAAACAATTTTTGACATTTAAATTAAGAAAATATATTATTATTTTTTATTTTACATTATTGTTCTCATCCAAATTATAATTGCTGATATTCTAATAACTAATTAATTATATTAAAATATATTACTGTGACTCTCTGTCTCGCCGTGTTGTATGTCGCAATGTCCGTTCTTCTTCCCAAGGTGAGGCGTCACGAGAAGATGAAGAAGTCTGAACTGTAATAAACGGTAGTATAACCAGTCATCTATTCAATTTTCAATAAGAATTGTGCTAAGTGGTTCTTTTGACGCATATTAAATAATTTAGACTCAATTTTTAATCATTATTATTTTATATGATTCATATTATCTTAAATTTTAATAAAGTTGTGAAAGAAATGAAAAATAAAAGCTCGAAGGAATAAGATGTATGGGTTTTTAGATTCAGGGTTTGAAAGTACTGGTACCTACATGATCAGCTTTTATTCATGTCTAATTTTAGAGTAAGGCCATCAGCCTCTTGTACGTACACAAAATATTGTGTATTTAGTGTTTATGGAACAAGAAATGCAAATATTTAAATCTCTCATTTGGCATTATAAGATTATTAAGCGTATATCAATAAGCGATACGGATGTCTGCAAACCGAATTTAAGATTTTCAAATAACTATTCCGAAATTATAACTTAGTAGCTGTGCACCGCGATTTCACCCGCGTTAACTTCGTCGTAATGTGATGTTATGTAGTCTAAAAGCTTTTCGCTCTAAAAATGACGATACTTCCATAGAACGTTTCATCCTGCTTGTCGCGGTCTCCGGTCGCGGTCTCGGCCTACAGTAGATGCCGAAGAGACCGAGACACTTGTCGCGGTCTCGCATTTCTGTCGCGGCGCGAACCGCTACCTTAACAGTTTAACACACCTGCATGTCCTCTATGCGTCCTCCTCCGCCTGCGTGGCTCCGAGTCTCTCGAGTCCGAGGACCAATCTTCGGTCCAAGCAAGTCTCCGTAGTCCTCCGCTCCCCACACACCGCTCTGCGCATGCAACACACCATACTAATACGTTAATTAATTTATATTAATACATAAGTACATAACAAACAATCATGATTTTACCCAGATTATTAAGATTAATTATTGATGTCTGCCCCATGTCGCGGAAGAAGACGTTGAGCAATCACATAACGATAATTAATCATTATTTGAATCTCAGAGGGAATTTCTTTTTAAATAACCAGTCCAGTTTTCTGTAAACATTTTATAAAAAGAAAACCATATCATTTAAAAGAAATATGAAAGAAAACAGACATAGAAATGCTTCTGTGCTAAGGTTTCGCAACCTTGCGGGACCGTAGCACATGATATGAATAAAATATACATACAGAGATGTGTTTTAAACTAATTATGTACCTTTTGTATCGGGTGAAGATCCACTAGCTACATCGCTGACAGACCCGGCTGACAGTCTTTGCGGCGGCTGCAAATTAACTGGCAGTATATCTATCGGCGTGTCGCTTTTCTCTATTTTCTTCTCCTCTTCCCTCTCTTTCACCGCAGGACTCTTCCTAAATGCATCTTCAACGTGCGTGAACGATAACGAACTATTATCAATACAGTCGAAGAAATCTGAATTGTCGAAGCCATCGGATTTCTCATCAGATTTCTTCCTTTCTTTAGAAACTTCAGGAGGAATAGATTCAAAGTCATCGTGTGGTTCAGTAATTGTTATTTCTCGCAATGCGGCATATTTATCTGTCTCATCTTGCGTATCTTCTCGCGGTGATACGCTACGTCTTACTTTTTCTAACTGCAAATTCATCATAACATTCTTTATATCTTCTATTTTAGCATCCACCGGTTTTGGACTGACGGAATTTCGAAACATATTAAACGAATCCAGCGTCAGTTCATCTAGTGATTTTAGGGGACTCTTATCCCTTTCTTTCATTTCTTTTTCCTCAGTCTTCAACAGTTCTTCAATATGTGTGAGTTCTTTGTCATTCTCCTTAGCTATTGGGTCTAAGATTGACTTAGATTTCAACTCCTGTTCCTGTATTTCTCTAAATGCTGCATATCTATCGTAGGTGGGGTTGGCCTTTTTGTCAAAGTCATCGAAGTTAGCTACAAACGTGTCTCCAGCGTCAGTTGGTGCAAAGTTGTCTTCGAATTGCGGTTTGAAGTCAGTAGCGAAAGAAGGTAAGGGACTAGATTTTTCAGGAATTGTTGTAGTAGGTATTATCGGTGTTAGTTTCTCTTTATCTATGGTTTGAGATGGTTCGACATGAATATGCTGTAAGAAAATGTTATAAAAAATGTAAACCAAAGACAGAGATTTCTATAAGTTATGTAAAATTGTAATCAAATCACAACTAACTCTGCTTCTTTTTATCCTACATTACAATAAAATTTCTTATTCTAAGCTTAACCTGCCACAATGCGAAAGCAAATACCGCATTCAAATGTGTTGTGTATTTAATGATGCACATACAAACAAATGTAGGGAGAGACAGATGCTATTCCTAAAAAGATGGTTTCAGGAAATATTACTTCATAGAGATCAATAAATTATCTTAGATTTTTACTCAGTAAATGAATACAAAACCATCTTTACTTAACACTACTCGGCCCAGTTTTATGACCGCTGATAACCGCTTTACATTGCACAGAACCAAATTATAGGCATTACCGGAACGTATATTTCGAGGTCGGTTTTAATTTTTTTTACTTAAAATTAATTTATTTTAATATTACAAACAGACACTCCAATTTCATTTATCTGTATAGATACGCTTTCGTATGGAACATTCCCGAGGCTATAATATTAACTATGAATAGAAATTGAAAATATCTTTTTTATCACATCTATTCAAAAAGCTATTTTGCTCCTTGCAAACAATAAACAAAATAGCATTTTAATCTCTAGGGAGTAAGTGATTTAAATATTGAATGTGGATATTATTAGTAAAATATGTTTCAATCATCAAAGAGATCAATCACGGAATTGAAATGCAAGACAACTGCCGATAGATGGCGACAAGTGACGTCAGCACTTTGAATCGCGCTAGCGTTGTATCTTCATACGAACATAAGAAGCATACTTCCTACCTTTATAAATTGAAACTTCGCTTATTCAATGCATTCTTAGTTGTATTTTTGCAAGAAGTCTGATGTTCTTCAGACTTCTTTAAAGCTCAAAGTATATTATTAATTATTATTAATTGACCGCCTCCTTGGTCTAGTGGTAAGCGTTACAACCGAGAGGTCCCGGGTTCGATTTCCGGTGGAGATAATAATAATAATAAAAACTTGGTCTGGCAGGGCATAAAAGGCTGATCACCTATGATGTGAAATGCATCTGCCCCATACCCCACTAGAGGACTCGCGACTTCACTTTACCGGAACGTATGTATTCACCAAGGCTATGTTTATATAGCAAGACTTGGATCTCTGTCAAATAGTATTAAGAAATTTTTTTTGTAAAAATATAACAAACCGTTCTTTCGACATCCGCTGCCAGATAAGAGCGTAGATACTCTGTTAGTTGAGGTAATGTCATTGAAGAAAGCGTCGTTGCCGGAACACGCAATCTGCGGATAAGATTTTTGCGAATTGGCAAGATAATATTGACTTAGTATTGCTTGTTAATATATCTTGATAGTAAATTTCTCGTAATTTGTTTCAAAATTCAAACTGAAATGATAATTAAGATTGTGCGCACGAACGGGCATTCGACCTAATTGAGCTGTGGATTTAGAACAATATTAAAGCATGTGTACCTGAAATTATTGTATGGCCAGCCCTTTATAGATAATGTGTTGTTAAACATTACCTTGCGGCCAGTTCATCCATAGTAAGCGTGAGTAATTGACTAAGAGTGATATCAAAACGCTTGGCGGCCGGCAAAGGAGGTGGCGCCGGCGCAAGATATTCGTCTTCGCTGCTGTTGGTCGTTAATGACGACATACGCGGTTTCATACTACGGTCAGCCTGAAATGTTATAAAAATTATTATAATCCTTAATTATTATAATTTATTTAAGTAAATAAAGAGATATTATAATACTGTATGTTGTAATCAAGAATCACTCCTAATAGCAATGTCCGAACCTTCTTATGTTTTCACATTTGATATTATGACAGTATGAAGTATGTAATGCAGTAAAAAGTGTTGAGGTTAAGTAGGAAAAGCTTATACCACAGGTTCTTTCTTCCGGACTGGTTTTGGCAGAGGCGGTCCGGTTTCCATATCTTCCACGTCCGGTTCGTACTCGTGAGGAGGTCTTGGTGGGGGAAGGCCCGATTCTAAGAACTTTTTTGGAGGGAGAGGTGGCGGAGGAGAAGCATTGTCCGGCTGAATCTTGGAACTGGGCTGCGGACGTTGTCTGATGGTACTCATGTCCGTTATCTGAATACGGAAACCGATTTTCAAATGATAAAACAATCTAAAAGGATTCATTTACAATGTTATTGAAATCGTTTGATGATAAATTGGAACTAAGAAATTATTTAATGAAGATAGGCTTATTTTTAATTTATTAGCGCTTTATACGACGAAGTTCTTTAAATAGGAACTTTACGCTTAACACAAATTTACTATTTATCATGACATTAATAATAACTAATTCAATAAATGTTTTTGATTCTGATTTCATAAAATCTAGTTAAATGGGTTTTTTATAGTGAGTTCAATGGCAACAGACCTGCCTTTGAAGCCTTGGTGACTTAGGAACTGGTTCAGGAGGCAAAGACACTTGTAGAGGACCGTTGAATACATTCTTTCCATTTTCAAGGCTGATCTCAGGCCTATCTAGAGGCTCTTTGATTATTTTACTCTTCAAGTCTTCCGCTCTCAAAAAACTCGACTTTGGAAACTCTTGCATACTCGTAAAGGGATCTTCTTTGAACGTATCAGAGAACGGGTCCGTATTATCGAAGGGATCGGTTTCCGCGAAAGGATCATTAGAGAAAAATCCTGGGAACCCGGTACTCTGATTGTTTTTCACTATCGACACCGTCCCGCCTGAGTGACGCGAGAGAGACGTCATGGTAGTAGGCGGACCGTAGGTGTCCGTCTTAGATTCTGTCACCGGTAATATATCGTTTAGTAGGGAAGTCGTCGGGACGAGGTCTTTGAGTACTTTCTTTGGTGGGTTTTTGAGCTCCTGAAAGAAGAGTTTTTTGTCAACGTAAGGTTTACTCCGGCCGGTGCCGAGAGGGTCTAGTTCGGTGAATACGTCGTACGGCGCCGTGGGGCCGCCGGCGGTCGGGCCAACCTGCAACACCCATCATGATTCTATTGCGCTTCATCAGTACGGCTACTGACCACAATACATTGGTCTCCGTTGGAACATGCACTCGCCATTCACTAGTACAGGAAGCTACATATACAAAAAATACAGATGCAGAAAACGATTTACGATAACGAAAAATTTTGTAAAATAAAAGATAATAGAGGCAAATAAAAACTCAAATTCTTACACATCCAATATATTAAATCATCACATTAAAGCATCACATGCTTGCTAAACCTTAGCGAGAATAAATCAAGCGATCCATTGTGACTTGCACAAAAATATATATCGATAAATAATTTGATTAGTTCTACACTTTTTATGTAATAAAATTAAATCAAACATTTGAATCAACGCAAGGTTCTAAGCTACTAGCGCATTCACAAATTTGTGAATATTTGCCCCATTTAATAAAATAATAGTCAAACTTTTGTATGTGGAACAGATAAGACCTTAGTTTATTTTTCTTCAATATTTATGAAACATGCATTTTTACAGTTAATATTAATATAATTTAATCGGAGTTTAATCATCATCATTTTCCTTAATTAATCAATCATTATCACATCTGCGTACTTATCTTTTAAAGGATTTTTATTCCATTATTTGGATGCAAAATTTTGATTAGTAAGTGCAAGTTGCATATAAACTACCACAAGTGTTGTAAAAGAACATATTTTAGTTTAAAAACATAAATTATAATAAACTTACCGATGGTTCAGAAATATTTTCGACGAGTGAAGGTTTTGGTTCGAAGTCAGATCCCATAGTGTCTTGTCCCACGGAGGTCGCTGTTTGCCCCACATTTGGGACAGATCCCACGGATGGAATATCAAAAGGCAACGGTGGTTTGCTGGGACTCGCAGAGCTTTTACCAGGCGTACTTCTACCACGACCGGCGCCTGGCGGAGGTGGTAATAACCCTTTCTGGGAATAAGATAAAAGTACAAAATATTATTTAATAATTAATATTTTAATAATAATAAATAATATTAAAGTTAGGTACATTAAATGTTTTTGAAAAATTACTTAAACTGTTAGATATAAACATGCATTTTTGCATTATCTCTTATTATTTTTCCTTACTGGGACTGCCCGAAAAGATCCCAATTAATTATTTGTATTTTCTTGTTGTGTGTTTTCTATCTCATGTAACCTTAGTGTTAATTAATAAATAAAATCGAAAAGCACTAAATAACTAAAGACACTCCTAAAGGTAATCTTATAATAATCTACTCGAAAAAAATTTTGTTAAAAATTAAAAGTGTAATTTAAAAGCATACATTCTTTCAGTCTCTTTTGCTTTATTATTCCCCGATTCCTCCACCACGAAGTTTTTTTATGTCGTGTGACGTGTAATTCTTTTACATTCATTGGATATAAAATTGTCTCTTGAAATACATTTGATACTATATGCTATACATCTTTTTACCTGTGAGGCTGATGTGAAAGAATCTCCGAAAGGGTCACTAGAGGGGGTAAGCCCTTCTACTTGCGTGAGGCCTCTTCGCAAAGAACACAATTCTTGCTCTAAGTCCACCAATTCTGCTACACCTCCTTCTGCACTTTCTGTTGGCTTAGCCGCAGCACTTTCGCTTGCCGAAGCATTCTGCAAGAGGAATACAAATTCATAAAGGAACATTATACTATAAGAAATAATTATTTACCAGCTGGATAGGGTCTCAAGTACATCCTAGTAAATACATAACATACATAATAATAACATACATCTCTAGTAAAGTTATGATAAACTCACATTACATCGAACGCACGCGTTATGTATACGCACGTAGTTTCTAAAACAATACGGGAATTTTTTCACGAAACGGGACAAAGCTCTCCTTTCACGCATACTCACAACACTAAAACGCAAGAAGAATTCTATCAATACGATATATTGTTTACGATTTCAGTTATTGATTCTCAATACGGAATGTATAAACAATATTGTTCGTATATTAACGATTGTCGATTACCTATACTTATAAATTATTGCAATATCGAGATATTAGAATGAAACTTTACAAAATTCGTTTAAAACAACTGCATTAAAAAAAATAAGAACAGAAAGAGGTTTTGTGGAAGTTGATCCAACTACAAAAAAAAAAAATTAGAATCGGTTCATTGGCATTATGTAATCGTAGCAAAAATATAAATTTCCTTCTAAATCTCATGTAAAAAGTAAACCTAATTTTACACATTAAATTATCTTTAAAAACCCGACACTAAGTGGGGTGTTATAGTTTAACATGCGAGTGTGTCTATCTATACCATCGTGACGCGTATACGTTTGGACCTATTACGATGCGATTTTTTTGTTCGAAAGCTGAAGTGATCCAGTCGCATCTTAGCTACAATTTATAAAGACCTCTTCATCCATTTATGAAGTATTGCTATTTATAATTAACATGTTGAGGGGTTAAAACATTAGTATAATCAGAAAATACCTTAGACTTTGTCTCTGTAACTCCTATGTTAATGTGTCTCAGAATGTTGCTGGTAAGTGTCTTGTCTTCGAGTTGTTGCTTGGCCATTTCAATCTCTTTCTTCTTCAACTCAAATACTACTTGGAATAGGTCCCTCATTGCTATAACTACCTGTGAATATTTATGAATAATTTAAAATACGACTAATTCTATAAAAAAGCAACCTTTATTTTGCTACGCGAAACTTTGGTAAAATATAGTATCGAATAAGTTTTAATAACTGTAAAATTCTGATAAATAGATTGGTCAAAATTATTATATCTATTATAATTATTATTTATCTATTGCTAAGTCCTACTTCTAGAGGTGCATGGAGTATGGGTTACACTGGTAATTTTTTTTAATGGAAGGTGATCAGGCGTCTGTACCTTGACGTTAAGCAGCATTTATTTGTCAAATGCGTGTAAACTGAATCACAGAGGCGATTTATGTATACGACACCTACTAATTCATATTCCTATATTTTATAGTTTCAAATAATTGTAATAAACCTATACCCTTATTTCTACTTGAAAAGAAAGGGTAAAAAAAACAAACACTTCCAAATAAGGAATAAGACATGTAAAAAAATACCAAGTATGATTTATTTATAAGATAATGAGTTAGTTATTTGAAGCGACCGTTTTAATTGGCAAAGTATTCACTCAATTGAGTGCTTCCTTTTTTGTGAACAGCTCGATGTGATCATCCATCCGTGTTATAGCGGGGTACTGACCTAATAATTTTGGAAGTTGCAACGCTTAATAGCAGTTTGGGGAGTCGCAGCGACAACCACAGCTTAGTTGGCCATGCGTCCGGCTTGAAGCCGGAGGTACAACAACGGTTTTGATAAAAAATTAAGTGATGACGCAGAAATGTTGCTTTCTTACGGAGTCGAGATACTTGACTTTTTTATAAACCAGCAATGAAAACTCATGACCTACACTCATTACTCATACTATGATGTAACAGCCATAGCAAGAAATTGGAGAGTAAATTTTTTGGTATTGTTTAATCACGTATCACCTGATTAGATACATACTCGTTTTTGAACCAACCTGACTAGCAGCTTTATCAGTCTTAATACCGAAGAAGCGATGGCCACTGTCGGGCGATCCAAATATGTACCCGAAAGCCCGAGAATCTGTCATATCCTGAGCGATAAATGATATCTTGTGTACCGGGTGATGGTATAAAGAATCCTGGAATGAATAAAAGCTTCATAATATTGCTGTTATGCTCAGTTTTTGTAAGAAGGTTGCGTTTTATAGCAGTAGCGTTATTTTTTCCTTAAATTGATTGGATAAATGGGACGTTATTGTTCCGTTATTGATTGGAAAAATGGGAGGTGATTTGTTTAAATTATTTTGTGCTGATCATTACCTAAACATGAAAATATCTGAAACAATGAAATGCGTTAAATTATTCTAATTTATTTATTTAAGTGGATTAAAACAAATATATAGGTAGGTATTCTCGAAAACGAACAACGAAGTAGTAGCCGAACGAAACGGCTGTTCTCGAGTTTGTTCCTTAGAAACAAATATATTTTTATTGACATGAAAATCGCGTATCCAAACACTTTCTTATCATACTAGATAACACACATTTATTTTAAGTCTTATCAAAACAGGCAAACAGGCATTATATTTTAATTCCTATATTTTCTTAAAATCAAGTCGACCTTCACGATACTCATACGAAATGTGAAAAGGATTTTAGGATCAACAATTATTTCTCAACACTTGCATATTTATAAGACAACTTATTTATTTAATTTACAACATCTTTATTACGTGTAAACTAAAAACATACTTAATAGCGTTTTTTACAAATATAATACTAGTTTTAAAATCTCACGTAAAGGAGGCAAATAGACTGTAATAATATTATGCACGCGTTTAGTAGGTCTGTATCTACTTATATTCTATTCCTTGAATATTCAACTATTACCCCTACTCTCATGATCTTTCTTAGAATTCGTCGCATGTTAACACTCACCCCGGTCTTATCATCTCGCAGCCGCAGCCCATCTATTGCGACGTGCACCTGTATCCTTTGTTTGTGTTCCCCGGCTGCTCGTATCGCCATCTTGAGATCAGCCAGCGCCTCCTGACACATCCTGTCCCCGCGAGCCTCTGGTACCTCCAACACGCCTATTAATTTGGCGCGAAAAGACACTCCCTCCCCAAGAAATCGACCCGGCTCGTTCTTGTCTGTGAGAGGAGCATAAAAAACTATAGGTTATATTACATGTATGTCCTCATTCTATAAATACTCGAATTATAATAAAAAAGTTTGTGTTTATTCGTTTTTAAATAAAAGTTATTAATGTAACAGAAGGACAATCCAAGCTCAACTTTAATAACGAGATCTCGTTGCGGGTAGACTTTTTGTAAGAAAATGACAATAGGTGTTGCAGAATTAGTGTCAGTATCATTCCCATTCCAAAAAGTGCGTGTTCTTGCTAACCTTGTTCTAGCATCCAGCCCCAGCCTTCTCAAACACTTTTAGGTAAGTATAACTATTTTTCGATCCATTGATAACGTAATTGTGTGTGAAACATAAATGAAAAAGAACAAAATATAACTATACTTCTCGTAGGGCAGCTCAGAAATATAAAATTGTCCATAATAATATTTAATAGTTACCAAAGAATTAACCAGATTATTTTTCATTTGGAACCAAAACGCAATTACATGACCCTAATGGTCTGGTCAGACAGCTAGATGGTCGGAAAGGCAGCGGGTCTCTGACAGGCTAAGCACCATGACGTGTCGTCCTCTGTGTGACCTCTACTATAGTAATTGATACATTAGATCGCGCCAGCGTCCCTACCCTCCCGCTGTCTGATCAGACCATAACTTGGCGACGACGCAGCAGCTCACATAACTTTATCGCCTATAGTCTAGACTTTAGATATGTTATATGCTAAATACGTTAACTTTTGTAACAGTTCAAATATTTTTTTTTTTTATATATAGTTTATGAGGAATTAAAGAAAAAATGTATTGCGAAAAACAGAGACATGACTATGAGTAGATATGGAACGAATACTGTAGTGTGTTTGATCATTTCGATGAAAAAGAAATTTATATAAGTACAAATTACAATATATCTGTATCGCAATAAAACTAACTCCAGCATACCAAAAGTAGTATGCCGAAGTGTATTTACTTGTCCATATCTTTCTGTTTGCCACGTAAAACCTACACGCGCGCTCAAAAATACCTACACTTTAAAAGCACTGCAAGTAAATTCAGACTAAGCTAATATTATAATATTTTTTAAATATTTTTTCAAATTATTTCATTCTCAACGCTGACGCAACTTACACGTAGAAAGTTTTCAATTTGAGTTGTTTACTTTATTGGTTTTGTACTATTTTAGCACCGACTAATTGTCTCTCTTTCACGCAGAGTGCTCTATTTTCTGTCACTCACGCGATTATTAATGTTTGCGTTTGTGTATTATGTTCTTTTATTTGGTCGAAGGTTGAATATAAAATATTGTTTTTCTACATTATTAACCGAAAATAAATTTAGATCTGTTTAAATTTAGGTAGAGCTGTGAACAAACGTAACATATTTCGGTCCCCGATGATTGCAGCATCAGTATCGGTTTAATTGAATTTCCTCTTTTACATGTAGGCAAACTATTCTGACATTATTTTTAAATCTATGTAATAACGCAAGGGAAAACTTAATACATTAGGATTCCGCCTGTTAAAAAAAGCAACAATATTTACTACCTAATGTATTCTTTCTTTAATTGATAAGACTATCACAATTTTTATTTATATAGGTACATCATATAAGTACAGTCGCAATTAATGTCAATAATGGCTTTGACATACATACAATGAAAGTTTCGGCATGAAAGGCTGGTCATCTACCTGTTAAGAAAACTGAAAATGGTCAATGAAAGAGACGCAGAAATGGTCTTATTATTGGTTACAAAACTTCACTTACTCGTACAGTCAGTTGGTATAATACATTGTAATACACAAGACAACCAAACAATTAATGAACGGTTTAGATATTTAATGAAAAGACACGTTTGTTTGCGATATTGTATGGATAAGAATATACAATGTTTCCGTTCCAGTTATAGAGAATATTTGTATGAACCCAATATGTTCTTGCTTATTTTAATCACCCTTCACCTTTTAAGTTCAAGTTGTATGCAATGAAGCCTTACTTGTGTACATAATTAAAGATAAGAAGCAAGTTTAATGTCTTCATTAGCTACCTCTCTATGTATATGTAAGATATTAATTTACACATTACATATTACATAAGCCATATAGCTGCTTTTATGAATATAACAGAAACTGTATTGAATGCTATTGCCGTATTGTATAGTTTACAATAACAACAGAAAATATTTCAACCATCACCACTTGTATTATTTTGATTTTTATTAGAAAAATATTTGTAAAAATTATATGATTCACTATATTATTCTAAAATTCGAGTGCTGAAATGTTACTTTTTAACCGACTTCAAAAAAGAAGGAGGTTCTAAATTCAACGTTTTTTTTATGTTTGTTACCTTTGAACTTTCGACTGGGTGAACCGATTTTGATGATTCTTTTTTTGTTTGAAAGCTGGTGTGGTCCCATTTAAATTTCATCAAAAACTGTCCAGTAGTTTTAGAGTTACAATTTGAAGTCGTTTTTTTTGTTTAATGAGTAGGTATGTAAGAATTATGACGATAACTATGAATATATTAATTATGTAGTAATACAGTTTTTTCATTATGCAATGCAAAACATAAAGGCAAGAGTTATTTTTGTGACTATTTTATCAGTCATCGATCATATCCCTTACAAACTGAAAATTTGCTAACACAAGATCACAGCGGTCAGCATAATTAGAGCTATTAAAAGTTTTATTCGATTTAATTCCACCAACTATTGGTTAACGAATAATGAAACAAGATTTGACTTGTTCAATTCATTACTAAAATAAAAGCAAAACTGAATCTATTCATTTTCATGTTTAATTTATGTTTTTTTAATTATTATTTTGACATAGAAAGCATAAGGGGATAAGTACTTATTGTACAATTTATTATAGGGAGTCAATATAAAATGTAGTGATTCGGTTTTTCTGCCGACAGGCGCTTTAAAATAAAAATGTCATAATATTTTAATATACCTAATATCTTTTTACCGATAGTTATTTATTTATGAAATTTCCTGTATTCAGTAATGTGACTGACCAAGGGAGGACGAGTGATTGATTTAATTACAATAAATTAATCATACAGTTTTGTAATAATTAATGCAAACAGCGGGAGTCAGGGTCGTACGCAATATATTATGAATAAAATTGAGAAATTATAAGTAAATCCAAACAAATTATTGACCCTTTCAGAAAGGTTAAGATTGTATTGAACAAGTTGCCATACTATACAGCCTAGATCAGTCAGTCAGAGTGAAGCTTCCCCATCAGTGGAAGAATGTTTAAAATCGGTCCAGTAGTTTTTGAGTTTATTCGTTACCAACATACAAATCTTTCCTTTTTATTAATGAAGATTTATAGAAAGGTCGATTCCGATGTCAAAGCATTTTAAGGTTTATCTTGAGACGTATTTAGTGTTATAATAAGTAACCATTGTCATACGTAGAAGATATAGGTACGTTGTTCTCTGTTTAGGTATCAGATAACGCTGTCGCTTGATGAAACACTGGTAATAGATAATTAGAAATAAAGGGGGACTAACTACCACAAGCATGAAGTGCATAATGTTCGCGATACTCACCGAATTGCCGTAAGAGGTGCTGGAAATGACACACCTGCATTATTCCGAAATTCTAAAGTAAGTTAGGTAGCTGCTGCTTTTCTCCACCGCTGGGCCCAAACACACCCTCTGTTCAAAACCAGGGTTTACTAATTATGATATGAGACTAGCAAACAGCACGGGTGACTTGACACGGTTAGTAAGGTGAATGTCATAGCCGAACCATGCAGTCCAAATTAAAAATAGGCAAAATATACAAATCACAAAGCCGGGGATGCCTTACTGTACACTGAGCTCTATCTAAACACCGCAATCGTCATAAGAGATACTTTGGAAAAGCATTTACACCGCATAGACTCACATTTGCAAGGGCTGGTTTTCTTACGGAGGGTTTGCATTGGAAAGTCAGTTGGCAACTTGTGATTAAACATCGGGATCCTTAGCGACCCTTCGGCATCACTCAAATGCAAATACACTGGCCATCACTGCACGGCGTATGCATTAGTCACATTGACTGAAGACACTCCGTGCAATACGCAGCACTATATTGATTTTTGCGGTGCCATCGCGGCCGGTGGAACTAGAATGTTCCTACAAGTCACATAGATGATGTTGATTACGTTCCGTAACTATATTTAGAACGCGGTGAGTGAGATAAATACTGTTAAAATATAAAAGAAGCATCTATATTAGTAATTCAGATGTAAGAACGATTTGTGTTCCGCACATGGACGGTGTCGGCTGTCGGCACTCGGCACGCACATTGACGCGCAACGCCCTGTCCGTGAGAGGGGTGCGCGCACACAAGCGCACTACAAGCTACAACCCTTGATCAATATTCGTCCCCGAGCTCCAATTGTACAATTTTCAAGTGAATTAATAAACACGTGATGCTATGAGCATCGTGATTTCTTGTCTTAATTTACTTTGGAAAATAATACACTTTTATGTAAAAATGACATCCCATAACCCCTTTTGGCGATTGGAGCAAGGGGCAGACACATTTCTGCGTCTGTTTCACAAATCATTTCCTTTACAAGCAAGCAGGTGATCATCCTTCTGTGCCTACCCAACCTAAACAGTAATTTGCTTGCCCGGGTTTCGAACCCAGGACCTGCGGCCCAATACGCAGTTGCGAAAATCACTTAGGCACAGAGACGGTTACACTTCTTATAAGTAAATAATATATAATATTTAATTGTTTATATAGCAATTTCATAAGTGAAATATTTTATGGTTATTTTTTTTGTAATTTTGTTTCATATTATATTTTAAAATATATTAAAATAATATTAATAAATTCAGTGCATTTTTTTATACATATCACTGATATTAAAAAATATACTTGCACCAGCAAATCGCCTAATCTTCACAGGGGTTCCTGTATATTACCCCCATATAATTTTTGCCCTGTTTTTGCAACATTTGTTGCTCCACTCCTATTGGTTATAAGTGATGTTATATAGCCTATTACCTTCCTCGATAAATGGACTACTCCTATACAAGAAGAATTTTTCAATTAAGACTAGTAGTTTCTGAGGTTAGAATGTTCCATCAAACAAACTCTTTGGCTAAATAATATTAGTACACATAGATAAAAACTTAATTATGGATTCTGTGTGAAAATCTGAGACAGCTACAATCGATAAAACTAAATCATATTAAATGATGTCTGAAGAGATGTGTTTTTCATAATAATATTCCTACAAATGCATCTATCTATATTATATACAATTGCTGGTATAATAATTGACCTATATATTTTTAAACTGTTTACCCTGGATTTGAAATGATGAACCTATTCTAATGTTTATGATTATTTTGCCTAAATTCTCTTACAACGATTTATCTAATTCCTAGATCATAATCATCACTATGTTAATTCATATTATATTTCTTACTTTCATGTGTTTCCATGCAATTCCTTACATGTGTAAGGTATTATAAATTTACAATATAAAGAAATTGCTGTTTATGTATAAAAGGATCATTTATTAAACCCAGAAAATATTATTACATGGGAACATAAGCTCTCATTTTCGTACTCTGATGCAAGCTCTAAATTTTATAATGTATGATTGTAATATGAGTTTGTTTATTTTTCATATCAGCCAAAAGGGCAGAAAAAGTTCAAACTTGAATTTATTATCAACCATGAAGGCAAAGTTATTTTACACAAGCACCCAAATTCTTTGTTACACAATTTATTGTTTGCATGCAAAGAAAACATTTAAGGTTTGGCATAATATAGTTAATATAGGAACATCTTTTTTATATATGCAAAGAAAATTGTCTATTAATAAATAAAACATTCATTTACTTACATTTCACCGTAGTCATGTTGAAAAATCCAAAATGAAGTCTATTTTAAGTTTAATTTATAAATGAAAATTTTAATACTGTTTCATAGTTTGTAATTTTTAAAAAGAAAATAATTACGATTTACACACCATAAAAAGTTTACGTTAGGTGCACACTTACAATTCGCAGTTAGATTATAATATGATCTATAAAATTTATATGATAATTACATTAATGGCTCATCAGTCGTGGTGTTTTGTAAAACAAAATAATAAAATTTAAAATGTAAATAAAATGAAAATTCAAGCCCGACAGTCGAATCTAACTTCGTGGGCACAGATTACAGAACAATACTATTCAGTATTCACTATTCAGTAGTCAGTACTCAAGTACAATCAGAGCCAGAGGACTGAGGAAGTGAGAACTGAGAACTCGCACTGAGACCATTAGATAGGTAACTATAACTTTATAGTTTTTATAGTTACTATGCAGATTTTGTTTGACACTGACATATTGTCAGTGACAGCCTTCTGCTTGACCTGTGGTGACTGTACTGATAAATGACAGCTATGTTGGTGAAGCAAATATGTAACGTCAAAATGGGGTGAAAGGGATCCAATTCAATGATTCGTATTTTGTTGAATTTTAATTCTGGATTAACCCTCATTTTGTTAATAATAATGCAACAATTCTACAATCTCTACTGAGAGCGAGGCATGGGCCATAAGCAGGCACAATGTATTTGTAGTGAACTCTTTAGTAAACTTTTTGTTGTTTTAAAAAATACATAATTAATTTTCAAATTTTGATTTATGTCAATCATCATCTTTTCTTAATCCAATAAACATGTTGGTTTATTATTAAAATAAGTTGTGTGTGTGTTATTTAAGTATTTACGACTGAATATTATTTTGATATTTTGATATAATTTAACTCCGAAACGGCTTGATCGATTTTTATGCCCCAAAAATTTATTTTTTATATTTTGGCATTTTTTAAATTTCGTAATGATTTTTCATTAAAAAATACGTACCTATAACCATTAATTTTCACCCTTCTACCACCAACCCCCTTTTTTATAGCGATATTAGTACTTTCATAATTTTCAACTTTAGAAATAATTTATCTTACGGCAAAACAGCGTTTGCCGGGTCAGCTAGTGGCAATTAAATAATAACCTTGATTAATCTTTATTGATCATTTTTTTAATAAAAATACGTTCATGTAGGTACATACGTACCTCTCTTTGAAATGCCGGTAACTCACTGACGTTTAGAGTATTCATGTGCGTCGGAGCGCTTCTCGTAAAGTGAGCCTAATATCTTACTTAAAAAAAAAACGTGAACTAAAATTTATTATTTATTAACCTTTGCTCTTATAAGGACATGATCTGCCATTCAATTTTCCATTTCTGGCACGACATTTAACCTTGTGCGTAAGTTTATATGATAGATCCCTAATGTTGCCGTTACCATTTTCTTTACTTCCATGAACATGGACATCTTGTTTTTCATGAGAGTCGTGACTATGGCCATTGTGGTTTTTTATATCATCTTCATTATGATGGTGATCCTTGTTATTATGATTATTGCTTTCATGTGATTGGTGCTTATGATTATCATGTTGATCATCATGTTTGTGTTCGTCATGATTATGCTTTTCATTACTATGATTATTGCCTTCATGTGATTGGTGCTTATGATTATCATGTTGATCATCGTGATTGTGCCCGTCATGATTATGATTATGTTTGTCATTGCTGTGGTTATTATTTTCATTGCTCAAAGAAGAGTAACTTCCTTCTTCACTTGATTTTTTTCTTTCTTTACTCGGGTTACCTTTCGATCCATCGTCATAGAATTCATCATATCCCAATATTATTGGTGGAAGTACAATAAGACTCGCTTCGCGCTGAGCGACTTCATTATCGGCCTGAATAAAGAGCATATTCATATGGTTATATACTGTAAGTTACCTATGTAAATACATAATTATCGTCTAATATACCTATATCAGCAATAAATTCTTACCACATTGAAATACATTTTCGACATCAATACAAAATAAATTATTTTTCTTTTAAAAAGCATTTATTACATAAAACAATTTGCCATAACATAAATAAAAGTAATTTTTCGCACTCTGTTTGAAATTGAAAAGTCTGCCACTTTTTTACTAGACGAATTTTCTAATAAAAAAGTTACGAGTTTAAATTTATTATTCACTTAAGAATTTACGTTCTTATTGGCTGATAATATTTTATATTGTAAAAGATTCTGATATGTGTACATTTGATTAAAATAATATTTTGGTGCTTTAAACCTTTTAAACCTTTATATATAATATTATGTATACTGTGTAGTTACCAACTACCAACTACGTCACAACTAAGTATCGTATCACGATTTTAAACAGATATTCTGTAATCTTCGCGTTGAAGGGTATACTGATTACTGCTTAACAATAAATATTAAACTTCATCAGCCCTTAAATCTTCATTTTCCGGCGTGCTGCTGTCTTTAATATTAGGATTAGGTTCCGTTTCTAATATTTCTGCCGTGAGATCAACTCCTGACTTCCGAAGATCTGACATTAGCAATGCTAAAGAGCCCGCCAACTGAAAGTGAGTATATTGTATTAATATTGTTTTGTTTCACTCCCCCTTTTAACCCCTTGTAACACTTTTTTCGCATTAAAAAGTTGCCCTTGTCTTTTCTCAAGCTCTAGACTATTTGTGTAACCGAATTAAATTTTATTTAATTCGGTTCAGTAGTTTTGGCGTGAAACCGCGACAGTCAGAGAGACAGACAAAGTTACTTTCGCATTTAAATAATATAAGTCAGGATATAGTAGGGATTTTAGACCTGAAGATTATTTTCACGTCTTAACAACTGAGCAGTAACAAATGCTTCGTGGGCAGCCTCTGTAAATCGTCCTGCTCGCGCGTGTCTACCAGATAAATTGATTCTAATAAGAGCATCTTCAGGAGCCAAGGATACTGCTTTCGAGTAAGCAGCATCCGCTCTTGAATCTTCCAGGCGCTCCAAAGAAATTGCAATTAGCAGCATCTTAAAAATGGATGAAAGTAAGAAATATTAATATATTATACTATTATGTGAATTCCCGTAATCCCTAGTGGGGCATGGGGCAGACACATTGCTGTCTCTGTTTCTCAGATCATTTTTATTTTCAGGCAAGTAGGTAATCAGCCTTCTGTACCTACGTACGAAATTTTCATTAGTTCCCCAGGTATTCGAACCTTACCGTAAGACTCAAAATAATTTAAAAAAGGATTTTATGAAAATGTATGGCATTCATAGAGTACTAAGTAAGGTGTTTTTAACTATAATAATGAATCTATTTGTATAAATAAAAAAATGCTACCGTGTATGGTTGTGACGGCTGAAATGTAGCAGCGGCAGCGAGTCTGTTAAACGCTGATACTGGCCTCTTACAAATCAGCAGCACAAGCCCAAGATCGTGAGCAGCTCGAGCACTTAAAGGGGCTGCCCATACTGCCCGCTGAAGACACGTCAAGGCCTAGGAAATGTTACAATTAAAATTTCGTGTTTTATTAAAATGGTACCTAAGTCGCAACAGATCTTTTGTTAGATCCGTTGCGACTACACAACAAATTAATTATATTACAAATTATTTATTATAATACAAATTATTTATTATAATACAAATTATATACCTACCGCTATATATTTCTTCTTAGACAATAGTGCAAGTCCCAGGTCTGTATGAGCAGCGACACACGTAGGATGAGCAGTCAAGGCAGCCTTCAGCCTTGCTAAGGATGCATCAACATCCTTATGTTGCAGCATCATAGCAGCTAAGGCAAGGGCGGCTGCGTGTTGCGTTGGTTGTTGAGCTAATGCTTCACCAAGCAATTGAAATGCGCGACGTGGATCTCCGCAACGTAAACGTAAGGTTCCTGCTGCAGCGAGAGTATCAGCTCCACATGCGTTCGAGCTGATAGACATAATTTGAGAAATTTAGTAATTGAAAATATATAGTTATAAAAACCTATGTAATATTTTATAGTAAATGCCAATAACATTATTTAATCGACGACAACATTACCTAGAAGTTAAAAATTACCAAGTCAAGAGTCATAAATTAAAATTACTCAAGTCCAGTGTGCACTGTACAGAGAGATTCATAAATAGGTACGCTTTTCATAAATACGCTTTAAGAATAATTTGAATCTCCAGAGATTCTACCCACATGAATAGTTCGATTCGTGACCAACTCAGTAGGGGGAATCCTTTCATGATAAGTAATTTGATAATAATTTAAATTGTTAATAACTTACGCTAACACGTCATCGTAGACCGCTAAAGCAGCATCCACATCGCCGTTATCTTTAAGCAGCCTGGCTAGAAGAGCACCAGCTCTTTCGCCCCCTCCAGCTTGCAAGGATGCCTTTGCCCATTCTATACCATGATCGAGATCATCGAGATTTTGAGCACACAAGGCTGTAAGATATTAAAACAGTCTTTGTTTTTTAGATACTAATTATGTTCTATTAGTTAAGGTTTTATACACGTTTTTAAGAAATCTATAGTAGGTACTTAAGTTCAAGAATCAAGAATCGATGATCATTGTTAAATTATTGAGAAGCTGTAGTAGAAACTGAAGTAGATGCCAGATGTTGATACTAAATCAATTTATGAAAATATAAGCAGGTGCTCATTTCAATATCGCAACATTAATACCTACATAAAATTAAAATTAATACCTAGACCGTAATAAACTTCGGGATCAGAATGTTTTGATAATTTATCAGCCTCCAAGAAAGCCTCTTGGCCAAGTTTGTAACGCCCCTGTCGTAGACTGCAAAAATCATAAATAAAATTAAAAAATATTCACAAAAAGAAATAATTTTCAATTTTTAACACTTAAATTCAAATGTTAAATGGCGACTTTTTAATATTCAACATTTCAAAGAAGTTAATGAAATTGTCATAATATGTTATCTACCTACTTATAATAACTTAATAAATTTTAATATCTTTGTTTACTTTCTATGTTACCTACAGACAATTCGCCACTTGTTTTAAGATTTCAGGATCTTGCGGTTGTATCCTTATGCAAGTATGAAACTTATCCAGAGCTTCTTGTAGTTTGCCCGTTTCAGATAAAATTAATGCCTTAAAAATAATATATTTTACTAAATAATTTTTTTATTAATTGTGATTATAAACACGGTTTTCATTATTTTAGCAAGTAATTAAAGGTGGTATATACCGACCTTTACGTAGTGTGCAAATCTATGCATATTAAACGCATGTTTTTGTAAATTATCAGCCAATTCTAGACATTTCTCATGTTCTCCTCTGATATACCGTGTATGTAAAAGCCAATTGCGGGAACCTTGCATACGATCTAAAAATATACATAAGTGATAGATAATAATAAAAAAGTAAGTTTGGATCGTTCGGAAAGACATTTCGTTTTTTTTTTTGTTAAGAATGAAAGACAATTTTAGTATTATGAACAAATATTTTATTAAATTATTTGTTGTAGGTACAGTTGAATTTGATAAAATAACCTCTCACCGATCTCACGTGTTGTGATCCGCATCAAGTAGGTATCAACTAATCCCTTTGGCAGTTTCAACCGGCCTTCCAGACTTAAAAATTGCCGGATTATAATTTTGCAAACCAGTTATGACACTGGTGTACTGTCAACACATCTTATCTATACACATCGGTTAATTTATTTCTGACTGAAATTTACTTTTTCTATAGTCAAAAAGAAAAATAATATGACGAAAATGCTGCTTATTGCTCTCCATATTTCAAACAGCAACAACCAAAAACTACTGCGTAGAATCAATTGAACTTTTTCACACACAAACCTTGCTATATTATCTAGCTCTCAAAACATATAATGATTATGCGGCTTAAGTGTGAAATTGGATATAAAAAAAATTAAATCATCAGAAGGGAAAAAACGAAATGACTTTCCGAACAACCTATTATAATGATATGCAAATCGTTAAGACACGGTGACTGGGCTATCACAAAAATACTGCATGAAGCTTTTTATAGTAAAAGCAGTCCCTTGGCTGTACCATCTCCGTGACTGTGTTGTGCTGAAGGTCGTGATTCGTATCTCGAGAAATCATTTTAAGAAAGGTTTAAGATTTTGTTTGTTATGCACAGAAGGCTGCATCACCTTGCGTGTAACTGATGATGTACCTAACTAGTTAATTTCACTCTTTTATACCTACACATATCTGGACCTAGGCTTTTTTTATTGTACCTACATAATATATTATTACCATCACTACAAAAAATATTTTCAGTTATTATATGTTTTTTCATCTTTATGAAGACACGTATCACAATTTTAAGTTAAAGCGGTATTATCATTATTGATATCTCCCAATTGTCGTATCATTACCATGGTAACAGTACTTTATACATATTTATACATACAATTTTTTTGTATAGATAGAAATTACTTTATTAGATAGTCACCACTATAACAATACGTTGTGATTTTTAAACTTAAACTTTTTAATTTTTTTTATTTAAACGGTTTTAAATTCTGGTTAAGACGTGTTGAAAGTTAATCCAATCCATAGAAGGAGTATAGCTATTCTCTGTCTACGATCCAATCTAAATAGCTCGTGAATAATTGTGCTCTGTGATTTACAGGAACAAAATGATCGTAGGTTGAATGATTATGTTTTTGGCTTTTGCAGTGTGTTTTATATTAATTTCACGGTCGTTTTCCCTCTAGTTTTTAAATTCATTATTATTTAATGTCGCCATTTTTTTAATAGAACGAATTGATTCGCACGTTTCAAAACATGTTGTCATTTCATACAAAACGTCTTTCCACAGTGTGATCTCGATATCGTTGTCCTTAGATTAACTCCTTCACTTGTAGTCTGTATTCTGTCTATTTTGATGATTGGTAAAGATTAGTACCTGTGTTAATAATCTGTGGTGATTGATGAATTTGTTTTGTGATTTGTAGATTTTGTGGTGATCACGACACAGAGTATAATACTGGTGGGGATTATAAAAGTGAATGACTTCGTCAAAATTCAGAATTTGAATAACACTATGTAATAAAGTTAACAAATAAATTATTGTAACATTCCACCAAAAGGAGGTCCAAATTAATTTTATATCAAAAATGGAAGATATGGCACGCTTAGCTATGGTGGAGCAAAGGGTGAGAGATATGAATAAGTTTCGTTATATCCTATACGAACTTCTTCAAAACATAAATCATATTTTAGAAAATCCTCACGATTATTATTCAAGGCAAATAAAAAGCGAAGTTTTGAATAATGTAATAGCATTTCAGGAATTAAATGATTACCTTGGATACATTGGTTTCAAATGGGTAAGTGGTACACGTAGGTAACACTTAAATGTCAGGTTTGATAAGATTTCCTTAAGTTTTTTTGGTATTTAATTTTTATTACTTTAGTAATATAATTGAATATAAATAACATTTTATTGTATCTATTATATTTAGTATTAATTTTATTATTTATCCAGTAAATATATATAGGTACTATTTTGCACTACTCAAAATTTGATCTGCCCCATGCATTTTGTTTACTAATTTTTTATTACATATTACAAAAATTTAATTTAAAAAAAATTCAAATATCCAGATATTTTGAAATTAATTTACATTTCTTCCGATTAAAAGGTACAAAATGTATATATATATCCCAAAGAGCAGACTACAGGCAAGCTAAGAATAGCTAAATCAGCAATTGAAAGGAAACTTAGTTTTTGCTATGGCTCCAAAAATTTGTCCAAAATATGTGAAAAACCTAAAATTCAAGTTATAAAATACAAATTGACACCTATTAATGTTTTGGTATGTATTTTAAATTATTTTATTATAGTTTGACACATCATCAAGATAAAATTTTATCAAAGTATTTTGTAATAATCTATTTTATATGAAAGTACATTTATAAGTTTATTAAAGCATGAAAAATAAAAGGTTTCTTTCGCGTATTTCTCAGAATTAAAAAAAACTTAATTTTAATTTGTCTGCAGTGCATAGATAATCTGATTATGATTAACTAAATTGTTGAATACAGATAACAACCAATAATCTATTACTAAGAATACAGAGTTTATTCAATTGGGTTTTGGACTATGAAGATGAACAATTACAACAAGCAGCAAGAGATCAGATTCCAATGGTTACATTAGAATTAAGGGCCCTGGAGCGAATGAGAGAGAAGCAAAAGAAAATAAAGATAGGTATATAAAAATTAAGCCTATTTAATATAAAAATTGATATGATTGATTGATTGTATGTAAGAAAACCAGTTTTTTTAGTATCAGTAAATATGATATTAACTTAACACAATTAAAATGATTTGTTTGAAAGAATAATTTTGGTTTCTTTCCTATGATGAGACATAATATTGCAGGTGAAATAAAGGAAAAAGATCTCCCATATGATATTGCATTATTAATGGAACTTATTGGGTGGTTTAAATTCAAATACTTCACCTGGGTTGATGCACCTCCCTGTGAAACATGTGATGGACCTACAAAATTTCATCATTCTACTACTTTGAAAACAGAAATGGAAAGCTGTAATGTTGAGGTAGAAACTGTAGTTTAAATGTAATTACATATAGATTTGTTAATAAAACTTAACATATATAAATAAACGAATTCCTGTAACCCCTAGTGAGGAATGGGGCAGACACATTTTTGTATGTGCCTATCCAACCGAATATTCATTTGTCTCGCTAGGATTCAAACCTCCTAGCCACGGAGAGGGTAACCTATATATTCTACTTAATTTTTTAAAATATAAGTACAATTGTAATTTTTTTTGATGATTTTTTGAAGTAAAGAACACAAATATATTATATTCTTAAAAATACATTAAAAATTAATTTGATTAGAATTAATTTTTTTCTGTAGTTTTATTATATTTGTGCTTATTATGATTAATTATTTTTACTAATGATATGTTGATATTGCTAGTAAAAATACAGACTTTACTTCTAACAATTTTATGCTCGTTAATAGATTTATATGACGAAGTTAAAATCCAATTGATTTCATAAATAAACATGAATTTAAATAAAAAAAACATGTTTCAGTTCGACAGGTACAAATCTGAACCTACGTCAAGATAGTATTTTAAGAATTAGTTCCTCCAACCAAAGTACCGAACACAGTTAAAAAGGAAGAACTAAAACGATTTCCAAACAAATAAGAAAACAAACAGTTTTATTTATTACAATACGTAGGCTCCACTGCTTTTCTGTTCCATTGATGTTATTTATACAATACAGGTATACAGTTGCACGGAATGCCATGGATATACAAAATTTCCGCGTTATAATGACGTACGTGCATTGATGAGAACGCGCCGCGGCCGATGCGGTGAATGGGCGAACTGTTTCGCTATGTTCTGCCGAGCACTTGGGTACGACACGCGTTACGTTTACGATACTACTGATCATGTTTGGTGTGAGGTATGCAATCGGTACACATTAACCAATTTAAACTACAAATAACTGACATATGTGAATTACTTTAGTGTTTGCATAATATTCAACATCTGCGCCATTTTTTTAATATTTACTCGCAATTTTTCCATTCCAAATTCCATTCCAAGTGAATGAGGTTAAAATATTCCTATACTTGTGAACCGGTGGCGGCCTGCTTGTAAATTATATTGTCTAGTTTGTTGACCTTTTATGCAAAAACTACTTAATGAATTGAATTTACTACCAGTCTAGTTATATAATGTAGTCTCTTATATGTACAGGGTGCTTTCGAGTTTTGTTTATTGTAAAATGCAATTTTGCAGCCCCGTAGCAAGAGCCTTGATTACGCTTATTTGAAATATATGTGTCGAGAAATAAGTTATTTCTCGACACCGACTAATGCTAGAAATTTGTATGGAAATGACGTGTTTCGAAACATGATTTGTCATTTGGAGAAATGGTGAGGTGGTGAGGCGTGGTGGCATGACGGTCTTGTCTAGAGCTCTTGGTTTTTAAGTATCTCGTGTCTACGACCTAAGATAATAGACCGATTTCAATGCGGCAATTCAGCTGACAAAATAGATAAGTAAGTCCACTTAGTGTTTTTTTCAAAGGTGTTTGACTACGAATCTAACAACTGGTTGCATGTGGACCCTTGTGAGGCGGCATTGGACACGCCGCTCATATACAGCCACGGCTGGGGCAAAAAGCTCTCATATGTGATAGCCATCTCATGTGACGATGTTCAAGATGTCACTTGGCGTTATACTACGAAACATGACGAGGTATATCCGCCCGCCAAATTTCTTGATCGTTAATATAGCTGCAAATAAAAGTAAAACAGCTTTGTTCACAGCGATCAATAAAAATGGCAAGACTTACGCCAAGTAATTAAATTTATAAAAATATATACCTACAGTGCTTTGCCTGATAAGCCGTAGTATGAGGGCAGAATTGTTTTGACTGTTTCCGTGCATAAGTGAAATGAAATCTAATCTACTTCATATTAACATTATAGTTTTTATTTCTTTAAAGCTTTTTCATAACACACAGAGAACACAAAAATATTTGTCCAAATTGCGTCGTATTCTATAAAAAATACAATAGTGCTTTTTATTTCTATGCTCATGCAATACTCTTGACCAACTCAAAAAACCAGTGTCAATTTCTTTAGCGCACCTTGACACAGAATGTGTGAAACGTATAATGAGACTTTTAACAATAATAAAAACTTTGTTTCAGACATTACGTTCATATCATTCATACAAAGATAAAAAAATATGATAAATAATAATAAAAGTCGAATTAATAATTTCGATTATTATCATCTATTGCGTTCAGAAAAAACTCGCTTCTTTTTGTAGTTATTTTTTTTTATTGTATTGGACTGTCTACTTGCGAACTACCTTAATTTAACTTTAAACCTTGTCACTATAGCTGTGAAACAATTTAGGATTTATCTTTATTTGTTCTTGTGATGTCTCTGTTTTGTTTCTTGTAAAATAAATAAATGAATTTCTTAAAGATCCGTTCGCGTCGGACACAATGTACTGAACAAGAATTAATATCAACGTTGTTAACGCTACGCGAGCACAGACAAGCGCAAGTGTCACCCGCTAGACGGAGGTGGCTTACCAAACGCACCCTACGAGAACTTGCCCAGTTGATGGTAGAAAGGTAATCATAACTTATAGTGGTATACATTAAAAACGCCGTACTAAACTTAGGTAGGTAAATTTTAAATATTTTAATGCGCCCATTGTTTGTTCCTTTTCGCCGAATGGGGCCATTAGTAAAATGTCTCATTCGTTAATAACTAAAAAAATTGCCTATTATGACTCGAATAACTACTTTTCCTCGTACTTGATATAATTGTTTAGCACCTTAAATATTTACTAGGACGTAACACGTAAGAATAATAACTTTACGGAGTCGCTTACCCCATCTACTTTGTAAGTCCACTAAACACATAATATCGATAAATTACTTACATACCTTACTCTATGTTGGTAAAATATCTAATTTCTTACAGAAATCCTAGCGATTACGAATCACTCGGACGGATATCCGGTTCAAAAGAATGGAGGTTGCAGCGCGGGGAGTTAGGTTCAAGATTTGGGCATATCTTTGAATTCGATCAGCCGGGTGATATTAGTATACAGTATTATTGTAGTCAGGATAAATACCGAATTAGCAATCTTGGTGATGAAATAGCCACACTAACCGGCTGGGAATCAGGTGTTCATGAAAGCGAACATGTTTTCAGAAATGTGGAGAAAGACTGGCGGAAAGTTTATATAGCGAGAGAAGGTTGGTTATCTTATTTTTAACCGACCTTCAAAAAAACCAAAAAGGAGGTTATCAATTCGACGCGTATTTTTTTTTTTTTTTTGATGAAGTAAACATGTAGTTATTATTACAGGTATAAAATATGTCAAGTTACACAAACATAAAATGAATTTAGCGGAATTGACAGCTATAATCTCATATAAGCACCACTTTTTACAATAAAATCTAAAATTGGCTAATAGAGGCATTTTCGTGATACGTCAATAATTTAATTATTTATTTTACACACTTTAACATAATTAGTTTTAAATATGATAATAATATTTTCAGAGGGCGCAATATCTGGAAGAATTTCTTGGAAATTATGTGCCAAAGGTGATTTAGTTTTTACAGCACTCACTGTTCAAGTAACTACTGGTCTTTTTGAAAATGGCAACATTGGTTGGAGAGTGCAATTTGATGACCAACATCCAAATGCCGCTGATTTTAATGGTAATTATTTACAATAATTAAAAATAATTATATACAATTTTATGACGTTAGAAACTTTCTTGATTTGAAAACTAATTACTATATTGATAGATACAATTAAAATTGTCTTTTATATATTTATCTTCATTTTAGATATAACTTTCTTACAGAAACAATCACAGTATATAATAACCGCTTCAAAGAAGTTACCATAATGGCGATTCTCAGCGGTGGACAAGGTGCCGTAGCTTGGCAACACTCACAACTATTTAGGCAATCACTTGATTCAAAATCTAATTCTTTCGAAATATGTGCACATATTGTAGACTCGGATTAAAATGATTACTTGGGGAAAACATTTTTTTTCTCTTCTGCTTGTTAAATTTTATTGTATTAAAAATAATAAGTTTATGTTAAAGTACTATTATTAATCAGCTTTCATCAGTTACCTAATTCAATTTCAAATATAAACAGCTACAACTTCCAAAAATTAATAAAATATATTTACACTAACAACTTAAACAGCCTATTATTTTTGATAATTGCATTATTTACGAACTACGAAGCTTTAGATAAGGACGTCACGCTTGTTATGCGCGGAGGTCTATGGTTCGATGAAGTACCGGTCCATTGTAGTCGTTGTTTACATTTCGAAAGGCGCTGCGAGCAATTGCAGTATATTTAGTAATGGCGCGAAATTTAAAATGACAATTTCAATAAAGTCTTAAATTACATTTGTTATTATAAAAGTCATTAAATTTTAAGCTAACTTATATTTTGGAGTTAAAGCGACGTAATTTTAGGTATTCAAATTAGTTCTGAAAACATTTTAAAATGTAGTTTTTTTAATTTCGCGCCTTTACTACGTATGCTACAGCTGCAGAACCTATTTTTACGGTGGACGATAATGTCGAGAACATTCTAGAAGGTGTGAAAAAGAAAATATTATCAAACTCTCTCGAATATCTTAGAGCCTAGCTCTCTGAATATATAGAGCCCGGAGTCGCCCGCCAGAGTTAATTCGATTTGAACAGAGAAACAAGCGATTTCGAAACGAAAAGGAAAGAAGTTATAGTACATGTATAAAAATAGAGGTGTGTCCCCCTTTATTTCACTTCGCAGCTAAAACTGCACGTCGCAGACGCATAGTATTTGTATGTCGCAATAGGTATAAAGGTAGCGGTTGGCGCCGCGACAGAGACGCGAGACAGCGACAAGTGTCTCGGTCTCTTCGACATGTACTGTAGTAGTCCATTGAAAAGTTACATTTGGGGTTGCGTTTTTTAGAGGACACAATTTTATGATGTGTAGGGGGGGTCAGTGTAAAGCTAAAACCAAGTTTGTGGGGTCGCCACCCTTGTCCCACGGCCGCCATCTCGAAAATAGGGGTTGAAATGGTTTTTACGATATATCTCTTAAACTATTAATAAAATAAAATAAAAATTGTTAACATTTTCTGTTGCAAATTAAATTCTCTACAACTTTGATCCAGTAACTTTTTGTCGTAGAACTATAAATAAAAAAGTTATAAGTGAAAATGTTCAGAAATTGGCGAAAAAAATTATATTTCTCGATATAACTTTTTTTTAAATCATTTTACGAAAAAATGAGATCAGACCATTTTTGTAGATCGTTTTTTGAGGAACAACTTTTATTCGCAACATTTTTCATTAAATAAATAGCTAAGGTTTTACAGCACTCCGAAGTGAGTACTATTTTTCAGTACTTTTAACTATATTATACGAGTGTACTAATAATGTGTCATCAGTTATTGTTTTTTTTTTCTTATTATTTTATTATAATTTTTTTAATTACAAATTTTGCAATATTATTAATAATTAATTATTGACTCTTTTCCCCACCACCCACGAGGTAGTCTGGCAGCGCGTTTTTTTTACGTGGTATCCGCAATAGGCATAATCCACGGTGATTTTCTAAATTAGAACTACTCCGTCCTCATAAAATAAAAGTTGTTCCTCAAAAAACGATCTACAAAAATGGTCTGAAAAATATAATTTTTTTTCTCCAATTTCTGAACATTTTCACTTATAACTTTTTTATTTATAGTTCTACGACATAAAGTTACTGGATCAAAGTTGTAGAGAATTTAATTTTCAACAGAAAATGTTAACAATTTTTTTTTATTTAATTAATAGTTTAAGAGATATATCGTAAAAACCATTTCAACTCCTATTTTCAAGATGGCGGCCGTGGGACAAGGGTGGCGACCCCACAAACTTGGTTTTAGCTTTACACTGACCCCCCCTACACATCAAAAAAATACAATTGCGTCCTCTAAAAAACGCAAGGTAAGGCCTAAAAAATGTAACATTTCAATGGACTATATGCCGAAACCTCGACAAGCAGGATGAAACGTTCTATGAAAGTATCGTCATTTTTAGAGCTAAAAGCTTTTAGACTACATAACATCACATTACGACGAAGTTAACGCGGGTGAAATCGCGGTGCACAGCTACTAAGTTATAATTTCGGAATAGTTATTTGAAAATCTTAAATTCGGTTTGCAGACATCCGTATCGCTTATTGATATACCCTTAATAATCTTATAATGCCAAATGAGAGATTTCAATATTTGCATTTCTTCTTCCATAAACACTAAATACCTACATGTGCTTTTCGAGCGCGACCGGAGAAAAAAGAAGAAAAAAGAAAATCAAAGGAAATCTAGAAAATTTTAGATTAATTTAGAATATTCCATAATGATAAAGAAAATGTGTCTTTTACATGAAAAATTATGAAGTATCAGTAGTGATAGATTATTTACATTAATAAACAACTATACAATTAAAAATGTTCCAGCGAAGCGGGTATTCACAGCTAGTAAAAAATAAAACAGACCTCAAAACGCACTAAAAAGTGGAAAATAATTTTTATGTTATTAATTAACCTAGTATAAATAAAAAGACCTGAATAGTTGATAAATAAAATTCATGATGCTCATTCATGCTTTTTGAAAGGGGTCATAGTAATAATAGGACCACTTCTGAATTCTGATAACTACTTCAAAATTGAAATACTCGTAAATGCTCGTTGCTTAGGGTAATAAATAGTTGTAGTTACTTCAAAACTTAAATACTCGTAAATGCTCGTTGCTCAGGGTAATAAATAATTGTTAAAACAAGTGCCGCTGACCCCTTTTTTTTACTTAACTACGCAGGTACACGTTCGTGTATTTTTTCTTGAAACATCTGTTATACATTATACCCATAACCTCAATAAAGTATGAATTCATTGCGCACTAATCGCTATTTGACATTTTCTACGCGTAAAAGTGCATAAAAACGATGGGAAAATAAAAAAGGTAAAAAAAACTAGTCATCCGAACTATGAATGTATTGAAAGAAATAATAATCTAATAACAGAAATACGAATCTATACTTAAGAACAAATTAATGACTATTGTTTATTACAATATAGTTCTTATAAGGTTAAATTAGAGCGCAATTTGGTATATTAAAAATAGCAGCATTGATTAAAACAATTTGAATGACTGAATGAGCCGTTCAATTTAGCGAGGGGCGGAGTCGACTTTTTAGTAACTCGAGTTGATTCGGTCACCAACTCGAGTTGTCTCGATACAGTCTCGCGTCGTCCGTTCGAGTCAATAAATGTTCAACTCGGTGCATCGTTCCGCGGGTTGCTAGTATGCTACGTTCATGGTTCGCCGGGTCGGGCCCGGCGGACTGTGTGGCGTGGCGTCGAGTCAATGGTAGTCAAATAACATTCAACTAGTTCAAAAATCAGACATTTATTGTTATAAAAAGTGATTACAAAAATAATCATTACAAAGCGAACTACTTATGTAACACAAATTTTTATAAACTTTTGACTGGTACTCATTCAAAAATAAGTGCAATTACATAGATTTTGATTAGCTTTTTATGTAGGTGTCGCATGTGGATCCACTTCATTGTAACACACAACACATACATCTGTCATATAACAAAAACAAAAATAAAATTATCTACCAGCTACAACAGACACACATCTAATGTTTAATTAGTATGTTACACACATCAACTAACACTGTCACATAGCAGCCACAAGAAACTTATTGTCACAAAATACAGCACACTACACTTAACATTGAAAACAAGAGCTAGTTCAATTCGTTTCGCAAAGCAGGCTCGAGCGGACGATCGTAATAATAAAAATAACGTTATCTAAATGAATTACGTTATAAATAAATATTAGGATTATCTATTATTTTTTTATAACGTTATTTTTATCAATTTCAGTTTCAGTATATACAATAGTACTCTGTGCTTCAGAGCGAGCTAGAACTTAGAAAATAGAAGCAGCGTTGCCGTTATCATACATTTTACACATTTTATGTACCTTTTTAGCCTCCAATGTGTTATGTGTAATGGGGTCCAGTTTACGTACCTTTTTGTTCTCATCCAAAATTATGTGTAACATTTTATAAAACGAAGCCAAAAAAAAGATAAAATCAACACTGCATGTTGTTACGTTCATTGCGAGGAAGCGATAGCTATTGCTGCATGAGCGAGTTGGGTAAAGCCCCGTCACAGACTTAGCTATAATATATATGTATTATAAGAAATAAAGGAATTTAGTGTTGAACATCCCACTTCTGATATAATAAATAAAGGAATTTAGAGATTTAACCGATGTCAATCCCAATTCATTAGGTATATAAGAAATAGCTATGTAGGATTTTATATAATCCTGAAAAGGGAGCCCCAGCCTCGCTGCCCCACCGTGAACTCCAGCTCAAAACACACAGAGTTCTCCTTGAATACATAGGCAGATGGCCTGCTAATTAACATTACGAAGCACGACACAACCACCAAGGTCAGAGCTACCACTCATCCCTGGTGACCTAAGCAAACCTCTGAGAAGGTCCGATCACCATAACGGCACAAGTGAGAATGCCTGCAGTCTGGGGTGTTGGGGTGGGGGTGGGGGCATCTTATAGTAAAACGAACATGCGCCTCGGCTCTACTTGCACAGGCGAGCCACTCCGAAGCCGACGAGAGCGCTCACGACACCAGCCGTTACAACCAATTCCTAACAGTATTAATATTTTTATAGCTAGGCATATTACTATTCGAGTGACCGCACACTCACCTATAGTATATATTTCTGTAACGTAACCAAGCTATACCGTAATATAAATTATTGCATATTACTATATATTATTATGGTATAGCAAGATATATTTCGACATATTTTGAATGTACAGCGTCTTCCGATCGATCGTTCCGACGACCAGATTCTGCACAGTCATCTTACACCTCACCAACAGGTAAAGTGCACAATATCCCTGACGCATTGCAAAGTGAAAATACTGATTCGGCAGAACAATTTCTCAATATTCGTAATTAACTCCATGATTTCAAATATTAAAATGCTTTTGCTTTCTTAAATTTAAAAATAAAATTTGTTTTGAGCATAAAATATAAGATTTATACCTAGTGTGTTTTATTAATTTTCTTCTTACCTTAAACATACAGCCAGACGTTCTTCAGAACTTATACTTTTGTGCAAAATCGTATTTTTCTTTTTTATATCATCTTTTATCAATTCATGTAGCTCTAGAATTTACGATCTTGAACTTCTAAAATATTGGAAAAAAATTTTTGAGGATAACTCGCGATACAAATTAAATTCGCTACGAGTTTGTTTATTCCTTATATGTGATTCGATCCATTTGGTTCTAGTTTTTGTGCCTGACAGGGCAACTAACATAAATTATCGAAAGCAGCGGCGGAATCGTCTTATGAAGAAATGTCTATTAACTCCATTAACAGTGTACCTACTCGTTGAATTCATAATTACAGTTGGTATTTTTCAATAAGAACACCCTTTATTACAAAATCCGTGCGAACACTAGGACGACTATCATAAAAATTAAGGCAAAATATAATATATTTCTTTGTGTGGTAGCTTGCTATAATATATATTATAGTAGGATATATTAATATATATTATAGCTAAGTCTGTGACGGGCTTAAAAAAATGCTTATATACCTTTTTACTCTAAAATGTACCTTTTCAGCGTTGGATACGTACCTTTTAGGAACTCGGTTGTGGCAACTGGCAACACTGAATAGAAGTTTGGCACGACTTTTATTAAGTGTAGATGTTTTTATTTTTAAATAATAAGTTGGTATAAATTAATATTTATGGAAAATTAAAAAGACACCACATTCAGCAATAACTATCGAATTATCCATTTCTGATAGAATAATAAATCGTTGTAGAAAGATTTTCAACAGATTTTTACAAAATTGAAAATATTTTGACCGTTAAAAGATGTCAGACTCCGATATCGAAAACGAAGATATGCTGACTTTTCGTACTGAAATAGGGGTTTGTATTTACTATATTTTTTTGTAAAACTTAATACGTAATTATTGCGTGATCACAAATAATTAAAATGTATCATGAGATCCACCTATAAACCGCTTGTTCTTCATGTTATAAAACTACGTTTAAATCATCATCGAGATTTCAATTTTGAAAATTGGTACCTTTCAGGCAATTTCTGTAGGTGGATTCAGTAAAAATCCAAAGTCAACAATTTCATCATTAAAGAATAATGACACAGTTTCAAGTCAACAAATGGATCTACCACAACAAAATGTCAGAAGAATGTATGGCGGAAGAGAATTATCTCCGCTGTCGTTCAGAAGAGGTTTTGACCAACGAGACTTTGGTACTGTTCAATATGCAAATTCTCACAGATCTCTTGTAGATTGGGAGGCTCGAAGGAGCAGAAGCAGGAGATCTTCGTCTTTATGCTGCAGCGTAGGTAAGTCATTAAAATTAATAATATTTATTATTAATTTTAATAATAATAAATATTATTTATCTAATTTGTAAGTAAACAAACGCTTTTGAATATATGAACCGCTCCAGAAACAACTCACAAACTGGAAACAACAAGCAATAGCAATCAATCAAAAACTACCTACAACAGCCGAAGAAAGGTAAACACAATAAAACAAACAACAACAAAAAACCACATTCCCCAAGCCGGCTGGTCCCCGTGGGGAATTATGACCACTACCCTCCATCCATTACAAGGAAGACAAAGAATAAATTTTTACAAATAGGCACATATAATGTGAGATCCCTGTCCTCAATTGAAAGATATCTTCAACTTACGAATGCTCTTGGATATATCAACTTCGACATATTGGGTCTTTGTGAAGTCAGAAGAACAGGTTGCAATATAGAAGAATACAAAGACTACATTCTAAGCTACATGGGAGAAACCAAGGGGAGACACGGGGTGGGCTTTTTATTGAAGAAAAAATTTAAAAGTAAAATAAACAACTTCATAGGACTGTCAGAAAGGGTGGCTTTGCTGCAATTAGAACTAGAAGACTTGCATCTCTCACTTATACAAGTCTATGCACCCACAGAAAAAGCGGGCGAAGAAGAGATACAGAAATTCTACACTACCATCACAGAAGCACTCTCCAAATCTGACGACAAAGTGATACTAATGGGCGATTTTAACGCTAAAATAGGACACCCCAAAGAAGGCGAGAACTTAATAATGGGTCAGCACGGATATGGCGAACGAAACGACCGGGGCGACTTACTGATAGACTTTGCTTACGAACACAAGCTTTCTATAATGAACACATATTTCAAGAAAAGAAAAACCAAACGATGGACCTGGATTTCACCGGATCAGAAAATAACAAATGAAATAGATTTCATACTAACAAGCGACCCCCAACTTATCACAAACACGGAAGTACTCAATAATATAAAATTCCCTTCCGACCATAGACTTCTAAGAGCCTCCCTCGATTTAAAACAGCCAAAGAAAAATAGGAAAACCTATAAACCCTCAGCTACAATTCTAAAAACTGACAACGAAATTAAAAGTTACGTGAATAGCCTACGATCACATCTAGAAACAAATTGTAAAGAGACCCTGAGCATCCAAAACTACTACAATACCTTAGAAGAATCCGTGTTGCACAGTTTACGCACAAGTAACCAAAAGAAAATACAACAAAAAATATTTAGTAAAGAAACTGAAGAACTAATAAAGAAACGCACTGAACTAATAAAAACAAAACCCAAAGATAAAATCATAAGAAAGGAGCTAAGCGAAGTATTCAAAGCAACCAACAAATCTATTAGCCAAGACTACAATAAGCATAGACAGGAGATAATCACAAGAAACCTTAAGAATCATAGAAGTACAAAAAGGGCCTTTAAGGACCTGAAACTACAAAAAACATGGATACAGAAGTTAGAAGGCAATACAGGGGAAACAAAAACGAGAAAAGATATTATTAGCCATGCTACAAATTTTTACAGAGAAATGTACAAGAGAAAGATACACAATGAAACCCCGCTAACACAAGATCATAGTGTTTCTAGAACAACAGTAAACCCAATAACTGAAAGAGAAGTATATGACCACATAAGAAAGCTAATAGATGAGAAAAGCCCAGGACCCGACGGTATAACCAACGAAGCCATCAAATTAGGGGCACATGTTCTACTCCACCATTTCACCAAGCTATTCAACATGGTATTAGATGCTGAGATAATGCCACAACAATGGTGCACTTCAGAAATCACACTAATTTATAAAAAAGGAAATCCATTAGACATAGGCAACTACAGGCCTATTAGTCTAATGGCAAGCGCATACAAATTGTTCGCATCTATCATCCTAAGCAGAATAGCACCTACAATTGATGACTCACAACCAATAGAACAAGCAGGTTTCCGTTCGGGTTTCAGTACAACTGATCACCTACAGGTACTAGAACAAACAATGGAGAAATACAAAGAATTTAACAAGCCGCTATACCTAGCATACATTGATTACAGTAAGGCTTTCGATACAATCAGTCACAACTCAATCTGGGAAGCACTGAAACTCTCCAACATCGATGGAAAATACATAAACATTCTGAAGAACATATATGTTAACAGCACTAGTAAGGTAAAACTAGAAACAAGAGGGGACCCAATCAAGATTGAAAGAGGAGTGAGACAAGGAGACCCCATCTCACCAAAACTCTTCATAGCTGTTTTAGAAACTATCTTTAAGAAGCTGGACTGGACTCACAAAGGTATTAAAATAGGCACAAGATACCTTAACCATCTAAGGTTCGCAGACGATATTGTCATACTGGCTGAAACACCACACACTCTAGAGGAAATGATAGGTTCATTGGCCACGGAAAGCTCCAAGGTAGGTCTGGAAATGAATACAAATAAGACTAGAGTAATGACAAATAGCCATGAAAAACCAATATGGGTCAAGGGAAATCGCATAGAATATGTAAAAACTTACATATACCTAGGAAAACAAGTTACATTCAGCAAAACAAATAACGAAGAGGAAATACAAAGGAGAGTAAACATCGCATGGCAAAAATATTGGTCACTAAAAGAAATCTTAAAAGGCCACTACTCTTTGAATCTCAAGAAAGTAGTAATGGACACTTGTATACTACCAGGTCTATTGTACGGCTGCCAAACATGGGTTCACACTGACAGAACCAAGCAGAAAATTACAACCACCCAGAGGGCAATGGAGAGGAGCATGCTAGGAATAAGGAAGATTCACAAGGTTCGAAGTACAAAAATTAGGAAAAAGACTATGCTGACAGATGCCTTAACACAAGCACTAGCACTAAAGTGGCGATGGGCAGGACATATCGCAAGGCTCACAGACAACAGATGGACGATACAAGTCACTAACTGGAAAGGACCACCAGGGAAAAGAAAGATTGGAAGACCATACAAACGATGGGCAGACGACATAGCTCAGACTGCTGGCAAAAACTGGATGACCCTTGCCAAAGATCTGGAGAATTGGAAGAGGATGGAGGAGGCCTTTACCCGATATGGGACTACATCTCAAAACGATACCTAAACAAAACTAACATAATAAATTAAGACAAACCCTAACACAACTAACACTTTTTTTCATTTAAAAAGTAGTACTAAATGTAAAATTCTATATATTGTGAGATAAGAAATAAAAGGCTTATTATTATTATTATTATTATTATTATCTAATTTGTATCTATACTACTGAAACACTTACATAAAAGATTGGTTATTCATTATTTTAGTGTACTGCTAAATTCTTTAGCCAGATTTAAGGTTCTAAGAGGCCTAATTATGAAATGGTTTTACATAAAAAGCAAGTTTCAATGAAATGACCACTACTTGAAGGAATATCAATAATACTTTAATTTTTGTAATTAAACTAAACCTTCTTCTAGCATTCTTTTTACGTGACATCAACATATACAATGTTTGCAAATTAAATGAATATATTATGAAGAGTTTAATTGTAATCTGTACCAAGTGCTGTAACAATTCATATTTGTCTCTTTTTATTTCAGACTCTACTGTGACTGTTATTGACATGAAAAATGCTTTAAAGTATGATGACACTATTAATACACATGAACTACGTGATATCATAGAAATAGCTAGTCAAGCTTTAAAACGGAAAACAAGGAGAAGATTTGAACAAAAGCGAAAGAAGACTTTGTTACATAAGTCTTCAAAAAGTAAAACAATAAGAATCTTGAAAACAATATGTGATTCTGATGAAGGTAATAATGAATCAACCAGTAGTGATGACGAACAAAATTCACTTAAAAATGACACTGTCTTAGGACAACAGAAGAATGGAATTAATAAATCTTTATTGATGTCATCAACTAATAAAAATTGCCATTATATGGATCAAAGCATGGCTGTTAAGAAGAATGTATTTTCAATAATGCCAAAGACTGGTGATAAAGTATCTGATATAATGAGACCTGACTCTATAGAAACATGTAATAAAGAGCAAACATTAAAAGATATTTTTACTGAAGAATATATGTTTCCTTCACAACGATTTAACCAGAAAAAAACAGAAACTAAAATAAATGATTCAAATCGCTTCAAATCAAAAACAACAGAGAGTCGGACAAATCATAGTAGTGAAGATGAAGAAATATTTTCTACCTATAAAAATAGAAAACGGGGCCATAGTAACAACATTGGTAATAATGCAAAAAGAATTAAAGCTGCAGAAACACAAACTGAAGAAAATGAAATGTTGCCTGATAAAGATACTTTTAATGAAACATTTAAAATACCCTTTATGCCTCAACCAATTTTAAATAGCAAGAATAATGCTACCAAAGAAAATGTTATTTCTAAATTAGTGCAGCCTGTGAATAGTATAAATAATGACAGTCAAAAAGAAGATGGAAATAAAGAAAATCAACCAGAAGTATTTATGAAATCTAATTATATGAAACGAAAACTTTTTACTCAAACTGCAGATTTATTAAGTTGTTCACTGGGTGACTCTGCTGGACCAAGTCCCCAAAGAAAAGTAGACAACAAGAAAAATAAAGTTAAAAAACTTGTGCCAACACAGTCTTGTGTATACAGAGATATTTCTGAGGAAGGGGACAGCGTTTTTGATTTTATTAATAAGTTAATGACTTCTGAAAAAGTAAATGCAACATCCAGTAAAACAACGTCACCGTGTGACAATACAATTGATAGTGATGTTAATGATACATTCACGGACGAAACTCTTAATTGCAGAGATTTAGACATATATTCTAAACAAGCTTGCATTGCAAAAGGTAACAATGATGCATCCTCACCCTCATTTCACCCCACAGATTGTAACTTTGTGTCTTTACACAATGTGACATCCCAGAATGTAAGAAATCATTCTAAGAATGAATCTTCCTTACATAATGAGATTTCCCAGAATATAGGAGATCCATCTAAGAATATATCTCAAAGTAAGTCTTATGATTTTGAATGTTGTAGAATTTTAACTATTTCTAATTTTGCAATGCCTTCATCAAGGCGCTTCTGTGGCTGTGATTCCTGGGTTTGAATACTAGTGAATCAAACCTACAAGCCTATAATGAATACTATCAGTGAAATAGATACAGATATTATGTGTATGGGGCAGATACATGTCTGCTATGATTTCTTGGGGGCTACTAAGATTACGGTTTCACTTTTTAAATTAATTTTGAATTGAATTCGAAAATATATTCACATTTTAATAGAAATGTAATAAATTAATTTATGTGAATGATGGTTGTTATTTTTAAAAACTAGTTTTATCAAAATGATGTGTTTATAGATAACTGTACACATAAAAATAAAAAATGCTTGATTACTAATTTTTTTTCAGAGTCAAAATATATTAAAATGTTCTGGGACACTGATATAGAAAGTGAAATGGAATCCGAAAATATTCCTGTATGGAAAATAGCCAAACCAACGGAATTTAAAGGTATTATTTACTATAGTAACTAATATATTATGTACGGTTTTATTATCCTCTTGCGAATTCGCTATTAAATATCAACTATTAATATTTGTCGACTGGTTGACGCAATAGGTAGTGCTTGTGCTTTCTGCGCCAAAAGATTAGTACAGCATAGATTAAAAATAAATTATTCGCATAACCCAGATATTATTTAGTTGTTTTCATCTATGTCTGCTCATTATAATTTACACTTTCAGATCATCTAACAGAGGTTACCTCAACAGCTCTAAATACACATCAAGGTGAAGGTATAGGAAAAATTTTAACAGTACAAAGTTTAAAAAATAAAAAGTTAAACACTATCAACAAAATTGAAAAAGTAAATGAAAAAAAGGGAACAATAAAAAATTCAACTCAAAATAAGGACAATATAGTTACACAAGAAGATGAAAACACAAATAAGAAAAAGGATGGAAGGCAGCAGGAATCTTCTCTTGAACTTATCACTGACGAAGAAAATGCATCAAGATCAAGAACAATTCGAAATAGAAGGGGAAATAATTTCAACAACAGTTGTTCTAGATGTAAAAATGCAGCAAATGAATCAAAAAAATCAAAAGGTAACAAGATACAAAAAAATCGAAATGAGACTTCAAAGGAAAATATTTCAGAACTTAGTGATAATGACATTAATATTACAATAAATTGTTTAAGGCCGAGAAAGGCAAACAAGATAAATTCAAAAAAAAATAATCGAGATGAGACTTCAAAGGAAAATATTTCAGAATTTAGTGATAGTGACATTAATATTACAATAAATAGTTTAAGGCCGAGAAAGGCAAACAAGATAAGTTCTAAAAAAAAAAATCGAGATGAGACTTCAAAGGAAAATATTTCAGAACTTAGTGATAGTGACATTAATATTACAATAAATAGTTTAAGGCAGAGAAAGGCCAACAAGATAAGTTCTAAAAAAAAAAAATTGAGACGAGACTTCAAAGGAAAATATTTCAGAACTTAGTGATAGCGACATTAATATTACAATAAATAGTTTAAGGCCGAGAAAAGCAAACAAGATAAGTTCTAAAAAAAAAAATCGAGATGAGACTTCAAAGGCAAATATTATATATATATAAATAACTCAGTGTTAATGCTTTTATTATTACAATAAATAGTTTAAGGCTGAGAAAGGTTAAAAACATCACATTGATCTGACATTGCACATTGCTGTTTTTAAGTTAAAAAATCTTTTACATCTTTTCCAGTATCTCTTGATTCTTGATTCTTGTCTTGACCAGACGACGCGAGAAATTTGTATGTAAATTACGTTTGATTTAGTTTTCGTAAGGTTTCAAATTTCCAAACATATTTCGTAGTCTTCGTAGTCCCTCGTTTTACCTCGATTGTGGACGTAAACAAGACACCAATTAAATAAATAATATAAACCACACTAACAAATTCACTACTCAATTGGTCAGTTTTCCCTTCTGAATAAATTCCCTATTGAATAATGCACTTTTAACAAACTAGAACTCTCTTCTCGACTCTTGAATAATAGTAGTATCTCGAGAGTTGACTGGGAACATTGGTGCCATAATATAACTATATTGTTATTATCAATTATAATAGTCTTATTTATTTTTGTTGGCTGAATTAGCTAGAATTAGACTTTCAGAATTAGCTCAAACATTTATAGAGAGATCTCCTTTAATTATTGTAATGTAAATTATGTATCTTTCGAGAAAGTATTATAATAATTAAATTATGTAAAAATGTATCTATGTTCTTTCAAATAATTGTTTTATGAAGATTCTTTTATTTGTAAATACGAAGATGTATATACGGTTAGTCAACAAATAGAAAGGGTAATGCAAAATAGTTTGCACAAAAAAATTTCAGTTTAACCTAAACCTTCTCCGTACCTATATTATAAGTTATCTTCAGATAAAAGTAGGTTCCTACTACCAAAATTCAGTCCTACATTTCCGTAAAAGACATTTAGTAAAAATCTACCATTAAAAATAGATACATAAAATTGAATTAATTTTTATGGATAGGTTATGAAAAGATCATACCTAAATGTTTTCTTATGTTTTATCTAGGACCTAGGTAGACTGGCTTTATTTTATTCACAACATGACTAGAAAGGTAGAACACATTTACCTATTTTACCTCAAAAGGTGAAGTTTTACTTCTTTAATTGAATCATTCTAAATAACAGTTGATGCGGTTAAGTGGCGCTGTTTTGTGAACGGTTAAAAAGTAGATAAACTAGAAATTAACTGGCCCTCCAGACGTTTTTTATTATACTAAATTATATTATGTACATAGTCAAAAAGGAGTTAAATAAAACCAAAATTATTTCAATGAAATTATTTTTAAGAATTTTACAATGTCAAGTACCAGTTGGCAGTTAATAAATATTTAAGATGAAGTTATCATCTGCAAAACAATCGCCAACAAGTCGTTACAAGTCAGTAGTACACAAAAACCTAAAAATGATCTAAACGAAGAATTTAAAGTATATTATAATATTGTTAATCTAACTGGGTGCAATAAATTTGAATTTTATATATGTCTTATGTTTTTAATGAGGCCTTTATATATAAATTTCCATTACAACGTTTATCTCGATCGTAATAATTCAGATCTTGATAAATCACTTTCTTAAACCATTTAAACCGTAAATCGGCTAAAAATTTTGCATACTTAATTAAAATTCACACATTTAAAATACAAAATTGTTTAATATAAATTGTTCTGTCAAATATGCATTTTAGCAATTATCCATTCTATACTTAATTAATATTCTAACAGGCAACCAATTAATAAATCCGAATAATACACAATATTTCATGTGGTTACCGATATTACATTCAGCCGAACCCATTTAACAATTAACATTAAATCTCTTCCATATCATAACAACCTATTAAATGCACGTTAATAGCCAGTGACCCAAAAATGAAATCCAGTCAATTGCACATATTCTTGCAGTGAAACCTCTATGAAATGCATTAGTTTAACTACTAAATCAAATTGTCTTTGTTACGTGAGACATATCAGTTTAGTTCTGTTACGGCACCCCTTCACAATGGGCCATGATGAGCTGTTACATAATCGACCGTCATCGCCGCTATGATCGGGTAGCTATCCAGTCTCCACACATTCATTTACTGATTGTCGTCTATTCAATACGGACGCACACGCGGCTACAGCAATATTTTTTCTTAGTTCTTATAATCATTTATTTAATGTGCGCCAAAAAAAGATCAATGATTGGCGAATACAACACACCCATTATTAATTATATAAAAATTAACACACCGTTAAAGGTCCAACAGTGATTTGCAAATAACCCTGCAAAAGTTTATAATACTTAAAGATGTGATAGTTATATAAAAATTACAATAGTATGGAAACTTCAATCAGAATCTTATGCTGTCTGTATGATTTGAAGTAAATAAAGCAGATAAATTAAATATGTAGTTCTGTGAATCTGAGTCTCTTCATTCGTCAACTCAACCATTATTCTGTAGATCGACAGAGGACTTAATATAATTCGAGACGTACTGAGCAATCGGCGCGGCGTTCACGCCCGATCAGACATTTTAGCCCTCTATATTGTGCACAGTGCATGCCTTAAGTCGCCCATCATGGCCCGTTGTGAACAGGGGCCTATACAATCAAAATTATAATAGTGAATATTACAAAAAAAGAAATTAAAAATAAATACATAATTGCAAGTTAATCATAAGTTGGTTAACTTTTAAGGAAGAGTCGATGCATATAGTGAAAATATGAAAACATACCGAAAGACGAAAAATGAGATATATGAGAATTGAATAATACCTACATTAAAAGATATTCAAAAAATAATCAGTAAATCATTAAAATTGAAATTTCGCTTCGATATGAGTATTTACAGAGAACATTTAAAAATTACATTAGCCAATTTTAACTATACCACAGTGACGACGTTTTATATGGTCTACCCGCAATGTCAATAAACACAGTGAAAGCGTTGTAAGCGAAAAATTATGAGACATAAAATAATAAAACACACCTGCACATTATAGTCGGCACTTAGTTACCACAGCAATGTCAACGATTATCATGTAGGGATTACATAAGGAATTAGGAGATAGGAACTTTGTTAGCCATTTTAGGGCCACTGCCTTACCATAACTCTAACATAGTCCATATATTATATGATGCTCTTTTGAAATGTAACATTCATGTTTAAATTTGAATAATAAAAAAGTCAGTCAAAGAATAGATAAAAATTAAGTTAGCAAAGTTCTGTTGTCTTTCTCGGGGAGTACACTTATCATAAAAACAGTTATAATACATAATTAAAATTTATGTTCCTCTGTATAATAACTAATCTGTGCCTATATAAAATTGAAGGTTAATGTTAGATTGTAAGTAACTATTAGTAATACATTCAAGGTGATTAAATTTTAAAGAACATTTTGCTACCCTTGTAAAACATTAGTTGAGGTTTCCAAAGCAATTAATATAATCTTAAATTCTGAACAATTATAGCAAGTCAGCAAAATTGGTAGGTAAATCACATTACTCTAGTAAAACACATGAATGTAACAAGTCAGTCGCAATGTATCTAAGGGTTACGACTTATTGGCTGCGAAATACTAAGCACAGAACGCTGTCGACAGTGAAGCTATTAAATTTTGACATATCTAATGTACAGTGAGAACGGCGTAAGGCTGCTTTCAATACTCATCTTCCTCTGGTGGGTGAGGATTGTCACCATCCAAGTCTTCCGGCGGCGCAAATCCGTCCTGAAAAAAAGTTTATATAATATAAACTCGTTTGTTCACCTGGGAAACAATACCATGACCTACGCAACACGCATGACGCGTGGACAACCAAGCTACGAAGGCACAAAATTCCATATAATAAACATATAATTTTAATCTTAAAAGCCAAAACAGAAATTGAATAATTAACATTCTTGACGATTTTGCCCAATTTAAACCAATTTTTTTGTTATCCTCCTAATACGATTCGTAATTTTAAGGAGAATAATAAAGCTTTTAAACTGGGGTGTTTTAATTTTTTTATAAATTACTTAAGTGTCTGAAAGAACTGCAGATGTTAAATGTAGGCTTGGTTATAGGGCTATAATAAAAAAAATTAATGCAAATAAAGCGCTATGTAATAACTGACCTCAGTTGCATATAAAATATCCAAAACTTTCTGTATGAGTGGAACGTTGTGTTGTTCTTCCATTTCTTGACAAATTAATTCAATGTCTCTCAATTTTCCAAAGTAAAAGTCTCGTTCTTTCTCTAGCCCATCCAATGATGCTTTTAGTTCATTTATCTATAAATATAAGATTGGTTATAAATTTAAACAATGTATAGCACATTCAAAAAATGTGTGTGAACCGACAAGTTTCTTTATGTTTAACCGACTTAAAATAACATATATTTTTTCCCTTTGTTCCTCTCCTATGTCGCCCTCAGGAGACCGATTTTGATGAATGAGGTGTCAAAACATAGGGCACGAAAAATCTTTTTTTAAAGGGGTAAATTGTTTTAGCATGCTGATAGGGTGCGAAAGCATGGAAATTCAACGGGCATGCTTTCTCCAATCCCCATCATCGCTTCCTAAAGCCTGCAGCAATCCAAAGAACCTGCTAGCATTTTGGGATAGCCTCGGATGGATGGAATAAGCACGAAAAATGAATATGACACGCACAATGGCCCAATCTAGAGGCTAAGTGTGTATAAAGCCCACTAAACCCTAAGGGTAATATTAATAATTTTTGTTATTAAGAATTAAATAAGGTGTCATTATTAATGAAGTTCATTAACACTAAAGTTTTGTGATTTAAATTATGTAAATTTGTAAATACCTGAAGATTAAGCTCTTCAATAATCTTTGAATCTCCCCTTGCATTCTGATTTAGTCTTAAATTGGATGGCGGTGACCGTACCGCGGCGGTGGTGATGTTTGATTTCACAACTGTTGAACAATTGATACAAATTAGATTTTAAAGTGTAGGTACATAATTATTTAAAGCAAAATGTAATATAATATTATAGCAATTAAATTTTAACAAATGTAGTATTAAAATCTTTAATACAGTAAAAAGCTTAATTAGTACAAATCATATTAAAATAGATAATTTAAAGTAAAAATTAATTAAAGCAAGGTTTGTTAATTACAATAATTAACTACAGTTAATTAAATGTATAGATAATAATACTTGGATATAGGAAAATGGAATTAAGGTAAATGAACATGACAATAAATAAACTAAATGGAACATATTACCCAAATCAAGCAATGGTTCTTAGATAATACAGATTCATCCATAAATAGATATTATAGATAAAAACCCAATAAACAAAATATACTCGAATCAGCAATATGAAATATAGAACAAATCAAACTATAAAAAAAAATAGTACTGGATTGGGGTCTAGCAGCGACTTTAGCAATGGGTGCAGCCGGCTTCTTAACAATCGGCATCTGTCTGGGCACCGCGCCCGCTGCCCCGTGACCCATGGGCAGCCCTTCGCGCTGCGCCATTGCATCGTATGGTGAGCCACTGTAGTTGGCATCATAAAATTTCTTGAACCATTGCAAGAACTCAAAGTTATCTTGGAATCGACCCTTCACCAGTTTGTCAATGGGTACTATCTACAAAATAAAAAATGAAAGTAAAAGTAAATGGAATTAAAATGTAGACAGGAGACTTTGTTGGGTGTGGATGTGAACAGATGGAATACGTTGATGCATTTATGTAAAACAAAAATGCATCTCAGCAAGGAAATGAGGAGAGCTATTGATGCATACTGCCCGATTGTTGTGGAGGGACCACTCTGCGGGTACGCGGAGGCGGCGCCACGCTACACAGCGGGACACCACTATCACATGCTCCTGACCCAATTGTTATTCCGCCGCGAGCTTCGAACGCATCATATTCTCTTCCATCGTAATTAGCATCAAAAAACTTTTTAAACCACTGTAAAAACTCAAAATTGTCTTGAAATCTCCCCTTAATCAGCTTATCCACTGGTATTACCTATAACATTTCAGAATCAGCAGCTTATAAAAAGTGCTACACTGTGCTGCATCGTTTCCAACTTAGGCCAATATTTTTAAAAAAATAAAAAAAAACTTATTGGTACCTGTAAATCTGATGATTGCAGTGTGTGTGGCATTAGGTTACAAAAAAAGCCTTTATTAATTTAAAATGCCCAACTATATCAACTATATTCACTTAAATATACCTACTAATATATATATCGGCATACAGAGGACATTAGCAATCACATGTGATTGACAACTAAAAGCAATGCTCCTTCATAAATAAAAGAAAATGAAATTTTTAAGCATGATGGTTTTTAAATTTTCAGTTTTCTAAAGAAAAAGGAAATTTTCAGCATATGTGTACCCTAGATGTTGTGTGAATAGTGAATTTTGTTACAGAAAATTTATAACAAAAAGAATAGAAATAGACAGAATAGACCTTTAGCCTAACAAATACAGATAAAGAAAAGATAGTGTCTGTTGTTTTATTGTTAATTTATTATTGCCTCTTCTATACTCCTGCCAAAAATATTCAATTAGGCTGTAGTAATAAAAAAAAAGAGAAAATGCAGATCTTTTTGTGGAGCATAAGATGGAAACATTTCTACATAGTTCCACTGATACTTTTCTTATGGCTCTGATGATTTGACATTATAAGTATTCTATAAAAATGTTTTTGTTACCTTGTCAACAGACATTTTTTTAAATGCTGCTTGCAGTATTTTAAAATTCTGTATGTACTCATGTTCCAGGTTTGTCTTGAACTTTATGCGTTTCATTGGTACACTGCCAGGGAAAAGCATATCCATAAATTGACAGTAAGCAGCTCCTGTACAGAGTTCTTCGATTTTGCTAAAATTCGACTGTAGGGCATCATTCACCCACGCCAACATATCGTGACGTGATAAATTTTCTGAAGTAACATTAGTTGAGTATACGTTTACTGCCATTATTCTTGATAATTTCTCTAAAATCACATAACAGGAATAAGTTGTATTATCAATTCCAAACGTAAAACACCGGCAGCGCCCTACTTACAAAGATAGTCGATCTAAAAATAGGTCGTGATAGTTAAGGGATGGAAGGGATTAGAGCAATGATTCGATATCGTCACATAAGTTTTACTTTACGCGATGGTTATGTGTGAAATAAACAAAATTTTCTACTCATTTTATCTAACGGCGGATGTAATGACAGAAGACGACTCATCAAAATTATTGCACTTAGTACTATAATAATATTATGAATCATATAGGGATTCTAGATTCAAAACTATAACTCTTACCTGTATTGATCTAATTCCTATAAAAATGTTTTTAATATTATCATGAATTTGAGCAATTTACCTTTTTCAATGACCAATGTTTTAACCAAAAAGCCACAAATCACAAAACGCTTTCGCATTCGCTGGCTGCGTTAGCTTTAAATTCACAGATAAAGGTATAAAGTTCCATAAAGATTTCCACAGAAAATATATAGATAGAAGGATTTTGGACGAATATAAAATTTAGATGTCAATTATTGAAGATATTAATTTATGTTACTTCGTGACCTTTAAAAAATTCTATACATTCAGATTTGACTTCTACCACGGTTTAAATGATTATATATCAAGAATAAATTTGAAGATAAGATAGACATGTAGACGCTTTAAAGTACGCATTCTCCGCTTAAAACTAATACATTATTTTGCTTCTTGATCGTGACTCGTGAGATATAAATGATAAATGCACGATATATTTTGTTGTGCCGAAAAGCTTTGCTTGAAAACAGCTGTGGTTGTACTTTTTTGACGGGAACTTTAAATTGACATAAAATTGAAATTGACATATAACTTGACAGGTCCATCAGATTTCAAACTTCACACTTTATTTCCAAAAGTGTGTATAGCTTGCAAACTTTCGTGTAAAAAATATTTACATAAACAATGACGAGAAATCGCAAACTTGAAATGAACTATTTTAAAATACGATCCAAACGTAAACGGTTGTATCGAATGTAAATAGGTACAAACTTAAAAATATATATTGTAATTGAAGTCTATTAAAATTTATTTATATTTCCAATACTTTTTATATTTTTGGAATTAATTTTATAATTAAGTCGCAATGCTTCAAGAAAATGAAAATATCTCTGAAAGTAATCCAAATATAAATGATATTCATGAAGTAACTAGCAAGCCTTATAGAGTGACTATGGAGTTTCCACTGTTTTTTACAATATTATCAGTGTCTCTGTCCGGTAAGTCCATAATATTATTTTTTATTGTTAGCATTATTTCTTTAAACATTTTTCAGATACCGAGTCGATAAAAAAATAAATACTTAACAATAGACAATATTTTATCAAAAAAGCACATAGCTTATATTTATCGAACTCTACTATTACTTTCGCAGTGCTGTACCCCATTGGGCCTAATCAAGCAAGAACCTCCAATTATTCTCGTTTTGGTCCTTATGTTTTGCATTTATTAAATTTAAAAAAAAAAATTTTAGGTGCAGCTATAAGCAACATTTTATTGTATCGCACATGCTTGCACGCCTGTAATCATAATAAATCAGAATGTCAAGTATTTTTATCACCTGTAAAAAACAATGGATCTCAGGAATTAGAGGAAGAAGTGCAAAAGTATGCTGCCTTTGTGTCTACGGTTAGAACAGTAATAGAGTCACTAGCTCCAGCTGTGTTATCTCTGTTTCTAGGTGTATGGTCTGACACTTATGGGAGAAAACCCTTAGTTGTTTGGCCTTTACTAGGTATGTTTTGTTATTTATTTATGACAATGTGCTAAGAATTGAAAGTTTATCTGTTGTCTAATAATCTTTCGTAGTTATCACTTATGTATATTTTGTGTTTGTGTGGAAAAGCTATCCTACAGTACGCTATCAAAATCAAAGTTCTTAGGGCTTTGCCAATACCTACCATAGTATACCTAAATTTAAAAGACAGTTTAAATATCAATGATAGTGTATCAATAGCATTTGTCATGTACTGTAGGTATTGTAGTGAGCATCTAGTGTCTTTTGTTTCTGAATAAAATATTACGTTTTAGGTATGTCAGTTAGTAGCGGATTAACAGTGATATATAGTATGATGGATGACCTTGGCCCATGGTGGTTCATAGTGACAGTCATTCCCATGTCGTTATCTGGTGGATTCACATCACTGTTCACTGGTGCATTTTGTTATTTAAGTGACATCACCTCCAAAGAAAAACGGTCTCTTAGGTATGTAGGTATACACAGAAGGAAAAATTGAATTGCTCAATATAATCAAAAAATCACCCGAAAATTACTTGAAGGAATGATTATCATTTTTTTTAAGAACTATAGTAGCTTGTAATAAAAAGTTTTTATTTCAATTACTTAGGAGTTTATGTTTTATTTTATAGGATGACTATCGTAGAAGCATCAGTGTCAGCCGGCAGTGTAATAGGTTCCCTGGTGAGCTCCTATCTTCTTCGAGCAGTGGGAAACGTATACTTGTTCTTGATTACTGCATGTCTGTGCACCATTGCCTATGTATTTACAAACTGTTGTCTTGATGAATCATTGCCAGGAGCAAAAAAGGTAATATTTCATTTTCTAGGTGTCTCTTCTTCAAGAATTACTTTTCTCTAATTCATTGATTGATCTTTACAACGAAATATTTTTTACGGAAAATTACTTTTACATAAAATACTGATTTAATTTAGTTTAGATTGTTTCTGTAAATGCGATGAGATCTATGAAAATATTGCATAATATATATAATATATAGGAAAAATATTGCTTTTGTGAAACCGCGGGGCACAGCAACCTCTTATGCATATTAATTGCATCTTTTTGCTCAAGAGTTCTTTGAGCGCCAACAGTCCCGATGTTCATCAGTGATCATAGATTTTTTTGCGTACCTACACTCAGCCACGAAAGTCTTCGTACACCCAGCTAAATAATCACATCAGTAATAAATATAATTTTTTCTCAAATTACAAATTACAATAATACAACATGAAAATATGGTCAATTTTTAGTATATTTAAAACAAACAAAGTTACAAATGTTGCAACAGTAAGACAAAAAATAATAATACTTAAAAAGTTTGCCTCACAAAAGTCTACGTACAGTTTATAAACCTGTGGAAAAAAAATGATAAATTAATATTTTGTTGGTCCACCTTTAGCATCTATTACAGTTTGTAATCGTCGGGGCATGGAAATGACAAGATTTTCTGTTATAGCCGAAGCAATTTCCGTCCAATTTTTTTTTAAAGCTTTTTATAATGTATTTTCGTTGGTAATAGCAACACTAACTTCCGGTTTCCGTAGACGTCGGTCTAGTTCTTCCCACAGATGTTCATTAACATTCAAATCAGATGACTGTGGGGGAAATGGAAGTACATATGGGACGTTTTTCTTTAGCTAATTATTCACTATTTTTGATTTATGTTTCGGATATATGAAGATAATGATCTTGCAAAAAAATCCAGCCTTTTGCCAGTTGTAAAGAACGGGCACTCCTGAATAAACCATGCCGCGATATATTGAGATGCATCCAAGCTTTCATTTTTTTTTTCAATTAACACCATTTCGCCAACTCCCGATGCTGCCATAGTTCCCCAAACATAACACCAACTCCACCGTGCTTAACAGTTGTTATATTATTCTCTTTTTCTAACTCATTATTTGCCTTGCGCCACACTTTGCATCTTCTATCACTTCGAAAAATGTTAAATTTACTTTCATCTACAAATAAAACCTTTTCCAAAAATTAAAATGTTTGTCTTTATACGTTAATGCGAAATTTAAACGTTTTTGTTAATTAATAGAAGAAATCAACGGCTTATTCCTTGGTGTTCGTGCATGGAAACCATGTTTTCTCAAAATCCTACTTACGTAGTTCTGGATGTATATTCTTTTTTAAGTCAAACGCGAGCTCAGCCGCCAATTCCGGTGCGCTTTTAATCGGATTTTATATTAATGTACGAATATCATTATTAATTAATAATCTTGGTCTACCCGATCGACGCTTATTTAATACTGTACCGAATAATTTAAACTTTTTTATGATTGATTGCACTGTTGATCGCTTTTTTTTTCACTATTTTAGCTATTTCACCATAAGACTGTTTCTCTTGCCGTAGTTTTATTTTTAAATTTCTTATCTATTCTATTATCAGCACTAATTTCTTTTATTTTGTCATTTATATCGAATTCAAATTAATCATCAATACGCAACAAATGTTCTGTAACTTAGCAGCAACAACAGACAACTGAATGATTCCAGTGTAATTTAATATCATGACCAAAAGCTTGAGAGAACATGTCTCTATTTGTCTGTACGAAGACTTTTGTGATGCGATTTTTGTGTATTCATTTTATTTATCTTACTACTTTGATAAAAATGTAACTTACTTTGTATCCGTTAAAGTGAATGTTAACTATGCTTTCATTTCATATTATGAATTATTATTGATGAAGTGCTCATTTATATTAGGTAACTCAACTTATAAATAATTTCCAGGGTAGTTTGAAGTCTGTACTCGACTTCAAATTAATAAAGGAAATGATAGCTGAATGTTTCAAAAATCGTCCGAATTACATCAGAGCGCAGATTTTGCTACTCACTGTTGCCAATAGCTTATCAATCTTCATAATGTATGGGACTATGAGTTTAGGTTATTTGTACACGCGGCAGAAATTGCAATGGGCTATCCAACAGTATACAATTTATTCAGCGGCCAATACAACAATTGCTTTCTTTGGATCGTTCTTAGGCGTTGTGCTTATACAGAAGTGGTTTAAAGTAACGGACTTGGCGTTCTCAATGATCGCATTTTTGTCAACGGCAGCTGAGTATATTATCAAAGCATTCGCATTTACAACTTGGCATATGTATTTGGGTAAGTCATTTTATATTTTCGCTAAAGGTAGCGGTTGGCGCCGCGACAGAGACGCGAGACCGCGACAAGTGTCTCGATCTCTTCGGCATGTACTTTAGTCCGAGACCGCGACCGGAGACTGCGACAAGAAGGATGAAACGTTCTATGGAAGTATCATCATTTTTAGAGCTAAAAGCTTTTAGACTTACATTACGACGAAGTTAACGCGGGTGAAATCGCGGTGCACAGTTAGTAAGTTATAATTTCGGAATAGTTATTTGAAAATCTTAAATTCGGTTTGCAGACATCCGTATCGCTTATTGATATACCCTTAATAATCTTATAATGCCAAATGAGAGATTTCAATATTTGCATTTCTTGTTCCATAAACACTAAATACATGTGCTTTTCGAGCGCGACCGGAGACACTACTTGACCGGGGCAGCGACTGTCTCGCTGTCGCGCGTCTCGCGTCTCGGTCTCGCTCGCGAACTGGCGCTCATACATTTCCTAACGTCAAGTGTTGTCGCGGTCTCGCGTCTCGGTCTTGGGTCGCGGTCTCGGACGCGAACTGCTACCTTAACTGTTGCTCGCGAAATTTCCATAGTAAGAACTTCTTGTGAGGAAAACTCTAGAAGTGATTTGATTGACAAACTCGCATTTACTCTAACTATATCCTTTTGTGGGGGTCTCAGAATACTCGTATGTCTATACCATTTTTCAAATAAGTTTCTGCGTGACAAGATAACAGCGAGACAGAGATATTTTCGTTAGCTGTGTTTCATAAATAAAATATTTAAAACGAAGACCTGATATATCAGGTAAAAAGTAGCAAATGAACAAAATTAAATACCTAAAAAAGTTTATTGTTAAACCTTGTCAGATACCAAATTAAATTATTAACAAATATCATTTAAAAAATCAGTAATCACTGAAATCAAACATACTTTAACACAAAAACGAAAAATAAACTTAATGTTTTGCTTTAGAGTCAATGAAATAAGTCTAAAATGGTACTTGTTTTCAAAATTAAAGAAATTAAAAACGTTATTAAAGTTCAAATTATATTTTAAAACATCAATTTCCACAAAATTCGATCTTTATTGTGAAATGTTGTGTTCTTTTCATGTCTCGGCTATTTTTAGAACGGTCAGACTTCGTGTACTTTAAAAAATAACGTGATGGGTAGTTTTAAACCGGTTACACATCATCCTGGCGCTGGAAAAAACAATCAAAAAACATACACCGACAAAAAAATATCACTGACACGTGAGAAAGTTTTAAACGAATATTTAACGAATCGATTGAGAAATACGTTTTTAACTATGCATTTATATTATTCATTTTTGCATGATTAAGCACCTAATAAACATCCATCCAACTAAAGTTTTTTAAGCTAGGCCATAGACCTGACATGACTATGACATGGTAAGCCAGCTCTTACTGCATAGGTACCGTGTTTGAGCACATTGAAATGGTCACAATAAATATATTATGTACCCACTTAGTGTAATTAGATAGTACCCTACATCCCCTAGTACCCTATATCCTTTCTCAACTTATTATCTATGTTTGTGCCAAATTTCATTACAGTTGGTTCAGTGGTTTAGGCGTGAAAGCATAGCAGACAGACAGACAGACAGAGTTACTTTCGAATTTATAATATTAGTATGGAATCTCGTATATTCATGGTAGCGCAGCCGAAGAAAGCGGCGCAGCAGTGCTTCTCTTCTGAATTACTTTGTTTCCCTTGCGAATGAGAAGTTTTCCCGCGGTAAAAAGTACCCTATGTCCTTTCTTAACTTAATCTCTATGTTTGTGCCAAATTTCAATAAAATCGAATGAGTGGTTCAGGCGTGAAAGTGTAGCAGACAGACAGACAGAGTTACTTTCGAATTTATAATATTAGTATGGATATAAAACAAAGTCAGTTATTTATACCATATACTTAAGAACAAATAGACCGATTTTAAACATCTCTGATTTATTAGATTCGTCTAATCCGAGAATAATAGGATAACTATTAATAATATAGAAAACTTCACGAAATAGTGTTTATGTAGAAAATTCGTTTCCTTGTATATTCTCAATGGAATGACGTTTTAGGTGACACGTTTTTGTTCGGAACTCTGAAGCGGTACGAAATTCGCGAGGTCCACTAGTAGGTACTATATATTATATAAAAACTGAAAATTGTATCAATAAAAAGCTAAATAACATAACGGAATTTACATAGAAAGCATGGTAACAAGAAAATACATTAAAAACATTTAACCTCAAACAGCATTTGATCGACTCCTTTTTAAGACTCGTTTTTATTACTTTTTGAAATCAAGGAACTTAATGTCAAACCAACATTCATGACTCAACAGAATTTTGCAATAAAATAACATTGAAAGGGTTTTTATCAAGCTGATATGCAAAACGAAGGAAACGAAATTAATGTTTTTTATTAAAAATAAATCGAAACAAAAACGGGTCATTTAAATACAGATAATTATTATTCATTAAGTATAATATCAGATCAAATATCTTTGTTGGGTATAAAACTTTACGTGTTTAGTAAATTATTAATGAGATAATATTTTAGATAGAGTTGATGTAAAATCGATGCCGTACTGTCATCATAAAAGTAAAGTGAATTACAGTAACCTCCTAGTGGGGCATGGAGCAGACACATTTCTGTATCTGTTTCACTGATTATTTTACAGGCAAGTACCTACCCAACCGAAATATACATTTGATTCCCCGGGATTCGAACCATAGACCTCCGCGCAACACTCAGACGTGTTAACGTTAGCAATGGAGACATTGACTGACAGCGACTATAATCATGAGTCTGTCATTTGATGACGTTTTTGGAGGTTGCTTTTGAAATATAATGTCTGTATACTGTATTCTTGTATATATCTATGAGGTCATTGGTGCGAAAAAAGCCGCGGCTAAGCTATTAGCGGCAAACTGCATTGTGCTACGTGCAAATGAGACAGCGCATATCATGTCCTCTCGCACCTACACTGTTTATGGGTGACGTCACAAAAACGTAGAGATGGGCCGGTGTATGCTTACCTACACCTGTTTATCGATAAGAATGTGGTATTGTAATTGTGATAGTTAAAATTGTTTAATAATAGTTTTATAGTGTAATATTCTTACAAAATAATATTTAAGGCTAAACATCGTCTTCTTTTAACTCCGTTAGGAAATTTAAAATATTTTTTATTATAACACGGCTTGGTGCAGCGCTGTCTCACGCACTAAAATCGCACGTGCGACTATGACAACAAAAATAAATAATCTATTTCAGCTGCTGGTATATCTCTATTCCGAGACCTGTCATCGCCCCTCATCCGCTCTATGGTAACAAAAATACTGCCAGCAAAGGACATAGCCAAGGTGTTTGCGTTGATGTGCGCTATAGAGGGCGTGGCACCGCTCATATCACCGGCTATGTACAACTCTTTATATGCATACACGATATCATCATTCCCTGGAGCCTTTTATATACTGTGCGCTGCGATTACTGGGATATGTGTGTCATTCCTTGCGTGAGTAGTTCGATATTTTATTAATATACCCTTCGACAGACGACAATAAAGAAAACAAAAGTAATTAAGTTTTGTCAAAATCAATATTAGTCCTGTCAATTTGAAATTTAAATTTGGTTTTACAAAAATAATATATTAATTCATAATACATACACAATTATATTCAAGAAAAATTTGGCTGTAGTAAGGCTAGGGTATGTTTTTCAAGCGATTTCAAAAAATTAGGTTCTCAATTCGACTAATGTAACCATGTTACTAATAATAAGGTTGTTTTCGTTTGCACTGTTAGCGCCTTTAAAAAAAAATAATAAAAACTCGATAATTGGTTCTTTGTGTTTAGGATATTTTTGAGTTACCCAGTAATTGAAGCTGACTCTTTTTTAATGTTGTCTTTATAACTACAACTTGCAGCTTATTAAAACATAGGCTCATTAACCACACATTAATTGTTTCTCTTAATTCGCGGTTCCATAGCAGAGATAAACGTCATACCCCTTCCGTTTTCAATATGTGGCGGACTTTACATTTTTAACATTAATTGACCTTGATGCTATTTTTGTCATGTCCTTTTATTATTTTTGTCCGAGGTTAGTGACACTTTCGTATTTCACAAGAAGATGGCGACCAAACACTGAAGGTTGCCATGTACCTATATTTATTGCCCCGCAGAGCCCTTTTATTTTACGAAATTCATCGAATATTTCGAATGTTTTATTTGATTTCTTTACTCTGATCCTTTGTGTCGTTAATCATAATGAGTTCCGTAGCGCTCATTTTAGGCGCCATAACACATTATTTTAATTAGAATTTAGAATATCTTAACGTCTAATCCGATTTTGATCAAATTTAGCTAACACTTTCGTTTAAACTTTAAAATAGCATAAAACCACAATCGCTTTACGCAATGGAGATTAAAAATAAGTACTGAATGAAATGTAAGGAAGCAATGAACGATTATAAGGCCTCTGTCAATGTCTAGTGTACGCTTAAGTTGATTACTTTAAGTAAGTGGGCTTCAAGAACAATTTAAACAATCCGTTAAGCCTTCTAATGCCTGGCATGCACATGACCATGACTAATAATGATCTTTTAACCTTTTGCACTGTTTCATATGCATTAATAAATGACTTAGATTTTTTCAAACACTTCATATGGAGTGCAACGGGCGGTCCTATCGCTAATCAGCGATCTCTTCCAAGCAACCCAATTTTTGTTGGTTTGGTTGATTTTTTCAGTCTGTTATTATATCTGTGCTCATAGATCATACAATTATAAATATGACTTAATAGATATAATCGCCAAAAAATGCTCTTTCATTTGGTCATATCAGGATAACTACATGCAAAATGCTTAATTAAAAATTTTTTTTTCATATATCGAGTTTTTCATATTTCAATAGTGCCTTCAAGATTTCTTAATAATTTACTTGCTTGTTCTGTAAAGTAATGAAATTGTATTTATCATATTCTGACCAGAAATATATCTGTGACTATAGCCACAGATATATTTCTGCGTACAAAATGAGTTATCATATTAAGTGTCGAAAATTCTTTGCTTCCTTAAGCAGTACCTAGTATTTTTAATTGTGTAGAGTATGCACTTGTTATAGTTGAGCATATCTTCACAATATTCAATTGATTACAATATTATTAATTTCAGATTCGTGCAATATTTTAGATGGAAAGCAGCTGCAACATTTGAAAGTTTGACAAATTAATAATAATAAATACGCTGAATTTAATGTACTAATAATTATGTAGGTATGCGACGGAAACTGGATAAAGTAATTTGGACCACAATATTCTCGTCATCCATTCTATTTTTTTATTTATAGTTATCTAACAGACTCAAAATAACACTATAGTTTTTGTCTATAGGTACTAAGCTTTCGAATTGTCTATGTATATTTTTATACAATCTCGATTAGTTAGATGTATGTTTATTAGTTGTATGATTTTTTCGGCTTCTCGTTTCAAAGGAAAAAGTTCGTTTTGAGCCATAGTTGTGCGTTTTTTTGTCACAAACGTTGAAACTGTTGATCTCCTTAAACAATGTATGAAATAAGCTAATGAATTACATAAATATATTTTCGTTCTCAACAAACTTATTGTATTTCCCAGTTGACCATAACCAATCATTATTTGTATTTTTTAGAATTAATTATAAATATTACTGAAACTCAAGGAAATAGCCATCCGACTCATGAATATTAATTAATGTACCATAATTAACATTAATTAATTTAATCGCACGCGACAAGAAGTCTCGATTTGAGTCAAGGTCTTGTTTGTATATTTTAGATATCCATCTCTTTGGAATATAATTCATAGTCATGACTGTTTTGTTGTTTAAAGTATAGAACATAGGGCCATCCATAAATTACGTCACATGAATTTCATGATTTTTTGACCCCTCCCCCGTCCTTGCCACAGCTGGTCACATTTGTGAGACGTTACATATTTTACAATTTAACGTTTTTGATAAATGTTTTTAGTATTTCAATTATTTAATAGTGCAAAGTTCGTGTTTTAACACGTAGATTAGGAAATGTGACGTCACGAAATTTAGGACCCTTCCCACCCCCTTGTCACACAATGTCACACTTCATCGACCCCTTCCCTCCCCCGAAAAACGTGTGACGTGATTTATGGATGGTCCCGTATCTGAAATTATCGATTTTGAAAAAATGTGTAAACTACTTCAATATTGCTAAATTTGAATGAATTTAAAATACTGCAAATGAGAATCTTACATATGAATCTCAAATCTGCCATTCTCTTATAACTGTTATCAACAGTTGAAGAGGATTTTAATTAATTGTTTTATGGATATTTTTTTATCTACTTAATGTATACATGTCTTTGGGCAATCTACAAAAACCTCAGTATATTTTTAGTAAAGGTGTATGACTGATAATTTAATTTTGATAATAAATTTTAACCTGTTTTTAGGTGCACCGTTAAAAGTTACCATGCGTGCTAATTTTTTTTTGTGATGTGATGCTTTGTGTGAAATAATTAAAATATTTTTATTGGTATAAGATACCGTCAAAAATCATTTTATTTTAATAATTATAATAAAGACGAAGTAAAGGCTCGTAAATTCAGTTTGTGGGCGACTTCGCGTGTTTCATTCGACGATGTGCCATAAAAACATGAAAATGATATTTCCCCGTAAACGAATACAGGCATTTTGTGGTCTATGCATAGAACGCCCAATGTAGCTATAATTAAATAGCGTCAGGAGGCGGCTAAATTTTTTTATTTTTATTTAAGTGAATTTATTAAGTTACTTGATAAGTAGGTCAGTTAGGTCAGTAGTAGATAAGTCACTTTAAAGTGTTTAGGTCTCGCCACGTTTCTTTATCCATGTGAAAGAAATGAAATAGCCGCAAATACGAACTCTTGCAATATAACGTTAATAATTTGAATCCGCACGATTTAAAACTTCTATGTTCACTTCACAGGGATTAAGAAGCGGAACGTACACCGATTAATTTTTTGATTAAACATAGCGTAGAAAACAGATTTTACGTTTTATTAATATTAGGACATATTGTGTGGGTGCTGTTAGCTTTAAGTTTTAATACTTGGTATGTGATATTTTGTTACCAATAAAAAGATATGAAAGCTATTGATTTATTTTTTGAAACAACGTAATTAGTTCTCGTCATAATAAATTGCTGATATATTTTATAATTTAATGTATTTCTTAAACGAAACAACTGCAGCAAAGTTTTACTTGAAAGAAGGCAACAGAAGAAAGAAATATAAAAATTAATTTAAAAAAAAACAAAACCGACCTCAAAAGCGAACTAAAAAGTGAAAAATAATGTTTTAATTGAAATGAGCCTAATATGAATAAAAATACGTACTTAAATAGGCTTGATTAATAATATTCATATATCTATAAGGCCATAAAAAAATTATAAAGTTAATTCTGATTGTCGGTGCCAGGTAACAATGTTTTAAAGTAAATTAATATAAATATAATTAAATAATACTGAAGTGAAAAATGGCTGAAAAATGTCCCAAAAAATATTAAACGAAATCTAATACAAAAAGAGTAACTGAAATCAAAACACTTACATTCCCTCCTTCCAAGACACCAAACACCGACCACTCAAACACAGATTCACTTTGGCACACTAAAATTAGTGAATGTCAAAAAAAAGTCAAATGATGACGATATCTATTGCCTATTGGTAACTATGATATAATTACATCACTACATAGTTACACAGTACTTTGTTTTACAAAGTCGCTTTTTCTTCCCCTATATCCCTTTGTATGCTTAAATCTTTAGAACTACGCAACGGATTTTGATGCGGTTTTTTTAAATAGATAGAGTGATTAAAGAGGAAGGTTTTTATATATGTTTTATACCCGAACAAGACAACAGTCATGTTTTGAAAGGCGGTGCCAAATATATGAAAGACGTAAATACCAATCCAGTACTAATTAAAAATAAATTGAATGGCGCCGCCTTTCAAAGAGCAACATTACATTTTTATGCCATTGTTGAATTTTACATAAATTTTATTTATCAACTATTCATGTCTTTTTATATAAAGAAGGTTCATTAATAACACAAAAATTATTTTCCACTTTTTAGTGCGTTTTGAGGTCGGTTTTATTATTTATTTAATACTTTTTAGTGATTTTTCTAAACCATATAAATAGTTTGTTAAAATACATTCATACTCATCATTATCACTAGGTACATAGTATAAAACAAAGTCGCTTTTTCTGTCCCTATATCCCTATGTATGCTTAAATTTTTAAAACTGTGCAAAGGGTTTTGATGCGGTTTTTTTTAATAGATAGAGTGATTAAAGAGGAAGGTTTATATGTTATTAAATAGTGGAGAAATACTGTTATTTTTGAGATTTCTAATGTGATGTCAAATAATTACATTTTTTCCGCTTACATTGCAAACGCAGGCTGAACCCTACGAGATTTACCCGTGCGAAGCCTGGATCGCTAGTATATTATAAAATGAAACTATGACATGCAGGCTCTGAGTTTTTAATGGTAACAAGAAGACGCTAAACTGAATTGTTAAAAACTTAAAACAAACAAGACAACGATAGTACATATAAATTGTGTTTTCATGGTGCTTTATAATAAGCGGGTGAGCGTTGTGATTTATCGCACGAATTCAATTACTATATTATTCTCTCTATCTCCAAAACTATCTTTTCTACCTTATTAATTTTACTATCATATTATATGACCCTTTTAATGTTTTATAAAATGATATATAAGTCATCGATATAAACTGATATTACATCGAGATATAGAAATTTAAACTGGACGCGTAAACAATAACGTGTTATTGTTTTTCTCTGTTGAAAAGTTTTGCTCCATAACATCAAATATATGGCTTAGATTTTCAGGAAATTCTATAGAAAGCTTGACTATATAAATGCTAATAAATTAAAGTATTTAAATTAGTACATATTTAATATAACATGGACTTCTGTATTACTAAAGCGAACTAATGGAAGTTTTTTCAATTTTTGATTTACTAACCTCAATATCTCTAAAACTATAAATCTAATTATCTTGATTCTTATTCATTATTATTATTGCAAATTTAAAACTTAATCTAATCTAAATATCTAATGTAATGTCGATAAGGGTTTATATTTATTTTTGTTGTTGTTTTGAATGTGTAAAAGCGACCTTTTTTGTTATTCGTTAATTACATTTGGGATCTCCAGATCTCCAGCTTCTGATGTAGGTAATACCTACGCGTGTTCAACCAGTCCAACCTTGTAGTTATGAAGGCGGTTAGTCTTGACATTTTACGTAGGCAGGAAAATGTAGAAAGGCTTAGTTTAAACGGCTTAAAGAAATCTGTTTCTTTTGTTACTAAATATCCGGAAGGTTTTGCTATTTGTAAATGTAATTACTCAACTAATGACCTATACGTCTTAGGCTCAGACTAACAGAATAATATAGAGGGAATGCGGATTTGTTGAGTCTGAGTTAAAGGGCATCTCAAGGTAAGTACAAAGAAATTCTAATGTAGCACAACGTAGAATTTTATTGTTATCTGTACATAATCTGAAGTGAACGTATTGGATAAGACGTTCTGAGGAATAGTAAATAGAAAATATCAAAATATATCGTACATATTGTGTCGAAATCGAAGTGTCGTCTCTGAAAGTTTTTGGCGGTTCTGGCTTATAGTTTATAAATGCAAAGATTAGCGAATAGAAGGTTTGTACCCACTTAGGTATGTAGAACCTTTTTTATTTTTACGTAGCATATTATGTAGATGATTGGATTACTAAACAAAAGTGATATTGTTATGACTTTTATAGTAAGACTTTATACCTTTATACCAATTCCTGAAAGGCCGATGACGCAACCTTACCGTGTGTAGCTCGATCCATGGGCGGTATTAAAATTAATTATTAATGTAGTGTCGAAGCCCGGATTTTGTTTTAATTTATAGATACCTACATACATATATGAATGAATATAAGGTAATGTTTAAGATAAATTTAATGAGATATACTTATGTTTAGATTGCAATAGCAATGGCTTATATAATGTAACCCAGCACCTACCTAAACATAATTTGACGTTCGTCCCCAAACAGATTTCGACACTCTGGGTTCTTAATAATTAATTACACGAGTTGGAATTTCACAGACATGGAAAAATTCACATTTGAAGATGGTATTATAGGAAAACAATCTATATAATATATATAATATAATAAATAATAATAAAATATATATGTAATAGCGGACAACAGGTCAGGCGCCGAATTCCGCGCTTTTTGTTGCGTTGCCGGCATCCTCACTCACTCAGTGAAACACAGTACTGTTTAACGCTAGTATTTTGTAAGCTCGTGGCAGCATAAGCTTCAGCGTGGTTCTACCACGGAGGAATTACGGACAGTGTTAAGGCACTCGCCCGGCCACTGTCAGTATTTCCAAAGACCGAATACAATTTACAAATTAATTATAAATTGCATTATGTCACGGTAGCCTACAGGACCGCTCGGCCACGAGGCAGATCAAACATAATTTTACATATAAATTAAAATTATATTAGATACCTAATTTAATTTAAATGTCAACTTTACGTTTCATATCAAATAAATTTGCTTTAAATCGTCAGCCTATATATAATATACTATTTAATATTAGATATGTAAAATTATTTTATTTTAGGAATTAGTATTTTAAAATATATCTTTGCAATCTTGTTTTATAATAACGCCTCATTAGGGGTCAAATTTATAAACGAAACTTGTTTTTATAAAAAATGCTGGTTCGGTAAGATGCAACGTAGATTATTCGACGTTTAAATTCTGCTGTTCTTAATACTGTCATTATTTTAATACAATATTGCTATAGAGAAAATGTTCATCAAATTTTCTCGTTTTATTTAAAATAAATTCCTATTTAAAAATTCGCAGTCATTATATTATTCAGTATTCTAATAAATTACCGCAAGCATTGCTTTAATATTATGAGAGTAAGGTCATGGCTGACACCAACGATAAGCTGCTAAAATTTTATTTGAAATGTTGTTTCAACGATACTGACAATTTTTGTGATCTTGGACGCAGCAATAACCCAGTTACTAGGATTTTCCTAACTTTATTAAGCTATGTATTCAGGCTACTAAAGTTGACCCCTCTACAACGACGTTGACTTTTAGGTTTATTGTTAATATTACACCAAAAACTGATGAATAGAAATAGAATATTTTATATAAAGTAGATACATAATCTCAAGTCCTCTAGCAGATTATCTGCGATAGTGTTTTCAAGGTGACACGCCAATTCGTGCTCGATTAATAATTATTACAGATACAAAATGAGTCACAGCCGTCTAGATTAGATCGTACAGCTTTGTTCGCAATACAATATTAATTGTATGTTAAATGTTATTTAGGCCATGCTTTGTATTGTTCCGTTTGTAGCCAAGTTGGTTTTTTAGACAGTGATAATTGTGACTTTGTAGTGCGACAAGACTGCGAGAGTCAAAATGTCAAGTGAAGATGAAGCTTTGGAAGTGAATGTGAATGTGCCGAAGAGAGCAGTAAACAACACTATAGAGTTGCCACTGTTTCTGAATATGGTTGCAATATCACTAAGCGGTGAGAATTTATTCTTTGTCTTTGTTATGATACCCTCTATTAGTGTGCGTGTTACGTGTTTTGGTAATAGGACCGGAAAAAATACGCATCAATTTACAGACATCTGTTTATGTTCTGATCGAACTTCAAATATTTTATTTTAAATATACCTAAGTATTATATATGCCTATAAAAGATTTAAACAAAAGCTTTCTTTGTTAGAAGAATATATTTTGAACTCATTTAAGCAAAATAACGCTGGAGATGCCTATAATATACATATGTACTTATTATACGCATGATTGGTACTTATTCTTATCTAATAAACTAGCTGACCCGGCAAATTTTGTTTTGCCATATTAAATTTTGGGGTGGGCTACCCTTATCAGTTAGGGGTATGAAAAATAGATAGTAGCCGATTCTCAGACCTACTGAATATGCATATAAAATTTGGTAAAAATCAGTAAAGCCGTTTCGGAGGAGTAAGGTACCTAACATTTTATATATTATATAATAAATAATATCATATTCGTAAAAATGAACTGTCCAAACTACTTTTATTTATTGACTGGTTCAATGATCGATAGGTTGAAATAATTTTAGGTAAGTGAACTGCATTTCAAAGGATTAAAACTTTTTATTTTATTTTTTTTACTTAGGTATACACATTATATACTTTAATGCGTCTTTAAATAATTTTGTACTTCAGGTGCCGCATTAGGAAATATAATTCTATACCGCTCCTGCGTCCACGCACTTAATTTTTCGGAAGAACAATGCCGACCATTTCTTTCTCCTGTAAAAAGTAACGAGACAAGCCATTTAGAAACGGTTGTCCAACGTTATGCCACATTTGTGTCAACCGTGAAAATGGTATTGGAAGCGGTTGTACCGGCATTTCTTTCGTTTTTCCTCGGCGCGTGGTCAGACACGTATGGCAGAAAGCCTCTTATAGTATGGTCGCTTTTAGGTATGTATTTTTACTTTATAAGCTGAATCCCTTTAAATTGTATTAATCCTGAAGGCTTGCAACTCATTGTCATCCTAGATGTAGGAACTTTGGTGCACGCCCATTTAAAACCTTAAGCTCCAAGACACTGGGTCTTGCCTTAGAAATGCTTAGAACAGATTATGAAACGTAACCTACGAATAATAATATGTCTAGAAACGTAACTCTCGTACAGATAGCGCTTCAAAAATGAACCCTCCAACTTTTGACCTTGACAAACATCAAGGTCAATACGTTCGCACGTGATTGGTCGTGTCAAGGCGATGTGGGCAAGTGATTGGTCGAAGGCCACGCGAATATGTACCAGGTACATATTTGCGTGGTGCCATTTTTGAGTTTGAGTTACGTTTCTAGACATTATTATTCGTAACTGTCAACAGACCCAGCATGGGTCTATCAACAAGGCCTAAGTGACTTAATTTATGCTGAAAACTCCCTCCGTAAAGAAGTTGGTCACGCGAGCGTTGCACGGAGGGTTCCAAGTTCTGACTCAAAATTTTTCGGTTTGAAAGGATCAGAAGGCTGATTCGATTGATTTTCCAACTTAAGTTGTACCCTACAAGTACATTTTTTTACACTAGAATCGGGTTAAAAAAATGTCATCTATTTATTTGGTAAAGTTGTATTATTTTCTTAAAAAATACAACTTTAACTATAAGATAAATTCGCAATAGATTCATTTCGAAACAATCTCGGCCTTGTTTTATATTGGTATAATTTATTTAATATAAGTAGTTAATAAATATTGATATTAAATATTCGCATAGGATTTTCCTTAGATGACTTCACTTGAGAGTTGAGATACTTTGTCTCAATTATGTGTATGTAAAAAAAGTAAATATGTACTTATATCAAAGGGCGACTGACAAATGAAAAACGATACGACCGAAATTTTTAAACAAAAAAACATAAACTGAAGGTTTATATGATTAAAACGCTTGAATAAATCCAAACTTGTATTCGCTTGTTGTGTTTAAGTCAAACTCATATGTATAATGTATACTGTTAGGTATATTTTCTACCTGAGGTAACATCATTTAATATTTTAAAACAATATTTTAATGGATAAATTTCACTATGCATTAATGCTAATAAGGAACATAAGGAATAACTTTTTAATCTATATTTATCTACTCCAATCATAAAAAGAGAATATCCAATAGTTTTATACCCATGCGAATAGGCAAATAGGGGCGGGTCGCTAGTAGTTATAAGCAAGTACGACGCAGTCTCGCGACATTCAGCGATTTCTCGCCCGATTACGAAACTATTCTTTCAATATCATGAAAACTAGTAATTTTAAAAATTCGAAAAAAATATGGGGCCATTTCGACGAGTTACTGTATCGTTTGACATCTCATTCATCCAAATCGGTTCACGGACGGCGACGTAGGAATGATACATCAAAAAAAATATACGCGTCGAATGAATAACCTCCTTTTTGTTTTTTGAAGATCGGTTAAAAGAACTTTTCTCGCTAATGTTTGGTTTGTTATTTCAAGGTTCAACAGTGACGAGTATGTTGCTCGTTATATTTAGCTTGATGGACTGCCTAGGGCCCTGGTGGTATATAGCGACAGTGGTACCATTTTCGTTGACTGGTGGTTACGTAGTCCTGTTCACAGGGGCTTATTGCTATGTCAGCGATACCAGCACGAAGAAGAGCACATCTCTTAGGTAGGTAGGGCTAATTTCGAACCCTTTCACTAGGATCTATGATTTTTTTTACCATGAGTAGAAAATGCCGTCCCAGTATTGTAGAGACTTATAATTTTGATGTTTCTAGGATGACAATGGTAGACGCCACTGCGTCTTCAGGCAGTGTGATTGGTTCTATGTTGAGTTCTCACTTAATACTGTCCATTGGAAATGTGTATCTTCTGCTTTTGACGTCAACTCTAAATGTAATGTCATACGCATTCACTAATATCTACATAGAAGAGTCCTTAAATGGTGCCTTACAGGTGAATAACTTTAAACTTTTCTTTAAAGGTTATTTAGATACTACTAACACATTTTGAATAATGATGATGGATGTACCTATAAATTTGCCTATTTTCGGTTCCAAAATTTATTTAAAGTGAAAAAATTTGATTATATTTGATATTTCAGGGTGGATCATGGAGAGTATTCGATCTGCTATTAGTTAAGGACATGTTTAGAGAATGTTTTAAACGTCGTCCTGATAACAAGAGAAGGCAAATTATTTTAATTTCAATAACGAAATTCCTTTTAATTATTGTAATGTATGGTAGTAGCTCTTTAGAATATTTATTTACAAGAACACAATTGCACTGGTCACTGCAAGACTTCACATACTATTCCGCCCTCAGTACGTCATTGTCTTTCTTTGGAGGATTCTTTGGTATAATGGTTGTTCAGAAGTTATTTGGAATTGGAGACATTTCATTCGCAATTTATGCAATAATAAGTAGTATAGTGGAATATGTTTTGAAGATTTGTGCTGCATCGTGGTGGTATTTGTATTTAGGTAAGTCAATTTTTGCATTATATCATACCTATAAACTCCTATAAAAGACAATTTAATCAATTAAGAATTTAATTTTATGTCATTGTATTGAAACACCTCTGAAATATGACCAGTGTCAGACAAAGAAGAATATTTCAAATCGGTTCACAAGCGCGTAACAAACATACGCGCCGAATTGAAAATCTCCTTTTTTGAAGTCGGTTAAAAAGAACAGAAACTTACCTACTTTCCTTTATTTGTTTTAAGATGATAATCAATTTTATTATTTATTTACAATAATGAACTTAAATATATTTACAAAAATACAAAAGGCTCATCAGCTGTTGGGGTGTGTACCCAAAATACTGGCTATATTACCGCGTTGTATACATATATAAAGCGTTCGCCGAAACCTATATATACCTACTTTCCTTTGTATACATATTAAAATTTCAGGTTCCCTAATATCGGTGTTCAAAGGACTATCTAGTGCATTAACACGCTCTTATATTAGTAAAATCCTACCATCGGAAGACGTAGCGAAGACATTCGCACTAATGTGTGGTTTTGAAGGCTTCGCACCACTTTTAGCTCCACTGATTTACAATTCTTTGTACGCTGCGACTCTGGCAACACTACCCGGTGCAATTTATTTACTTAGTTCAATTATTGCATTTACCTGTGTCATTATGTTAGGGTAAGTTTTTGGAGTACCGAAATATAATTTATTATAATAAACTATTCTAAAATATTTGTTTTTACTAGCTAATTTAGCTAGTTTTAGTACGTTAAGGTTTCCTTTTGATAATATTCGCATAAATAACAATTATAAATTTACCTATTTCAGATTTGTTCAATACTATTACTGGAAGAGCTCGAGTATTCATTATCAACAAATAAATTCAGGTATGTATCGTAGTGAGAACAATTCACTAGGGGTTTCGGGATATCAAACATCCTGTTTTGACACTTGCAGCGCTAGTAATCCAACATTTTGAGATGGATAAGAAAGATCTCTATTTATTCAACGCATAAGATTTAGATTTCCGTATGTCCCTCTTAATGGCAGGTCGATTAAGGCTTGGCGCAAACGGGCCACCGACCACAGCCACCGGTGTCTGGAAGCCGCCACATTTTATAACCCGCTCGTTGCTGCGCAATCTAACGATGGACTCTGACACGGAATGTTTGCTCGCGCTATTGTTAATACGCAGACGACGCCGTTGCCGCCTGTATTGGGTACATCCAATTTTAATTGCGCGGGAGGTGGAGTAGTGCGACAGTGGCGGGTGTCGGCGTTTTGAGTGGCCCGTAGCGACCACTAGTGGCGAGTCGCGGACACTACTGTAGCAAGTGGCCGCCACCGGATACACGTGTGCGGCGCGTCTATACAAAATATATGAAAAAGTATGTTGAGTCGCCGTCGCTGGCTGTGGTCGGTGGCCCGTTTGCACCAAGCCTTAGTAGTAATGGGAATGTGATACCGTTTATTTCATAACCCATGCACTCTTAAAATCGTTAACAAAATTTTTTGTTTCAGATTAAAATTGACCGATGACGAGATTACTGACATGAGGCTCATTATCTATAATTAGATAAATAATTTTACTCTGTTAATAGTATTTATAAAAGTGCTAAGTACTTAAGACATTATTACACTAGTCACTTTTACAATGATTTTATTGTTAAGAATATTTTTTCTATTAGGTATCTATGTATTTTAAAATTAAGTACCTATGTGAAATTAAAATATCTGTGATTTTAATTCAAGTTTAAGACAAACATTGTAAATTATATAAGTATAGTACGGCACATGGTAAAGGGCATACCATGACCGTGCTACCAAAATATAGGCTTTTAAATAAATACACCAATTTATTTGTACTTTTATTAAGTTCTATGTAATCAGAAGCGCCTTAGTACAATTACTTATAGGATAAACTTATTTAACGTACAGAAAAATCTTTGTACCTATCATTAAGGAAATGAATCGACTTCGTCCGCCTTTTTCGCTATGGGAAAGTAAACCCTGTTTTAATTGGCGGTATTTTAAGTCAAAATACACCTTAGGTGCTCGACTATTCTACTTATAATAATCATCACAGTATAATATAAACCTATGATTTGTTACATTTGTACAAAAATGTTTGAATGAACGGGTCTTTCCTGAGATTCGTGTACGCAAAAATATTGTACCAACAAAAAAGTAGCGCAAGACTCAGTAAAGTTCTCTCATAAACATTTAACTTTATGAAACATCAACAGGTAGCGGAAGTTATATAAAAACGAAAAACAAAGTATAATTTCTTCTTAACGTCAAAGATATGAAACTTATTATTTTGTAAGAAAAAAACAGAATACGCAAAACCCAAGACAACACACAACATTATGGGTTGATTTTGCCTATAAATCGAACGGATTCTGGTATATACACTTCCATTTTTTAAATAACCCCAATATTTGGGAAATTATTTACTCACAAAGAATCTAAGAAATAACATTCTCCCAGCTCGAGTATTAATATGAAATGAGCAACAATAGAACACAACAACGTTGCCGTAAATATAAAGAAAACTTATAATAACAAAACAAAAAATATTATGTAATAAGTACAAGAAATTGTTTATCGATGTACTTGTGCAATGGTAGATCGGTGAACTTAACCTAAGAACAGTTGTCACAAATTTCGCAGTCTTCAGTATAATTAGAATGTTTCATTGCACTGTTATTCCAAGTGAATGTATTTATAAACCTTTTAACTTAACATAGAACCAGAATTTGAAAATATAGAATTCAAAACTATTGTTATTCATAAAAATTTAAAACGCATCAATAAACCTAATTTAGTTGCAGATTATTTAATCTGTCCTTTATTTAAATAAGTTTTTTGATGGTCACTTACGAGTTTCGTTTGAAAAGAAACAAAACATTCTCCTTTAAACTTAAATTTTCTTAACATGTGAAATTTTTACAAAAACGGGACAAAATACTTTGAATATTGATCACAGTTGAGAAAAGTATTAACTTTGCTTAACGTTGATTTTTGACTTATTAAAGTGTTATAATTACATTTTTATGATAACACAAACTATATATAATTGTTTGTCAGTATGTACTTAGTAGTTAGCTCAAGCACCAATGATACACACACGTTGCACTGAATCTACCATTCCTCTTCGGGTTCCTGGCCTGGTTCTTCAACAGAAACAGCACTGTTGAAGTTCTGAAATATGTAGGTATATTACTTATTTTAATCTATATTCGGAGAGTATTTTAATAGAAGTGGGGTAATGGTTTGTGGATAAACACTAATATTGTGATTACCACTCGAAGTGTAAGAAATTATGTATTTTGGTATTTTTATATGCTCGACGTAAAATATGGATGGTATAAGTCTAAAAGAATGGGCCAATTAACACGTCGGGGTTTTTAAAATAGTCTTTATTTCACATTCGGCAATTGATTTTTATTTAAATATAGACTAACAAATATCAGCATATCACAGCATCATATATGATATAAAAGCATCCTTGATAGTTTGCTAATAATAAATACAGCCTTGTCAATAAGGATTGTGGAGTGTAAAATCTACATTAACACTAACAAATAACACGAAATCATGCTACGAATTATAAATCTTACTTTTGTCATGCATAGTATAATATTCAATACCTCACAATCAATTGTCCTCTGTCGGCGGGTAAAAATTAATTTTATTTATTAAAATTAAGTCAGCAATATTTATGTTATGTATTCTATAGCATTCTTTCTACTATTCCACATGATATATATAATATCATAGTATTGATGGTACCTTTTTATAATAAACAGAAATAACAGAGACGTCTCAATACACCTTTTATAAAGGTTCTGTAAACTATTTGAAACATTTTTAGTCATGTGTATCAGATTATACCAAAAGATGTTCTAAATAAATATTTATTTTTATTTAAGCATACTTAAACCGTACCTACTGTTTTTGTGAGATAATGAAATAAATGTTTTTAATTAAATATTAAATACACTTACTCTGACATCACTGCCTCCATACTTGCTGCTGCTATATGTAGAGGTGCCTCCGCCTTGCAAAAAGTCCGGAACAACTTGGTCTGCCTGACGCAGGATTTTCGCTAAATCAGCAGCCAGCGCTGCATCCTGCAACCAATTCATATTATCACTAACATATAGCTATTTAAAAATACCTTCTCATTTTTAAAATTTCTTGGGGTTGATGTAAGACAATTTTGCAAGGAAATAACAATGTTTTGCAAAGTATCAAATACAAAAAAAAGACCAGCAGAAAGATCGTACATAAGTATCTTTAATATATATTGATAATATTTGTTCTGGTATCATTTGAAGTACCTGGTCAGAGTCATAGAAGGAAACGGCTTTCCCGCGATTTCCCACTCTGCCTGTCCTCCCGATGCGGTGCACATACTCATCGATACTCTTTGGTAGATCGTAGTTCACCACTATGTCCACATTCTTTATGTCTATATAGAAATATGGTACATAAAAATTACTGAAATCTTTTATTATTTATTATTACGTTATAATAGAAATATTTTTCAAGAAAATTTGCAATGTAAATTTTACAGTCATCCCAGTTATTACGAAATGTAAAATGTAACCAAATGAAGAAGTATTTAAAGAGACCAATTTCACAGGTATTATTAATAATTTAATAATTTTGCTTGTTATCACTGCGTATTATAAAACTATAAAGCCAAAACTACGACTGTCTGTCCAAAATCTCAAAAACTACTGAACGTGCGGTTTTCCACAACTAGACAGTGTTAAAGTAGAAATGACAACAAGTCAAGTTCACCACGGACAAACGTGACAAGTAATTTTTAAATATCTAATACTTATTATAAATATTTATCTATATACATAAAACAAAGTCTCTTTATTTACAACTCAAGAACGGCTGGACCGATTTTGAAGATATCTGTTTGGTTGGATTCATCTAATATGGGAATAGCATAATTATTAAATTATAGACAAATCTACTAAAGTATTTATGAAGAAAAATCGTTACCTATTACATCTTCTATGGAATAACGTGGTGACTTTAAACTCTAGAAGCGATATAAAGTTCGCGGGATCAGCTGGTTTTATTTTAAATTAGTCACATACCCAATCCCCTGGCGGCGACGGCCGTAGCAACAAGTATAACGTGTTTTCCTGTCTTAAAGTTGTGCAAAGCTTCTTCCCGTTCCTTTTGGAGCCGGTCTCCGTGGATTGAGGTCGTGAGCATTTGTTGTTCCGATAATAGCGACGCTATGAAATCTGCATTACGCTTCGTCTCCACAAATACAAGCACGCGTTTGTTCTCTGAAATTTTCACAACGATCATTTCAATTACGGTCTGCTAACTGTTATAAATATAATATTTACAAGCTTGTTACGTAATCATTCGTGACAACCCTGCTCAGTGAGCGATAGCCCTACATGAGAAGCGATTCTCGCGGACTGTGAGAAATTGGAGACTTGTGGGACATTTCTAGGCTAAGTTCGTATGAATTATAAAGTGTGAGAGAATCTACCTAGCATCAAGCTAGAATAAACATTAAATTAGTTTATAGAATATCCTTGAGTTTTTGTAACCTCCGGCGTCGACCAACCTAATTAGCTACACTATTTAAGAACATTTCAAAACTAATTTTCAGTAAATATACACATACCATTTTCTGAAATGAGTTCCTGCAATTTGGTCTTCTTTTCATATTTGGAAACTTCATAAAAGATTTGTTCCACATCTGAGCTGGCTCCACCCACTATTCCAACAGCCACAAACAAGTAGTTGTTGAGGAATCTGCCAGCCAAGTGCTGAATATCTTCAGGAAATGTCGCAGAGAACATCAGGGTTTGACGGTCACTCTGCCGAAAGTTGAAATAACAAGTAAATAAACTTAACTTAGAAAGATAAACATTGCTTGCAGTGTTTTTACTTGTCTTTTCAAAAACAACATTAAAATTAAAAACGTACATAAGCGAGGCTATTCACCATTTAAAACTTTTCTAAATTGAAAGTAGTATAAGTACTTACACCTTGCACCATGCTGTTATGCTGCATCATTTTCTCGACGGATGGCATAAAGCCCATATCAAGCATTCTGTCAGCCTCATCCAGTACTATAAAACGTATGCTCTCGAAAGAAATGCGATTCCGATCCACAAAATCTTGTAATCGTCCGGGAGTCGCTACCAGAATGTGGCACCCTCTCTACAAATAAGAAGGAAGTTGTAAAATATATCGACAAGGCTATGTAATTCGATTTGGAAAAACATTTGTCTATTTGTATTATCAAAATTAAAGGTTTATAGTAAAGCATATGACAATATCAAACACAATTTAAAAAGGCGATTTAAATTTTTCTGTATCTTCTTTAATTGGTATTGCTTGATGGGCCAGCAAAAAATATGGTTAAGTAGGTAGGTTAAAAAAAATAATCTATCTACTCTATGACCCACTAGCGATTATGGAATTTCATAGACTATAAAACTTCACACTTACCGAGACCTGGTCGCTCTGATGACGCACAGCAGTGCCACCGTACGCAGTTGCCACTTTCAATATGGAACCGAACGAAAACTTCCTCGCCTCATTGAATATTTGCAGTGTTAGTTCTCGTGTCGGCGAAACTATGATTACCTGCGAAGTTTATAATATTAACGTAGATAATACTTTATATTAACCACAAGTTGACCCGCCACTTTGTCCTATCTTAACTATGAATATTGAATTCGAATTGTTATAATTGAAAACACCAAACGGAATGTGTTCTAAGAAATTATAAATTATGATGAAAGTTGTACATTTAAACAATTGACAGTTATATCGAACGCTTTATGGTTACATTAGAAAAGTTACAATTGATACACTGACAATAGCAAACACAAAACAAAGAATTATCCAATTTGATGTCCTTCGGAAGTTATGCGTGTACATACATTTTTATTTATATAAGAAGATAGATGTGTATAGTCATCTGTAATTTGTTGGGAACTTGAATTGAAACGCACCCTTTCTTTGGCTAAGTGGTTTACACAAATTTTACATTTACAAAATAAAACAGATACTTACTTGTGGCTGTGCACAACCATTTTCTCCTACAACAAGTTGCTGATTATCTTGCAACAAAGTGTTGATTATGGGTACGAGAAAAGCCGCCTGAAACGTATGAAACAAATAATTTAGATTTTAGAAGTTACCAACAAAGACGTGTACAATACATTTATTTTCAGACACATCCGTTTTTTAACTCCAAATAAATAAGTACTGTCTTTATAGAATTAAGTTATTTCAACAAACTTTGTCTGCACATTTCATGTCTTTACCACATAACAGTAATATAATTCTACTTATTTCTTTAATAAAGTACTTTTTGGCATTTTTAAATCATCATCATCATCTAAAATATGATACTCTTTCAATCAATACTGTATATATTATTCTAATTAAGTCTTTCCCAAAGTGGGCGATAACGCCCCCTTGTGGGCGCTGAAGGCCTAAAGGGGGGGGCGGTAAGGGGCCCAAAGAAAATTCAAATTAGTTCTTAAGTCAATTTGAACCTGATATTAATTAACACTTGTTAAAAATTATCAAATTCACCTCACATTAGATTAGTTTTAAAACATGTTTATTTTTGGTTAATTTTGAATAAAAGATACTCTTAATATTGCAGTTGTATTATTATTGTTCTCTTTGGTAAGAAAGTCTGTTATTGATGTTTTTAAGGTGAAAAAATAGGGGTGGAAGGGGGTGCTATAAAATAACTGATTTTCAAAGTGGGCGTTAGACGAAATAAGTTTGGGAATCTCTGAATTCTAATTAAATCTATATTTCACATGAACTTTTACGTTAACACTTACAGTTTTCCCTGATCCCGTTTGTGCGCAACCCATCAAGTCTCGACCGCCCATAATAATTGGAATGGCATACTTCTGAATTGGCGTCGGCTTCTTATACCCGGATTTTAACACATTGTCAACGACGAATTTCCTAAGGTTGGCTCTTTCGAAACTATCTATAGGCCTAGGTGGGTTCTCGCCAGTAACCTGACAAATAATAATAAAATATTTATTGGTTACCAACTCTAAATATTACATCTTAGTTCAAACTAGGCCGAGCCTGTCTTGAACATTAGTCTCTTCCGATGTCACAAATAAATTGTGTTATTTACTTTATATGTAGGTACATCAAAGTTAGCAATTTAAGTTGATAAAAGTAACAATAAAAATTAACAGTTAACATTAATCTCGTATTAGAAAAAAAACTCGCAAGAACAGATAGCCTTCAATTTGTTGATTAGGAATGCATCCGATACCGATATATCGGCGATACTTTGGGTTTGCCGATACAACGATACATCTGAGAGATTATTTTCCACCGCAGGTTTTATACAGACAGACTTCCGAAATCGGCTTTATCCGTAAAACTTGAGAATGCTCTGTTTTTTAAACAAAAATCTTGTTAATTTTAATTATTAACAGTTATTGATTTTATTTTCATTATTACACTAAATTCTTAATTATAATAGCTAAACCTTGAATCTCATTCAGTCTGTAACTGTTTTTATTTTTTAATAGAAATTAAAAACTTTAACCAAACTTGTGTTTCATATAATATTTTACCTTAATTTAATTTTAATTCAATAAGAGTTTGTATCGGTATCGGTATCAACGATATTTTTATAAGAGTATCGGTATCGTATCAGCAAAAATCGGCATCCCCAGTGTTGATGTATTAGAATATTTTATATTGATGTCCGTTCATGTATTGCTCTTTTTTTAAAACACTTCGTTGCAATGGAGTGCAACGGGCGGCCTTATCGCTAATCAGCGATCTCTTCCAGGCAACCCAGTCTTTTGTTATTGTTTGCATTTAATTTTTTTCAATCTGTGATTTCACAACAGTGTCAATTGTAAACACAATAATAGAAAGTTGATTATAGGTATTATTGTATTTAAAACACTGGACATGTAATCTTTAAGTAGAAATCGTAAGATTAAACGTAAGGCATGTCGTAAAACCACTCATCTCTCGGTTTAATGATAAGTGAGTAACATAAAACAGGCTCTTAATAAAATTAACAATAATAATAGCTGGTTTAAGGGCCAGTTAAGTGTTGTCCTTTATTTAAGTTACCGAAATTAAATAACACTGTTGATAATGAAACCAACGTACTTGATTATGATTAGTTAAATATAATCCAATTGAAATGTATGTTACTGTAATTAAAATTATAGGCAGTCAAAATTCATTCTATTTTACAAAATTATTTTTATATATACCTTAACAGCGATATGGTCGAATTTGTTAAAATTGATTCCAGAACTTATTGAACTGCCAAACATCTCATCTTCATTGTCTGTTGGGTCAGGCGGTATATAGGTGACGGGTTCTGGCTTTTTAACTTCGCCATCGACATCAGCTGGCCCCTCATCTCCGTTCACACGGGAGCCCCCACGGCCTCCTCCCCTGCCTCTACCACGTCCGCGACCCCGATCACCTCTCTCGCCCCTATCTTCTCTGTCGCCATTGTGATAACCACCTGTAAACCCAAAAATAACATCTATTGATGCCAATTCTGATGTCCCAGTACGTGAACTTAGGCTGTGTACAAACCAAAAGTATAGTCAGCCGCCGACCGTGAGCAAGAGTAACGTAGTTTATTATATTTCCATATACCTACATATTAATTTTACGTTCTCACCTAACCGACAATATGTTACGCTATATATAGGCGCTGACGAAAAATACCGTCTAGTTTCACGTTTTCAATGAACTAACAGTGAACAGGCTCACATCCAACGGCTGACCATACGTTTGGTTTAAACACGGCCTTTTAATTAATCTAAAATTCTTTAATTTTAGTTTAGTGATTTCAGAATCGCTATTCATTTATTCCTTCCAAATAAATTTAAAAACCGTATGAGAGGATTTAAATTGATTTTGAACTAAAACTCGTTTAGTTTGTGTACATCAGAATTGGCGTTCATTCTTCAATAAAAAAAAAACTCGATTGCAATACAAAAATGTATAATGTGGAAAATACACGTATTATTTATAATTGATTAAGCCGTTTAGTAGTATCAAACAATAGAACCAACATACTGTACTCAAATCAAAGACAATTACGCAACAGGCGGCTTTACCACTATTAAGCGATCAATTCGAGCCAATCTATATCAAAATCTCACTTATAAAATGTTGATCAACTGAATGAGAAGCATAAATAAACCACTGGAATACTCGAAACAAAACATAGTTTAGTAACAAGTGAATAAAAGCAATGTTCAAACAGATTTTTCGTAACTTTTTATTAAGAGGAAAAACATGTATGTATGTAGAAGTCAGAACATGACAATTAACCAAATCCATCGACCATCTTCCTTAGCGGGAACGTGTGGCGGGAAGGTGACGACAAGTTTATGTGATCAACAATGTCAATCCATAAAAAAAGCATTTCCAGTGTTCCCGGAAACGTTATTTCATTATGCACTATTATATTTTTTTATTTGTAATAAAATATTTAAATTTACTACGTACATATTATGTTTGAAGTGACAAAATGAAACCTTATTCAAAGTTATCACTACATAAACCACTTATCGTAATGTGTTTTGAAACAAATAGTTGAAACACATGTCACCCACTTGAATCTTAATAAAAATGCTATACTAAATAAGTACCTACATGGTAGAAATATCTTACTATTATAAGAAATATAAAGAAAAAATGCATCTTATATTGCAAATGTGACAGTAACTGTTTGTCTACCTAAGCTAGTGAACTGACTCAGGTGAAATTTGTAATAGAGAAAGATTAGATTCATTTAAGTAAAAAAAAAAGTTGAATACAATTTAAACCCAAACTATACCATTGGGTATACCAAATTATACCCAAACAATACAATTATTTAAAGTTAGTAAAAAAATCTCCAACAATCTCACAGGTAATGTTTTTTTGTAAAACTTGTGAGTATAAAAATGAAATTTATGACTTATGGATAACAAATAGTTTTTTATTTTACTCTGTTTTAACATTTGTATAAGGGTGTTTTTGTTGTTTAGTACACAATACACATGTTGTAATTTGCCCTGTTCAAACAATGGCTCTGGTGTGACTAAAATATTTAGTGAAACTATGATAATATATGAATGTATATATTTTATGGTAGACAAACAATTTTGTACTGTCTTTATTTTCAACTAATTTTGTCTCAGGATTGTTTTAATAAAATGACTACTTATTACTAAGGCCCGTTTTCACCGTTTTACCTAAACGCGATCAATTCGACTTAAACTCAGTTTAAGAGTCTAACTGAGATCAAAAATACATTTTGGATTTCACCAACTAAAACTGAACGTAGTTAGGACTTGAACGACGTTCAATATTGAACGCCCGATTTTTGAGAGTTAACTTCATTGAACGCGTTCAAATGTAAGAAACGACTATTCACTTTACCTTGGACCTTGGTAGTTGGTACTGTTTACAAAAATAAATTTCATCTCACATAATTAGTAAAATTAAATTATTTCACAAAATAAAAAGAAATGGAGCGAGCATATTGCATCGGATTTTTTGCATTCAATAATTGAAAAATGATTCTCAATTAATTCGATGAGATACATTTTTTCAGATGCAGTAAATGTAGGATCTCGTTTTCTTTTCATCATTTTGTTCTTTTATATTAATTATTAATGAAAACAACACAAATTACAAATAGGTATCCACGTGAACGGTAAAGAAATTTTGAAAATAATCACACCATAAACTTTCGGGTTGACAACTTTAACGTTATTTCGACAGTGACAATGACAATGACATTGAGCTTTTGCGTTTTTTAAGCGTAAACTTGGTTTACTTGAACGTGATCAAAATTGTACTGGTGAAATCCATTTGACTTTAATCGAGATCAAATGCCATATTTGAACTCGTTTACCTAGAACTGAGTTTAGTTGAACGCGTTTTATGATTCAAACGGTGAAAACGGGCCTAAGAATATTTTTGTAATTGTGTTATAAGTATCATGACAAGCAGGTGTATGGGACACACAAATGATGTTAAAATATAATAAAAATTACCATCTCCATTTTTGTAATCTCCTCGATCACGATTCCCACCTTGGCCACCACGTCCTCCGCGACCTCCCCTCCCGCCGCGCCCGCGACGATCACCAAATCCATTGCTTCCTTTATTCAAATCTAAAGACAAAAAAGTAGATATTTAATAATAAAATCAAAGGATGTAATAGATAATAATATTAAGATACAAAAGGAACATTCTTAATGTAACAAACTGAAAGCTCAAACATATGTACTGATTTTTTGTGACTATGCACAACTTGCAACATGTTTTCATTACACCCTGTGACATGGGACCATACGCACCCTAAAATAGACTTATCAGTTATCTTATTTACTTGAATAATAACCACCCCTGTAGCATAATCATAACTGACATTACAACGCTGGTATGTAATCTACTTTCAAGTTTTGGTTAAAACACAGTTTAGTTGTTATGTGATGAAAAACTTACATCCTCCATCTTGATCTTCTATAAAAGTTGTGAAACCTCTGCCCATTGCTGAAACACTGTGACCCTCATCAACATCACTATATTGGTTATGAACTTGTACAGTTGAAGGCACCACCTGTTTAGAGGGAGCAATTTTTTATCTGATAAATAAATCATAATCATTAGCAATCTAAACTTACACTGAACTGAATCAACAAGAAACAAACAACAAAGTATAAAATGCAGAATAATAGAAAAACTCACCATATCACAAGAATCATCCCAATCGTCATCCATTATCTGCAATATAATCTTTATATTAGTCAAAGTTATCAGAAATATACAAATCCTAACTTTTGTTACCTACCTACAAAATTTGAAAGAATATTGTTCAAGTATTGCCTAAATAGAAAAGTTGTAGTAAGAATTAGCCACGAGTAAATCTAATGACTACTTATCTATCTGGAGTGGGTTACATTATGTAGAACTGGAAACAAATTATGACTACTATTGGATAAATAGCAGTTCGAAAGACCCGGCGTCTGTGATCCAAATCACACGTGCGATTCAAAAACCTGCTTCACAACTATGCTAAAAACTACTATTATCACTTTTGAGACTACTTACAATGAGGTTTTGAAGAAATTATTATTATACAATAAGTGTTGTAGAACTCGTAGAGATACAGTCTTGAATCTGTTGCTTAGCTTAAAATTTAAAAAAGAATGGCGACAGAAAAATTTGATGTTTGCAAATCGCAATTCGGTAGACAAAGGTAGTGTTACCATATTGTTTTTAAGCTCTCCAATAAAAAGACGAATGCAAGACGAACAGCAGGAAAATTATTATCCTAAAATAAAATTGTATTTCAACTTAATGATAAATAAGGCATAGTTTAAATAACAATAGATGAATAAAAAACATATCTTTGTAACCAATAATAATAATAATTTTTGTCTGCCGTCCGTCCGTTCTAATTATTCACCCAACGCCGGATAAGTAAGGACGAGACTTGAGACTGGCATCTGGCAGAGATTTTTGTTAGTAAATAGTTGTTGTTGATTGATGCTAAAAGATGGTTTTCTTATATATTTATTTGGAACATGCTTATTTTATTCAAATATATTTTTAAAACAACCTATGAATAGAAATCTCTGTCAATAATCTGAGATAATAATCAGCTTTTTTAGAATTATTATAACTTTTTATTATCGTTATATTCTTATCTTTATTTATTATTTATCTGTAGTTGTGTGTATTCTGTTTGATCTGTGGTGTTGTCATTAGTTATCACTCATCTGTGTTTTAACTTTCATTTTCCATATATACAATAGTACTCTGTGCTTTCATGTTTGTGCCAGTGGCAAGTGGTGACCTTAAATGGTTTATAAATAAACATTAATATTTAAGATAATTAATTCATTTTTAAATTAGTTGTTATGCTCATGAACAAGATGATTTTTATTTTGATAATATATGATAGCTTCGGAATAATCTATCAGAGATTTTTAAATTGAGCCTTATCAGTAGTGGCGTCTAAGTTTTTTTTGTATTTCAAGTTTACAAAATAAATCATGGCTTCGCACGAGACGGTTAAAGTTGCCGTAGTTGTCGATCCGATGCCTAATATTGTGCCATGTTCAAGTAGTCTAACTGCTGAGGAACTTTGTATACTGCTATGTAAAAAATACCACGTTCCACCATTGACGCGAACCCTATTTGCATTACGGATTAAAGGCACGAACTATTTCCTCAAAGATAACTTCAAAGTTCTCTCCGGTTCAAGAGATTACGAACTTAGAATTAGGTTCAAGGTAAAGTCTGATATTACTTTTTACATGTTATCTTTTATACTTCTACTACCTCCAAATATCAATAAATATTAGTGCTTATATGCTAACTTAGTTATTTAACTGCTTTTTAGGTTCCTCAATTGAGCTTATTGATAAACATTGATATGAACACATATGATTATTATTTTCAACAAGCGAGAAATGATGTTAATGAGAATAGAATACCTGAGATTAAATATCCTGAACACAAGCGAGAACTTCTTGGACTAGGTATAACTGACATGTAAGTGCCTACTTTTTTATAGTAGTATTCTTAGCATAACTTGTTTGTTGTTGGGCTTACTGCAAATTTCAAGATATTTCAATATCATATACATTGGGTCTGGTAAAATAATTAAAATAAATATTTATTTCCATGCAATTTATTTTTCCTGAATGTTTTCTTGCTGTTATATTGAAACAAATAGTTTGCAATTAGTGTTATGTTTTAAAATAACACATAATGGATATGAAATAAAAAAATTCATAAGTTGAATAGCAAGCATTACATAATACATAATATGTGTAGCATTAAACATGGAGCAAATACCCAATAGAGTAGTAATACGGGTGAATTAATTCTGCTATATATCTGTCTTTAACAACATACAATGAATGTGACTAATGCTGTGACAGTTAAACAGATGGAATCTCATTTTATCGGTAAATAATCAAAATTCATTCATTTTGTGTAATTCCCCTCCATTTTACCACGGCTCAAGTTAAATTAGTCAATTTACGTCGGTTGAAATAAATCTATGCATCTCACTTTATCTCATAAATGTAATTGTAATATACCATGTTTTTTTATATTTTAAATTTAAATTTAGATTTTCATAGGGTTGTACCATAAATATTGATTCTTATAATTGCAGTGTATAAGTTATTATTTTTATTTTTTTATTTTTTTAAGCATTTAAGCATGCAGTCGAAATACAAATTATTATTTGTAAAAAGTGAAGTACCTAATGCTAGGTGTGTTATTTCAAAAAAGTAGTGATACTTCATTTTTTTTTAAATTTTGTTTCAAATTAAATTATTTGGTTCAAATATTTTCTCAAACATTATTTTGTATAGTATATGGAAAAATATATGAATCAATTATCAAGACAGACATGTTTAAAAACTATTGTCGCTGCTGATTTACAAATTATGTTTTTAATATTGCTTAATTTCTAGCTATCATCTCAATTAAATAACCAATGTCTATTATTTAATATATAAAAATGTATATTTTTTGTTTTAGAAAAATGACACCGTGTTTTTGGGTTGTCATAGTTACTGCTGTCGGATTTGGTTGAATTGTTTTCTAACGAAGTCTGTGAAATGTCTGTGTAGGACTTTTGGACATTGTAGGTAGTTTTCATAAAGTGACAATCTGTGATTTATTTTCAGGATGCGTGTCATATTAGAAGAAAATCTTCAACTTAATGAAGTTGTTAGAAATTACAAGAAGTATATACCTAAAGTTGTTGTAAAGAGTCATGGACCATTTTTAAAAAAACATGCATATGATTGCCTTCCAAAGTTGAGTTCTGCAGGCCACAGTGTAAAGTAAGTCCTAAAAAAGGCTTCAGAATACATTACATTAGTTAAGTGTAATTTCGAGGTTTAGTAAGTAATTATTTGGTTTCCAAGTTTCCAAATTTGTTCAATGAGTCCATATAATAAAAGACTAGTTGTTATATACTTGCCTCTTGGTTCATTTAATTTAAATTAAAAATCCATTGCATTTCAAATTATTCAGAAAATTACATTATATATAACATCACATAGTACTGCATTTACAACACGCCTTTGGGAAAGATCATCATGCAGCATTCAGAAATATTTTATTTTGTTATTTGATCAACTATAGTTTAATTTTTAAATTATTTACAGCTACGTGAAGAACTTGTATCTACAGCAGCTTTATGGGCTTGCTCCAAACTATTTGGCTGAGGAATATAGAGGTGTAATATGGCAAAATGGTACAGAGAGCATACCTGTTAAGGTGGTGGTTGCGCCATTTCACCCACACCAGTCAGGAATTCGAATTTACGACACACTGAAAAGAGATGTAATTAATTATTATTTTATTTCAGCCTAGACATTATATAATCGTCCAAAACTGATTAAAATCTCAGTAGCACACTAGACTTTCAACTTAGAATTGATTGAGTAAATTTTTTTTGTTGTATAAAGTAACCACCTCTGTGACTTAGGTGCAAATCCCAGGTAAACACAGAAGAAAGATCACCTTATTGTCTGACCCACTAGAGGTTACAGGATTTTATACACTTGTGTGAACTAAATTTTCTCAGTCTAATATAATCATAAAAACTTAAAACAAGCTTTCTGTAGTTAAAGTATCTTTAGTCACTCTGTTAATTACGAATTGATAAGCTGTAATTAATTCTTACGAATTATATAGTTAGCATAGACTTTTATTTGACCGCCTCCTTGGTCTAGTGGTAAGCGCGTAAGCGTTACAACCGAGAGGTCTTGGGTTCGATTCCCGGTGGAGATAAAAAAAAACTCGGTCTGGCAGGACATAGAAGGCTGATCACCTACTTGCCCCTAAAGAAACAATCGATCAGTGAAACAGATGTGAAATGCATCTGCCCATACCCCACTAGGGGACACGGGACATCACTTTCATAGACTTTTATTTAATTTAATGTCTTTTTTGCGTATTAAAATAAAAATTGATGATTTGCAGTGGTTTCATGCATGCACGATAGAAGAGCTGATATATCTCACGAGGAGTAGTGATCATTGCTTGGAAGTATCGCGACGCGGGACACCATTGTTCCTTAAGTTCCATTGCGAAGAACAACTGTCTTCATTTATATCTGTGTGTGATGGTTACTACAGGTAAGCATTGATCATTTTAATTTAAACCAGCAGTTCTTGGGTAGAGTTAAATCATTAGTATGCATAAACCATTGAAGGGAAAGCATTAACTTTTAAAACATCATGTATATTTATTTTTATTCAATGACGGCTGTATTATGCCTACAATTTTTGAATAAATTTCAATTGAATAGATGGGGTATATGTTGAACTGTGTTTTTGGATCAAACTTTGTATTTGAATTAGATTAGATTTTTCATATTAAGTATAATTATATCACACAAGGATTATAAACAAATATTGAATATAACCTCCACCATGGCTGTGTGTGTGGTTTATCTGCCTGAATCCCGGTGTGACTTTCTGTAAAGGAAATGATTAGTGAAACAGACACAGAATATATCTGCCCCAAGTCCTCTGTGTATACACATACATACAAGGAGTATGTTTGTGTATAAATTAAATGTTATACACAAAATGAATTTTATCTTTAAATCGGAGACCTTATTGCCGTAAAGTTAACAATTAAAAAGAAAAAAAAAATGTTTCAAAAACGTTGATACTGTTATTCATTTGATAGAGCATGATGATAGATGACTTACATGTCATGAAAATAATCTAAAAATAACACATACTGTTATTTTATTACCAGGTTAATCGTGAAATGGACATTCAATCTATCCAAAGATGATGAAACACCGTCACTCAAGGAGTTACAAAGAATTAAATGTCATGGCCCAGTTGGGTAAGATATTTTACAACATAAATTTTTATTCACCTACTCTTAGGAAGTTCGGTAGTGTTTATATTGAATTATTATTTTTGTCTTTTGCAGAGGTGCTTTTTCGTATAGGAAACTGGAAGAAAAACGTGGGAAAAAATACGGTTGTTTTATCTTACGGCAGTGTCAGGATGATTACAATGTTTACTATCTAGATGTATGTACAAAAAATAGGTAAGAACAAACGCATTTCGGTATGCGACTTATCTATATAAGACTATTTTAAAGAAAATATGTGCAATATTTATTAAAAGTTGCTTAATATGTTTCTATCGGCTTGTTTCGCTAGGTTCTATCTTATTGATAACATTAATTCTTTACTTAAAATGCTATACGAACATCTTCAACGATTGATCTCAGATCGCCATCTCTAGAATTGATAGAATGAGTTTGAATATGGGAATAAAAATTCTGTTTTACATGTTTTTGTGCAATATTTTTATCTTTGGAAAAATGCTCAACGGGCTTCGAAGGGCTTAATTTTTTAGCAACATTCATTGTTCATTTTTATTTACATTATATCACATAGAACATTAAAAAATTTAATTATTTATATCTTTTAACTTATATCACATAGAACATTAAAGCTTAGTTGTTCTAAGAAAAGTTGATACAATATTTGGTCAGAAATGCAAGCAATTTACATTAAAATGTAAGATACTTATGTAGACAATTTTTTTAATTTATTGTTTATTTTAATTTTAATTGCAGCACAACAGAAACATATTTATTGGATTTCATAGGCGACGGCTACGTGTTCAACAAAGAAAAGTATTTCAGTATCGAGAGACTGATAAGTTGTCATCAGAACCCCGAGGGAAGAATATTTCTCAACGAATGTATACCACCTTCGGAATATGGTAAATATTAATAATGATGATAGATGATAAAGAAGCTTGGGAATAAACTTGCTCTAATTCTTTCTTTATAAAACCAAATATTATAATTTTTAGAATAATTTAAAAAAAAACTTCATTAAGACGATTCAAAATTATCAAATATGATTATCTCAGTGACTTGAACGCAGCACAATTTTACTTTCTCAGTAATTTAGCCATACACGCATTTCATCAAATTTCTCTTAACATCTTAAGAATTTTAAAAAATAAATTAAAGGTTTTATGAATTTATTAAGCATCTTAAATTCAAACATCGTGTAAATTTTACTTTGATTTTGCGTCTTAACATAGTTTATTAAAAATTCTATGATTTTTAGATAAGTCACAGTTGCTTCTATGTGGAGAGCCGGTGAAGAAAGGAGTGAGGATAGATCAGACTGAGTTACAAGACATCCTCAAGGACAACAGAAGCCCTCGTTGCCTTCCCAACAAAGACATTTTACTTTATACAGGTAACTCGTCTAAGTACACAATGTTCACCTGATAGTTATTTTGTTGTTTATTCTTTTATTTTTCAAGGTTAAGAGGATTCTTCTTTTATTGTTAGCTGGTTATTTTTATAAATACTTCATATTCATCAAAATCTTATTTTTTATTGAATTTCGATTCCATTTTCATAGTTTACACTTCATGTTTATTTCTCATCTATTTTTTATATATTATTGTTTAATTCATGTTAAAACTAAATTGAAAAAAATTCAGGATCAGAAAAGGTCGGCTCCGAGAATATAACTGCAACGTACAAGGCATTGTGGAGGTTGGATGAGACAAGGAAAGTGCAAGTCGCCTTTAAAACGCTACTAAGGGATAGGGCTAATGATTATTTAAAGGTATTTATATCTTTTAACTTAATAAACATTGTAGCACACGGTTGACCAGAAACAGGAACCTGTTTTATGCTCCTATGTCCCGTCTGTCCGTCACTTTCAATGCTCCGGTCAACATTATGTCGATTGTATAACTTAATTGACAATTTGAATGATAACATAGATATATTTCATGACTCCATAACTGTCTGTCGTCGCCAGGCGATGGCTGCTTTGCGCGGTCTTAAAAATAAGTAATTTTTATTTCTTGGTTCTTCTTTTTATTTTACAATTTAAGGTCAACCTTAAAGTAGAACATAAAATCAATTTTATGTTCAGTTAGACTTTTAAGCACCCATGTCATTTCCTATGTGTTTAAAAAATAGTATGCCCATTGTTTATGTTTTTTGTTTAGTTCAATGTTAGCATTTAGGATGTTTTGGTGCTAAATACAAAATAAATAAATAAATTGCTGCATTTATCGCGATAAGAATATTCTACGTTAATAAGTTGACTCGATTTCGTAGTTAAATAGGTCATGCAACGTCCAGTGTTGCCCAGGTCGTAGTATGATCATATTGCCCGTAAAGAAAGTGCGTGAGATAAAGCAAATGATCGTAAAACAGACACAATGTGACCATGCTATGCATATATATGCATATCTCCAATATTATATAAGTGGATTTAATCGTAAATTTTCTGGTAGAAAGATTGTATTAATAATATTTTTTCAGGATTTTGTAGAATTAGCAAGTAAATGGGCGTGCGTACAGTCTAGTTCGATTGTCCGATTATACGGGGTTACACTTAGCTCTCCCACCGCGCTTGTTCTCGAGTATCTGCCCTTTGGACCATTTGATGTCTATTTAAGGTAAGACAAAAAGTACACGTTGAATTGATAACTTTCTTTTTGGTTCTTTTTGAAGTTTGCTTAAAAACATTCGCCATGAAGTCCCCAAGGCAGACTGTTTTGCTATGTTGTGGTTGTTTCACTGACCATTGTTTCTAGGTTAAACCTTTAAGACTACTTAACCGAAACATTTTTTGTTTTAACGGAATTCGAACCCTGAATCGATGGAGCATATAATAATTTACATACCTTATACCATAGACATTCATTAATTTTAATATTTTTAACAACCAATGAGTTTATTAAACCGCCTCATTGGTCTAGTGGTAAGCGCGTAAGCGTTTCAATCGAGAGGTTCTGGGTTCAATTCCCGGTGGAGATAAAAAAAACAAAAACGGTCTGGAAGGGCATAGAAGGCTGATCACCTACTTGCCCCTAAAGAAAACATCGATCAGTGAAACAGATGAGAAATGCATCTGCCCTATACCCCACTAGGGGACACGGGACTTCACGATGAGTTTATATTTTCAGAGAAAACGAAGAAAGAGTAAAACCTCTCCACCTTAAAAAGGTAGCCGCTGGTCTTGCGAGAGCTCTTTGGGATTTGTCGGAAGCGAGCGTGGTCCATGGAGACATCAGATGCAGGCGGTTATTACTTGCGTCGCACCAGGCTGACAGGATTAGTGTGAAGCTGTCTGGACCGACAATAAGGCAGTATACGCCTCACGAGTTAGTATTTTAATATAATCAGACTTTATAAATTGTTTTTGCATACAGGTTTTAGAAAAAAAAAACATTTCCACGTAATTTTAGTAATATTTTTATAAAGAAGTGAGTTGGTGATGAGTCCTTTGTGTTCACCAAATTGAATTATATTATTGTTTGATAAACTAGAATCCTCATCATCACGTTTATTTGACCCAGAGAAGCAAAAACTGACTCTGTTTCGGCAAATTGTATTTTGTTATTGGAATTTATTATTGGCTTATAGACTTTAGAAAAATATAAACTTGGTATTAAAATACTAATTTGTATGATAAAATTATGCTTACAGTGTACACTGGATACCTGTGGATTTCTTTGCCGATATGAGCTTAGCAAAAAGGTCGGTTGTGTGCGATATATGGGCCTTCGCTACAACTCTCTGGGAAGTGTTTTCGTATGGACAATCGCCAACGCATACAAATCCTGTCTTAACGGCTAGAGTGAGTTATTTTATTAACTGAATTTAATTAAGTAAATATTATATTTGTTTAAGTAATTTAATATTTAAACGCCTTTACGCGTTTTCGTGTTGCGCTGGAGGTCCTGCGTTCGAATCCCGGGGGACTAATAAATGTTCAGGTTGGGTAGGCACAGAAGGCTGATCACCTACTTGCTTGTAAAAAGAATGATCAGTAAAACAGACTCAGCAATGTGTCTGCCACATGCCTCACTAGGAGTTACGGTAATTCACTTTTTTAATTTGATATTTTATATTTAAAGATCCTTCGTTTATCTTTATTTGAAATTGACGTGTATGACTTAAGCTGTTAAAAATTCGATTCTAATGTCATCTGTTGAAAGAGTCTGTAATTATCATGCGTAGAGTATAGAAAGGATACCTTCACCTTTATTGAGAAAAAAGTTCTTGTCGTCCGAGTAACTTTGTGTATTTATTTGATATTCCAATAATATCTGGCTCTGGTATTTCGGAGCTTGGCTGGAAGAAATACAAAAAATATTACTTGTTTTAGGTAAAGTATATGAGTTTTATTTATTTGTGTAAATGAGATATTTTTTGTGTAGAGCTACGAAATGGGCGATAGATTACTGCGCCCGGCGCGTTGTCCCACCGAAGTGTGGGCTTTGATGCGTCAGTGTTGGCAGAGCGAACCACTGCGACCGCAGGAAATCATGCGAGATATGAACCATATGTTGCACAGAGGTATCTTCCTGTTTCATATAATCATTTACACAGGAAACGCATTTCCTTCACAAACACTTTCTACATTTTTCTATAATTATTATGCTAGTTTCGAATTAGACGAATCCAACAAAACGAGAGATCATTAAAATCGGTCTAGCGGTTCTTGAGTAAATAAATTGGGTAAATAACCCGACTTTGTTTTTAATATATAGATTAGTGATTTTGTTTTGTATGAAACATGTATTTTTGCAGAATATGTGCCTATACATGATTATGAAGAGCCAAAGATTTCTCTTGACCATTTAGAACATCATGATACAGTCTCAAGTAAGTTAACATTTATGTAGATAGCTGAAGAATATTTCTAAGAAAACCCAAAATGTAATTGATTGAATATTTCATAACAATGCACAGTAAGAAATTGTACATGTCTATTATTGAAAGCGAGTAAACATAATGAAGTTCAGAATTTTGATTTTTCTGCAGTCTGCTACGTCGCGACGATATTTAATGCGTTTTTTCTCGAAATGTTAAAAATTTGTTATCGGACCTCACTTTTTACATCTCGGGCATCATAATATGTCATCGTGCTGACGCGACTGAGACTGGGATTTATAAAAAAGTATATTTTGATAAAAATTTAAAACTAAGAAATGCTTACAGGCGATAGGTTTATTCCCAGCGAGTTGAGTGATGCGGGCAGTAATAAATCATTACTGTCAGTGGAAAGCAGTCTCAACTCTATGAACGGAACCATGTCAGATCAATATGATAATATGGTAAGGTTTGTTTGGGATAAACAACTTTATGATATAAATACCGCTTGTTAATAAAGTATGCAAGATATTTTATAATAATTACATAAATTTCGATTAAACTAGTTCTCAGACTGTCATCCATCAAAGCTATACAAAAAGCAACAAAGCTCTATTGTCTTATTAGACTTATGTCAGTAAATTATCTTTATTATCCTGATTTGTAGTTATACGTGTATAATCAGTTTAAAATCGATCATCATGACCAAAGAGTGGGGTAAGCTAGGAAGTAATAAAATCGAAATTTCCAGTTCGGAGACAACAAGAGCGCGAACTCGTTTGAGCATAATGTAAACGCAATGGCGTACGCTTTACGCAACGAATCGTTGTCGACGTGTGGGCGAAGTAGTCGCAGTAGCGTATTTGGTCTGGGACTTGGAATCGAGAGTGCGGACGAGTTCGCCTGTTCTGCCCCAAGACTAATGGAGTCCATAGTGTCGCAGGGGAAGACATATCTTGTCACTATTACTAAGAAGATCGGAAGCGTAAGTGGATTCCCTTCCGTTGTCCACCCGGGCTTCTCATGGGTTTAGTAATTAAGAAATTGAGAAAAAATTGCCCTCGCAGTCCGATTTTAATCACTAATTTTTTTACTTTTACTACACACACAGTTTTATTTCAAATATATTTATTATTAAAAGAATCTAAAGGATAATACTTACCTAGTGTACATTAAGCTGATTCTAGGTTTATATTAAAATGCAATACAAAATGTTATATATATAAAAAAAAATTAAAACTACTAGCTTCATTTAAATATGCATTTTGATCTGGCAAAGGCCAGATTCAGATCCAGATCTGGCCTCTGATTATGAGGAATAACTTAGTTTTTATATATAAAAAAAGGATGAGTGTTCCGTACAAAAAATGAATACTGTATTATACACTAGCTTGTAACGACTTATAATATCGTAGGGAAATTATGGGCACGTCTTCAAAGGATGGATGGAGCGTGACAACCAAGAATCTCAAAGGAAAGAAGTCGCCGTTAAAAAGTTGACCAGGCAGGAATCAGAAAGGAATGGTACTTTGTACGAAGACTTCAAAAACGAATTGGAAATTATGAAGGTAAGAAAGTTATAATAAAAATATTACGTAATTTACATCAGACGTAACCAATCTTGATAAACTTTGACATAGAGTTGAGATGACTATTTCCTTAGTTACTAATTATGTATATTGTATACGAATTGCTGCCATTGACGGCACAAGTTTATGAAGTTTTGGTAAGAGAAACATAATAAATACTGAATTGGGGAATGTTTTATTTTAAGTTGGCTAATACAAATGATGTTACATTTCAGTCCCTACAACATATAAATATAGTTGAGATCCTTGGGTATTCATGGGACCATGGGTCAGACGTTCTCATAGTTATGGAGTACCTTGAAGAAGGTTCTCTCAACTACTACCTCAAGTTCCAAGGCGATAAGTTGCGGCTTTCGCATCTGCTCAAGTATTGCAAGGATATTGCCACTGTACGTATAAAACAATATTTAAATGAAATTTGCTGTTAATATCACTAAATATTATAACACAAAATCCTCTGCGAGATTAGGTTCTGCAACTCATACAGAGTGGTTTGCCAGTATCAGTGAAGTTCACTTAACTTGTAACACTAACAAGTGAAATTAAAATCCCCTTATATTTAAATTTCAAATCAGATTTGCTAAACCGATTTTTATAATATTTAAAAAACTTTTGACCCAGACACCTCTAAAAAATATATATATCCGTTTGGGAGCAATTATGACGGTCCTCATATCATCAGTCATCCTTAATTTTTTCAGGGCATGGACCATGTGTCGGCTAAAAACGTGGTACATCGTGATCTCGCGACTCGAAATATCCTCGTAGTTAACAAGTACCATGTGAAGATATCAGATTTTGGCCTTGCGAGGATTATTCCTAAGGAAGAAAATGCATATAGAATAAAGACTGAACGATTATTGCCCATTAATTGGTACGTATTCAGCATTAGCGGTCTAAGGCCGAGTTTCATAGACCGCACTATGACTTAAGTTATGTGAAAGTGCATTTTCAACCAATAATTCAGAAATTATCAATCTTCAGATAACTTCAACTTCATCAACATCAAAAAAGTTTGCGTTCACTTGGATAAGTTGAGAGATTTTGTTCTTGTTTCGAAATATAATTAATGAATGAATTATTTATCGCTTTAACATTTAAAAACAGTATTTGAATAAGAAAATCTGAAACAAAGAACACAACGTAATAAATTATGTTTAAACATTTAAAGCAGTTAAAAAATCTCATCTTCCAAGTTAACGCAAACTTTATTTGATGTGTGTTTGGTTTGCGGATCATATAATATAAAAGTGAAAAAAATGTATTTTTAAAATATAATTGACCGGTTTTTAATTTCCCTGATTAGCTATAATATTGTGAACGATCACGCGGACGAAAACTTATTTGTTTATAAACAGTCGTTAACATTTTCCCCTTATAAACATTGTTCCACTATAGTCAAATGCTTTTATATCTTGCCAACGTAAAATGTTGCTGCAGAAGTCCACAACACAGTGACCGCATTTAATTAAATATATTGGTGAAAGTTAATTTTTGTGTGTGTCAAGGTATGCACCCGAATCTGCTGTGGAGCCGTGGCATTTCTCAACAAAAAGTGATGTGTGGTCATACGGCGTGACGGCCTGGGAGATTTTGACACGTGCTCGCCTGGAAGTGCCAAAGTTTGACGTTCAACGACCGCGTGAGAGAGCGTCTTGGTATGTATTTTTGATTCATAAATTACTTAATGTTATATTGATAAATTCCACTTCGACTTATTTGATAGTTCTGCAGCATAGTTGAAAAAATATTTATGAATTTTAAAAAGAGGTAATCTTTGTCATTAAACCAGCTAGGATTGTGACCAAACATTAAAAATCAATCGAATCAAAAATCTACTCATTTTTTTGAACTCAAAATCATGAAACGCACAAATATCTGCCCCATTATTGGTTATATAACCTACTAACGTATTGTAAGTTAGTAGATTAGTTGGTATCTTATCTTATCATCAGGGGTTCCCTGACGGGATGCACGTCGAACCTTTAGGTCCTTTTGTACTTAAAATTAAGATTTAATTAATTAAGATTAGTTGTTAAAAATGGTTCCTTGTTTACAGTTTTCAAATCCCAGATGGATGCCCATCAGAGATATTTCGTCATTTGATGAAGGATTGTTGGGTGTTGGACCCAAAAATGAGACCAAAATTCATTGACCTCGTGCACATGTGTAAGCGGTTTATGGAAGAATACAAGTGAAAGGGCCAATTATTTATTTCTCAGACAAAAGTCGCGGATGTACACGCGCGAGCGTATACGTAAAATTAGACCTTTGCGGGGTCAAATTCATAGCATAAAACTTTTCTAGGTCTTGGGCCGAATTGCAAACCGCAATTCAACTTTAATGTAACTCAAATGATTCGTAAATCTATCTTTTCACCTAGATAAGCTACTTTCTGTCTCTTGTATACTATTTCTATGACTATTTTCTGCAGATAACTTCAATTCTAAGAAATTTTTATGAATTTAAAAAAAATGATTAATCTTTAGCATCTTTTGGAAAGATTGACTTAGAACTGCGTGGATCGCAATTTCGCTTTACTTTTATGTAAAAAAAGCTTTCGAACCTTTGGTAATTGAAGCATAACTTGCAATAGAAGTAAAGCCAATATGAATTTTTCCTACATTCTTTTTTCTTTTAAGAGCATATAAGTGAGGATGAGATCTAACATTCCTCTTTAATGTTCGATTTGTCTATTCTAAAAGTTCTCTTTATATTTCTATATCAACTTCGATTTTTTACATAGTGCTCAAGACGGCATTGTGAAATATGTTTTTAGTATGTTCTAAGATTTTTAAAGCGCTTTTATAAAGTTCGTTTTTGATGTTTATGCTATTTTAAGTAAAGAGTTGTCCTGCTTTTAAAATAAATAAAGCAGCTGGCAACAAAAACGCTATGAATTAGATTTTATTTAGTGATCTCGAATGAAAGATGCATGCAATATAAAATTACATGTAGCTTTCTTGTAATTAATTATTCGTAAAGGCTCATTGAGACATTTTATATATTATTATTAGTAGAAAAATGTGCTGAATAATCGAGAATATGTTAAATTATGTACATCTATTGTCCTTTTAGAGATGTAACTTAAAAATATTACTTTTTTAGACTTTATAGTTAAAAATCTTTTAAAATAAGTAAAATCAATCTATGGGCTAATTTCAAAGATCAATCGGTCCGCGTTGTTATGTTTTCGTAGCAAAGTTGAAGTCTATGAATCTGTGAATGAAGTAACTTTTGACATAAGTTGGATGTACGGCCGTAAAATGACAGCAATAAATTTAGTTACAAACTAAATAATTAAAGCTTTCTAGAATTTTGGTGTTATTAATCTCAGGGAATGAAATAATCTTATCCAAGCACCTAAGCGTAATGCAGTATGTTACTGAAGTTGTGATTATTTTAAAATAGCTTATTAGGAAATCTCATTCGGTTAACTTGAATGGTTATTTGATTGTTCCTTGATGCATTTGACGTGAAGCTGTTGGTGTGTTTGCAAATACCTCTGCATATTCTTTATCGTTATTTAACTATAGTCAATGTTTAATCTTTGATCATTGATAAAAGCCGAACAGCTTATAAGGGATTAAGGATAAATTGGTTACATTATATTGTAAATATAGCTTTTTATATTAATATCGGCAGTTTTTATGTCTACTTTGTGCCGGAAGATCTCGCGCATAGTAGTCGTGTGGACAATACATATGTTCAAATAACGCCTATTAACTGATTTTGTGGTGACGTTGTGGCCAGTTTTGGCCTTCGTCGACCGCCAGTGTGGCGTTCTAGTAGCCCGTGAAATTCTACTCTCGCATTGGGACTTTAAGATCCACCGATAACCTTTCTACCCGTATGGTTTTTATCCGATGCGCTATACAGGTGACACAATTCGATTGTAATTTGTTCTCCACCTTCCTTTGTTGCGCCAAAAATCTTTTTGAGATTTTCGTTTTAGGTCTAGGTGCAATATGTATAAGATATGTGCTTTTTTATGGTGCGATATTCAATAACTTTTACTTGCCGATGAAACGATGTTTTAATTAAATTTTTATTCGAAAATATTTAGTTAGTAAGAAAATCAGAGGTTTAATTGTGTAATTTTAAAGATTAGAGGTACACATAACAAAATGAAATGATGTTAATTATATGAACTTTTATAAATGTAAATATTTTCAGAATATACTTAGTAAGGTTGAAACCAAAGATATTAAACTTTTGTTATATTCAGACGTTTCTAATATGTATTGTTGTGAGATATATGCATTTGTGACCTTTGATATTAGAATTCGTTTCTTATTATGTTAATCGATGTACAAATATTTTTATTTGGAATGTTATGACCTATGATATAATATGGCGTAAGACTGACACGGTGTGATGACACAATCTAATGGCCTTAATATTTTATATATAATGAATGCGCTTATAAAGAATTAAGTGTTTAAGTTAAGCATTTAATTGAAAAGATGTGATGTCGCGTTTGCTCAGAATAAATTGCAATAGACCGAGTGACTCACTACTTTATCAAATAAATACTGTTTCTGTTATACATACAATCTTAGTTCATAGCTTTAAATTTATCTATTATGAATGAGACAGACAGATGGTCTCGTCTTTTTCTACAGAATGGTAAATATTTTCGAGCTTTGGCCAATTTGAAGAGACTTAACGGACTCATTTATCTATTTTAGTTGTTGCTGTAATGTGGTATATTAATTGACGCTGGCCATAGACGGACCGCATGTTGCAGCCGAGACTGACTGCTCTAAGCGGTCTGCAGTTTCCATACTAAATTCATATCCGCAATACACGGACCTCTCGAGCAGTTCCTGAGAGGTCGGAGCAATCGCTCTGCGGTCGAGTTTCGCCGTGCGGTCGACTGCTTAGAGCCGGACCCACCATACACGGACCGCTACAAGCACCGCTCATTTTGGCATCTGTCCGTTGTATTTTATGGCTTAAAATACTAATTCATCAAATGAAACCACGGACATTCTAAAGTAGTTGATTTAGCGTCTTCTCTCAGCTGGGGATACAAAGTATGAAATATTCCATGCTGTTCGCTTGATTGTAGTATTGGACGCAACGCTTGCGTAATAGTAATACAAGAAGTTTCTTCATTGAAATCCATCTTGTAAATGAACTCTCATCAGTATTATTTTGCGGTCTGTCTATGGCCAGTCATAGCCAGTTTCTAATTAGAAGCTACGTTCACAATTTTCTTTAATAATTAATTATACATGTTTTCCCTGTTTTTGATTATCTGTTCTTTTCTATCTGTTTATTTTTAATCTTAAATCAGTCAATTGAAAAAAATATTTTTATATACAAAATGAATTATGTGATTATTGCATATTACAATTAATTGTCCCGATTTCTTCGAAATAGTTACCAATAATCAGTGGTTGGCCATTATATTTTGTGTATAAACGTATCACTTATGCTTTTTGCTATTGAATTTTCAAAATTTAGTTGTATTATAGTTCCATACTTTCGGCACTATGTCAATATACGTCAATTGTAAAAATGTAGTAGATTTTACAATTATTATAGAAATACGTTTTATTATTAATCGGTCGGGTTTTTAGAAATAAAAATATACGCAATGATTTACAATTAATTGTCTTGATGTTATTATACTCGGAATGTACGTAAATATTATGTACCTTTGTTTTTGTTTAAGGTTATATTGAGGTATATTTTCTATTACTCTAAATATATACCCGATGTTTTGCCATGAATTTTAAAATATTAAAATAATTGGAAAATATTATTGCATTTTATTTTAAGGCCCTCAAATAAATTGTATAGCCTGTTATTTAGTAAGTGTATAATTTATTGCTTTTAGAAAACAAAAATACACAGAACACCAGTATGATTTTACGAATCGAATTGCTCATACATTAAGTAAAAGAATTTAGTAAAATATTCACGATCTTTTCTCCAGAATTGATCTTAGGAAGATATACATATGTTGTAGGTAGATTTAAGTCTATTTATCAATAGTAAAGAAATAGACTTTAGTATGCTAATGGCATAAATGGTCTTTGCTAATAACGTGCAAGATAACTCTCTGAAGATTAATTGGAAGTTGAGGGAATTGTATTGTATTTATTATACGTAGCAACACTACGTATAATAAATACACCTTTAATCACAATATAAGTGTATATTATTATAACACACACGTTTTCGACCCATAAATATTTTCTTACAAACTTTTATGATACAAGGTAGCACTGATTTAATAAACATAACTTTGGGTGCATACTGAGCCTATTGTATATCTATTGCTGTTAAAGTCATAGCTTCATAAACGTAATAAAATGTATGATAAACGAGTTGGATAGTTACCTAGATATTTGTGTCTTGAGCTTGTTGCAAAGCAAGATATTTCTATACAAAATATGTATATTAACTCCAACAAACTGCTAAAACTATTGTAAAGTTGGGTAACAGTAAGTTTAGCCTCTTGTCGAAGTTATGTGAGATCAAAGAAGTCATGTTAGGATTGATGGCATTGCAAGCTGCATTGATATTATTATTACTTTTTTTGTAAATTAAGTTGGAAAAATGAATTCATAAATTGATAAATGAGGCCATATCAGTGTCTGTTTCACTGATTGGTAGTTCTTTCACAGAAAAGTTCTGATCAAACTTCTGTGTCTGTCTAGCCTAAATTAGTAGGTACGTACGCCGTAGGTAGGTACGTTCGTTTCTGGAAGGTCCCTATGTGTTAACTGTCCTGAAATATCTCTGAAGGCACCTGATTTCTCATGATGGTGGTGCGTAGATGAAGCGTAAGATCTCTAGACAATGTCAAAGGATCAAGCCGATTGGAAAGGAAATTCTTTGTCAAATGCGGTCAAGAAGAACTCCGTACTCCATAAGGGGTGCTTCAGTTGACAAAACAACACGTAAATTTTCAAGCAACAAACAAATAGTATTTCTTCACAATTTCGCCTTGGTGGGCATATAAAATGCCTATGTCATTCCGAAACAGTTTAACATCCCCTAAGTGAAAGAATTTAAAAATTCTATCCAGCCATTTCTAAATTTCTTCATTACAAAGATATAGTTCTTTTTTGTTTATATAAAAATAATAAAAAAAATTAAAAAAAAAACAATAGCTACAAATATTAAACAATAGCCATCCAGAATAATATTAAGAGCTATATAAAAATAAGGTCCCTGGTATACTTCCGTTTTTTGCACCGGACAATGGACTTAAACTAGTTTTCATGGAATCAATTGAAGGAACGCTTCGGCTCAATTAATCATTCACCAAATAGTTTAATAATAACTTACGTAAAAGTTCCGAATGATACCTACGTTTTACCTTTTACTTATTATTTCGTTAAAAAGTATTTCGATTAGAACTACTAGAAATACTGAAATTTGGAAAATTAAAAGTCGATAAGTCGTTTTGGAGGTGAGGTATAAATTATGGGAAAATAATGAATTATGGACAGATTGGTGGAGCACTGTGCCCGCCACCGCCAGTCACAAATATTGACCGAAGGCCCGAACGTTTCAGCCCACCTGCGTTCACGTTAATTAATAATTGTCTGAAAATGTTTACCCTCGATAAAATGTCAAGTGATTATTAATAGCCCGTTTATACAATTTACTACTTGGAGGTACTATACTTGGCTATATAGTTACTACGTGAGGTGGCTTCTTAAAACACTACTGAAGCGAATCAAGATAACTTGTGATTTAATAAATAATGCATTTCATGCAATGACGTATACGAGTCCTTTTTCTCGAAATACTATCCTGATGGTTGTGGGAAATTAATAAACATTTGCTTATAAAAACTATTAATTATAAACACTTAGAGATACTTACACAAAATCATAAAGAATTAGTATATAGTATTGGTTATATGAATACGATATCTGCTTTTTGTAATAAATACATTTTTTCGTTGCCTTTCATATAACTACAATCATGCTGACGGTGCGAAATAGCGGTGGTGTCCTATAAATGACTTATGTGACCCACAGTCGTGCAATGCGAGGTAAGTTTGCAAGTGAATCCGATTAGATTGTGTGAATCCGATAGATGTTGAGATTTGGAGAATACGCGGATAATTCAGCAGCACCTGTCTTCAATTTATAAAGTCTAGTGTAGCCTATGTAAATATGTGTTTTTTATAATCCCAACTTCTATTAATTAAGATCATAATATCAATATAATTTCAAAACTAATCTGTTCGTTGCTAATACCTACGTCCGTTGAAATAGAATTATTTCACTTGACTGAATATAGTTTCAGAATCATTTAGGACGTCTGAATTCAGTGAGGTGGAATAAGCGCTTAAGTCATATATGTACTTGCAATAATATAATATCTTATAATATTCATTACATCTTGACTAGAAATACTTAAATCTAGACATTGATGACGTAATAAGATTGTATTTCAATTGAGAAATTTGTACCCTTTGCCCTTTACAAGAACCTTTTGACTAATTAGACCATCTAAATACTAGTCTGGACTAGTTTCCCCTGTAAATCTAATATATCAAGTTGCTGCTAAATAGATTTTTGGCTAGCGACCTTTGATATATATATTAACAATGAAGTTAGGTACATTTATAATAATAATACCGTCACGCCTTAAATTCCCCGAAATCCCATTGTAATAGAGGGCGAGCCTATTGCCAAACTGATAGAGCGCGAATTAATGTTTTGAGTTATTTATACATTTATTCAAACCAACTCGTAGAATACGCAGGCTGTAAATTTTAATCTAAAGACTTTTAATATATAATAAAGATATTTTTTATATATACACATTCACAAAGATGTTCAATAAGAAGAAAAGAAAAAAGCAATAGACAGGGAAAGATGAATGACCTATAGAAAAATAAAGCTACTATTTGGAAAATTCAAAAACCTAAAGATATGCCCGACCCGGGATTCGAACCAGAGACCTCGTGATTAACAGGCGCTGTCACTACCGTAATGTCAACGAGGCAGTAAGTACGTACATACGAAAAATAGGCGCATTGTAGACCTCGAGTTGCGGAAATAAACCCGTTTTTACTTAGGTACGTAAATTTTCAATTCCATAAAAAACACTATGCGCTTTTTCAGGGGTATATATACCATAACTTACTTAATTTCCGGTTGTATTTTTAGCCTGGACCTAGAATTTTAAGTAAAATAAAGTCACTAAATACGTAAGTTTCTAACTGGAAACGTATAGCGTTTAAATGCGAACAACAAATGTCTTTGAATAATTTATGAAGCATTATGTCGTCAAGTTGTACACGGCTAAATCTGAGGTTCTGTTTCCATTCTGAAAGTTCTAGAGAGATTTGAGAAAGTTTTGTAATATTGTACGTTTTCCATTGGCCAGTTGATGAAATATGACTGAGATTTACCAACTTTTAAATTCTAAATCGTAATTAAAATCTTTTTATAACCTGTGTTGTATGGGTACCTATATATTCTCGCGGTGACAAGTTAATTTTGACCAACAAAAATGTAATTTTTCGTATTTTTCTCGATGTAACAATACAATTTGCCTGAACAAAGCAAACCAGATACATATTTGATAAATATCTCATAAAAATGTACTTAATACGAGGAAATTCTATTTTTTTAAATCTTTTTAGACAGGTATTGTTAATTTAAAGTTGTGTATTAATTACGCGAACTTATGTTTGACTAGAGTCTAGAGCAGATGTTCGTCTCGCGTTTAATTTCAAAATTATATGAATTTAGAAAAAGGCGGCTGCCTGCACAATAAATTTTTTTATGCGAGTGTCAACTATAGAGTTCGAGTTCCTAAAATCATTAATAGTTTTGAAAATGAGCACACAAATTCGAGATTCGATTTCAGTGACTGGAAGTTTAGCAATAACTTTAAGATTTCTGGCAATTGGAGATTCCAGTTGGATGGATAATTTTTTTTAGTCAGAAATAGGTAAATCCATTGTTTTACTTATTTCTACCCACGCATTATGCCTCATTGATTTATTGTGATAATGGGAGGATTTGCTATTTCACATCAAATCATTAGCGCCATACAATTGTATGAGTAAACGACTTACGAGTGCTTGCGAGAACAATGTTCGAGGGTTTTCCGCGCGATACGCAGCTTTATGTCATATTGTTTATGCCGTCTAATTTAAATTAAGCCGCTTTGTATATCTTATTTATAATTTAATTTCACGGTCTGATTGCTAAGAAAACTCTTATTGAAGGCATATACCTACTCGAGTAAATAAAATATATTTTCTCTTTTCTTATTCAGAACAAATTGTGCCCTTTTATACATTAAGCGCATAAAGATTGTAAAGGAGATAGCAGCCAAGAGTAATCCGACTTAGAAGAGAGACACCTTAAGCAAGTACACTTTTGTGTACACACAAGCACGTGTTGGTGCTACGACAATAACTACGAAAACTTCAGTTAATAGAATCTTGACAACATCAAGGTAGCAAACACTAATATAATAATTTCAAATTATACAAATACATATTTTTTTATATGAAATACGATATCTATATGTCAATATGTCTGTCTGTTTGTTCCTAATCTCTAAAACAATTGGAATGATTTTAATAAGAATTACTGTATGAAAGCAGATAATATAAGCAGTACCTACTCGTACCTATTTAAATTTAATAATTTTGTAATATTAAAAATGTATGCTTAACCTTACATAAAGATTAAAGCCCATTCCTTAAGTTTTAAACCCATTCCTTCTATGACCTTAATGCTGAGTTCTCAGATATAGCTAGTAAATAAATGACCACTCTACACTTATACATATCTACTTTGTATATAAAAAATAATCAAGCCTCCCGTAATCTAGGAGCCAGAATGAGGTTTAACTGAGGTACAAATTACACCCAACATCCTGAGCTAAAGACGAGACATCCGTAATTTTCTCTTAAGACGATCGTCTACCGCCAGCTAAACTAAGTTAGTTTAGCTCGCGAGCGAGTTTTTAATACATGTGCGTCCACCGCTAACTAGCTAACCTAACTAAAATATCCCAACTAAGTCAAACTAACTTGATAGTGTTAGCGAATCCAAAGCTACGCGAACTAAGCTATACCCCTCTCACCCCCTAACGTTACCCCTCTGGTAACTTTCGCTAGTGTCGAATTCAGATCTCTAGACAACGCTAAAGGATCAAGCCAATTGGAAAGGTCGTGAAAGATACAAGCTATCCTTCGCCAAATGCGGTCAATAAGAACTTCGTAGGTACTCCATAAGAGGCGCTTCAGTTGACAACAACACGTAAATTTAAATTAGACCTGCACTTCGATGAATATACTACCTTACTTTATCTGTTTTGTTTTTAATGTTGAAACACTTACCTCAAACAAATAGCAAATCTTTTTTTCTGGCGATACAGCTTCTCGATAATTAGTATCAATTATAGATATATTTTATGATATCCATGGCAATCATTGTTAATAACTCAACTGTTCTCTGAATACACGATATTACAACTGAAAATTTCATCATCTTTGTTAAAGAGAGTGTTAAATTCTCCACTTGTTTTCCAGCGTTGAATGTAGTTGCTTATCCAGCATCTGTGTCTTAATTTTTTTCTTTTGTAAAAAGCAAGAATCAATCTTCTTTTTCTTTCTATGGCGTAATCAATTTAATCCTCTGAACTCTCGTCATAGCTTCTTTTGTTCTTCCATCACGTCTGATTTATTCGACAGTCCAGCCCAATCTGATCATCACTAAAGTAGTTATAGCTTGAACGGACAACTCATTTCCTAGTTTAGCTTAGCTTAGTTCATTGAGGTTAGTTCCAAATTAGTTTAGCTGGCGGTGGATGATCGACTTTAGCTTCGACTATTGTTATACACTTATACCTACATGAAAAACCCTTACAGAACAAGATAATATTAAACTTAATCCCAATATTAGAAATATAGTATGTAACATGTAGATATCATTTTTATAGAAGCCACATATACTATTCATTTACTTTTTATCATTTTATCAATTACTCGTATATGGTATATTTTTTGAAAATTAAAAAGATATAGCGTGTCTGAGTTACGGTATGTGGTATTATAGCTCAAATGGATTTGTTCTTCTTCTTTCAAAGCTGACATGATTGAGATGAATATAAAAATGATAGTTCATGAAGATCTGTTAAAACATATAATAGGTTTTTTTATTTATAATTAACATGTTAGTTGGTTTTTATGTTGTCTTCAAGTTCACTTGTTTAAGGGTTAAGGGTTTTATTTAGTTATAAATAGTTTATTATATAAAATATAGAAAAAATAATTAATTAAAAAATAATGATTACTTGGTGCGTTTTCCTTAAAGAAAGTGATATTTTTTCTATCAGTTCATAACGGTAATTAAATAAAAGGGTAATTAAATATAACGTATATAAATAAATTGTCATCATTATTGTTATGTTTTCTCCCGTGAAAGCGGTGACAACACAATTAATACATTAGGTAGATATAAAAATAATTTATGAAGAACAGGAAAAATGACTGTGAAATCATTCCTATAAAGAACATGACAGATAATAAGGACATTAATTAATGTCACTCAAAGTTATGACGTCGTTATAATTTATATTACGCAATACGGTCATTACGGTATTTAAAAAAGGCATTGTCATTATTACCTCTCTTTAAAGTCCTAAGTCCCCTGGATGGGGCAGAGGGCGTCCACAGTACGTCTCCATTCCGCTCGGTCTTGAGCTACGCGCTTTACTTCGCTCCATGTCATGCCAACTGCCCTCGTCTCTGCGGTGATCGTCTGCCCCCAGGATGTGACCTATCCAGTTCCACTTGCGACGCTTGATCTAGTGGTCGATTGGAGTCTCGCCGCATCGTTCCCATAGATCCACGTTTGCGATGCTCTCGGGCCAGAATACACCGAGAATTCGGCGAAGGCAGCGGTTGGTAAATACCTGGAGCCGCTGCGTGATGACCTTAGTGACCTTCCACGTCGCACATCCGTACAGCAACACATATTCATAATGAATATGCATACACAGAGTCATAATGAATGTAACCGAGAATTTGTTCTTTAAGGAGATATATTATATATATATTGTTGTATAAAATCGATTAAGATGTAATTATTATCTTATATATGTAAAAGTTATTGCATTTAAAACTTTAAATGGAATCCTGTAAGCTACCGTGACGCTATGGGTACCGGGTTCGATTCCCAGTCTGAGTAAAATTTATAATTAATTTGTAAATTGTATCCGGTCTCTGGAAGGGCTGACAATGGCCTTGCAAGTGCCTTAATACTATCCTTAATTCCTCCGTGGGAGAGCTACGCTGAAGCTTGTGCTGATGTATACTAACTGGACACTGTGAGTAAGTATACCGGAGGCCCACCATAAAACTCAAAAATCCATGGATGACTGTCATCTCTTACCATCGGAGGACCCGCTACCCTGTTATCCGATATTACATTTAAAAAAAAAGGTTTTCCAACTCGACTTTATTTGATGTAGTCAATTTAATTTAAATAAGTAATTCATAATGATTAAAGAAAAGTCAACATAAATACTTGTCCGGTACAAGGGGGCTAAAATGTCAACTCAGTCACTTTAGAATCGACTTGACCTAAAAAGCTTTCCAGTTTTTTATTGTACTGACTTTAAAGTTTGAAATGCATATTGTGAAAGTAAGTCTGCGTATTTTATACTACGATTCATATTTTCGAATTTTCAACCATTTTCAACGATGTTTTGAGTACCAATGCCTTTTTTATGTTCTTAAACATTGCAATGAAAAGTCGACAATCAGAATTATTACTTACAGAGATAAAAGGTTTTTGATTCGTATTGATGAAATAGAGTCTCATAGCAATAGGATCTTGAAGATCGAAAAAGGTACTTATGTCTTTATTAAAAAAAGTCGTAGGCAAAAGCTTATCTGTTTTAATTAAGACAAATAGATTATCTAACGTTATTTTATAATTTTATCCAGATTTGTTGTTTACACGCAGCGTAAGGTTTATCAAGAGATGATTAATATTCCAAACATGACTTCTTTTCATTTTATTTCCATAAATAGCTCGGATGGAAAAATGTTATAAATGAAATAGAATAATCATTTTAAAGATTATTCTCTTGTCGCGTCGTTTCTACATGATATGTTGGGAATATTAACTAAAATGAAATTGCTTTTATTTTCTTGATATAATTTTAATATAACACAATATAATAACTATATATTAATATCACACATTACGTAGGTACCTAAAATAATAAATAAAATGCAATACATTATATATATATATATATATATATTTATATATAATGTATATATAAAATATAAATATATATGTAAATATATATATATAATTATTATATAATTATAATATATAGATTGGTTGATCACAATTATAACTAAAAAGGTACTTTATTTCTTAAGACGGAGTGGTATAAATAACCCTAAGGCATTGAATTCATTGAGTCGTCATCTAAATAAATCTAATTTTTATAGTGCTAATAAGTAGAGTGATATCTGAATGTTATGTGCCGATTAAGTTCGGTACGGCTCCATGGAATCATGAAGTGTATAAATTTTCCTTAGTAACGAATTCAATATTCTTTTATTATATACGTAATACCTAAGTCAAAAGATGTCATATCCGTTCCTTAGTGTTTTTATTTTTTCTTTGTCTAAGGTAGGTAGGTATAATGTTTTGTCATAAACACTGCTCACAAACAAGAATAATAAAGCCCATAAGATGATATAAAATCCGCCATAGTAACGGAAGTCTGGGCCCTTAATATTAACACGAATCTGCGCAAGAGGTCCTGGGTTTCATTCCTGTAGAAAAAAAAAGTTTGTTTAGAAAGCGTAGAAGACCTAATTGTTTGACAAATGCAGAAATGTCTGCTTAAGGTATCTGGTAAGGTTATTTTAAAGACGGCAATGTTTCGAATTAATGTCAATATTTAGAAAACTGATTACGTTACATATCTATAAATAAAAGCCAAAATTGGATAAACTATTAGTGATAAGCAAAAATTATACATTATATTTAAGTGAAAAGTAAAAACACCTTTGTGCTTTTTTATTTCATGTTTAATGTTCAACATTTTCAGCCATTTCTTGAAGAAGTAAACTGATATATACTTAATTAAGTATTGTCAAAAGAGTCTTTAGGAAATCTAATGTATCCAACACAAGTTTTAGCGACTTTTAGATTGATTGTTTCATACGACAGTTAGTTACGTTCTCACATAAACATCAGAATCGATTTACATATAATTTTATCATACAATATTGATAGAGTGGAGGCTTCTTGTGATTTTACGAAAAAGGTTTATTATTTCTGATATATATCCGGCTGAAAATCGTGACTAGCTTTATGAAAAACAAAAACGTTACTCAAATATAATATTATCATATTTATAGTAATTTTACAAATACATACCTATATTGAACTAAAGTACAATGGAACCTGCTATACACGAAAATATATATAAAGAAAATTAGCACATATGACGAATTGAATGGCGAATTTCAAGTGAGGAATGCTACAAACACGGCCCAGTATAAATTAATCTATCATATTAACATATAACTGAATGTGCAATAATCAATAACCGTTGAACTTTCATTTATTTCAGATTTAATTTAAGTCATAAATTTTTTACGGTTATATAAATTTTATAGTTATGTTTTAAATCACATACTTATTAATCATTAAAGGAAAAAGTATTTTAAAAATAAGGGTGCTTTAAGTTTGATCTTGAATTTGTGCCTGTGTCTGTCTGTCTCATCACAGATCCTAAACTAATAGAACGGTTATGAAGCGTCTTTAAAAAACTGACTTAATTAGTGTGTCGAAGGGATTAAATACTCCTTTTTTCACTCGTCAACTTAAAAGTCAACCACTTTTTAAAAATTAGTTGTTGTATTTCTAGTAATTTATAATGATTATAAACTAAAACATTTCTCAACTTCAAATAGAATAATTATGTTATAAATATTTAACTAAACCTAGAACGCGACATTGTAAGAGCCGCTAGAAAAGATGCGTTCATATCTAAAATAATATTATAAAGAGGAAAGATTTGTATGTGTGTGTGTGTATGTTTGTAATGAATAAACTCAAAAACTACTGTGCCGATTTCAAAAATTCTTTCACCATTGGAAAGCTACATTCACCCTGAGTAACATAGGCTATATTTATTGCTAGAAAAGATTAGGGATCCTTACTAAAACTTAAGTAACGTAACCCAAGGTGTAAAAAAAGTGCCCTAAAACTTCTTTCGTCGCATGCGCTGCGGAAACTATTGATGATAGAACAAAAGTACACAAAAAAATAAGGGAGGGTAGTAAGGGGTTGAGAGGGGAGGGATGAAAAGTTCTATGGAAGTATCGTCATTTTTAGAGTTAAAAGCTTTTAGACTATGTAACGACACATTACGACGAAGTTAACGCGGGTGAAACCGCGGTGCACAGCTAGTATATAATATAACTAGTGGACCCCGCGCACTTTGTATCGAACCGTGGCGAATAATTACGTGTCACCTAAAACGTCATTCCATAGAAAATGTATGAGGAAACGAATTTGCAATAAAATAATATTACGATTATAAGATGTAAGCTATCCTATCTTCCAAGTTGGATCAAACTGCACACGGTGTGCAAATTTGATTAAAATCGGTTAAGTAGTTTAGGAGTCCATCGCGGACAAACAATGTGACACGTAATTTATATAAATTAAGATGGCGTTTCTTATTTCTGTTCAGTATGTGTTGTATTAGAAGAATGTAAGCAGTTGCGCGATACTTAAAACTTATTGTCTATGCTTACAGTTCATGTAGCTTTATAGTTAAGTTTAAGAAACATTGTGAATACAAATCAAATTATTTCAACGTCAATGTTTAAGTGCTAAATGAAAACTGCGTTAGTCTGCCAGCGAAACGGGCGATATTTCAGTCGTGATCGTAATACGAGCGCAACGAGCCGCTTCGGAAGCTCACGGCCGCTTATTAATATTTACAAAACTCTGACTCTTTAAGCGCTTAATGCATTTCCTAATTTCTGTTTAAGTGACTCTTGTGCTTAACTTCAAGCGGTGGAAATTTGGTATGTAAAGGTTATTTTAAACTTTTAACCTAAGTTTGAAACTAAAACAATAAGTACTAACTCAAGTGAGATTTTTTAAATGAAAAAGCTATTATGAACATTGATTTAAAAAAAGATACATTAGTAATACACTAAACTAATGTTTCCTAAATAATATCATAATTTTGGTAAGTCTGGGAGCCGTAAATAAATTTTTACAAACATTTCAAGTATCCAAATTTTATGTCAAGATTGATAAAAATCTGATAATAAAGCTGCTAATAATGGGACTTTTTAGTTTTACTATAGAGTATAGAGTAAAACTTTATTTATTACTATAAAGTATTAATAGTAATAAAAATACTTAGTATAAGTAACCGATCTTCATATGTATAAATAATTGAATCAGTTATGATCACAAAATATATTTTACCTTATGATCATCCTGAAGGGTGCTATAACTTTGAGTTATTTTAGGGGAGAAAACAGGTTACTTCGAATGAATGAGATTGATATGAATAGGATTGTCATAAATTTGCCTGACTTTGTTTGGAATATAGCGATATAATGTACTTTTCTATTTTAGACATGATTAAAATTACACTCTTTCTTAGATACGTTACTTAAAGTATGTTATCTCATTTTTGCATCAACAAATGCATGATAGCCAGAAGTTGACAGAATTTGAGATATTATATCCAGTTAAGGAAGGTGGTTAATTTTTAAGCAATAAGATTATAAAGAAATATAAAGTAGTTTTAATTTTTAGAATGTAAAAATTATATATATTTAAAAAAAGATTTAAAGATTTTCTTCAGTGTTTATTTGCACTGCACTCGAATCATTGTGAATGGAACCGTATCGTATTGTAGGTTTTACTTGGAACTTAGATTAACTTTACTTATCTAACGTTATATTTATGTGTCTACTAAAACCCAAAATACCCGAAAATACACTGTAAGTACAGCAATAAATCAGGGCAGCCGTCTATCTGCTAGCAGCAAAATAAATTGTTATTAAAAAACTAAAAAAACAAAATAACTAAACCACAGGAAACCCGAAAGCTGGCTCATATTTCGGCCAACGCGTTAGTATAGCAATACAACGCGGTAATGTAGCCAGTATTTTGGGTACGCACCCTAACGGCTTTGATGAGCCTTTTGTATTTTTGTAAATATATTTAAGTACATTATTGTAAATATTTAATAAAAATTATAGAATCAATATCTTTACCTTAAAAAAAAAATCAATATTAATGTTGTGACTTAACTATCATTTTTTCAATATATGTATGCTTTATGTTAAAAACTACTTTTTGATTAGTTGAAAGCGTTACTCTGAGCTTACCAAGCGTGATTTTTATCATTTTTGTAAGCATATGAAGGATTTGTTTAAAAAGTTTTTTTTTAGACAAAGCCTTAAGATCGCACGATCCAACGTTACGATCAATCTGAAAGGATACCATACACTAAACGATTGGTCGCTGCGATCGATCACTTACTTGTTTGAAACGGATCGACAAAGAAGTACTCAAATATATTTAATACCTGCCGGCGTCAGCGGTCAGATAGAGAAAAATGGAATAGTTGATCGCAAAGAGACATATTATACTGTCGTTAAGTCGTTAATATATTCATGATTGCATGGATTTTTGTTGCAATCCCGATATCGTCTGTGATAAAATAAATCGCTAACGATCGTAAATACACTCAGATCCGTCGTTTCAGTCTTAACCGATCTTAACGATGAATCGCACCATGTAAGAGGCCCATTAAACTCAGTCACTTTCTCGCAGATAACAAATTATTGTTGCAAAAGTAAAGCACAACACTTTGAACGTAGGTACATTAAAGTTTTTTTTTAATGTAAATAATAGCAGATACCAGGCAGGCGTCCCCTGATGGTAAGAGATGATCGCCGCCCATGGACAATCGCACCGCGATCCGCGCTTTTTGTTGCATTGCTGGCTTTTTTGATTATTGTGGTGGCCTCCGATATCCTCACACACTCACACGAAACACGGCACAAATATGGTTTACCGGTATTAATCCGGTAGAGTTGGTCCAGTTACTGCATCAATATTTCCCAATTCTTGTGCGGGGTACTTGAAGAGAAAGACGATAGTGATCTATATTAGGAAACAAAACAATATAAAAAAGAAATAGAATAACAGTTTTAGCTCCCGGTAATGGGATAAAATCTGAGGTTCTATTTGAACAAGTAATTTTCACCTCGGTGTAAATAGTTCTTAAACATATCTAAACGCTATGTTATTTCAAGATTTTGTATAAACTTTGCAGTTTGCGTAAACTATTTCGTCTAATGTATAAACTTGCAGGAGTGCAATTTATTTCATTCATCGGAAAATTTATCCATTCTTCATTTTAATGTAGAAAAATATACAGGTTTGTATGTATTTATGGTAATATAGGAATATATATACTTAATAGGAGTCATTTTAAATATATTTATTTATTTATTTGAATATAAATTGATATAATTGGAAAATAATAAAAAAATGCTCATGAAAAAACGCTTATATACCTACGATCTTAATTGAATACGTGATTTGTATTTTTAATTTTTATTATTTCTATATTATTTTGTCGTCTTTTTACTGAAAGTAAACTAAAGCCAAGCCAAGGTAGATAACCTTGGCTTGGCTTTAAATTAAAATTTTGAACATAAACATAAAATTGAAATGAAATCATGAAATGCCTATAATAAAATATGTTTGTTCGCAATTTTTTTCGTTCAGAAATGTCTTCATCAATGCAGGAAGGACATTACTGGCCGTGAAAATTGATGAAATTTATCAAACAAATATGAAGTCTTCTCTTACTGCGACGTCCAAATACTACTCTGTAAATCTTCTCAAAAAGCGGAATGTCACATTTGTCTATCTTCTGAAATTCTGATTAAAAAGTGAAGTATGATATTGTGCAATATTCTATTTCATCTCAAGATGAGGTTGGCTCACGTTCAATGCAATTTCACATAAAAATCAATTCAATCGTATCAACGAGAGCAAGCGACTCGAAACCTTGGCGAAATATTCTTTTGAAAAAGATGGATGTGTTGTATAAGGTGATTGGTGACATTTGAAGTTTAATATTTTTTCTGTTTATGTGTTGTGGCTTCTTACTTAGCTACGAACCTTAGCGTAGAACCAATTTTTATTTACTGTCATTGAAAGTTTTGGAAGCTAAGTTGATCGACAGTAATTATACAAATATTTGCAAACGTATACAATTAATCTGATTGATAATTAAGGGGTGATTTGTCACCGGGGTTTCTAATACGTTTCAAGTATACACTAGAGGTTTCCGCAGATCCGTTGTTTACACTTCTTATGTACAATATGCATTGCATGCAAGATCCTGAAAATAAGAATAACACCTAATGTATAAACCTAAATATCGCACCCTTAGAATGAAAGTGACTCAACTCAAAATTCCTGTAACACTCGATTTTACCATAAACTGACCTTATAAAGCATATTCTAAAACCTTGTAAAGTAGAAGTGACCTTTATCTTAGTATAACAGGGGGCAGCGCATACTTCGGTCTCTATATATTATAAAGATTTATTCAATACTATAATATTTTGAAAACTTTAATTCTCATTTACCACAAATTGCATTTTTTGGATTAGGTTCATTCTAAGGGTGCGATATCTGAGGATATGATACCTAACTACCTATGTATCTTACATAAATTTAGTACGTTTCTAAGTATCATATATTTGACAAAAAATATCAAATTAATGTTGGCCTGAAGGAAGGGCGAAAAAGACAGCAGAGTTTCATTTAGCAAGATTATTCTTGGAAAGTTTATTGAGAACATTGCGCCGTGGGGCGTGATGAAGTGTTTATGCAAAATGCCTATTTTCTTGAAAAAAAGTAAGTAATTTTTCTTGTTGCATCAGGTACCTACTCTTTTGTTTTATCGGTGTTTATTTACCTAAATTTTCAACAAGCTCCATTGCTGTCGTATTTCACCAGCCTCGTACTCAGTATATCGGAAAATCCAGGCTTTCAAAATAAAACATATATCATATTTATTTATTTGTTAAGACTTAGTTGCAACGTTATTTATCTTCACTGTTTTAATTTTATCTGTCACTTTCTCTAGTGTGAAATTGTTATTGCAAAAACATGTTATACGCGAATTTTTAATGAACTAAACACGTTTTCGTTAATGACACACACAGTCAAAATAGACAATTTATAACACATCATTGGTTAATACTGGAACATCACTACATAGTATAAAACAAAGTCGCTTTCTCTGTCCCTATATCCCTTTGTATGCTTAAATCTTTAAAACTGCGCAAAGGGTTTGGATGCGGTTTTTTTTAATAGATAGAGTGATTGAAGAGGAAGGTTTTTATTGTACGTTTAATACCCGTGAAAAGCCGGGGCGGGTTGCTAGTCTTTCATGTGTCTATCACTTAAGTTAGTGAATTATACTGTGTAAATTCCATGATGCCATTAATTTTGTCCTCCGTGGGAGAGCCACGATGAAGCTTATGCTGATGCACTTATTTGGCCAGCTCGTCCGAAGTGATTCCACAGGCTCACAGAATACCAGCATGAAACGGTACTTGTACTGTGTTTCTCTGAGTGAGTGAGAATACCGGACGCCCACCACAATACCTCAAAGGCCGCCAACACAACAAAACGTGCGGATGTTCGTGCGGTTGTCCATGGGGGCAGTGATCTCTTACCATCAGGGAAAGAGAATTTCTAATCATATAAAAGCGGACAACAAGGCAGTCGGGTGCCCTGTTATCCGCTATTATATTTAAATAAAAATATCGAAAATTCCTGGTATAAACCAGTAACAATGTGGTTAGGTCTTTGAATTGGGCGCAACATGAATAACTATGGTCACGTTTCAACCTCTAACGAAGCGTTGCATTATGACAGGATATAAACCCTCTCATAATGTATATTAATATCTATGACATAATATAATTAACATTTTAATCAACTTTATAAAGTTCGTCGTCGTATGTTGTCAGTAAGTAAATATTGTTAATTGACATGAATATTATTAATTTAATGAGTGAACATGAAAAAGAGTACTGTGTGATCAAATATATTTTAAATATCTTTGACCACACACTAGTCTTTTTCACAATCAAGAAAGATATTTTAAATATCTTTCTTGATTTTAGCAAAGTTAGGATACTAATGAAACGTTAAAATGAAATAAAGAATTTTACTTTATAAATTGCTGATATATAAGTCAGATTATAAAATAAGTATTATTCTTAGGCTAACATGCAATTTTAAAAAAATATACCTACTTCTAGAGAAATAGAAAATAAATTAATAAAATTTTATCAATTGTATATTACACAGTAGATACACACAATTCTCCTTGTCTCAGTCCTTAAAATATCATCTTTTGTCCATTGTCAGTAAGAAATAATACTAATGTTGGCATGAATGGAATATAAAATAACATTTTGTCTTTCATAAAATGTGAGCATACCTCCGGTAAAACTGTCTCGTACACGTGTTTACGAAGGTTCGGCGCAAATAATATTTTATTGATATTATGTCCTCAAAGAAATCTATTGGAATATAATTCTTATACCCTATATTATGAGCTACAACGCAACTCAATTACCGTACTTTTGTTTAAAATGTTAGTTCAGTGAGCAATAGGTATTACTTGAGATGGAAAAAACTTTTAATAAAAGTTAAAATTTAGCCTTTTCGTAAGTTCATTTCGTGTCGAAAATTCAATTCAAAACTTATCAGCAAACTTCTTCATTGTAAAGAAAACTTATCAATGAAACAGTATAGAAGTATGAGAGTATTGATCTTGACACTAATTTAGGCGTATTGAAGTATTTTAAAATTGGATGTATACGTAGGTTCTTATAACCAAGTGACAAAGGGTGGGCGTTGTAGTTCCATATTCAATAACTAAATACTATTTAAAATAATAGATAACTTCTTAATCTCATATCGTAAATGAAACTGTTAGTTCGTAAATTAGTAAGTAAATTAGAATATTACCTTAACTTTTATGAGGTGAGGGAATTAAATATAATTTTCTTTATAATTTAACTATTATGTAAATAATTTTTTTTTTGGATTTTCCGTAACTTCCTTTACCCGTATTTAGCTTCATACGTCTCTTTGCGGATGTGATACGGTTTTTTTTAAATTTTTTTCATACTACTTTCAGCAGAGTAGGTAAATATTACCTAAGTATATTTAATAATAAAACTGTTCATTATCAATGTTTAGTTAATTAGATAAAATTTCTGACTTTTTATTATGGCACAAAGAAATGTAAGTAGATTTATATTTAGGAAAACTTGCGAATATGTAGGAAACGAAATGATGTCTTGTTGAAATTGAATGTTTCTGAGAAAATTGTATCTTAGCAGTTGCCGGCACAATTGTATGATGTAAGGTTAATACTGTCGAAATAAAATCTTAGATCTTTGTCAAGATAATAGCTGGCTATGATAACTTTACTTTAAGCCTACAGATGCAGAAATTTCCCACCGGGGTTTACGGGGTTTTCACAAACAAGGTAGATGAAAAGAATTGCAAAAAATACAAAGAAATTCCTACATTTAAAAATATGCCACAGATTTGTTTTTGTCAAAGTTTTGCCTTCAATCAATATTATGTAGACAGCGAAACCCATAAATTACTTGGTTGAATCGTATTATTTACCGACGTGAATGCAAATTTTATTTGGGAAATTATAAATTCAACTGTCATATTCATGATTTATCTCTTCTAAATTTAGTACAGCATCGCAACATGATTAACGATTGTGATCGAAAAAGGAAAATTATACCTACATGATAGAAAGCTAAGCTTTTGTACTAAATGTATACATACTCTATGATACAGTTGTTAGTGCCAAAAAAAGTAATTCGTCTCTATGGTCATGGAATGTTTAGCATTGCATTATAAGATTCTAATTCATAGACTTCAGCTTTAAACAAATGAAAAATCAAAAGTTTAACTACAAATACGCATAACTTTGCAGGTGATAAAACAGGTGTTTTGGTAACTCTTGGCCTAAATTTCGTAGATTCATTTATTTTAGTTATGCAAAATGGTTTATAAGTAAAAAAATATATAAAGCATATTTTTGAAACACGATTAATTCATTACTTTGTATCATGTATGGTCAACTTTCAATTAAAACTACGATTACTATCTATCTGTATGTAGGTATATAAGTAATTTGTCTTTGTACATACAAGGGAAAGATGAAACTAAAGGAATTTATTAGTTTCAGGTATATAATATTACACAGGGTAATGTTTTTGAATATTTTTTGTCATTCTAAATATTTATGGTTACCCGTGGGCATCAGCTTGTCTTTTGCACTTAATAATATCAGTTTAAATTGGACGATGTTTTTGAAATAAAACCGCTAAAAATGTTTTGGCTCTTCACAAAGAGAATGTTGTTTATTGGATTTTATATTTACTCATCACTGGTTTTTAATACTTTTATCATATATAGTCATCTACACTGACGATCTGATAGCCTAAAACATTTGGAAGTCTAAATCCCTAATTGGAAATCTAAAATCGGAACAGTGAATCGGAATGAGTATAAGTTTTTTCTATCTCTTTTTGTATAAGTAAGTAAATAGATGAATGCATTATGAATTTTTAAAATATAGTCTTTATTTAATCATAAGCCTATAAGCTATGCAGACAAATTCAGGGGAATGAGCTTATAGTTCAATAAATAACGTTCATTAATAATCACGTAAAGCCATTTATTTACCAAATTCCGACCTAGCAATTAAAGACCTTTTTACGTAACAACAGTGAAGCTTTGAAATAGACACGAGGGTAACTAAATATTGAACTTTTGGAAATTGCTTTTTACTCATTTAATAGTACCTACTTATGAGTAATGGTCTGCGGAGATGTCAATAACCCAATCTTAATATATAAAAATTAATTGCTGATTGTTAGTTTCGCCAATACACTAGTAAGTCAAAGCTTTTTGGTTTTTGTGTGAGTGTTGCGCCGGTGGCCTTGGTTCCTGGGGAAACATGTGAATGTTTCGTTTGGGTGAGAAGGCTTATCACCTACAAATTCAAATCTTGCAGAATTTGGAAGCGAGTTGTGACTTCACAAAATTATATATTCATTCTTCTATAACCTTTCATCGACTCATCAACATTTCCTTCTTCTATATAAGTTTATCTTTATATGTGTCTTATAAAGCAATGTATTTATAATTCTATTAAATTATCTACAACGTCTTGGAAGTCTTCTAATCTGCAGCAGAGTAACAACTATATACACCAGAAAGAATGTCGCAGACACAGTCATGGCAACAGCAACACACTAGAGCCAACTAGAGCCATATACTTATACCGAAAAGCCAGCTACTATTCGGTATTAATACTGAACACAAAACTTACATCGGATTGAGGACAGGAGCAAATGAAATTTATGATTCATAAATATAATTTATCGTATTCGTCATCAAATGATTGATGCATTTCAGAACTTGAATTATCGACGTTTGGCGCAATATATGTGAGAGGATTAATGATTCAATTATTTATTCAAGAGATATGAAATCTCTCGGGATGATAAAAACATTTTGCATCTGTTTTAATAATTACTTACTGTGCAGGCAAAAAGGTCTTGTCTGCCTAGTTTTTGTTTCGTCGGGATTCGATCGTAGGAGGACAACTTTGAACACGAAAACCGACCCGAGCGTTTACAACTTCAGCCGACTGAACTAATCTATCATTCCATATACATATGATATATTTATTTAACACAAAAACTTGAAACAATATTAAAATGAGAAACAATAATGATTATACAAAATAGGTACATATTTAGATAAGATTAAAAAATATATATTTAATATTAATTTTCCGGATAATATTAACAAACATCCTTACTTTGTTCAATTTATCAATGTCTCGAATTGTCTTTCACCTCCCAGCTAAAGGGAAACTATTTTAAAACAAGACCAAACAATTGGAACTCTGATCAAAGTTGAACAATTATTTATTAAAACAAATAACTACGCTGAACGTTTTTATATTAATGACATGATTAAGATTTATTCATTTTTAATTTTCCTTTTAAATATTTTATTTATAACTAGCGACCCGCCCCGGCTTTGCACGGGTATAAAACATATATAAAAACCTTCCTCTTCAATCACTCTATCTATTTAAAAAAACCGCATCAAAATCCGTTGCGTAGTTTTAAAAATTTAAGCATACAAAGGGATATAGGGAAAGAAAAAGCGACTTTGTTTTATACTATGTAGTGCTAAGCATTTAAATACAAAATCAATATATTTATTATTATATAAATTCGGTTCATTGCGGTTATAAAACCGCATATTAATTAAATATTAGGCTTTTAATGAAAGTTTTCAATTATGTACGATATTAATTAGTAACACGGTATGAAATGAACGAGTTTGGGATTTAGAAATAGAGCGTGATATACTAGACTTAAAATTAATGAGGTATTCACATTTCTTTAGCATTTGAAGAAAGCTATATCCAGACAAAAATCATTTGTTGTACGTTGGTTTCGTTAAAATGTATCTTTATATGGCTTGACAGATTTGATTTGTTCGCTGTAACACAGACTACATAGGTAAATTACTAACATTAATTTAAGGTTAATATAATAACTGGTCCCGTTAGTCAAAATTGATATAATAAATAAATAAGTGTATTAAAATAAATCTCGGCAAAACTCTTAACTTTATATAAATAAATAATGCTTCACAACCTGCATGCCGCTCAATGCAGGTTATATAGCACGCGAAACATTTTGCAAATTGTGATAAATGTACGCACTTTAATACGGATAAACTGTTTTCCTCTAAACATGAGATACTCCTGGAAATAAAGAAACATTATTACATAATAGCAATGTAATGTTGCTACACAAATTCTGCGGCCTAGACATACAAAGGATCTAGAAGTAAAATGACAACAGCAGTACGTGACACTGCATTCCACAAAACACAAACATAAAACGATGAAACTTAGCTTAAAGGGAAAGCTTTGCTTTATCGAAATCCGATGATGTGAATAATTAATTTATTATGACAGGCCTGTTTCATATAAATTTCTATCAAAGTTTTTGAAAATAGATTGATTGTTTTTTCTTAAACGGTCGTGATTACATCTACGTATAAAATAGATTCTAGTATAAAGCAGAGTCAATTTCTTTGTTTCAGGCTTTTCGTATCCGCCGCATGTATTCACCAACATGGCGAACAAACCACAAACTCTCATGGACATCTTCAAGGAAATTCTTGCAGCTTCTGATAACTCATCCGATACAACTATAAACCAAACAAAAATAATCTCTGCATTAAAGGAACAAGCCTCTAAAGAGGGAATTAAGGAGAACATTGGATCCGTGTTAGCGGAAGTCGTGAATGATGCTAAGTTGAATTTACCAAAGAAGCCAGATTCGTGTAGTTACTGCGAAGGTGACTTTAGGGACATCTTGGAAGGTTATAACAGCATACATGGATACGTCAGCTTAATAGTAAGTAATATTATTTGATTAAAAAGTGCTTTTGTTAATAAATACAACAATGCAACGTCTTGGCGGACTTACCTAAGTGTTGAAAATAAATTCGTTTAAAAAGAAACGGATTAAGGAATAAAGTTTTCCTAGAAAAGAAAAGTATTGCGAATTTTCATTTCCGACAGTCTAGAAATTTTACTCAAAGCAAGCGGCTACAATTTTATATAAAGGAAATTTCTATAAATATTTTTACAATATCGATGAGGAAGTGATAAGTTATCTAATGAATGGGTTGAAGTAAATTGTTTGTTTAGCTCGATACTGATTTGTTATAATTTAGATAGTGATTATTCAACCTTCGATATGTAACAGTAAAATTATCGAATATACATAGAAATAGCTGCTAATATTTTAATACTGCTCAAGAACACAAAAGGAAGAAAAATAGAATATAAGTCTAGTCATGACCCGAATAAATTAAGATTTATTATTTGTATTAATTAATTAATTTTATAGTTTTCGTATGAAAGAAATAGGAAGCAATTGATTGATTTAAAAATATGCCTATTTACCTTTAAATCAATCTACTCGCCTTAAGAGTCGTTTGGTTGATATTTAAATTATAATTAAACAATGATACAATACTAAAAGAATGTAAATATTTAATTTTATTTCGTGAAAACTTGTTACGTTTCTTTTATATAGTATTGCGTTTCATAAATAATCTCTATTCAATCTTGTATAAACTACTTAACAAACAATGGTACTATTTAAATATCTCAATATTTGCCGCCCACGGTTTTCAAACAACCACCTCCGTATCTCACTAGTACATTATAATAAACTTTATAATTCAAACACGATGGGATAATGTGTGCTTGAGTTTATTGGGTGTTACGCTACGAATACACGGAGTTACGTTTTGTCGGCTCGTATTTTTATCCTACAGGACAGAATATAATGCTCTATTCACACTGTAGGGTCACAGCACACATATCAACTCGGACGCCTCGCCGTGAACCAGGTGTCAACCTAACGTATGCACGTAACGGCAGCGTATCGGCACCTCCTTTACGTCAACTCGGCTACGGATAGGCGACACCGCGCTTACCGCTCGCCGACCGCTGGCTGACCTGGTTCGCATCAGATCAGTTTGAATCCAAACATTAATAATAATTATTATTAATCATTAATAGCAAGAAACGAAGAAAAAGAAATTGGGTACACGATATGAATAAAGCAAGGAGTACTGAAGGGGAATTTCGGACTATTAAAAAACATTTGATACATGATGAAGATAAATTTTATATTTATTTTCATATGCCAAAATATCTCTTTTATAACATTGCAATCTATAGATATGAAGATAGAATGTATAAGGAAGAAAGAGTGCAACACTTAGAGAAACAATCTCGCCCGAAGAAAAATTGGCTGTAACATTAAGGTCAGTAACTGCAATTTCTTTTTGTAGTTATTCAGGAAAATTAAAAAAAAATGTGAGTATGGTGGACGAAGAGATGTGAACTCGGTTACGGAGAGACGTAAGTGCAGATACGACAAGCCGTAAGCGCGGGAAGTGCAAGATGACCACGCACCGCATCGCGCTTCGGAGCCTGTTCCGAGGCGAGGCGATTACGTTACGATTCCGATTAGTGTGCGTTGCAGTAAGAAGTTTCATACAAACAATACTGAACGGTTCGAGGCGAAATGGTGCCGATCCCTTTCCGATTTGATATGTGTGCTGTGACCCGTATTCGGTTCATACGAGCGTGTTAATGCTGTGAAGTGGCCTCTAAACTTTCATATACATAACTAAGCAATATTCATAAACGATCGTTTACCTTAAACATGATTACTTATTTACTTTAAAAAAACTGCCCGTAGACTGCATTTTCGAGTAAAAAAATTGTTTCAGTTTAGACAAACTAATCAAAATATGAAAAATGAAACGAGGCAGATAATCCTGAGTTGAGCAGTTAATGAATTAGAATTTTAAAATTAGAAACAATTGAAAACTTTAGAACTTTAATTTTACTATAGTTAATATAAATTTTTTGTTGTTGAAACAAAAGCGCCTTGAAATTATGTTGTGATAAGAAATGTCAAACGAAACAGACAAATGTTATACAGACATTATTATTTTTTTTTTTAATAGAAAGCAAACGGCAGGAGGTTGATTTAGAGAAGCGGTCCACAGTCCACAGACACCCTCAACGCCAGTTGGGCCACGGGTGTGTTACCGGCGTTTTAAACAAATTAACAAAGAGCTTCTGTTTTATCAGTTAATGCATCTGAGATTAAATGAGTGTTGCGCCTTACCTGTAAAGAAAATGGTATGTAATGTTAAGAAAAACAAACAGATACACGCATTAGCGGCTGCTTTGCCGTTGCGGGACGCTGCATTGCGGCCAGCGTATCGTCTCGAATCTATTGCGGCCCACCGCATTTCGTCGTCAGTGCTTCTAGAAATGTTGGACATAATGGCACACCGAAGTGTCTATGGTCAGCCGCAACGGTACACCGCATCACGGCCAGCTGCCAGTGTCGTTAATCTCTAACGTGTTGATAAATCTATTCTATTGCCTTTTCGTAACAATGTGACAATAATGTGCGTCATCAGATTCTCAATATCATTTATTTTAAAGGGTTAAAATCTCCGCGACATGTTACATATAAGAATAGCTCATAAATAGATGAAAAGGTCTTCATAAATTGTCTTTCTAAACATAAAAACAATCGCATCATAAAAACAGTTCATTCGTAGGAGCTTTAAGCTATGGACAGATAGACAGACATACAAGTACGTCATACTTATAACACGCTTCTTTTTGGATCGGCGATTGGAAATATTTCATATATACATTGATATGTATCAGTTTGTTATATTTTTATTGGTAAAGGTCGACCGGGACTATAACTGAATTCAATATCGAATGAAACATAAATTTTGCGGAAAGTTTTTTTTTTTATAGAAAAAAATTCAACGTCCCAGTCTAGCTTTTTATTGAAGGTCGTGAAGCTGAAAGGGAAACAAGTTTTAACGAAGCTTCTTTAAGATTTATTGCTTTCTCCTCAATAAAGTGCTTTTAAATTTCCGGAAATTATGCACTTTTTCTATGTAAAGAAATATCAAGTTTTACATTTTTATTTCTTTTCAACTGACGCGGACGTCTTAAAATTTATATTTTTTGGACACCTGTTATGAATATGTATTTATTGTAACTATTTCTTTTCAACAGTTATATAAAGAACAATAAACATCTCTTGTTATCGTTATTTTTAACATTATGTTAGCACACCATTTGTACAATATATGGCAACCCAATCTTAATGGGGTCACTTGTCATTAGGATAAAAAGTTGGTAAATCTGTCCACTAATGATTGAAGCATGAAATTGAAAACTTTACAAGGAAGAGTTATTGGAATAAAAAAATGTTATATTACATTTGTATTTACTATTGTATGGTATGGTTTTCGGTACAGATAAGTTTGAGTTTGTAGCAAACTACAAAAAATATTAACATTAGATATATATTAGTTTATATTATTATAACATAATAAAGGTTCCTTTCAAATTACTGAGTACATGTTTCCTCTTAACAATTACTGATTTTACGCTGCTTAATATCGGGGAGATTTCAAAGATGAAAGACTTCAATGTAGGTATACTTCATTGAATGAGACCGTTCTTCCCCCGCGGAGCTTTAAGTAATTGAATGTTTTTACACTTTTGTAAAAATATTTTTAAATCTTTAAAGATATGAGAGCTTTATTTGGAGGCTTTTTGAATATTACGAGTAAGGTATAGAAAATGTACGTCAATCAAATAAATATTGAAATTTTCGAAAAGTTATTTACTATACAACAACTTTTAATCCCATGACCGCTAGTTTTTACGTAGACGCTTTCGAATAATACTTTACCAAAATAATGGTTGATGAAAATACTGAACATAATAACGTACAAATTAATTTATGAGAAACGAAATAGTGTCGTAATTCGAATTACCTTTTGATGTCTTCTTTTATATAAAAACAAGCTTTATAATATCAAGTTTCACGCTTATAAAAGCGGAAAACGCGGAAAAATTCTTTAAAATAAATTTTTAATTAATGAAAATTATTTTCAGTTTAATATTATACAATCTTTACTAATATTACAAAGGGAAAAGGTTTTATAGTTTGTAATTAATACAAAAATTAGAGGACTGAATTTAAAAGTTTTTCATTGATGCGAAACTAGATCTTTTAAGTGACATGGGCTACCTACATAGTATAAACAGGTGTGAATGAAGGTGCGAGAAGTATCATAATAGATCCTATATTATCCACAGGTAGGTCTTATAAGTAGTTACACCTATTCCGTTTTCCCTTAAAGTGAAAGTAAATATAGAAAAAAAAATTATCTCAAGAATTTATTTTCTATAAATAGCTGTGTCCTTTATGTGGAACAAGTAGGCGGACAAGGTGTTGGCTGTATTAGACAATTTCTCACGCCAGTGCCTGCGTTCTTAGGTGTATTTTCCCAGTGGGATTTAAATAACTAGTAAATTTAGCTTCTTTTACTGTACTTTATATGTACCTACATATTGTCCATATCCCATAATGATGTCAAGCTAATTATATCTATTTTAATTATGGCTACTTATAGTGCACTTTGAGTGCAACAAATCTATCCGTGACCAATATGAAATGAGATTAACAATATTCCGTCTAGGTAGGTGAAAAAATTTTGTTCAGTTTTTTTAATGCCGAATAAATTAACTTAATAGTCATAATTAGATCACAAAATTGTCGCTTAATATAATATAAATTAAATTGAATATATAGAGAATAAGAGCTGAGTTTATATCGACAACAATAGGTTTCATTTCAATTATGTAAATAAACATTATTTATGAATTAGGAGATTATCCCCCGCTGAACCATACTGAAAATATACATTCATATTAACATAATAATCATATCCATAGACTATAGATGTAATAAAATACAGATTTACGGATAATTTAACGGTAATAATATTTCCGCTGACCACGATTATCGGAAGCTTTCGAAACGTAGACATAAATAAATTATGTAATAAATTTTTCCGTTGAAGTGTTTTTATTAAAAGGTAATTTGGCAACAAATTCAACTTATGTCCAAAGTGAACTGTTTTTAGCTAGCCTAGATGAGCCAGCGAACGAAAACATCAATAAAAGTTGGGTTGGTCATAGCATTAAATATAAGAGTGATGCCACGTTACAGTATTTAAGAGGGCGCTCAACGCTAGAAAAAAATCAGATTTCACCCGCTCGCTTCACATAGCCCCGCACTCGTCTAACGTATCGTTGCCAGGTGAATCAGAACGAAAGTGTATATGCGGAATGAAAACGTAGTAAGCGCCGAAATAGTTTTATTTTAATAACTCGTAAAATATACAATATTTTTTTAAACCGCTAACACAGTCACTAGGTAATATAATTTTATATTATTTATTAAAATATTGACTCTGTTATATGCATAGTTTTGAACATAAAGTGATTTTAGTTGAAAATTAAACGTAACTTACATATAGGTCCACATTATTTATTCCAGAAAACGCACAAATACGTGCCATGATACTTGTATGAACTTCGCACGTACCGTATTCTAGAATTTTAATTTAGCAGCACGGAGAGTTTTCACATAATTCTTCATGTACACAATATCACTGACTAAATTAAAAAGCCTTTCCTAGATTAAAACCGCGATAAATGTTTCATTATAGACTTGAATGTAAACACTTTAATACAAGAGTTTTCTTTGATAGATTCAGCATTGAATAAATTGCATATAAAGAAGAAGCCGGTCTGAAAGGTGCCGCGGCGAATCGCTGTTGTAGCACATCCAATAGTCTTACAAAATGGATAAAAATTTCAAGTGTTTGAGCTTAAAACTAGTATCTTCTGTCCTCCATAAATATTGTTGACAGGTGAACTTAAATAACATTGTTGGCAAGCACTGACAACTTCTTAACTGTATTGCAACGTTTTATTTGTCAAAATTTCTACAAACTTAATCTTGGTTTCACGATTTTCTTTAGGAGGAAAAAATTGTAGATCTCTATTTATCTCTTTACTTATACACAAAAAATATAAGGGATAATTTTTTTAGTAATTGAAACACATCGTTATCTGCCTACGCTGATATGGTATAGGTTAACTTGTTACTTTTCTGAATCTTTCTTAGAAAACTGTTAGGTACTTAGAATATCTTATATGCGTGCATCAATTACTGGACTATGCTAGACTAATCTTACCTTTTTATATGGTATCATTTATACAGCGCAACAATATACCAAGAGTAAATATGTATATTTCGGTTACAATATAATTATCATATATACAAATTAGAGGCATTGACAGGCGTGGCGTCGCATTGGCGCCTGCCATGGTCCCGAAGGAATGCTTCTAACATTTCGGTAAATATTTGATATTGCTTTGATAATTAAATAAATCTTTATTTTTCTCAACATAAAACCCTTAAGACTAGGAACAGCCAAGTAATAATACCACGCCAGCAGGCTATTTGCGGAGATCTGGTGCCTGCACTAGGTATCAAAGACCTGTATTGCAGGTCACCAGCTCTCTCCTTGGTATGTATCACTATTTGATATTAATCTAAATTCTAAAGAATATGCAATGCAATGTGCTTTCATAGACTACAGTAACATAATTAAAGCAAATTGTTAAAGGTTAGTTTTTTAATATTATTTAAAGTTTTATTACCCTAAACAGGAATTTTAACAATACCAATGTTCATTATCATGACAGAATTTGTTCTAGCATCTGAATATCTAATCATTACTTTAATACAAACCTTGGTATCAATTGTTAACAAATAAAATTTACCCCGGGTAAAAAATCTTGATTACTTTTTTAACTTAAAAGTTGCTAACTAGTACAATGCTCTGCTCTAGCTCATAGACTACGTTAGATATTATTAATTCGTAAATATTAAAATAGTTTTTAAACGGTTTTGTATAAAATCAACTTAATAATGTTGTATTTTAAGGTCTGCAAATTCAGTGCAGCAGTTCAAGTGTGATTAACAAACAATAAAACTTATGTATTAATTAATGTTATGGCACGTGGAAGCCTACGCAACCGTAGTAAGTATAATATTGTACGAACAGGAAAATGCTCGGCAAGCTTAAGAACATAATTAAAACAAATGAAACATGACAGCGAGTCAACAGCTTTGCTAAACGTATTTTAAGAAGTATTTCATGAGACATAATTAAAGTAAGTAAAGTAAAAGTAGCAAAATATTTGTGATTAAAACTACAGTGCTGAGCATTCGCCCTGAGAAAATTGTTTTGAGAGAGTTTTAACGAGTTAATTAATTATTAATTAAGCAATATTTCTTGTGCTCATTATTAAATAATTCGATCTTCTAAGTCGAGTATCGAGTGATAAACATTCTACATCTTTTAAAACAATCATGGATGGTTGTGCTTTGTGATGAGGTACAAGTTTATAGATTAGACAATCTACAATTATATTAATATATTTAAAAACATACACAATGTTATTCTGTTTTTTCTTTGAGGAAAAATTATCATTAAATAAATTGAATACACGTATAAATGAGTAGGCGGCCTAGAAGGTGCGGAGATCGCTATTGTAGTAAGTTATAATCAGACATATCTATTTACTGATTTATGCATAAATCAGATAATTAAATAGATAATAAACAATAAAGCTTTATTAAAAGTATAATGTTTATATTTTGGTGAAATGACATCATTTGATAATCTGAAATTGTACATAATATTTTAATTTCAGCAGTTTAAAACGGTTGCTTACTTAGTGCTGACTTTTTAAAAGCTCATCTAACATAAGACAAAATGTGGAGAAAATCTTAAGATATAAATTTCTTCTTCACTTCATTATCTTTTCGTATTCCTTAAATAATGACGAAAATTAATATTCTGATAAAAGAGATTTTTTCTATCTTTTCTTTCAGATGAAAAACCATTTAAGGTGTTTCATCGGAAAGATCGATCGAAAATAAATCATTTTAATATTCTTAATTTTAAGCAAAAAATAGTTATGTTTATGTCAAAAAAAATATTTTAATAGTATAGTTAGCCATGCGCAACTAAACAGGTTGAAACTTTGGATCTAAGGCAAGGCGCATAAACCTTTCTTTAGAGGAGGATTGCGAACAAAGAAGATTTTATTTAGATCAAGGATTTGACTTACATAACTCATTCGTCATATTGCATTTATTAATGCAAATGAGAGGTTCCTATTTCATCTTATTAAAATGTGGCTTATTTGCAATAACATTGTTAATGGGTTGTATTATAATGTCTATAAGTGGGATTACAGGAAGCAATAAAAGCTTTTTGTAATTTAGCTGATAATGCACTTTCTATAAACAATATATAGAAGTGGCCTCATTAAAATAATGTGTTTATACTTTATCTTATTACTAATGGACTCCGCTAATTTGTATCGCTGTAGAGTTCCGAATAATAACGTGTCACCAATTTTCTTTATTAAAATGGGTTCTTCCGGTTCTTGAAAATGTTACACCATTTAACTCGACTTTTTTATATATAAATACTCTAAAGTTACATAAGTCAGATCTAACAAATTATGTTTCATAGGATGGAACATGTAGGAAAATGTTATGAAAGTTAAAATAAGTTTAGTCAGTGAGCGACAAATCGCTGAGCAACTTCTCCCTGGGCGACGATAACAAGGATTTTGATGCATTTTGATATAAAGATAAAAAAGAAAACTACCAATTTTTCGTACCTACTAACTGAAACTCGTGACTTTGTTTATTCGTGTTGAATTATTTAAATGTTTTTCCGGCCGCTATTACTGTGTAAACTCGTCAAAATGCGTCCAGTAGGTTTTGAGTCATACCCAAAAACATTCACACTAAAACTCCAAACATTGTATCTATATCATACAACACATATTATTATTGTCAGTTTTAAAATATTCACAGACAGACTTAGATATATATATTATTATAATACAATTTATTCTAGGTATGTACTGTGGGCCTGTTGGCAAACACAATGAATGTAGCGGTACTCACAAGACGAGACATGGCTGCTGCCCCTATCAACCGGCTTCTGAAGTGGCTGGCGGTAGCTGACGTCTTCGTGATGCTGGAATACGTACCCTTCTCCATATACAAGTACCTGGTAAGTCTAATAACGGTGTAAATATTTTATTCATACCAGTGTTTAAAGTGTTTTTGCTTCAATGTTACGCTCACAATACGCTCTCGGCTGTAAAGCTAACAGAATCACAATTGAACATGAGAATCCAAAAAGTTGACGTGAATGGAACTGCGTTCCACGCGCGTAGTGTATTATCGACTGGGCTTGATTATTGAATAGTATAACAAACGGATAATTATCGATTAATGTAAGATATTTCTGTTTGGGGACATGATTCTAAACAAAGTATATAACATTTTAAAGCAAGTTTGGAAACACTAAATTTTTCAAAGTCAATTGCTTTGGGACCTACGATCGCACTGAAGATATACAGCGTCTCTTGTGACTAATGGATCATCTTCAATGACGTTATAGGGAAGATCCAAAATAAGTTATAATAAAAATATATTCTGCGCCATTTTAACTTAGCATCTACCTATAAAATATTATGGTTACTGATGCGATATAACGAGTAAAGTTAGAAAATAAGATAATAAATTTCAACACGATTTTTTTTTAAAGTTGTTTGTGGGTCCAAAATACTTAACTTAAAATTGAAAAACTGTATATTTTCAGCTACTGCCTGAGACATTGGACTTTTCATATTCGTGGGCTGTTTATTTACTGTTCCACATGCATTTTGCACAGATTTTGCATACGGCTTCGATCTGCCTCACTCTGTCGTTAGCGATATGGAGATACATTGCGATAAAGTAAGTGTGAAAACTAATACCCATTAAATCAAAGTCAAACGTCATTCGTCAAAGAAATTTTGTAACAGATAACTAAGTGATGGCTGAGATGTGTTCGAGTCCTATATTAAAGCCGTTTTTCTTGTTCAAGTTCCCATCATATGTGAATGATGAAATACTGTAGTGATGACAGGCTGTCGGTAAGACCCGTATTCCTTAAAGTTTAACAAACTTCAATCGAGTTAATAGTTTCTACAATATTTTTTCGTTATGGAGTTATACAATTTTGACAGTTATTGTGATGAAGTTACGTTTCTGAAATAAATGGATACTAACTATTTTTATACAATAATTCTACGTGAACTAAGGTTCATATTCTTAGTTGACTTTACGTCTGTCAAGGTAACTTACCCCGCTTACGCACTAGCGACCAACCGCGTAGGCGGCTAACCGCAGGGTTCTATTTTAATATGTATTTTAGGGGCGGTTAAGTGCGTACAATCACAAGTGGTTACATATTAAATTAGAAAAGGTGAATTTCTGGTGCGTAAGAACGCTTACTCCATTTTTAAATCCATTAAAATTCCATCAACTATATTATAAAGAAAATAATATTAAGGTTATAATAAAGTTTATGTCTAGAAATTTGAGTTTATATCAAAATAAGTAACTAAGGCGAGAGAAGATTACATAAGAACATTTAATTTTTTAATTTCTTTTAAATATACATCTTTATGCAAATTTTTTATTTCAATAAGAGTTCCTCAAAAGGATTACTATTGTAAAGTTACATGATGTAGTAAACAAGCTTCCAAAAGCTTTTAAAAAGTTTTACAATTGCCATACAATAGTCGTTTAAGTCGAAACAAATCTAAGTTAAAGGTGTTGTTTCAGATACTCAGATCAAAGTCATATCCTGTGTACGGAGAGGCGGTGTAGCATCGCAATACTGAGTAGTTTCATCCTTCCGCCAATATTATGCATACCAACGTTCATGGTGAGCCTTAGAATCTACATTTCTTTGATCTAGGCCAGCCGAAGCGAGAAAGTTTTAATTAAAATAGCTGCATTTGAGATGATGAAGCTTTGCTCTTGTTCTAAATTAATAACTCCGGTAAAAAATAAACTTACAGTACATTGCTTAGCTCTTACATGCTTAAGTGCAGTGTAAGACGTAAGTATTATAAAACATTGTACATGATATCTTTCCAAATCCTTAGTTTAGGGAAGACTAACTTAATATTAGCAGTTGCCGCAACAATTGTCCAATTACGAGGTACAAGATCTTCAATCCTTCAATTAGGCTTCTTTACACGTCGTTTTACTCAGAATACGTTCCCAAATTATTGATTTAATATTATATATGCTTTTTAATAATTTTTAGATATTAAAACTTACACAGTAAGTTATTATGTCGCTTGGTTTCAATAATATTATGCAAAATTTGCTAGTGTACTGTGTGACACATCAATAAGGAATAATTGAATGACAAAATTATAATTGTATATTGGAACGATATGTAATTTACACAAAATGCCCGCCTGTTTTGAATACAATATGTATCAATTTCTTTGTTACAGGTATTTGATGTTCACTCACAAAATATCAGCGACACTCAGGGACGCCCAGAACTCGCGTATCACGTGGACTCAAACAGCCAAGGAAGCTTGTACCAGATAAACTTCTGGGTGCACGCTGTTGTAATTAAGTTGCTGCCATGTTCGATTCTCACAGTGATCAGTCTTTGGCTCATAAGAGCGTTGTACAACGCGAATCAACACCAGAAGAATTTGAGGAATTACAGCTCTTGTGCAGCTGCTGAGAAAATGATGAAGCGACAGCATAAAGCTGATAAAAGAACAGACAGAACTACGAAAATGTTACTTGCAGTACTACTTCTCTTTCTGGTGACAGAGCTCCCGCAGGGGATTTTGGGTCTTATGAGCGGGCTTTTGGGGTCATGTTTCTTTAAGCGTTGCTACGGCTTGTTTGGGGAGTTAATGGATTTCTTAGCATTGGTGAATGGAGCGATTAATTTCATTTTGTATTGCTCGATGTCACGCCAGTTCCGACAGACATTTCGGCAGCTACTATTGCAGAAACACTTTGCGAGATTTCTTCCGGCCACCGCTTCGCATTCAGATTCGCAAAACCAGAACACGTAAGTAAACTTTTCGACTAACCCTTTTTTTGTTTTATTTAAACAGTATGAGTATGATGATGGCAAACATTGAAATATATAATAATACCTCTTAATTGTAATGGTTGATTAAGAATGATGATATGACTGAATGAATAGATCTGGGAAACTAAAGTACACGACAATGATTTGCATTAGAGAGCCGAGAAGTATGTTTGAAATAAGTATAATAAAATCGATGAAAATTAATTAAGTCATTAATTTTTAAACAATCGTGCAATTGTGAACATTAGCCATAGTAGACACAGCAGTTTATGATGTATATAGAAACAATACTTATTAATGTAGAATATTGTGTATGTATAGTGTAATGTAAAATATTAATGTAGGAAGTTTTGAGAATTTCTTTCTCTTAACAGGTACATGGAAAAGGTAAAAAAATGCACTGCAGAGCTACATTAGTATTGAGTAACTATGTGAGTAAATTTTCCGTCCCATTTACTAAGATAGACACACCACTAAGTCATAAAGGAAATTAGATGTAACTCTTTTACTGTGTCTATTAAATACGTATAATAATATTTAAAAAGCTCACACCTCATCTGTTTATAGTCTTCAAAGACTGATTGCAAGATGCAAACACAAAAAAAAAAATTAAAAAAAAATACCTATACCTCTGCATTAAGTAACTGTTAGTTGAAAGTTGAGTAAAGCTTACAACAATTGGACTTTTTTACCTAATTTACTTATTTTTTTAATAAGTCATAACATATGTGTTTAGAATTAAGCAATATCGACACAATTCGATGAAAATAGTAGAAACTCGACAATTTGTTATTTTTTTCGTTCAAAATGTTGAAACAGATGAAAAAATAAGAATCTCAACGACCTTGAGGTCCAATGTTTTACTTGAAAAGATTACGAACAAAATTCTTAATAAATCACTTTTATTTTTTATCACCTTACTATTATTACTATTTTACTATTACTTTATCTACATTATAATTTAAATATAAGTTATGAAAAGTTATAAAACAGTGAAAAGTAATTACTTTTTTCTTATATTTATTCTGTATAGCGATACGCACTCGAGTCACTTGATAGTCATAAAAGTCAAACTTTTGCAATTATCAAATAATTTGCGACCGAAAAATATAAAATAACCAATTTCAATGTTTTCAAGTTTTTACCCTATTTGTTTTAAGCATTATTTATATTTTTGAGTTAAAGAGAAAGTAAGATTTTTTATTATAATTTACGGACGACATTTTTCGTCTTTTGAAATATTTTTGTAGTATTGTAGTCCGTAGCTTTGTTTTAAAATACTATTTAGCTGTACGTACCTATCTTGGTTTATGTTTCATCGAATTAGGAGCTCAAAGTTGCTTGCTTACGTGTTTCACTAAGTTGATAATAACATCATTATGGAGTTTCCCACGTTTTGGTTGATTAATCCATTACAAGTCAGGTGTTGTTCCAAATCTATTTTTACCTGTTGTAATTATATAAAACATTCCTTCGTGTAAACAATTACTGCACTGCATTTTGTTATGAGCATATATATTTCCACAGCTCAATTGAATTAAAAAAGCTATTTGTTCTAGAAAAAAATTCAATTCAACTCGAAGTTTAACATTTTTATTAATCGGTATAGAAACTTTAAAGAAAAAGCAGGACGAATATAATTTCCATTCAACATTCCTCACTAAGTATTCATCGAACGCGAGTTTATTATTTCTTTAACAAAATACTGTTCATATCTTATATATAAAATTCTCGTGTCACAATGTTAGTTACCTTACTCCTCCGAAACGGCTTTACTGATTTTTACCAAATTTTATATGCATATTCAGTAGGTCTGAGAATTGGCTACTATCTATTTTTCATACCCCTAAGTGATAAGGATAGCCCACCCCAAAAATAATACACATATACTTGCACAAACTGTGTAGCAAAACAACGTTTGCCAGGTCAGCTAGTATATGTATATATATATATATATTTATACCGGAAATTTATTATATATATATATATATATATAAACATTTATACAAATAATATTTAAGGAACATTTTAATATAATTTACGAGAGAAGACAAATTGCGCAACTAAAGCAGGTTGTATTGTTTATGGGCAGTCCCTTCTTTTGTTACTTACTTTATGAGAATTCTTCACAAAGGAAGGAAGATGATACCGAAAGTGGTCAAATTACGTGTTTACTTAATAATATTAGAGAACATAGGAAAAACACTTTCTCAAAGCCTTCTTGACAGCTGTGATATAATATGATTATAAATGACTTTTACCGTACTCTACTTGAGCACCATTTCGTAAGGTTTTTCATAAAGATGTTATGAAAATCAACATAATCGTAAAAATATTATTAAATAATTTGTAGAAACTATGAATTGTGTTCATTATTGTTTAACAGTTCAATTTGTTATACTTATTTTTCATTTTTATCTGTAAACTTCCTCCGTAGGTAAGTGGCTCCAGTGAAACACGGGTTACAGTTAGCAGGCCGTTGCCTATGGACACCCACAAAGCCATTTGGGCCACAGATGCGTAGCCGGCCTTTACCGAGCCGTTACGCTCTTCTCTTGAAGTCGTAACGGTTCCTCTAAAGGCAACTGGTTCCATAAAGTGATACATGGCAGGAATTGTCTTTGAAATCGCATTTTATTAGGAAGTGTTTATTTCGTCAGCTTATTTCATTTAAATAATAAATCGCCGCAAATAATCTTAGATGCTAATTGAAAGAAGCAGATATGTTCTTTTTATTAAGTTCTTTGTATCTTGTTTCAGTAACAAGACATTGGTACCTTGAGGGCGGGCGGCACAAGGAAATGTTCCAGTGGTTAACGAACATTACCTATGATTTGAGAACAAAAGTGACGTGAAGTGTAATTGTGAATTTGAGGAACCCGCAGGTGTATTTATTAAAGTCGTATGTAATTTTTGTAATTAAGTAAGTTTTATAAATGTTTCTGTGTTTGTATACAGCTGAGCTTAGTAAAAACGTTTGAGATTAAGATGAAGGCCAATTTATTTAAAAGTATACTTGAAAACTAATAAGTAGTTGCTTTTTAGTGTATACCTTAGTGTTTTAATACATATGTACATATATGTTCATAATAAAACTATAAAACGTTTTAATGTAATTAATTCACGGGCCACGCCCTTGAGAAAGAAAAACAATATAATATTCTTTTTGGCAAAGCCCTCTGAATATGTAATGTTTTGTTTAAAACTCAATTCATTATTCAAAGACACTCTTAATTTGAAGAGAAAATGCAGTTAATTGAAAATATGAAATTTCCACAAAAACATTTTTGAGAAGCTTTTAATGAACAGTCGGATAATTAAAAATATCTTTAAGAGACGCCAGTGAGTCTTATTATACGTTATTTTATTGCATATTTAATAAGTAATTGTATACATACTTATACTTTGCGTTACACCAATAAAACCTATACTTTATGGTATAATAAATATGTCTCGTATCTCAAATGTTTCTTTATGTACTACTAGCCGTGCCCCGCGGTTTCACCCGCGTTAACTTCGTCGTATCGTGATGTTATATAGTTTATAGCTCTAAAAATTACGATACTTCCATAGAACTTTTCATCCCCTCCCTTTCAACCCCTTACAACCCATTTTTAATATTAAAAAGTCTCTTGTCTCTAGACTATCTGCGTACCAAATTTCATTTAATTCGGTTCAGTAGTTTTGGCGTGAAACCGCGACAGACAGAGTTACTTTCGCGTTTAAAATTATTAAGGTTAATGTACGATTTTGTATGTAATGTTTATGTATGTATAGTTTAAAAGCACTCCGTAGCGCTTGATACATTTTTTTAAAAAAATTCGTATGGCACAGACTCGTCTAGGAAACTATGTTTATTTAAACTCTGTGTAAGCTCTATTATAAGTTTTGATTATTACTTCCTCGTTAAAAATCGAGGTGCATGTGAACAGAATGTCTTGTATATATTTTGCTACCCATTTTTACCTTCAAGTGTAAGTATATAATTACGTCGATATTAAAGTAGCGTCGAATCTTTGAACACAGTGATATCGATTTCATCTACACAGTTAATATCGGTATCCTGTAGCAACCATTGTTTGAGCTCTTCACGCCAAATGCCTGAACGACATTTGAGTGTTTTGTTATGCGACAAGAATCGACATGATCTTTTTCAACTCACAATATAGACACAGATGATAGATCCAATTATCAAATTGAATAATGGAAAAAGTGGTGGTTGAAACATGAGAGTCAGATAAACGAGTCGTTACGCTTGCCACTACGGCACGATTGCTCTGCGGATGATTATGTGAGACAGCTGCTGTGGCCCACTAAAACCTTTTGTAAATACTTTCTCGCTTTTGTTCGGGAATAAGTAACAATGAGATGTACAATAGTTAACCCAGTCTGCAACAGAAGGCAGCGACATGAATGATAACTTTTTCTCTTAAAGCATTTACAGATTAATTCCATATTATTAGCAGTAATATTATATTATATGTAGTGAATAAGGCTGTATTAGCCTTGAACCCTTTCCTTTTATTCTCGCTACAGCTACTAAAAAGCTTATCAAACTAAAATATGGATATAAAATGTTATAACGCTTTGTAAGCTTAACATGACATTAAATTACATTGAATATGTTTTCAAGTAACCACCAAATGCGACGGTTTGCCAATTGGCACAAACTAAGCTTATTGTAAAGAGACTTTATATAACTTTATGTCAGACAATTCTAGTCTTAATTTTGTAAATATTTTAAGGTTATTTGTTTAATAAATAGTAACTTTTAATGTTTTTGGGGCAAGTTTGTATAACTAGCTCATGATCGTGCGAACGCTGCATATACTTTTGCCTGTTCGGCCCGGTACAGTTGACAAAAAAAAGTTTGACTTGCTCTTGAACATCATGAAACACAAAATAATATTATGAGTGACCTTAGATCTCACGGATTTTTTTTTCAAATTTGGAAGACTTATTTGCCGACTGTACTATACTACATCTAAAGTACCTACTATATCTAAAGTAAATTGTTGAATGTACGCACATAAGAAGACGCATCTTTATTTATTTAACACAGAGAATAATGTACCGAACCAAACTGTAAATGAATAAATATTGCATACACTTTACTAACAGTTAGGGGTACTTTTAATAAACTATATTATTTACAATATGAGAAAGCAGTGGAAGATGGAGGAGGCCCATGCCGTAAGGTACACCGAAATTAGGGACTTTATAATTAATGTACCGCTGATCTAATTCTAGTTAAATGAAAAATTGTAAATTTCGGAATAAAAGCCTTTATTATTATTTACAATATGTATTATGGTATATATTTCATTTCATTATTTTATATTAATTTTTATGCTTTAAAACATTGCATTTATGCTTTACATATAAATGTATTTTGTATGTTGTTGGTTGTATTCTGAAAATTAAAAACATCATTTGATAAGTCTTACGATGACTAAAATAGAATGACTTTATAAAATAAATCTTGAGACAGCAAATTTGTATGTAATAATTTATATACATAGTTAAATGGTTTGTATACGATATAATAGTGAGAAAAAAGAAGAGATTAACAATTATAATCATTGTTGTATAATTTTTTTAGATTGATGTAACAACGAAAGGTTTATTCTCGTAGTACTTTGATGTTTATTGTCTATGGTAAAATTAAGTTATTGTTAAGTCTGATATAAAATTTAAACGTCTAGAATATAGTAAAATGCATTTTCGCTAATTAAATATAACTAAATAAGTTCATATTTTTTTATTTTTAATGCAACGAATACTTAAATTATTGTAAAAAGATTCAATAAATGTATTTAATTGATTTACTTTATAGTTTTCATTCAAAAATCATATGACCGTCTCTTTCTTATACATTTTTTTAAATCTGGCTTCTGAAAATTTTTCAGATCACCGTTCTTTGTCACAAATTGATATTCAATTAAATTAAATTAAAAAACCTTTTTATGAAGATTAAGATGTAATACATAATATGTTACGTTTCTAAATAACAAAACATTCATATAACAAATTTATTATATTGTAACTAAACAATCTATATAAATTGTTTGTGACACCGCTATCAATGGTAAGTGTTAGTTTCAGTTAAATTGGCTTGAGGATTCCTTTTTTTTTTCATATACTAATTACTGAAACGCGTAGCGAGAACCAGGGAAGTCATACAATTGGGGAAAAATGGTTAATCTTGGATATATTTTCCGGATCCCCAGACCTTAACATTAATAATAATATCTCAGATAAGGTGAAAGCTTCGTGGCAGTCTTATAATCTTACCGCGAAGCCTGATGCATCTGGTTCGATTCCCGGTACGAATGCAATTTATAATTTAATTTGTATTTTTATTCGGTTTATGGTTGGGCTGCGACTTGCCGGGCGGGTATCAAAAGTGGCACGGAGGTGTCGTTGAATTTCTACAGGCTTGCCTGAAACCACACTACAGGCGAGTTGCCTGTAGACTGTAGCGGTAACCTGTGACCTGAGGCCTCTAAAATACAGACGCGGAAGGACGAGGACCCCACCGTGATTATTTTCCCAAGAAAACCACACCATCAATACTCATGAGTGAGATAGACGATGCGAGAGAGAGAAAAGATGCGCTTTTAGGCCAATCTCAGGAAATAGCTCCATCGATTGAAATGCTGTATTCATTAATCTGTTTTGGCCTATTTACCGTATAATGATGTGGACAAAATTAGTTTACATTACATATTTTTAAAGACAAAAAACAACGACAAAGCAATTTTTATTATATTTCAGTAATTTATTTTTACGATACCTCTAGAACAATAATTGTACAAGCTGGAACATATAATATATATAAAATATGGAAAAGGTGCCTGTTATGTTAATTCATCAGCAGCGTATTTAATTTCGTTAAGTCTTTTTAATCGTAACCCGCTCTGAAACTGTTATAAATATTCATGAATCATAATTCCTAGTAATTAAATTCATTTGAATGAATTCTTTAGTCCTCATAAACATAAGTTGTTGCATAAGTAGGTGTAACAAACTCATTTTATAATAATACTTAAATCATTCTGCTGCATCAATCAATTAGAAAGTTTCTAAAACTTATTTGCCATGACATATTTGGATCCATCATGGTTATAGAGCGAATTAAAACTAAAACTTTAATCAAAGTTTGTTAATTTGAACTTGAGCGCAAAATTGGGGATAATTTATTTTACGCGAGTATCACACATTTAATGAAAATAGTTTGAACGGATATGATGATGACGGGAAACGACATCGAACGAACGAAATTTAGTAAAATTTAAAACTATATTAAAGAATTGTAAGATAGTGGTCAAGATTTTAACTTTACCGTCTAGTTATATGTATACCGGGTTGTTATGCATTAGTATAAAACAAAGTCGCTTTTTCTTCCCCTATATCCCTTTGTATGCTTAAATCTTTAAAACTACGCAACGGATTTTGATGCGATTTTTTTAATAGATAGAGTGGTTAAAGAGGAAGGTTTTAATGTATGTTTTATATCCATGCAAAGCCGGGGCGGGTATATAATAATTTAGTCAATTGACTGCGGCTTCTATTCCATCTTGGTATTTAAATTTCAATAATACTCCAGGACTTTGTTATTGGTTTAATAGATATAATAAAGGGAAATTACATTGTAAAATATATTATAAAAATATTGAGAATTATTTTACTACTGTCCGGACATCGAGAAATGTATGTGAATAGAATGAATATATCAGAGAGTCCAAATATTTAACGATGACATTATATAAGATTTGAATTTTGAATGCAAGTTCTTAAATTCAGCGCATAGCAAAGAGTCTCTTTAGCAAAGAGGCTCTTTGCCACATATGTTTGCCACGAGTGGTGAGATAAACTCGTAAACACACACTACTGTCGTAGCAATCTATTAAAATTTAAACTGCTACGCCGTAGCCTGCTTTCACCAGAAGGTAGATTGAATAAAATGTTTCACATTTATTAATAGTTACAATCGGGTTTAGGACTTACATAGCTGTTAAAATATAAAAAAATTGCAATTAAAATAATGTATAATAAAAATCCAGATCTTAAATTATTATATTATTAATTCTTTAAGTTAAAGTAGACTTTTCAAATTACTTTGTATTTGCCTTATTTGCAAAGTTTTTGGTAAAATAATTATTTACTTCCCTTGTTTCTTTATTTAGTATTATAATACTTGGAGGCGTGTAGTTAAGTAGAGGTCATTTTTATCTCTCATGACATCTTCTTTCTTTTTTAATTTAATTTAGTTCACCTTTTAAATTTATAAAAAATCTATTTTTTTTTTATTAAAAACCTAAAAATTAAAGGTCACTAAGTTGGAACATAAAACTTGTTCAGATTTTTCAGTCCACAAAATTCATCGATTATTACATATCACTACATAGTATAAAACAAAGTCGCTTTTTCTTCTCCTATATTCCTTTGTATGCTTAAATCTTTAAAACTACGCAACGGATTTTGATGCGGTTTTTTAAATAGATAGAGTGATTGAAGAGGAAGGTTTCTATGTTTTATACCCGTGCAAAGCCGGGGTGGGTCGCTAGTTATGAGATAAAATAAGAAAAGAAAAATATAATAAATGAATAAATACCACAAGTATTAATTAATAGTTAATACTTAGGGTGTACGAGTATGAACATAGACATGCGTTTGTTGTGTTGTTTCTGTTTCCAAAACACCAATAACATTAAAACTTTGTTTTACAAAATCTTTGTAAAACAAAGTTTTAAGGAAATACAATTTAGCTTAAAGCATTTATACATTACCATTACAACTACAACCACAAAAAGGTAGAAATTGCCCTAATAGCTGTGCAGGGATCAATTGAAGAAATTGTCCGAATGCACTTAGCAATTGTTTAGAGTTGGCGGCGCGCCCATCGCCATCGACCTTTATAGCTTGATCGTTGTAAAATTTCCAATGCTTGCAACTTCGGCTTTCCGACAATTTCGAAGTAATCACTGCTAATTGAAAGTTCAAGGTTTTCCTTTTATTATACTTAGAGGACAAGGGGTTTAGTTTCAGACTAACTTCTAGAGGTTCGCTTTTATAAGAAATCAATCTAAATCGATCTTTAGATTGATTTCTCATAAGAAAGACTCCGAAGCTTATAGTAATTTAAGGGGCAATAAAAAACAAAAAAGAAATTGGCTTTTATTAATTTTTTAATTTTATTTCGCCGTACACTATTACCGACTCGACGCATGTTAGTAAAATGATCTAGGCTTTTACAGCTGGGGTTACACTTATACTTATTATAAAAAAGCTTTTTTTTATAATACGTATATGTAGGTATAAGTATCGTATAGTTATCTCGAAAGGTAGCTTGCTGATATTGCTTAGAAATAACTTGTTCTTGATGATTTATAAAGGCGTGGGTTGGCCTTTTGTAATATCAAGATACCTTATAAACTAATTATGTTTCTCCGTAATTACCTACTAAGTTGCGGGCGCTAAACAATTATGGTTAAATAGAAGTTTAATAGAGTTTCCTGATTTCGGTATTTCTTATTTAAATTCTATTTGTGTCTTTCCATAGACGGCAATGTGTTATTTGTTTTGTTCTGCTCATTTCCCAATAGACAAATAACTAAGGTAGCGTATATGATCTCATAAGAAAATATATTGAAATTTTAGGATCAGTATCATATTAAACACCATCGTAACTTACCTTCGACTAAATTCACTTTAACGTTCACACTCCGTCTTATGGCCTCCGAAACGAAAATTCTGCAGCGCAAGCATTCGTTTTGATCTGTTAGGAAGTATTTAATGAATGAAAAATATATGTTGATTGTTTTATACTTTCTATCTCTATTTTATAAGTTTTATCTCTATTATCTGTTTTATATCTCTTTTTGAACAATTATGTAACCAAGCAATTCCTTTGATTTCTTTAATTTTGAATAAGTGAGTGCTATTTTATTTATAGTCAAAGTTTCAGAGCCATTTCAGAGTCTTAAATAAATTTCAATATCAATTTCTTTGAACGAGAACAAATCACAAAACTCATTCAATTGTCCTTTATTGAATTTAAATAAAACTTCATAGACAATAGATCTATGTTCGAAAAGAAATGAAATGAATTCATAACAATTGTTTGAAATTTAGATGGCTTGGAATAATTGAAATGCCAATATGTTCTTTAATAAATAAGTTACTATTTTTCCTTAATAATAACTGAATAATGAAATTATGGCACTGTGTGAGGATTTTTTTTTTTTTTTGGTAAAAGGTCTTTACAAATAGACAACAGTCTTAAAATATTACAGGAGCTACTTAAATTATTGCTATCTCTTAGCCCGGTAAATGAAAGAGCTCATTCTATTCTATTCTCAGAAATATTATTATTTATAACATAATCTCTAGAAACCGAGGACTACTTTTAAACTTTTAATTAATTTAAAATATTTACAAAGGAATATATTCGCTAAGAATGATTAATTAAAATATTTGATAAGATGTTAAGGACATGTTCATTGATTTTTGATTACCATTTATATAGTATACGGCAAGTAGAGAACCTTTTGTCAACCTATTTGAACTTTTTTGTTTATAAGCAAATAAACCCAGGACCTGCAGCTTGATATGCATTGAGACGTGGGTATGAATTAACCACATAATTTAGTTTAGACTAAATTAAACAATATGCAGTCTTAGCTAAAAGAAAACTTTAGATGTAACCTATATTTTTCTTTTACTTAAAGTAACAAATTTATTATAGTAAATTGAAATACGTGATCTCATATTGCAACCAAGGATTAACAGCTAGCTTTTAAAACTCAAATGCGTCTGTATTTAGTTAAATTGTGTTGACTTTAGCGAGTAGTCATTTGACGTACATTGAAAACTGAAATTAAATAATTAATGTATTTTTTAAGCGTAAGTTATTCTCTTTTTTTATCATACTAGCTGACCCGGCAAACGTTGTTTTGCCATATTAATTTTTGGGGTGGGCCTTATCACTTAGGGGTATGAAAAATGGATAGTAGCCAATTCTCAGACCTACTGAATATGCATATAAAATTTGATAAAAATCAGTAAAGCCGTTTCGGAGGAGTAAGATAACTAACATTGTGACACGAGAATTTTATATATAAGATTTAAGAATGCTTTGGTGTCAGAATTAAAAAAACAAAAGAGAAACAGCAAGAGATAAAACTAATTTCAAAAAAACTGTATTTTAAGAAAACTAAGGCAGCAAGATTGAATAATGTTGCTATTGATTTACCAAGACATATTATGAAATGTTCATTTTCACATATTTAAAGGCACTTTTACCTTTCTGCAGGTGATGGCATTTTTCAGCTTTAATAATGTCGACATTCATCAGAATTAACAACTCTTTGCACATATACTATTGTTATTATGTTAGTTTTGAAAAAAACCCCGCAGTGTTCCTACCCTGCAGTTTTTTCTTTCTAGTTCCTTGAGATAAATACAAATAAAACTGAACTAAGTGAGCCGACTGTTGTCCCGCGTGTACTGTAAAAAAGGTTCATGTGTTACGAGTAAGTAAATTGAAACGTGTGAACTACTGCCGGACTAAACTTAGTCAAGCGTTTGATTTCGTGTGTTGCGCGAAAATATGGGTTTAATTCTCAAGGAAATAACAAAATGGACTACCTGCCTATAAGGAAATGTTCGCAGAAATATGTCTACCGCATGCCCACTTGGAACGAGACTTCACTACGAGAATGTAAAAAAAAATAGGAATTATCTGATAACAAGCCGTGGTTGGAGAGGCTCTAGCGAGTGAAGTGTGACGTCACCAGATTTACAAGTGCCTCGGTTCGTTTCCAAGGCATTATTCAGTATCAAACTGTGTTCAAAAGTACGCTCGGATTTATGTTTTTTGATCACGCTCAGTCATAATTAATTCTATCATCGCGCTATGAAAAGCCACTTGATAAGTTATTTTTATGATGAGATTATTCAGCTATGTTATGAATTTAGATGAAGGAAAGTTAAATTGGTAGGAACTCGGTACCGCCATTTTTAAACTAAAGAGACACTGTAAAATTTATAGAGAAGGTATTAAGAATAAGCATTAGAAGTAAGTAACTAAAAATAGTATTTAATAAATTCACGAAATGTGCACATTGAAATATGTATAATGTTCTGAATAAAGAACAATATACTGCTGTACTTAACCTAGTCGCAATATAATTAAATAGTGTCAATTTTTGGCTGCATTTTTGACATCTCAGTCATACGAACAGTTGCCGTCGCCAAATTTTATTTCTGACTTTAATAAAGCATAATCTCGCGCTTGGTGCAGTCAAGTGGAAAATATATAAAGAGGCAGCATAATTTAGTAAATCGTGCTCAATCCATGCTATAGGATTCAGGCTGGAAAAGTCATAAAAAAATTGTTTTAAAGATTACACATTTGCATTAACCAGTTTTAATTCAATTTAATTAAAATTAAATGAACTGTGGCACCTTCACTCATTCTTATAATTTAAAGTTTAAATCAATAATTCGGATAAATGATGATATTTGAATTAAAAGAAAATTGCTTCGAATAAATGTTACAAAGTTTTTTTCAACGTAATTTGGAATTCACCCTCTTTACCACTTATTTCTTCAGCATAAAGTGGATGTTTATGGACTTGCACGTTGCTTTAAATATACGTATTTACTGTAATTTTATACGGATACTAAGGATGATAGCCGGAATAATAGTGACATCGTTACATAAACGCGTTTAGGGAAACATTACTCTTACGTTGTAGATAAATTTACTATTAGTAGCAATTATGACTTGTAATAAAACATACAAAGGTTAATTTTAACAACTGTTTAGTGCCTACTTAAGTAACTTATGTATGCACCTATTCTATAATATCATTTCATCTGAATTAATATCTTGTCTTTTAATTTAGTTTTCCAGGGAAGATAGGCCGAATAGATTTAAAGAAATACCAGGAACGCATTCGTGAGTCAAGTCAATCCGTATATATATACGTATATCTTATATATAAAATTCTCGTGTCACAATATTAGTTACCTTACTCCTCCGAAACGGCTTTACTGATTTTTACCAAATTTTATATGCGAATCGGCTACTATCTATTTTTCATACCCCTAAGTGATAAGTGTAGCCCATCCCAAAAATTAATATGGCAAAATAACGTTTGCCGGGTCAGCTAGTATATTATATAATTATATATCCGATAACGATGATTCGTAAGTTATAAATTGGCTAATCAGCTAATTAGATGATTATTAGTAACTAAACAGTATTTTAAATAGTCGAAAAACAAGTCAATAAACAAGTAAATGGTCTTAAAGAATAAGAACAGGTAAATAAAAACAGAACAAAGAAAACGTGACGTTGAGCAAGCTTGGCACTGTAGAGGTCAATAAGACGTTTAATTTTCCGTACTTTTCCACGTGAAGATACAAGTTGTCTATTCAATTCAAATAATTTAAATTATGTTTTATATAGGATTTTTTATGAAAGGATGTTCGCATGATTCTTGTTTAACGTGTTTACTTGTATTGCGGGTTTGAAAGCCTTTGAAAAAAAATCCTATACATTTTCATATATCGTACTTAATTCTTCCACAACATTTCTGGAATGCCTTGGTTATGTTAACTTATAGAAGACATTATTTTCTATGGCTTTTAAACAGATATGGGTAAGTTACCATATATTACGAATACCTAAGAATTTATACAACGCGGATGAGTCGTAACAAAAAATTAGGACGTGGAATATTTATTGAGAACAATTTACATATTTATTACAGTAAAAATCATAAACATATGAAAGTAAAAAGTTATAGTTGAATATATAAAGAGAGAACAACGTTAATCCATAAAAATCTCATTAAATTTTTAGGCATTTATCCCAGTTAGGCATAGTGTTTCTCAATAAACTGTTTAAGGTCATCATCGTGAGTGTGGTCAGGGTCAAATTTGCCTCTGAGTTTTTCCCAGCCCTCAGCATGGCTGTCCATCATCGTTTTGATCACTTTAGCAACTAGAACTTTTTGTTTGTCTGAACATTTCGCACAGGTCGTGCTTAACGCATCGGGGATCAATTCTGTAAAAATATTAATAATTTAAAACTTTTTGGGCTTTTTGGGTCCTTGTGTCCTTGAGGTAGGTAAATAAAAGATAATTTATGATAACAATAGGGATGTTAAAAAAACATGTCTGTTCAAATAACATGTACATATTGAAAAAAGTCGGGAACACTCCCAAGTGTCTATTGTCATTCAAGAGCTCTTTTTATTCGTAAAAATCATATCAAATAGCGAAATATATCGAATTGCTTGCGACTTTTTAAACTAATTTATATAAAAAAATATTATAATAATAAAAGCATATTTTAAATAATAATAAATTTGAAATAAAATTTCCCATGTAGAAAATTTTGTTGATATATATTATGTTTAAAAAAATACTTACTACTTATATCGGTTCCTTCAGGGGTGCATTTGCCCTCTCCAAGAAAACACTGTATGTAGGCATTCATCAGCCTAGGATTTTCAGTGAGTTGAGTGACGTCAAAATCGTCATATCGACTGCTGTACGCCTCATCTGGACGGGCAGTTGCCACAGCGGCGAAGGCCAAAAGAATTAGCAGCTTCATCTATAAGGAGGAATGAGGATTTTAAAGGGGCAGTCCCGAAAGTAGTTTTAAACTGTGAATATTATGGGGCTCATATATGATTGCACATAATCACAGGTGAAATATCCATACAACTCTTTTGATAAAAAGTAATCAAACAAAATTATTATATTTTTTTAATGATTAATGTATGATTGATGAAAAAGTCAATTTTCATAAATGAACGAGCTTTTAAGTATCTACACAAGTTGTGTACCTAAAACCAATTTTTTTTACAATATCTCTAGTCTTATTTCTCAACAAAATTTATCATACGATATCTAGTGGGAGGCTGTACAAAGTATTTACATAACGAGTAGCAATTTGTAATATTTTCTTCATTAAACGCTATTACGGCAAAAGTAGTAAACATCTATGCGAGAAAAAACATATTATTTACGTGTTATTTACATATTATTTTTGCCGAAATTAAAATCTTTTATTCCAAATTTTAAAAGTTTATATAGATTCAAAACAATTTTGTCTAGTTAAGAATGTTATATACCAAGCAATTGAATGTTAAAAAAGCTTCGTTTCTTTAAACTTATTCATTTCATTTAATTCGACTTCTTTATTGTTTGTCTACGGTTTTTATTTTTATACGATATCATCAATTTTAATGTGTTTTCTTTGTTTCAGGAATTCTAATTTCTAAGTTCTAAGCTGGTTCTCTTTAGATTTAGAGATCAATTAGACTGTTCAATCAAGTATAAATCACCTACGTACTTAGAATGTTTGTAAAAACGAGAGGTGGAGATGTCATAACAGTTAAAACGTACGTACACTGTTGTAGGTGTTATTAAATTTTTAAATTTATTTTTAATATAAGTATAATATATTATTTAAGTTCCTAGTATTATTATGTACTTTGTTTAAAGTTTTACTTTTCATAATATCGTGTACAAATACGTAAATAAAATCCTAGTGATTTTTCCGTGTTGTCAATGCTGAGTTTGTATGTTTGTCGCACCCTTGATATCTTCTTTACATAATTATATTTAAAGTTTATTAGCTAGGACATATACGTACGGGAGATTTTTAACATACCAGAGAACTCAAAAGAAAAAACTACTTATCTATTATTAAAGCTTCAATGAGATAACGCATTCGTTTTTTTCCGTAACGTTTTTGACTTAAGCAATGGAAAATAATAAATGAATGAAATACCCACTTGATATAATATAATAAACACTGCACTGATGTTATTCTAACACGGTTACTTCGAATCTACTTGCATTGAAATTTATTTGGCCTTTTTATACCAACAACCAACAAATTACTTTGAACTTGATGCTTAATCACATATCCATAACGTCATGTTTTTTTATATTTTTGATGATTCGTTAATTATTCGCGCGTTTTGCTTAATAATGTAAAAATAAAAAAAAGGGTGATTTGAAGTAGTTTTTCTATGCAATATTGTATACAATACGGATCATGAATTTTAAAAATTTGAAACTAAGATAAGATCCGCTAAATGAGCTTTTAAACTGACTTCAAAAAAGGAGGTTCTTAATTCGGGTGTATAATTATTTTGTTTATAACATTAGTCATACGCATTTTTAATGAATACAGATCAATTTTTTTGATACTTGTTGATCAGCGCTGTCATGCCCGAATCCTACTGAAATCGACCGACCTGACCAAGGTCACCTTTGTGTACTCGCTCGGAAGCAGCAAAATCAAAAAACAATGAATATGGTTTTTTGATTTGTGAATTTTAAAATATTCTTGAGAGGATTTTCCGTTAATTAGCATTACTTAGAATTGTTATGAAATGACCGTGTACTTTACTTGAAATAATTAAGTGTGCATAATTGCTTGAGATTATTAAGTGAATTACGTGCAACTTTATCTTGGCATCATTTAAGTCATAAATATATAGTTATATACTATTTCTAACCAATATTGTAATATTGGATAACTGTCCGCAAAAAATTAGGATAAAACATGTGTTATATAGGGGATAAAATCATCAATATGACGAATCGTAATTATACTTTTATTAAAATTATTGTGCCTATACAGTTATAGATACAATAAAAAGCAATTTTTATTTAAATAATATCCAATTCATATGCAATTCACATTAAAGACAATATTGAAGCTGAATTGCAATGAAACCAATTCGCTGGTCTTTGGTATTCATGAGATGGAGTTCATACGATTACGTACGCTGTCCACTTGCGAAGTCTCATGTTATTATTTTTTTGTTTAGTAGATGATTTACTATGTACAGCAAAATGAAGGACCTACTCAACTTTATTTTTTTTGCAAAGATTTTCTGAGTTCTATAGTGTTTTTTGTTTATATTATGAAATATCTGTGTATCAGATACAAACATATTTAAGATATTAGGGAATCTATTAAGACACGCTTTTCACCATTTACAAAAATTATAGGTTATTAAAAATGCATGTAAACTTTGCATCTCATTTATACATAATAATAATAAACAATTAGTCATTTATTTAATATGGCATAAATGGACCAACCATTGTGGAGGTATTAGAAGTATTGGTGCCTAGAATCCTTTCAACTCATCGCTAAAAAGATATGAAGTTAATATTTATAAAAACTACTGTATATAAAAAACCAAGTAAAAAACAATAAGTTAAAATGAATGTTATGATTTTTTGGCTTGCCGGCTACTTCTTATGGAATTTTTGACAAATGATATAACTATGTCAGCATATTTGATGATTGATGATCCGGCAGAATCTTATCTACCAGACAACGTTGTCCGCCTAAGTGACGAAAAAGGCGATATCCGGATACATAATACCTTTTTACAAAGGATTTTTTCCTTACTTAATTTTTGGAAACAGGGTAAAATTTGGCGCCTTGATGATTCATCATACGGAAGTCTTTCCTGACGAGCCTGCTAACTGATAAAAATATAAAAACATTTATGTACATATAACAAAATGTTCTTTAACGAATCGGGTATGTCTAGACTGCTTTTTCAAAAGATGATGAAAATTATGACCGCTACCGCATCTTCTTCAGCTTTCTGAACCATCTAAATTAAAAAATGATTAAATTCTTGTTATTGCATCTTGCACAAGATCAAAGACGATTTTCGGAATTGACGGGCAACCTCGAGTATGGAAAGACACTAGAAGAAGAAGAACATATACATTTAACATATATATTCAAAAATAAAAACGAAACTGAAACTACACTAGCAATGCCGCTCAACAGAGTTACTTAGATTGTTTTCGATAGACTTTCTCTGATTTAATTTACAAAATTGAATACAATTTGGCGATTGACAGCAATCACTCGATCAATTTGTCACTTTCGTTAACACTGCCAATAACAATAGTTAACCAGTATTTAGGTCACGTTTGTGTGAAATAATCAATTTATCTCTCAACCGAGGCATTTTTATTCATTCAGGAACTGCCTACTATTAAAAATAATTAGCTATAATTTAAATTTTTAATGAAACGATATATTTTTATAAACATAAATAACCAAAATCTTTATACCATATTTTATTTAGTTATGTTTCATGTTATTAAATTTTAGTACAAAAAATATTTTATTTAATAAAACATACTCAATTAAATTCGATGAAAGTCAACTTTCAACAAAATTACGATTCAAAGATCTAACTTTATCATTAGTATTTTTTCTTTCACGATGTTCCGTTTAAAAAAATATAAACTGATTTTTCTTCTTCTGAGAAAGAAAGCTTAAAACACTAAATCAAGTCCAACAAAAATACTAGCTCTTTGGAGTGTTGGCACAAAGTAATAATCAATGAAATGGCTTCCAGCTTAACTTCTTTATTTAAGTTAACAGTGATTTAAGATTATATTAGCGCCATTAAGTAAAAAGATGAGTCACACGATCCTGGTGCACTTTTATGTAATGATAAAGTTTGTTATTTCTTGTTACTTCGGCTGATCTCTTACGATCGTTCTTGGAAGTTTTAATCTAATATAGAAAATAATTATAGAGATGCCAATCAAAAATATTATTTAAAAATATAATCTAAAATCAATGTTTGAGCTCTTTCCGATAATTTATATACTTAAGCCGTTAAGATCGTATTGGATGAAAGCGCAAAGCAAAGTTTAAGGCAGCTTACATGATCTTACGTGATTTAACTGCCGTTGCAATCTCAGAGTAATGCTGGCCGTGAGCCCAGCACTTAGATGGGCTTAATTAGTTGAAGGCTCTTGGGGCTGCTTAATTAAGGCTGTCATGATAAGGGATATGTTGACTCAAAGAAAATATTGCCCTTTTTGGGAAAGGATCTTCTTATCCGTCCCCTGTAACAGTAGACAGAATGATTTTTTTTAAACTTGCTTAGTTTTCGTATTTGCAACACCCCTCTGGTAACGTAAAAGTAAAGAAATGTTAATACTATATAGTTTTTACATATGAGCTGTGTAAACATTAATATCCACAACGTAGAAGATTTGATAAGTAGATTATTATATTATACATACACAAAAAATAATGAGTTTATTATCCCTTAGAAAAAATACGATGGATTATGATAATCATTTATTTACGGTGCGGAGGTAAGCCATAGAAAAAGTAGTAAAGTCGATAATACTATGATTGATGAAGAAAACGCCATAATTCCTCATGTTACTTAAGAAATTGTTTTAGTCCATCGAACGGTATGGTATATATACTTATACACTGCCAATAGGTAAATATTGTTTTTATTTTTATAATGATAGTTATTTTAGAGCTTTCAGCTGTTGTTTAACATATATAGATCTATAAAAGACTCTATTTTCTCTTTCACCTTTGAAATAAAATAAAAAACAATCAAAACTTAAATTGTTATGATAGAATGTATGCCTAATACAAATCCATTATATAATGTTATTTTAAAAATATTTATATAAAATGATTTATGGTAATTTTATGAAATTTTTTAAGGTTTGCAATGACAGCAAATTCATATATTCATATAAATACGAAGAACTAGCACTGCACCGCGGTTTCTCCTGCGACTACAATATTAATATTATTAATCACAATAAGATATAGCATCAGGGATTGATATGTATAGTATGATTCTAATGGTGAAAGAATTTTTCAAATTGGTTAAGTAGTTTCAGAGCCTATTCAAATCAAACAAATAAATTTTTCCTCTTTATAATGTTAGTATAGATAAGTATTAATCGGCCAAACAGAGTCGAAAACAGCTAGAGCTATTTTAATAAGACTTCTTGATGTTAGCATATTCAGTTTAAGTAAGTAAGTCCCGTGTCCCCTAGTGGGGTATGGGGCAGATGCATTTCACATCTGTTTCACTGATCGATTATTATTATATATATATTTAAATATATATATAAATCAATAAATAAATAAATAAATATATATATATATATATATATATATATTCAGTTCAGTTAATACTAATGTGTAAATTGCAATTATAGCAGACTATTTTGTATCTTTTTGATGATAATTAGGATTGACAAATAATAATTGGGATAGGAAAATTGATATGACAACCTTGAGCGTCTTGACTCATACATTTATAATGATTCTTTTGTTTTGACGTCGTAATATTATAAAAGCAATTTTGATGGAGGTGCTATTAATGTATACAATAACAAAATTAATATAGGTATAAGAATAAATATATAAAAGTTTAGTGTGTTGTATAATGTATTAAAAAAAATTTAATCTGTCTTTCTTACTTTTTAAGTAACGCAAAGTAAAGAAAAAAGGAATCAGCCAAATACCAAAAAAAGAGCCTTTTAAAAGTTACACCGATTGTTATCCGTTTATAATATTAATCTCGGGAATTTTCCACTTAAATGCCTGGAATAAAATCAATTTTATTTTTCATTTTTACAAATGAATTTTATTTATTTACACTGTATTGATAAAATAAGATTTCAAATCGCTAAAACATCTTCCGTTATTGAATTGAATAAATAGAGGCCCATAATTGAGGGTAACGATAATTAATTTACCATCGAGGAATGAAGACTTACTTACTTAATTTGATTAAAACTTTTGAGTCATTAGTTGAAATTAATTTCTTAAAAAGGGGTTCTTTTTGATTACTTTAAAGAAAACAAACAAAAAGTGCTATTCTGAGGTCTTTCTCGTATTACGATGATTAAATGAAAATTATATTTTGTAGGTATGTCTCTCTATCCATCATTAATTTATGATGACAATTTAGGCAAGGTGATTGTTGAGACCACACTCACCCCATTCCCAACATGCCTTAAAACATCCTGTTCCGATTAATAAACTATCACCTGTTTTTTTATCTGATCTCCGCACATATACACATACAGACAGACAAAATGCTTAAAACTGCTAAAAAAGAGGATCCTGCTCTAACATAAACGGAATGCTGCATATAATTATATTTTAATTTACTAGTTCTAATTTCAAGGACCTACGTATACAAAGTCGAACATTTTCTCTTGATTTCCATCGGAGTGTGCGACAATTCCAAATTGAAGTGGTAGTGGCCGAGAAAGGATTCTTACGTTGTACGGATATCAAAAGTGCCATGAGAAATCCCTTCGGCTTAGCCGTGATTGAGGTTTCGTCTTTCAAAGATTCATTACGCGACAAACACGAGTAGAAAGAAATCTAAGTTGTCTTGCCTAGCTTACTGTAACATTTTGTGTTACTTTATATGTACTTAATGTGCGATTTGATTTATAGAACTAGAATTAGGAGGAAGCTGTTTTGACTGTATTTTATTTCCTTTCATTTATTTATTTAACAAGAAACAAAACAGAGCCATCACAAATAGAACATAAATAAGACGAAATACAAGATTCGCGGATGGAGTAAAATTTAAATTAAGGTATTTAGCCAATTAAACGAGGGGACTGAATCGAAATTCTTTTTTAATTTGAAAGGATCTTATCTTTCACGTAATTATAAGATCTTTTGTGAATCTGTAAACAATTTTACGTCACCTTACAGCTTTGTTAAATAAGTTGTCGGAGACTGTCAATGTAAAAAGATAACTTAACCTTAGATTTAATTTGATGCTTTTAGTACCTAATTTATGAGTTGAAACAATATTTGTTTATTGTTGTTTTAGGAAATATTATTGAAAACCGGTAGAAAATTTGTTCCGTGAAGTTCTCGGTATGTAAAATTGATTTGTATTCACAAAAAAGAAAGTAAATAAAGTAACTTTATTATGATATAATAAAATGGTGATACGTGGTGGGTCGTGATTTCAATAAATTCTTGAAATCCGGGCAATATCAGATCGCCACGACAAAGACTATAAGCATGTTATAACGCGAAACTCGTACTATGAGCTCTGGTCTATATAATTAAAAAATAAAGACTACAGATGTATTGTTTTAAACAGAATAAACAGATATTTATAATATTAATGATATCAAATGTTTCATACCAAAAATAATTATGTATGCTATAAGTTACATTTAGGCAAATATATTAATTAATATATAAATTAATAAATGTATAATGAGCCTTTTGTATTTTTGTAAATATATTTAAGTACATTATTGTAAATATTCAATAAAAATTTAATATTTAAAAAAAAAAGAAAATTTAAAAGATTCTCCTATATATAATATATAAATAATTTAATATAATATAATATAAAAATTAAAATAATAAATTATATAAATTTAATTATATAAATTATATTAATTTATTTATTTATTATTAATTAATTTATATATTTTGCATGTAGGAACCGTTGCATTTTGTACAGAATATTGCAGCGTCTGAGAAACGGGATTAAATTTGTGCTAAATATTGCGAAAAGAACTACAATTGTCAATTTTGACTTTGACATGTGCGAACCTAGATGGTTTAACTAGCAGTATATGCTATCCCAAAAGAGGCTGCTGGCATTTTAAGATAGCATTGGGTGGATGTTGAAGTAAGCACGAAATATGAATATGACACAATGGCCCAATCTAGAGGTTAAATGCGGATAAAACCCAGTAAACCGAAACCTATCATACCTACCATATATTTGTGATTCAAATATACCTACAAGTTTCTGGAGAAAAAGCGGACCGAGGCCATCTACCAAAGCAGAGCAGAGTTTTAGATTGTATTGCCGGTTCCCTTCTTTTATATCATACTGACTGCCATAGTGCGAATCGAGGGAAGGGTATTGCTGGCTTGATTGGCGGATATAGTTTCCCGATACCCAGACCCTTACAGACACATCCAAATTGATTCTAGCTATCAGTCAAATATCTTCAGATCAATAAAGCCTTGACAGAGCTAGCTTTTATCTTAAATTATGCAGCACATTGCTCCTTCTGGTAAGTAGAATAATTGTTATATTGATCAAGATTTGCAGTGTATCAATTAAAAACAAAAATGTTTTCTTAAATTTTTATATATCTAATAATATTACAATTATACACTATACAAATAATTTGATTGGCACGCTTATCAAGTTTAGAATTAAAGTTCGCAGATTAAAATGGCACACCAAAAAGGCTTAAAAAATCCTCGGCATGTTTTTAAAGTAGCATTCCGTTGTTGGTGACCGCGACCGGCAACTAGCGATCATCACCGTGAATAAAATCTGTTAATAACAGGATGAGTAGACCTTCATAAACTGCAATTAAGAACCATCACGATGTCAGTTCTCAAATAAAAAGCCACATCATAATGAGTCTATTGTGATAAAATCAAAATTGTCTTCAGTATCTTTCTAATCGAGTTCCCTTAGTATGAGATTGCCAGAAGATGGGACATTCCTCTCACGGAGCGCATTGGCACCCAGGGCACGGGCCAATTTACATTTTCTTCAATTTAGTGAACAGCAACTGGAATTTCTTATTGACTCACTTAATAAAAAATAACACTCATTCAAGGTATGAATTTCCTTGTTATATAGAGTTGTTACTAAGAAAAGTTACGTTAAATACGTTTAATACCTTGAGGTAGTCTCTGTTTATGAATTTTCAGAGTAGCGTTCAAAAGGGTGTTATAGCTTATTGAAAAGTAGATACAACTCCCTCGGGATTAAAAATAACGTATTTGAATTAAAAATTTTCAAATATATTGTTAAACGACACAAATACAACTTTGTCAACAATTTGTACATAATACAAATATTAAAGTGAATTAGAAAGCACAATGTGGTAATTTTATTATTATTTATTTGGAAACCACCAAAATCTTAATACTTAAAAAATTTAAATTCTTAAATATATCAGTCGTTAATGAAATATGTTGTAAGTATTTTAACATTCCCGCAACAGGCAAACTTTGTTGTTTACAATTCTTGACTGTGATGTATTTAAACTTTACCTTCATTTGGAAGACTTTTTATCTCTCATATTTGTATTATAGACTCATTAAAATTAATTATTAAGTCAAACAATTCGTCAACAACTTATACAAGGTACCTATAGCTAAAATATAACGATTACAACTTATGTACTTGAACGATACAAAATATTAACATACATAACTTCCGCACACAAATCTTTTTCTCTTGTTCATAAATATTTTCATTCTTATATTTTATATTTCCTTATACGAAATCACTCCTTTCTTATGTAAGTAAAGTTATACAATAAAAGTTTTTGACAACATAGATTTGATAAGAGTAAGGTTGTGTCCAACGTGTGTGTAGCATCCCCTGAGAGCCATTAAAGCGTATGCCAACAAACTATTCACGGATTACTTATTGTATTGATTCAGTAATAAAACGCCGCTGTTTTATCACGCTCCATAACTTTTGCCGGCCGAATGCGTATTTTAGCTGCTTTTATTAGGTAATTTTATTATTAAGAGATTATGGTTCTGATTGTGAACTTAACTTCAAATAAACGAAATACCCAATGATTCATAATTGATTTGATATACAATTAAAATTACGCAAATAGTCAGTCAATAAAAAACAATTCGAGAAATTTGACACACACAGATATTAAAATATTTTTTGTTTTATATAACTTTATTGAATACTACAATTAGTAATTAGGTACTGAATAATTATCTTGACAATAATGCACCTACTCAAATATATTTACAAAAGCCGTTGGGGTGCGTACCCAAAATACTGGCTGCATTACCGCGTGGTATCGTTATATATTTTTAGTTTCAACTTCAAAGATCAAGTAAATAGAAGCATGATTTGAAAATATGAGACTGGTAGAAGTCGTATGATAAATAATATAGCGTTAAAATTTTAACAAAAGAATCCGACTTCAAATTGTAATTATAAAAATACTGAACAGATTTTTAAGAAATTTAAATTGAACTACACGGGAAGCACCACCTTCAAACAAAAAAGAATCATCAAAATCTGTTCACTCAGTCGAAAGTTCTGAGGCCACAAACATAAAAATCATAGCATCGAATTCAGAGCCTCCTCCTTTTTTGAAGTCGGTTCAAAACGAACAATCTACGAACGTACATTAATCGTTTCAAGATCAAATCCAGGAACCTAAAAGGCTCACAACCAGCGAGATTATGGATGAAGCTTAAGTGGTAAGTCAGGATAAAGATGAATGAAAATTTGTAATTGTCTTGAGAAATAGGATAGACTTAATATATAAATACTATAATTCTGGACCATTTAATATCTTTGTATTCCCTATTATTTACTTATTAATAAAATACTAGCAAGAGTGATAAATGATGCAAGCCTTCAGGCGAGTAATATTAAGGCATTTCATGAAAAATATATGTGCCAACGTGTTCTCATTAATATTCCACATATGAAATTTGCATATAAAAATTATGTAATGGTATCCATACTCTGGGGATATCGAATATTTTTTACCGCAACCAAACTGATATGAATGTGATTCTTTCTATCTTAGCACTGTGGACTGGTTCTACAGAATGGTAGTGATTCAGAGATTTTCAAACTGTTACAGCAGAGGTTTTCAGAGGCTCTCTGAAAGACATGTCACCCGTGTGCTAGCTGGGCGGCAGAGGCTTGAAGTAGATAACTGAAACGGAAATTGTTGAAAATTTACTTTATACGTAACATTTGTACTTAGTTCGCCAGTCAAAAAGCCATTGTAAGTTTGCCGTTGCCAACGGCCTTCATCAAATGAGCTACCTGCCCGTTTTCCTCGTATTATAAAACAAAATTTAGCCAAAAATTAAACCGCCGCAACTTATGAATGACTCTTTCTCACTACCTAACCTTCGTTGCCTATAAAATTTTCCACATAATTTATAATAGATGCCTTTATTGCTGCTAACTTTTTTATTTACAAAGTACTGTGAATATGATGTTCATTAAATCTTCACGTGGAAGCATAATAATTGCCACTTCACCGCACACACTGTACCTACTATTTCCACTATTTGTATATGTAATATGCTCATTTTATAAATAGCATTTTATAAATTTCTTTGTTTGCCTCCTATTAAACTTGCCTATACTCAAAATCTGAAAGGTCATCTCAAACGTTATTAATTGTGTGAGTAGAATAATGAATTGAAACAATACCACATCTATAAAATGAAATTAATTCGATATAAAGCCTTTATTGTTTTCAATAATGATGAAATATTTCAGTTATGAATTGGACTTAGTAATATATTTTAATTGAAAGGTGAAATATTTCTTTAAATTTTATTTTATTGTTATGTAATAACTTATTTATATATCGACGCTTATAAGAGAAAATTTATTTTAAAAAATATTAGAAGACATTACAATACAAAGTCAAAAATTATTTGGTCATATTGACTCACGAACAAAACGCTTATGAACGTTACTCTTAAACTTATGTTTATATACATAGAAACTACAAGGTGCATACAGTTGACAGGTAATAAGGAATCTATTGCATTTTATAGCAGAATGATAAAGTATATTGCTTGTTAAATATATCTCTTATGAAAATCTTTTATTGACAGGAATATGAATTTTCCATATAAGAATTCTTTCCTATCGACTTGACATTGCTTTGAACTGACAGGCTTCAAATAGATTGTAGCAGCACTGTGCCCCTCTTCCGAAAGCTTATAGCTGTCAATTCACTGATAAGTAAGGCTTTAGTTTATAGGCTATAGTAGACAATACAAGGGTCGAAGTCATTTTAAACAGTTTTGATTCAAAAGCTGATCCGACTCTAAATTCCAAAGACAAAATTATTTTTTTAGATTTACACACAATAGACAAACAATATCAAAATAAAGAATGTAAATTAATAAAATTTAATAAGTACAAATTACGTTTTAGAAACTAATTTTATTTAAAAGTCAGCTTTTTCAACGTAAAGTCCTAGTAATATTTGATATCTTAAAAATAAATCAGTAAATACAATATTATCGCAACTTATACATTAGAATTATTAGCCAAATGAAAAACAATTAAATTTTCCACTTACATAACATATCCAGTCCTGTAATATTCGGTCACAAGTTTCTCTGGGCAAGTCTGTAGAAATTCAACCACAACAGACAAAGGACATACATAGGTACCTTTTATTACAAAAATAAGCCTTGAAGGAGTTAAAAATTTAGAACGGCGCAAACACACGGACCGAGTCACGAACAAAAGCTAGTTCAAATTCATAAAAATGTAGTTAAAATTAAACACAAGTTGGAGCCTTAATAGATAGTTTATACCACTCTCCTAAATAGTCCTATAACTTAATGAAAATAATAAATTTCCTTTGCAATTAACCAAAAAATTTGCATTGCAGTGAGTTATCATACATAAGTCACTGCATATGTCTTAGTCTGATACTTAATGTAACTTACGAATACGAAAGCATGACTGATATTGTCTCAAATAAACTTTATTTTTTGTATAATATTAAGGATGTCGGTTAGAAATTGCCCAGGGTGATAAAATTCTATTTTTATCCATTAAATCTTGCTAATAGTGTAGTTGTTCAAGGGACTTATTGTTTAGAGTTAAGCTGTTACGTGGCCATACATAGGGTTGATATAATGGAATTACATTTTCACTATATGTAGATTGTAACAGTATGAAACGAAAGAGATAAATGAATTATAAGAATATTTGGCAGTGTTTATGAAAGCAAATCGACTATTGACAGATGTACCAAGAGCATACTTAATATATGTTTTAAGTAGGGATAAATAAATAAGTTTACAAAAAAAATAATCATAAAGTGTTCCCATTTTGAAATCCCAGAATAAATCTGCTCATAAAATCAAGGCTGTATCAATATTACATAACTACCCAGAAATTGCTTATTTGTAAACATCTGGACCGAACCAAGTCTCTAAATTATTCACTAGATACTTTCAAAGTGACATATTGTGTTATCATTTATTAAGCTATGCGAATGAAGTTGCACGTAAAACCTTCAGATGAATAACAGTAAAATTTTATCTTCATTATTGAAGAGAAAAGAAGTCTCAATAGTCGAGATATGAAGAAATAAAATCTGATAACCCTATTTCCTGCCTCAAATTGTCATTTGAAATATTACGCAAGACTGCAGTACGAAGAATTTAATAATACTACTGTAATATTGAATCAGAAATGTATGGGATAACAATAATTTATTTCGAGTATTTCGCCTTCAGAGGTTTATATTACAGGTTTCTTATTAACTCAATTATAGCAATTATGTTTTGTATTTTACGCTGTTTGTTGCGATTTCATGTACAATACTTATATTTAACAACAAATTATTATATACTTACAAAGATTATTTATTCGAAATATAAGTGGATTTTCGTAACCCCTAGTGGGGCATAGGGCATAAATTTATGTATCTGTTTCATTGATCATTTTCTTTACAGGCAAGTAGGTGATCAGCCTACTCAACCGAAACTTTCTTTAGTCCCACCGGGATTCGAACCCAGTACCTCCGATGCAACACGCAGATGCGTATACGTCTTAACCACAGAGGCGATTAAAATATATATATTCGAAATATATAATATAATAAAGGAAAGAAGTTGGTATATCCTCAAAACGTAAACAATTTTTTTGTTTCTCGAAATATGTGATCCGTGACCTATGAAGAAGGTTATACCGGTAAATAAAATAATTGAATTATCAACATTCATTTATTAATAATAGTAATTACAGTTTCATAGCTGCTGTTTCATTGCTATAACATGAGCATTTTTGTTGGAAAGATACCGCGTACAAGAGAAACTAATTAATTATTAATTCATTATATTATTCGATATTTTAGAAATTCATAATATTTTAGATAGATTACATTATAATACATTGATATTACATTAAAGAGTTTGATTAACCCTAAGGCAAAGAGCCGTACCCAAGGGCGCGTTTCAATTTCTTTCTTTTAGGGCGCCGCGCGTGGCGAATAATTGTTCAGTACGCTCTCGACACTTAGTTCGCCTCTGACATCGAGATTGATAAAAAATTGTTGAAATTCCCTGACCTCTAGTATGGCATTAAGTGAATTCCCGTAACTCCTAGCGGGGCATGGGGCAGACACATTTCTGTTTCACTGATCTTTTTCTTTACAAGCAAGTAGATGTGTAATCTTTTGCGCCAATTGAAAATCTGTTTCGCCGGGATTTTAATCTCTACGAATTGTATTTTCAGAACAAAGCAGTAAGTAAGGTTCATCTTACAGAAATAAACATATATTAGCTTGAAACGCAGTTTACATAATATTGAGAAGAAAATGTTCTTAACGTTTACACAGCATACCAATTTGTACATTAATACAGGATGCAAAGCAGCGGCATAAATGACATAATGAGCGCTTAAGCCCGGCCGCACATTATCAGAAATTTCTGTCAGAAAAATTCTAACGCTCGCCGGAAGGCGCACCGTGCATATATTTTGTATTAGCTCCCGCACACTGTTAGAAAAATTCTAACGGCACGGCCGTTTCTGATTGGTGCGTTAGGATTTTTCTGACAGAAATTTCTGATAATGTGCGGCCGGGCTAAAGCAGCGCGATCAGCAACGGAATCTCCGAGTGACTCCCATCGCTACAATTTACGCTTTTCTTTTTGGACCCACGCAATACTAACGTGTGAATATTTTTTTAGGTTGCGAAAAGGTCCCATTTTTTTAACAAGCAAGTAGGTGATTAGCCTTCCATGCCTACCCAACTCAAACATTTTTATTTCTCTGCAACACGCATTGAGCCATGAAAGCGAAAGTAAATTAAAGATACACAAAAATTCTATTGATTGCCGACGAATACATTTTATACAACAAAATACACATAAAAAGACAATTGGACTATTACAAATACGTACACAAAAATTAAATTACTAATTTAGGCAATATATTATAATTTATTATAAGTACTTAAACGTTATTAAGCCTAGATGATGAGCTTTTATTTCTTTCTGGACTTAACACATATGTTACATAATAAACTATAACAAAAATTATAGTAATTTAAATTATTAATATTTAAAGCAAAATAGGTAGAAAAATGTATATGATACAATCTTAATGTAGTCGTATATATTTTTGTTAAAGTGTCTTACGATTTCAAATAAAGTAATCTCAGTCCAGGTAAATGCTTATACGGTTTATAATAGTCAGGTATAGGTTATGTTTGTAGTTCAGTTAGGAAAGCTTAACTACTATCGAATATTTTTAATAAAATGTATAAAAATTGTTACGTTATTTTTGGTGATTGTTATTGACCTCCATAATGAATGTTTTAATATTTGTGGTGTATATTCTTCCGTAATAAATAAACTTGGTTGAATTTCTTTTGAATGATATGAAACAACAAGATCTTAGTTAAACTGTGATGTGAATGACTGTGTATTTCTGAGTATTTGTGTAGAGATTTTTATATGAACGCTACGTATGTACTCATTCTATACAATGAAAAGCCAGTGGCGTAGCGTGGACTATTATAGGTGTGAGCGAAATCGCATCAGCGAGGCCCCTTTTCTTTCGTTTCCAACATCAACCCAATAAATCTAGGTATCTTACCAAACATGCTTTACTGTGTCTTTGTGAAGCGTAAAATGTTATGGTACTTTAATCCAGATCCTACAAGTTAAACTATTTTATTCTAAATTACCTACTTTTAGAATTTTTGAAATCCTTACTTTTTACCAAAATATGTACCACCTTCACTGTTTTGTTTGAAGTACCTATGCATGTAAAGAAACGTTTGGCAAAACTAAGCTTTGTTGCCAGACGGTGACGAGTGAGGCCTATATTTTTGAGGTTTTTATTTAATTAAAAAATAAATGGGGAATTTAAGCTTGATTTCGTACTTGAAGAGGCCTTGCGAGGCCTCTTTAAGTGCGAGGCCGTGGGCGTAGGCCCACTTAGCCCACGCTTAGCTACGCCGCTGTGAAAAGCCTATGTGTTTTCCATTTAAGTCATCCAGTTTGTGCGTTTAATTTCATTTACTTGCTTAAAAAAATCACGTTACGTTATTATTATTATATATTATACATTTACATTAATCGCAGTTAATTCGTTAAAAGGAATTTTGGCAAATATTTACATAAATAAAAACTAAATTTAAACATTAGTCGGTACAAATTCATTTCTTAAAAATTTGTATTATACAGTAGGTATGAACCGAACACGCCCGTTTTGTTTACTTTAAACCAGTCATACCTGTCAAAAATCTTAAAATACTGTGCCTCACTTTCACCCGCGTTAATTTCGTCGTAGCTTGTTATAAACAGCCATTCGATAAATTGTTATCCAATACAAAAGGAATTTTTCAATTAGAATCAGTAATTCATGATTAGCGCTTTCAATAAATCTAAATGCGTTACTATTATTATCAATTATAAATATCAGAATATGGGGATTATCTTGGATTCTAAGAACTTCGTAGAATATCGAATCCGGATGATAGATGTTTATATTTAACTAGTATTAATTAGCTTAAAAATAGGACGGTGTATATACAACCGCGGCGTACGTCACACAAATTGCTGCATGACGTAAGTATGTTTCTCTTGTACGAATTTCTCTCACGGTACTGAAGTTTTTGCTCTGTAAAGAATAAAATCATTGTATTAGAGTCTAATAGACTTCTGGGTGAATATAAAAGTTTGTAAGGCTTGCGCTTAATTAAATTACAATCAACGTTAACCGATATTGAACGACCTTTGTATAGATACATTTTAAAATTAATAAGATAATTTTTAGGCTTCAATAAACTTTATATAAATAAGGTATCCAATTGCGCGTATGAAGGTTCATACAAGTCGTAAGGTAATCAGAAATTTTACAGATCAGGTATAGTAACTTAATTTTTTAAAGAATTCATAAAAAGTGAAGTTTCAAAATTTATGTAATATTAAAATTTTATTTATTTATAATTAAATTCTAGTAAGTGTAGTATTAGTGTAGCTAACATTATGTCTTATTTATTGTATTTTTAATATACTATGCAATGGTTTCGCATTTATAACATCATAACACGATAATCTAATAGCAACACTAGTTAATAGTCATATTTACGATTTAACAACCCGTTCAACTCTTAATACCTCGAATTAGTTGACCCATTTATTAATTACATTATTGCAAGTTTAACAGTCAGTCCCCAGAAATTCATATCCAATTTTACTATTTAAAATAAGGTAATTAATCATGGATGACACCTGGCATTCAAGCATGAGCAGAAAAAATTTCATTAAATACAAGTGTCTGGATTCAATTTCAACATCTAATATTGCAAAAATGTGCTATTGTGCCTGTTTTCTGATACCTATTAATTATGTAAAAAAGATAGGAGTTCTAAGACTAATAAATACGTAAATATAGGGTTTAATAGTGTTACATACGTGTGTAATCCATCAGAGTGTGAGAGATGCGGTGGAGGCCACCTATGCAGGTGAGCGCGCCACATTAGCTGACGAAACGTCATTCGAAACTGCCTCGACATTGAGCAATATAACACAAAGTTAATAGCCCCATTCAGCAACGCCAAAGCATCCATCAATTCTCCAAATAGATCGTAGCAACGTTTAAAGAAACATCTCCCCAATGCTCCACTCATAAGACCCAAAATGCCCTGAGGCAACTCCGTCACGAGGAACAAAAGCAATACGGCAACAAGCATTTTTGTAGTTCTATTCGTTCTCTTATCCCCTTTACATTGCCGTTTCACTGCTTTGTCATTAGTACAGCCAGTGTTTACTCGAATTCTTTTTTGATGCTCATTCGCGCTGTACACTTCCTTGATTAGCCAAAGACTGATGACTGTCAGGATGCAGCATGGCAGTAACTTTATTAGGACAGCGTGGACCCAGAAATTTATCTTAAATAATTGGCCTTCTTCGTCTGAATCTACGTGATATAGTATCATCGGTCCATTGGGCTCTAACACTACTGCAGTGTGAATGTCGAATACCTATTAAAAACATTTAAGATAATGTTCAATACAAGCTTAAATGTTTCAGTAAATACCAATGTACATAATAGGAACTACAAGCAATTTGCGACAGTGAACACTCTAATAAAATTTTGTAGACTCGTTTACACATCGTAGGCAGACAATTTAAGAGTTGAAATGTCGTTAGGAGTAAGTTAGGTTAGGCAGTCTTAAGCTGAAAATAGATATTTCTCTGCCGTAATTATAGTCCTAACAAAAAACCTATAAAAGGACTTTAAGCGATCGTTTTAGTTTTTTTATCAAAATAAAAGAAAATTTAAAAATACCGTTACATACCGAACTATTTAGATTAAGACATAACAATTAATTAAAGTAGAAAATTGTAATTTAGTTATAACAGTTTTTAGTAGGCATACCTAAAGCAGCATATCGAGATAATAATATAACAATGGAATCAATACGATTTTCAGGTTGCTCAAGGCATAATTTATATTACTATGTATTATATTAGTTTAAATTTAACTAAATCTGACCTCTAAATATATAAGATATAAAAACATTGATAAACTAAATTTGAATTTATAATATTGAGTTTGTATTAGTAGTTTCTACTTACTATAAATATTATAAACTAGCTGACCCGGCGAACTTTGTACAGCCAATAAAATAGAATGGGAATCGAACGTCAAATCTTTAACAGGAAAGTGATAGAACAGTTTATATGGGAAAATGAAATTATTGTTTTTACTATTTTCCTCGCAATTTTTCCATATATTTTCAAATCGTTTAAACGTTCCCTGGACTACGACAAACATTTCAAAACCAAAATAAGCTAAATCGGCCCAGCCGTTCACGAGTTTTAGCGAGACAAAAGAACAGCAATTGATTTTTATATACACAGAAGAATACGTATTTAAATTGTAAGAGTTATCTAAAAATCTTGGTATCAAAACTAATTTAATGTTCCTACTCGTATAAGTAATTTACTTAAACATTATAACAAGAAGAGAATTATTTTCACTAAAAAGATTCCATTTGATTGATGTTGCGGCGAAAGAGCTTGATGGGAGGCTTTAGAGGAGGCTTTATTCTTTTGTATAATATCATTATATTACATCAATATACTTAATACTTGCTTTTACCACACGGCTGATTTCATTCAGACAAATTACGCTACCTTACTTTTTGAAACCTATCAATCTCATGTCAATGTACATTATAATGAGGTTTTTTATACAGTTATTTTAGGCCTACGCTATCGAATCAAAAACATCCAAACATTGGTAATATTTGAATGTTTTTCTGGTAATGTTTGGAAAGCTGTAAATACAAATTCGCTGATAATCTTGATTTATATACAACCTGGATTGTGTCTCTATTTCATTGATTTATAATTAAGAATTAAATATTGCAAACTGATTACAAATTAAGAACTGAAAGTCTATTATAAATTATAATAACTAATATTTTTAAGTTAAATTATAGAAAACAAGCGTTGACAAGTATGAAGATAGCTTATAATAGAATTCTTTGGCTTTAACAAAAAGTATTGAAATTGAATTCTTAGCTTTGGTGAAGTACTTACCATATATGTGGGAATACAAAGTATGGGTGGAAGTATGAAACTGCTGAGTATTGCTGTACTGCAACGCCTTTCTGTGCACAATACATGACTTCTATCTGAATACCTGTAGGGAGGTGCATATTAGCTACCACAACAAAAATATAGGTGGTAGACGTTTATAATAGTAAAATGACGGTGCGCGTGCTAGGCGTTTAGCTCAAATCCGTGCCACTCGGTATCAGGAGCGAATTACAGCTAATATAAATAGCGGGCGTGGTTACCGGCTGCCAATATTATTCAACAGTCACTCTTAGAAGAGAGTTTAACAGTTGTTCTTATAGGTAGGCTTGCCAGATATCTAAAATGTTTAACCGGGATCCCTCCTCCCCCTCCCCGCTTCTAGGTTATTTAAGTGTACACACCAGTTTTTAGAGTTTTAGAGGTTTATATATTTCTAATATCGTTAATGATTAAGAACCTAAACCAGGGTTAATAATAATAAATGACATAAATATAAATTGAAACATGTTAATATTTATTAGACGAGTATACAAGTACATATTACAAGTAAGAAAAAACACCTTAAATAATGAATAAAACTAGGACAATATTTGCATGTACTTTTCATTAGCTATGACTTTTTTAGAAAGTCTTTTTTGGTTTTAATTTTGTTGTAAAAATCTTCACAATCTAATCCAATGTCATCAAGCCTTTAACTGTAGATTCCTTCATCAAACCTCTATCATCAATCCATGCGTTTTCCAATTATTTTAAACTTTTTTGGTCATCTAAAAAATCAAATTTGATTTTTTCCGGGACGTGAAGGAGACCGGCCGAGACACCGGGACGTTGTCTGAAAACCGGGACTGTCCCGGTTAAACCGGGACGTCTGGCAAGCCTACTTATAGGAGCATTATTCAATAATAGTTTTTAGAAGAGGAAACTCTGTCCAAATGAGTAGTGGTTATGTATTTCTAGGAAAGTCATTGGGCGAAGTGTATTTATGTTTAGTGTGTTTTCTATTATTTTTAATGGTGAATTGCTAAGTTGCTTAAAGTATATCAAATTGTTTTAGAATTAAATTTATATTCCTACTGTAAATTGCAATTGCTAGTTTGTATTTTGTATAGTAACAATTATGTGAATTTTATACATTTCTTTAATTGAGTTTTGTTGAGTTTTTAGTTTTGTTATTTGTAAAACTAGGTATGTAAATTCGTATGTCGTCGTAAAACTCGTATGAAATTGTTCCATCCGTTAAGCGGATGGGTGAATTATTATAATAACAAGTAAACAAGAACCATACATATATGTAACCAATTCTTAGAAACCCTTAAATAAAATACTCAAAATAAATCTGAGTTATATATAACTTTTTCCCTTCGCACTCTTATATTCTATTTTTATTATATTGTAAATCCTTTCAATACAATCCCACGTTAACTTGAACGAATACACACCTTTTTTATGGATCTTAATACCATTGATATTGTACATATGACAAAGGAAGTTTCATGTGTCCAGTTAGAATATAAAATGTTTTGATATTCAAGTAAATAAATACAATAAAGCTCTATTGTTTTACATACATATTTATAGATCAATAAAATAACATTCTTTAATTCACACATCCTGCCAATCTACATGTCTATGACTAGAAAGAAGTGTCTATATGGTACACATACATTCTACATAAATATTTTAGTAACTAGTTGATTCCAAATGTGATGACCAAAATTCATGTAGGTTGAAAAGACTTTTACGCTAAATTCTGTGCATAATTTAAATTTGACTGCTGAAAGAACTTCAATACTTACATATTTTTATGTTATTTGATCTTCTTGAAGCGAACTGAAATATATTTCTGTATTTTTTTAGGAGCTCCTGAGCAATATACGTATAACTTACTTGATAGCAACATATCTCCAGATGGCCAGAGAAAGGGTGAGACAGATAGATGCTGTATGGAAGATCTGTGCAAAATGCATATGGAAGAGGAGGTAGGCTGCCCACTTATATGGCATCTCACGTTGACCAGGTAGAATCTGTGGATAAAAATATATTTGTGGAATAATATGTTAAAATTGATTGTTTTCTTGTTTCTATCTCCTATGCTGTTAACATCTACATGAGCTTGTGATTAAATCTCTACCATCTCTACCAATATTTATATAAATATTAAATGACACGACCATCATTTCCTTTTAATTTCCAAGTGGTGCAAGATAAATATACACACAGGCCACGTTGCAGTAAAGCCCTCGTAAGAGTTAAGGTATATTTTTCATAATGATATTAATTATATTATTCTTAAAATAAACATTTAAATAGAATTTACAATACTTACCAGGTACCTATAAATAGCAAAGGGAACATATTCCATCATAACAAACACATCGGCCACGGCTAGCCACTTGAGCAGTCTGTTAATTGGAGCCGCAGCAAGGTCACGCCTCGTCAGAACAGCCACATTAAGCGCATTTGCTAATGAACCAAAAAAGCAGATCTGAAAATCGGAAAATATTACATCAATGTACAGTTTTAACGTCCCCACTTTCTAGATACAAAATACAAATACAATACAAAATACTTAGCCTTAGCCTTAGATGCTTACAATGTGGGATTGAAGTTCCCCTTTTAAGTCAAAGACCCTGTAACCAGGGGGCTAGATAACACGTACCTTTTGTAAAATTGGCAAGACAGAATACGTTTTATAAAATCTAACTTAGTTAAAATAATTTTGTCTTCTTTCTTTTGAATATGATAAACGCAGAAGTTATTATTTCAAATATTTTTTGTTGATACTTAAACATTAACCATTTTATTAAGAGGGTTAAAGTAGCGTCACTCTAAAAAGCTGTTTGTATATATTACTTCGCTATAAGAGGGTCCAAAGAGGAGAAGGGCTAATGACGAGAACGACGAAGAATCCTTACTTAAAGTAAATACGTAATTAGGCGTAAATACATACATTACATGTTGAGTTGTTTTTGTCATACAATTTTAACATTTAACAAATTTAAATATAAAGGCATTATTTAAACGCTAAATCGTGTAGCTGAAATAACTTTATCAACAGAGCTCCTAAAATTGAGAGAGTTTAATGAGGCAGGGATTTTTTATAGAGGGAAAAAATGCCTTTAACTTATCCTGGATGACAAGCCAACTATGTATGACTATGTAGGACTCCCGACATACCACCATCGTCTTTGATCTTTAGAGAGTCGGGTGAGGCCCTCGAAATCGTCATAAAAAAGCTCTAGGCAATCATCAGAGAATAGGCAGTGAAGCATTTACATAACCTAAGCCGTGCTCTGTACTGTCGTAGAATTTCGTAGATGATAGCGGATTTATAATTTACGAACCCTATTAAACTATCACAATAATTCAAAAGCTACGACAAACTAAAACTTTAAACTCATTTCTGTAATTGGTGCCAGTAATCCAGGTATGTTAATCATTATTATCATTTGTATTCGAAGAATGCAAAAGACAATAAAGTCAATTTAAAAGATGGGATTTTAATAAATTAAAAATTCATAGAATCAATATAATCAAAATAATTTCATGATAAAGCTCAATTGATATACATTACATACGAAATGGACCAAAAATCTAAAAAAGATGTTTAAAATGAAGTAAAATTCCGGAATTTGAGTTATGGTATTTTTACAAGGCTGTGAGGTAGAATGTTTTCTCTTTTGCCAACTCTAGAATAATTTTGGGTTTGATTTATTAAAATTAAAATAATATTGTGATTATTGTGAATTCCCGTGTCCCCTAGTGGGGTATGGGGCAGATGCGTCTCACATATGTTTCACTGATCGACTTTTTCTTTTAGGGACAAGTAGGTGATCAGCCTTTTATGTCCTGCCAGACCGAGATCCTTTTTTAATTCTTTTATTTTTATCTCCACCGGGAATCGAACCCAGGACCTCTCGGTTGTAACGCTTACGCGCTTACCACTAGACCAAGAATGTGGTAAATTAAAATAATACCTATTTTATTGTTGTGATTTCATCTACATTAATTATTCCAACCCTTTAAACAAGGTGGAATGTTTTTTCGCATTATTCTACAGTTTATATATACATACATATGTATACAAAACCGATATGTAACCCTTGAATGTATCTCAATATTCCATCGGTAATATTTTATCTTTTGATTAGTACCAGATCTTAGGTAACTAAAGTAACATAACTTCCCAATGCCATAATACGCAAGCGTAGTCATGGCGAAGCTTGTTTAGATAATGTACAAAATAATGTTACCATTTATTTTCTTTATCTTTGCATGAAAGCAGCTTTTTGATTAATGTTATTTACAAGCCAATAAATTTTTGTTTCGTAGTTGCGAATTGGCAAACACACGTCATTTATTTTGACTAGATACGCTACTTTATTCTTCCTTTACTAACTAATCATTTCTAAACTCGTCGAAATTATAGGTAACTGTGTTTGTATACAGAAATAAAGATTTGTAAACGAAAAAGATTAAAGATAAATTGAATTTTCATAAAACCAAAAGGATCCTTCACTACTTATTTTCTCCAGGCAGGAAGGTGATTACTCTCTATAAGTTTGTTTCAGCTCAGCAACGTAACACGCGTTGAATGTCAGACGCGACCAACGGAGTCAGCTAAAATAGTAACAGAGCTCGCTAAACTGCCTTATTTTTGGGCGTCCGATAATAAAGGTCAAAAACTTGCACAAATCCATCTCATAACAAAAAGCAACAAGACAGAAATATATTAATTAAACGTAAGAACAACAACTTTTGGAAACTTCTAAAATATTCGTCCAATTAATTAATTCTGTTTTCTTAGACTGTATATTTCTTATTGATATTTAAAATTCTGTTCTGAATTAAAATAATGAATTATTATTTTATCCATTATTTATATAAGAACACTTTGAACAGATTATTAAAATCTAACAGATGATAGTTTCCTACGAATTGGTATTATAGAAATACATTGACGCTATTTGAAAAATGACCTTCCAATTACGAGTCGTATTTTGGATACAAAACCAGCGTTAAGGACATTTTTAGTCTGAAACATTACATAAATGGAATTTGGTTTAGTTATTATAAAATATTCCATTGTGTTCCCTCTACATTCAATTATTTATTCTATATAGATCTGTCGTCAGAGGCGGCGGCCTTAGAGGGTGGCGAACAGAGCAATCGCCCGGAGGCTCGTGCAACAACCCAAGCAAATTTTAAAAATCATATAACTATTTTTTAACTATTTTTTTTTTCGTATTACATACTTTTCCCAAAGGACCAAAGGGCCTCGCAAAGACTTGCCGCTCGGAGCCTCGCAATGGGTAAGGGTGGCCGCCGCTGTCTGTCGTAAGATAAACAATATTGAGGTATTAGAGTACCTATATTAACATCTATTAGAAACTAGAAATTTTATTGACTGATACTGTTAGTTTTGGCGTTATGAACGAGTTTCTTCACGTTAACATGGCTTTTCTTAAAAGCCAAGGGTATAACGCTTAATAACTACCTATTGATTTTTTGGTCTATCAATTATACTATTGTGTATATATATTATACTTATTGTGCATCAAACTCGTATAGACTTGAGTCGTATTCCAATATAACTACAGTATTTCAAGTCAGCCAAATACGCTGAAACTACGGAACTGATTTTTATTTCCAAAATAACCTTTTTGGGGACAAGAATTTCGTCATCGGCAAACAATTGAAGAGGATAATTGATGACATTATCATTTTCAAACTCGTTATGAGCATATTACAAACACGACAATGTTTACAACCTTCGATCATTAAGAAAATTACTTTTGAAAATATTGTTTACACATTAGAAAATTCGATACTTTGTTATATTGAACTGCAAAACGCTACCTATACCTATAGGAAGCTGAAGAGATATTTTTTGAATGAAATAGATAAATTTATGAGAAAAAGTAAGTAAAATAATAAGTGAATTGAATTCTCGTAACCCCTAGTGGGACAGACACATTGCTGTGTCTGTTTCACTGATCATTTTCTTTACAGGCAAGTAGGTGATCAGCTTTGTGCCTACCCAACCGGAACATTCATTAGTCCCCTCGGGTTTCGAACCCAGGATCTCCAGCGCAACACGCAGACGCATAAACCACTTAGCCACGGAGGCGGTAAAAAATAATAAGTAGTTAATTTTTAAAAATTATAACCGGAACATCATATAAAACAAAGTTATTAAAACCATATGAATATAATAAAGACATGTTAATATTATATGTACATGAAATATGTATTATATATGAATTAGAAGAAAGATGTTTACGAAAAGTTAATTCGATCCTTTAGCGTGAAGCCCAACAAATAAACTCGCTACAGGATGTCATTAAGATAAATAAATATAAATCTCTATAAAAGTTTACGAAATATATGTTAAGAACGCGGACAAGAATAGAATTGACGATTCTTATAGACAAACAAACACCAGAAACATAGAATTATAAACTTAATATCTCAAATAATAAAAAGCTCTGGTGATTCAATTAAAGCTTTAATGGTACAATGCCACAGGGAACACATTTTTTTTAAATATTTTTAATTTTTAAATTATAATTGAAAAGCCAATTTTATTATATTTTACAGTATTTTGTATTCCAAATTTTTATGTTATAATATATTCTTAGTTACTTTATATAATATTGTAAATAATGAAATATTATTAATTATTTTTTCTGAAATACCGTTTATATAATAACTAGCGACCCGCCCCGGCTTTGCACGGGTATAAAACAAACACCTTCCTCTTCAATCACTCTATCTATTTAAAAAAACCGCATCAAAATCCGTTGCCTAGTTTTAAAGATTTAAGCATACAAAGGGATATAGGGGAAGAAAAAGCGACTTTGTTTTATACTATGTAGTGATATGTCAAATGTTAGGTTTATTGTAAATTTTCTTACACAAGGTAATACAGCAATTATCAGATAAAATACCTAACGAATTAGGATAATAATCAAAAAAGAAAACTATTGAAAAACATTACATGATACTTGGTAAATTGTGATACGTAAATATAAAACATACTTACAATGAGGCTTATGTACCCATGTATGCTGTTGTAGGCAAGGACAAGATCTCTGAAGCTACCATCGCAGTAATTGCAAGGTTCTGGACTCTTTGTTAAGTTTAATTTTGTCTTCCATCCGTCAACCAATTTCACTAATGTCCCAAAATCGATCTCATGATTGTGCTTTGTGGATCGTTCTTTCAATGCGGATAAAAATAGAGACATATTTAAACTTTTATTCCCGCCAGAACTCCCTGTTGTGTACAACATCTCCTCAAACAAATTCGTGAGAGTCTGAGTTATATTTGATGTGCCGTTTTCTTCATAAGCCATTTTGCTTGAGTGAATAAATATTCATTGCTTTGGCGGAGAATATGTTCGAACTCGACTCAGTTACGGTAAATGAGATTTGTTAGAGTGCTGCAAAGGAAAATTACATAAGTTTCCAGTTTTAGTTTCAAAGTCAATGTGTTTTGTTTTGACAAAAAATATATTTTATAGTTATGTATCATTCAAGCAACCTTAAATACAATAATAGAAGTACTTCATGTATTTCTACGTTCATTCTACTTTTGTACGAAAATAAATTATAATATCTCTTTCAATACTATTTTAAATTATACACAATTAAATGACAGCTTTTACATGTAACAAAAAGTAAAGCTGAAAGACCGTAATAATCTTTCACTAATACTGTTGTCATATTACTTGAGTCGAGAATAATTTAATAAAACACGCAAGTTGTTACTTGTTTTTGATTAAACCACATATACAAAATATAAGAAATCAAAATATAAAATGTAATAAATATAAACCGTCCTCCTTCGTTACCCTCGGGGCGTAATCCGTTACAGACATACCTACATCTAAACAATTTTGTGTGTAACTTTTGAAGAACGAAGACTATCAATCCCTAGTGGGTATGATTTAACACATTTCTGCATCCACTTTAATTTTCTCAATAGAATGAATTGGAAAACGCAACCATTTTTCATCGACCTTTACCACAATGATCATTAATTTCAGACGCCTTACCATGACTAGTTTTCACCTTACTTTCGAACAAGTGTAATTCGGAAAAACATTTATTTATTGACAAGTTCATATTAATTATGTAATCCCGGATTACGTAAGAAGTGAATGATCAAAAGACTGTCCTGTCCATCTCGTTCACTTGACAAGTGAACTCACTTGTACTGACAACTATTTGTGGTGCAATGAAGTGAATTTACTTGAGAAGCCGCAATGATTTAGCTAACCCCTGCTGGGTTTGATTCCTTTTCTAATTACGACTTACTCAATCTCACAAGAGAGGTGGTCGAAGTAGTTACTTACTAAGATCATTAAGTCGGTATCACATAAATTTACAAAAGTCACATTTTCTAGGATTTCGAACAAAATATTTTAGGATATTTATTTTGTTTTGATTACGACTGCATTTTTGGTTACGTATATTAAGTTTTTAATCATATATATATGATAGATGAAATTATATTGTATTATATATTATACAATACCTATTGTATAGTTATTAAGTTACCTATATAACATACCTAATACATACAAATAAAAAAAATATATTGATAAAATTTAACGCAAGTTACCTGCTTTGAGGATTACCTCAACTGAACTAAACTCAATTAACTCAATTACTGATTACAGTATGACCACGAATTTGTGAAGGAATTCTTAATTAGGTAGGTACATATGGCAAATTTTTATAAAATTTTATTGCTTTTTTAGTCCCCGACAAAAATGTCTGTCTGTGACAAACTAGCTCCTAAATAAATAAACACATTATGACGTTTGTAAGCTTAGCTACAATTTATGAATTCAAAAACTCACCCAAATTATTAATTTACGAAAATAAATTAAAATGGTTAGAATTTGTGGAAATGGTTATTCAAATTTCATTGCTTAACAGGATAAAAGGAAAGATGAGACTGTCCCCTGTCACACAAAGGAGACGTGACAATACCCGAAGGAGGAAATACGAGAGACTTACAACAGAAATTATTAATGTGCTTTTATTTTAAATATATGATCATTTGGTTCATTATTCATCATTATATATCATTCATCATTATTATATACAACACTGGCGACCCGCCCCGGCTATTAAACAATATATAAATCGCAAGGGTATTAAACATATAAATAAGCCTTCCTCTTCAATCACTCTATTAAAAAAACCGCATCAAAATCCGTTGCGTAGTTTTAAAGATTTAAGCATACATAGGGATACAGGGACAGAGAAAGCGACTGTTTTATACTATTTAGTGATAACGTTTGTCTGCATAGAATTTCAATAAACAAATTTTCCTAATAAGTTTATGTTCAGGTTATATATTTAACTAGTGGACCCCGCGAACTTCGTATCGCTTCAGAGTGCCGAATAATAACGTGTCACCTAAAACGTCATTCCATAGAAAATGTATGAGGAAACGAATTTGCATTAAAATAATATTGCGACTATAAATTAAGATGTAAGCTATCCTATCTTTCAAGTTGGATCAAACTGCACACGGTGTGCAAATTTGATTAAAATCGGTTAAGTAGTTTAGGAGTCCATCACGGACAAACAACGTGACACGTAATTATATATATATAAGATATTACTTATGTATAATATTTTATATGTAGAATGTTCATAATTATGAACAATTTTTTGCCGATTTAGGATAATAAAACATAAACATACTAACATTGTTTTGATAAAATTAGAAAGTTAAAATAATTCTTCATCTTACAAATAATTTGAAAAAAGTTGAGCAATACTGTATACTAGTTATTTCTAGCATATTCAACAGCAATGTTTATTAATATTATACATTGGTAAATTTTTCGTAAAATTTATTTTTGGTGCATTAAAGCGTAGGTAAATAAGCGAAAAGTTAAGCCCAAACAACTGAACAATACCTACTCCTTCCACATGATTAATTAACAGACGATCCGCAGCTCACGAGCACTTTGGATAAATAAAAATGCAATATAATTTAACAGTCAGCGATTCAAGTAAACAACATGAGTCATTCTACACGTATTTACTATCCACGATGTTTATTTTTGGAAGAAAATTGAAAATTATATAACTATAGGAAATAAAGACTTATACATAGAAATGTATTTTTATTAAAATAAAGATAAGATAACTAGAAAACAATAAATAACCTAATATTTAGCTAAAAGGTTTAAGGAGTTTTCATACTACGCTATAATATATAGCATATAGCTCATAGCACAATCGTATAGCAAGCCAATAATAATAGTACATAGTATAGTATAAATAGTATAGTGTGAACGTGTCCATACTAAATGTATGGTGCGCGATATCGTTGTGCTATGAGCTATATGCTATAATATGCTTATTGCTATATAATATAGCGTAGTCTGAAAGCACCTTTAAGTGAATCCGAGATAATTTCACCTTTCGATGCTGACACCTATTCGACCAATCGCTGCGTGTGCTAGTGAGTTCACAAGTCAATCATCAAAATTAAAGGGACAGAAAAAAAACATTTAAAAAAATTAAAGAACGTACAAAACAAAATATTCTATTTAAACAAGCTAAATACGGGTTACGGAAGCCCGAATACGGTTGATGTTTTATGTGTTGTGAAAACTCGAATAAATTGACTTTACCGCCTTTTAACGGCCTTATTTGGCAATCGTCTTTCTAAAACCTTTCCATTATCAAAAGGTTTGTATAGGAAACATAAACAAGTATTAGTCATGTCTATTTTGTCATTTTCATATTAGATTATAATTTTTATTTATTAACATATTTAATTAGGTAGCTAATTTATAAACTCAAAAATACTGAACTGAAAAAAATATTTCACTGATATAAAGCTTGCTGATTACCTAGACTGTAATGTCTATAGAATTGGCGTGTAATATATAATAATGTCAGTTGTATATCCTTACGGCAATGTCAGCTTTTCATTTTTCTGAACAAAATTTCACAGCAATTGTTAATTCATGATCTTCCTTTTATTAATAACACTATGTTATTTATTATGTATAAAGTATTTTAGAATAATAGATTGTAAAACTGATGTAAATAAATATACTAAAGTACCCAAAGTCCCTTCCAAATGGAAGGGGAATAGTTAGAGACTAGTTTCCTCGGCCCCGGGGCGTGAGTCGCCGGGAGGTAGGCCACTAGAATTAAAAAAAAAAAAAACACTATGTTATTGAGCAAAAAGTAATCTTTATGATGAAGCCTTTCGATCGGTATGATAAAGCTACAGGTTGATTATTTTTCTCGTGTAACGGGTTCGATTTCCGATTCAACCATGTAAATATTTAAATATTATGAATGCAGTTTAAATTGTTTTTAAAATTCAAATAATGTCTCCTTTTAGTAAAATGTTCCATCTATAATATTCAAGGTACTTTCCCTCCATGTGGCATATCCATGGGACGCCCTGTATAGTAAATAATATGTAATGTAAATCCTTAAATAAAAATAATATTATGTATATAATTCCCAATACTTATATACGATTTGCTTTGCTTGAAGGGCTTTTAAAGCTTAAATGGCTAAGTAACGTTTATTTTTTTATTTTTAATAAATATTTTGTAAAAGAATCTAAGTATTGATTTTGGTAGGCTTTTGGTTAAAGATAAAACAGAGATTGAAAAACAGCCCTGCATATGGATTGTGTATATGAAGATATACCTAAGTTTAATTGGAAAATCTAAATCAAACTAGATTACAATGATCATGAAATTGCGCTGTGATGTATACAATATAGAGACCTATGCCCCAAGGTGAGAATGGATACATCGTCTGACGCCTACACTTAACAGAATACAATAAACTGTGCTCCTTTGAATAAACAAAGCTTATGAACTTTAAATAATATATAACGTTGTTTTATTTTAAACAGCAAACAGTCTCTATATAAATAGAATTTCATTTATATATTATGAAGATAACTTCATAATATATAAATGAAATTTAATGCCATTTTCGAGCAGCAGCCATCCCTAGCAGATTCCTAAGTGACTATCTATATCTATCTCCTACTATTATGAATGAAAAGACGAAGACATAATATTACTTCTCACTTTCCGAAGCTATGGTTAGTTTTGTGAAAGAGGCCATACAATTACATCGTTATCACTGACTTTTTTTAAATAATTTATTTATATAATAATACATATGTAGTGTTTTTTTATAATTAATTTTATGAGCCACGCATACTATGTTTTTTATAATACTAGCGACCCACCCCGGCTTTGCACGGGTATAAACCATATATAAAAACCTTCCTCTTCAATCACTCTATCTATTTAAAAAAACTCATCAAAATGCGTTGCGTAGTTTTAATGATTTAAGTATACAAAGGGATATAGGGAAAGAAAAACTGACTTTGCTGTACTATGTAGTGATTATAAGGTGATTGTTACTACTAGATTATATAGATTTTAATTTAAAAATCAATGTAACAGTTTGTAGGGACTTTTATATAACAAACGATGTATACGATTATGCCTATTATTCAATCTGTTCCTACTAACATTTTTCCCCATCTATCCCAGACAATCAAATAAAGTAGAGATCTTTCTAGTCTCTATATATTTACAACTATACATCTATATTTAATAAAGGGTTGAAAACCAATATATTAAATTAATAGTAATAATTATTGTTACCCTTTAACGATTTAATATCTTTGTATTGAGCCATTCTTAGCCTATAAAAAAATCTGAAATTGTAAGTTTTGCTTAAGATCGGTAACTTTTCTTAGCTCAGCTTGCTATAGATACATAAAATTATAATTATTAAAAAATAAATTCCAAACTTAATAAATCCCTATGTTATTCACGAAATCAGAAAGAGTAATAAATGAGAATTTATTTATAACAATGAAAGGTAAAAGTAAAAACTTACGATCATTCTATAATCTATCTACATTTCGGGTATAGTGAAACACCACAAAATAAACACTGGCGGGCGGCGCGCAGCCACGAAAAATTTCCCGCCCATTCACGCTGTCCGATAGTCTGTGTCGAACTGAGATATTCTCATACTATGTTACGACCGTTGATTTTCACCTCGTCGGATTCAGAATTCAATACTTCAATTATTGTTCTATTTAAGTGCGCAATTAATCAATGTTAGAAAGGAAAGTTTGGAATATTAGGAAGACCACTAACCACAATTCAACATCTATATTAAATTGAGAAGATTGTAACAGAAAATCATAGAATCGTTAACCCCAAAGCACCTAGTTTCAAATATTTTTTTTGTAGAATTTCTGTTTTATTTATTACTTTTTGGTGCATTTTGAAATTTTATTACTAGGTAGGTACGTCTGTTTACTTACTTTATTTAATTTCATTCATTTTATAGGATTTTACCTATAAATCGAGTAATGTTTATTTTTCTAAATATTCATTCAAATATGTACATATAAAATTATTTATTTATTTTAATGAATTAAATAAAAGTTAACCTACCCGTGACATATATTTAATACCTATGATGTATATCGCTATTATTTTCGCCTACGGCCATAAAATCCTTATTATGATGTAATAAAATTTAAGCTATAAAAAGTTGTTTAACAAGTACCCAGTTAACTGTTTACCTGAAAGTAACTGATACTACGATTCAGTGAATTCAGAGGTGCAATGAATCCAAATATCAGTTACTTTCTCAATAACTCATCCGAAAGTTTTAACAACTTTAACAGGAATTTGCGAACGCAAACAAGTTGTCCTTGTAGAAATAAAAAGCAACGATTGTTCAATCAATTTTTTTTAATTGTTTATTTTTGGCTGAAAAAATATTATGGCTGGCAATATGAACCTCTTTGACTTATCGTAATGCAAATATAGTACTTAATTTATGAAAATGTTGCGCAAATAGGGGTATTAAAACACATTAGAGTATGCGTTTAGTAAAATTTATCATTTGAAAGTTCAATAAAATAAGAAATAGAACATAAATAATATAAGATATCAAAGAAATTATTTGGAATTAGTAGCTTTATGGCTAAAGATTTTATGATTTTCTGTTACCGTTAGGTTTTTGTTGAATTTTTTAAAAAGTTACTACTTAGTTCATTTCTATTTTAATAATTTATATAAGACCACTTCTTAAGTGTGACCATTTAGACAAATAACATAATATCAATATCAAATAAAATCATTAATTTAAACCAGTTTCACAATCTCGTTAATTAAGAACGTCCTCTTTTAAAAACGAGTCGTTGGCGAATTTTTAATGCATTCTTTAATAATTGGGATAGAACCTTAAATTCACTATTTTAGAAAAGCATCAAATACTTATGTCAGGTATATTGGCATACGGACATAAACTTTACCTTAGCCTTTATTTGTAGGTTTAATAAAATGGTTAATTTAATGATACAAATTTCATTTGGTGAAAAGGGTGAACCTTAAGCGTTTCCACTTTTGTGATTTCCACTTTTGTCCTACCATCTAAATCGTAACAAAGGATCATTGATTTTATACTGTAGATACTTACTGTGGTTGAAATAAAAAAATCCATAAAAACAATGTTGTTTGTAAAACATTAAATTTAAATTAAAACAGTAAAAAAAATTCTGGCTGTAGATAACCTCTGGAATCACTGATCAATTTCTAAAAGATAGAAGTGATTACTTACCGAGTGATTTATGGTTTTTACTTTTTATTTGTTTGACATACAGATGAATAAGCCATAATCTATAATTCGTGAAAATATTATTAAAATCAAATTAAGCTATGGTCCCTTGATCAAAAAGACACAAACTAACTAAGTATAACGCACTGCTTTGCGATTGTTCGATGATGCCTAATCCTATGATTAGACATCATAAAACAATAATAAAAATAAAATAACTCATAACCCAATAGTTATGAAGTATTTTTATTTGTAATTTATTGTATAGAAATCTTTTAGAAATTATTATTTATATAATAACTGATTAGATTTTATTGGCAAGACAGTAAAGGCTGACCTTTGCTGAAATAGTATAGACGACGCACACGATTTCTACATTAATATTTTGTTAAAAAGAAAAACGTGTCATCATTTTAAGAAACAAGGAGTCGTATAAATATCAGTTTCGGCACACAAACGATATTTTCATCGAAATTACTCTAAAATAATATATAAGCCTCTCTCCACAAAGTTCGGTTCCATTAAATTAAAGAAAATTAATTTGCTTTACTAAAAATATAAAACTCGGCGAACTTGTAGATGAAACCTCCATTAAGTTTAACCACAGTAGAGGGTGTATCCAAAATCTATGTTTATTTTTATGACGACTTTTCCTATGATAATATAAATAACTGCAGCTAATTCTTTGACGTCCATCGTGTTCAACATTTGTATAAGCACTGACGACGAAATGCGGCTGGCCATAAAGCTATATATAAAGCATTTGCACTTTATGCGCTTTTCTATAATTTCTTATGAATTTGCCAATTTAGTGTATTTTTGTTGTTTGTAATTATAGTTGTAGAATTAAGGTACTATAAAAAGGGAAATATCACTCTGGAAGTATAAAATAATCGGGCTTAAAATGACACCAGGGCATTCTGATACATTATATAATAATAAATTACTTTTGCTGCCGCGGGATTTCATTTAGAATCTTGTTTCTAGGAGACTATCTCTTAGAGACATTTTATTATTCAGAGTTTTTTAAAAGTATTTCGTATATATCCAATTACACACAAAACAACTATTCATTTTTTGTCTACTTTTGATTATATAATTTTTATTTAAAGAAGTGAATTCCCGTAACCTCTCAGAAAAGCATGGGACAGACACATTTCTGTATCTCTTTCACTGATTGATGACATTTTCTTTACAGGCAAGAAGATGATAAGCTTTCTGTGTCCAACTGAAAGATCCGTCCGGGATTCGAACCCAGGACCTTCGGCGCATCACGCATACGCCTAAACCACTTAGCCACGGAGGCGTTAAAATAACTAAATTTTTATTTATTTATATTATATACATTTACAATAGCTTTATATTATGAGTTACTCGAGTTGCGTTCCAAAAAAGCAATAGACAAGGGTTATTTCATATTCGTTACACCGAAAAAATAATTAACGTACTTCCAAACGCTATTTATTTAACGTGTATTAAACAACTCGTAATCTTTCGTAACGCATCCTAGAAGAACGATTTTAGTTAAATATTTAATAGTTAATTATATTATAAACATTAAATAGTTATTTTAGAAGTGAGATTATCAACATTATATTTACAAACCTATATTACATTATATTAGACAAAGATCCTGTTGATCATGACATGTAGTGACATGTTTCAATAGTGTCAGCATTCAAATAAAAAACAACAGACACTTAGACATGTCACTTATAACACCCCTTTTTCCGTCAGGGGTTAAATAATAGAATTTTTGATTGAGATTCAACCTTTATAAAGTTGTATGTTTAAGAACGCGGATGTTAATGAACATCCGCGTCATGTCATTAAGAACTCGTGTAAAGGAGGTTCGTTACAGAACTTTTACGCTAATTGTCTTTCTAATTATTATTACTGAAAACAAAAAGTACATTTGTAAGATGAAGGAAAACTTATTTATTACCTACTAGCGACCTGCCCCGGCTTTGTACGGGTATAAAACATATATAAAAACCTTCCTCTTTAATCCCTCTATCTTTAAAAAAAAACACATCAAAATCCGTTGCGTAGTTTTAAAGATTTAAGCATACAAAGGGATATAGGGGAATAAAAAGCGACTTTGTTTTATACTATGTAGGCAGTGATGATATAATGTACGTAATACGTTAGTATTTATTATTCCAGAATTGATTTTTATTTTGTTTCCAACAACAGAGCTAGCTGTTATAAAGTATTCTGCGCAGTTAAAAGTTGGATATAAAGCTGAAACGGTTCTATTTTTCAACTTTTTCATTACGCAGAAACTGCTTTGTCTTTCAAAATTTTTTACTTCTTTTTTTAATAACAATGTTAGTTTATCTTAATAAAATTAATATGATATTAATAATATTTTTGACAAGGGTTCGACCCTGATTTTGACGGGCATAAAGCACAATTATCGTTATTAGAATGCGTGATGGAGTTTTAAGTTCAAACTATAACAAAGGGCCTGTCATAACCTGAAGGTATTAAGTGAAAATGATATATTTACGAATTATGGCTTTTGCGTGAATAGTTTTATATTTTCATAAATACAAAAGGCTCATCAAAGCCGTTGGGGTGCGTACCCAAAATGCTGGCTACATTATCGCGTTGTATCGCTATACTAACGGGTTGGCCGAAATACGAGCCAACTTTCGCATTTCCTGTGATCTCAATTAAGGGCGTCGATATTTCTTTAAACAATCGACGCGCTTCTGACCCCCACGGACCCAAACTCTACTCGAAAAGGAAGGAAAATATAAGAATCTATGAAACTTTTATATTTTCGCCTTTTGTTGCTTCCTGCAATCGATGCCGCGCCACCAACAGCTACAGAAGTAGCATGGAGATGCGAACACGCCAGTGAGTCGACTCAAGTAGCGTCCCATACAAGCGGCTTACCACGGCTCCTGCAAGCAACTAGGACGCCTGCCATCAATGCGTATAATGCCATTCGGCTCTTAAATGGCCGGCACATTAACGGTGACAAACGCCCTTCGGATAATGCATTCATTTGATTGGCAATCATATATAGGTACCAATACATACCATTTGAAAGTGACAGAATTAGGAGTAAGATTATAGTGACTATTAGATGTGCACGCGGTTTCACCCACATTAATTCCGTCGTAACGTGATGTTATATAATAAACAGAGTAAAATAGCGAACGGCAAAATAATAATGGATATGTATTATGTACTTCGTCCGCGCGGAATAGTTATTTCTTTATTATTTATATATATTAATTTCTAAAATAAAAGTCGTCAGTTACTCCTTAATACATCAGCTATCTGTCAGTAAAAGTCCCGTCAAAATCGGTTCAGCCGTTTCAGAGATTAGCCAGAACAAACAGACAGACAGACAAAAAATTGTAAAAATAATAATAATATTTTGGTATATGTACCGTGTATACTTCCATATGCATTAAGTAAAAACGATTATTTTAATGTTACAAAATAAACTCCAATTTTATTTATTTCTATAATACTTATATATATTTGTATAATACGTATAGTTGGAAATGAATAATTTTACGGCGTAGCTACTTAAGGCTAAGCTACGCCGTTGTCTACGCCATGCTACGAATGTCATACATATTTGCATTACTATTAACTTTAGATGTAGATGAAGGAATAATATGTTATATTGGTATTTAAACAACAAGTAATTGTTACTTACTGGAAAACAAGAGTTTGAATTGTACAAAATTCGTGTTTTCCTTTATTTTATAAGAAATTTATCCTATAGACAAAGGTTATTTATATTTGAAAATACACTTTATAATGAACTATAAATTTTAGTTGCGAGTTCCAGCTTCCGTGGTTGATAAATACACTATTAATAAAATATGGAAAATATTAATCTGGGTCTTAAACAATGTATGGCTCCTTCGAATTCAGTACAACAACATCTTCAGGATGCTGTTGCGCTTACCAAGAGACTGCAGCGCATCGTGGATGTTTGCGGAGGCGCGTGTTGACGGCTTTCATGCAATTATACGCAAGAAGGTCGTCGCTATGCGGCAACGCGTTAGAGGAAGTAGAAATGGCATTCTGGAGATGATTGCTTCTCAGTTGAATTGCCCAATACAAAATAGGTGGATGCGCATTTTGTTGTACTGATTTTAGTTTAGTTTATTTTATTTATTGTTTTTTTTTATTATAATTTTTTTTAAAGTTGTGAATTTAATATTAATTTAATATATATTTTAATTATTCGAAATAAGTGGATATTATTATTAATAATAATAATCTGTTATTAGTCTGGGTCTTATTATAATTAAGAATTAAATATTCAGAAATTAATTGTAGTATGTTTTTAAACGACCTTCAAAGACACCCAAAAGGATGTTATCAATTCGACGTGTATTTTTTGGTTTCAAGCATGAGACAAAAGGTACCATCCATGGGCATGATCCCTTTCTCTCTCTGCAAGAAATTATGAAGTTAGCATAGAGGGAGAAGTGTAGTACGTATTACCTCCTAATATTAACTGCTTTCGTCTGACATTTAATGCTTGTTTCGCGGTCTTTCCGCGTTCCTGGGTTCCATTCCAGGATAAACATTAATTGTTTCTGTCACGTATACAACCAATTATTTAAAAAAAGTTAAGTTATGAAACTAACCTCTTATAAAAAATGTAAGCATTCGATATCCGATTCTTATCTTATCTTCAAATTTTTTGATAATTGAAAATTTTGAAATCCTAACTAATTTTAATGTTATTTCTTATACGCTTTTTTATTTTAAACTATTAAAAGTATCACCATGACATAAAGAAAAATATACCCTTTTGTTTCAAAGAAATAAGTCCTCCGCAAGTAAAGCTGTTGTTAAAAGCTCTATGTGGAAAACCTCCACCTCCATGGCCAAGTGCTATATGTATAAACTTTATACCTAATTGTGCTCGAAGTCCCGAGTTCGAAATGAATAAATGGAAAGTGTTAGAACTTTTAAGAATTAAGAATTGTACATATACTGTAGGTATGTTATATTTATTTTTGTATAATATATTGATGAAGGTATTTATTGTTTGTAAAAAGTGATGAAAATCTTCAAGCAAAAGAACTTTACATCTGTTAGAAGAGAAATATCCCATCGAAGCATTTTACAAGTATCCGATACTTGAAGCTTAAAGACGCTCTTGAAAGGGTCCCCTTTTATTAAAGAATACTTATTCAATATTTTAGTCAACGTCGAAAAAATATCTATGAATTCGCGTTTTTGTTAGGAACTCTGTGGTTGAATGCATGTTATCCGCGATTCATGGCCTATAAAGAAGATAATTGACACATAAATTTTGATTACGACTTCATCCTTTTGCCTTTTGAAAATAATATCGTTCAAAAATTATGCGATGGTGAATATACAGGAGGTATACATGTCACTATTTGGTTAACATAACTATTATTGTGAATATAGGTTTTTCGAAACCGATAAGAAAATTTCTTAGCTAAAGAGGAATGTATTGATGATGCTTGTTTTACATACAAGTAAATAGACATTATTAAATATTAGAGTTCCTTGATTTTTTTTACGATTTTTGTTATTTGGAACCGAACTTTTGGGCGCTTTCTTGAACAGCTTAAAAAACTAAGACCAATATGAATAAAGATACTTTCTTTTCTACTGTAGGTATGTGTTTTTTTGTTTGTGACATGATTGTGCATGCAACTAAGAACGAACTGTAATCATTCTTTTTTGGTTTAAATATTTACAAATTATTATTATTATTATTTTATTTATTTATTTTTTATACTAGATACAAATTATAGATATCATAGATATTATAATAGATACAAATATATAAAAGGCTCATCAAAGCCGTTCTGATGCCGTACCCAGAAAATACCTACTAAAGTGTTTGCCGAAAATGAGCCAGCTTTCGGGTTGCCTGTGATGACAACTAAGAACTGATATCTCTTTAAAAAATTGACGAGCTTCTTCAAAAATATGATAAATACAACACAAATATTTAACAATCGATCTTAAGTTATTTTATGATGTTTCCGTAGTATTAATAGTTTCAACGTTTTCACCATGAAGTGTTATGTCTGTTAGACATAATATCCGTCCATAATTCCGTCTGTCGCAAGTTATGTGGTTATGTCATTTACATGAGAGACAGGCGACAGAATGGGTATGCGATTTCGCTCGATTTCGCTTACAAGGCAATAGACCCTTGGATGTGATGGAGAATTTAGATCTTATTTCTAACATTCGATACAAGAAGTTCAATAATTTCGGTAATATGTTTAAGTACCTAATTGGAGAGCTATTTAAACATAGATAGGATAAATTAAATTAATTAGTGCATCAAATAATAAAGCTATCTTTTAACGTTTCGTGCACATAATGGTTACACAGCATATAATTTATATCACACAATAACAAACGCACCAAAAAAATGAATTCAAGTGGTCTACGATGCGACGTGGGTAACGTAGTAAAATATATTAAAGGAAATTATTGAATAAAATAGCGATGGCAAGCCTCGGTATAGTTTGTAGAACTATTTATTCACGCCCCTATGAATATTAAATTCCGCCCATGCATGAATGAACACATTAGAGATACTACATACGTACAGACATGCATGGCAGGCGCAGGAACTCTTTGGTTAATTATAGTGAGTAAACGTTCTGGTGGCAATGCCAGATTTGGCAATTGCTTTTTGAATTTATGCAAATACATAAAATCCGATGTCTAGTCATTACTAATATAGATAATCTTTTCAATTAAAAGGTGAAAAATGTTGCTCCTCTCTTTAATTTTGTAATTCACACTAAAAGTGCCAAGTGCCTCCAGTAGATGTCGTGGAGCAAATATTCTGTAATTTCATATTCTGTTTCGAATAATTATTGTTTTTGCGTAATCTGCATTAGCTGTGGTTGTCAGGCTGATTAGCCCGAGAATCGTACACCATATTTTTAATCTATGATAATAATCTCATTCTAGAGGAAAAATTGGGAAAAATAATAGAGGATTTTGGAATAATTATCACTTAAATAATATTAATTCCTCTCTGGTCAAAGAATCCCAATTTTATAGTGTATAGACTGTGTTTGCTATTTAATTTTAGAATGTAATATAGTAAAATATCACGATTTGCCTATATACCTTTACCTGTATACCAGTAGATCGGATAAGTGGGACATAACAGAAGGTGGTACATGTAATTTAATATAATAATATGAATTAGATATTATATTATTATCGATGCCGGTGGCGGATGCATAAAACTTGAATTCACCAATAACATGTTTGAAAAATTCAACTCTGAAAATATTTATCTGACTTTTATTAAAGAATATGAATTTTCAAATTTTGAAAATTAAATATTGTCTAGGTAGTTACATTATATAACTTACATATTAATATTAAACTCAGATTTTTTTACCACTTTGAATAGTCAGAATGAATATAGAACAAAGGGTATTTTTAGAAACTGGATCACTGATCAGGCAACATTCGAACAACCATCAAAGATCAACATTAGGATTTAGGGTACATAATACATATATTATGTCAACAGTGTCAAACTGTAAGTCGGTTCTGCGATTTTTTGCTAATCATCGCCGATTTTCTGCAAATCTTACGTTATTTACAATAAAACAAAGCTCTTTTTATAACACGGTGAACAATTCAAATACAACAACTTTATCTGGGAAATTATTGGTAAGGTTATTTTAGAATCCAATATTTTTTTTGTCTAAGATTATTTTCCCGTCGCCTATCGTTTTAATTGAAAGAACGGTAAAAACTTAGTTATTAATACAATTTATCGTCCGGTTTAAGTTTCTACATAAGTATAGTTTGGATTTAGGTTATTACTAATTCAAATCTTAGTGCTTTGTGTCGAAGAGAACAATTGTGAAACCGCAAAATTTGAATTGTTTATTGTTGTACCTAGTTTGGTTTGTGTCCAGTGTTGAATTTGATATATATATTATAACGTGAAATTATTATATTACCTAACATTCCTATCAATATTGATGTAATTACTATACTTAACCCTACCATGTGAAGGTATCATATTATTTTATGAACTAGAACCTGTTAGTAGCACTCATCATCAAACAGATGTTAATTTTTCTTAAATTATTCCATTAAAATCGGTTTTTGTGATTTTTCCAATTGTATTGCTAAATTTTTAATGTATTTCGTTTGTAGTCCTTCCCTCAGCTATGCTTGTATAAACCATCATATTATATTATAGCATTTGAAGTATATAACAATCAAGTGCATATTTTTGGTTAATAATTGTGACTTATTATTCTTAATAATTATTAATATTACTAATGCCATACTTACCCTAGGTCTTGAACATTTTTTTATTTGTACAAAGACTAGACAATTCTTTTTGTAGCTTTAGAATGATGTGTGTAGATGGAGATCCAAATTCCATACTGTTTTATTTATTTTTTGTACTTAAATATATAGAAATGATATTAATAGCATTACTATCATTATGATTTTGAGGAGATGACTAAATGCTACAATATTAAATTATGAAATATAATCAATTTGTAACCACTTGCATCGCTACACACTAAGTAAATATTGTTTTATTCATATATGTCATGTATGATATGGAGACATTTTGTAAAAATTATTCTTTTGGCTTCTATAACTTATATACAAAAGGTTAAATTACATCTTAGTTATTATATAACAATAAATTTTCTTTCAGAAGAGTTAACAGTACATGCAAATGCATTGAATTTTAGAATCTTAGCATTTTCGCATGTTCCAACCTTTTTATTCAGTTATGTCATTTTTCTATGCACTGCAAAATTACAGTCTAGAAAATTGTAAGTTATCATTATTTCAAAATATATTGTTTGTTGGTAGGTTTTGAAGATTGTAAAAACAATGAGAAATAAATCAAATATATTTTTTTGACATTTAAAGACTAATTCTACGATTTTTTAATAAAGTAAAAAAATATTGTAAAATTTTACACAGTAACCTCACGCATAAACAAAGGAATTGTCAAGTTGCCTCAAAAAAAAAAATTCTTTCATTGAAACAGAAATATGTGTGACTACCTCTAGATAATAAACAATACAATGTTTGTACATAGCTTATATTTCATAGCATACTTAAATGCACTTACTGGCCATCTAAGGTCTATAAATTGTCAGTTGCACGTTTGGCGCATGTCAAAAGATCGCACTATTTAGCGTTGAAAGTTTTTAGATATATAGTACGGCTTCAGAGTTATCGGTCAGTTTGTGGCAACCGTTGTTGTTAGTAATGCGTGTCGAATATGTTTTATCAGTGTTCGCATTCTTGCAGTGCGCTCGCGCATCATCAACAACTTCACGGAACATGAGCTTTATCTACCCGGAGGTATGGAGGGATGAGACAGTGGTGGACGACTATCATGGAACTAAGGTAACCCATTAATGCTTTACCTTAAATATCTTCTGTTAATTGCAGGTGAACTCAACGTTCCTAATCAGAAATCACTTAATATTTAGAATTTTATACAATAGATCACGAACATTATAGACCTCGCGTATTTTGGCTTTCCATTTCAATTAGTAAAAGAATTTTTAAATTGGTACGTTAGTCGTTTTTTAATTTAATAATTACTGCATAGGTAATACATATTATAGTATATGTTATATTATTTTTTATTTCAAATTTGTTTAGTTATTTATTAAAAAATCAAATTCAAAACTTGTACCGGTTTTATCTGAAGCTGTGTTTAATTCATTCGTTCTATTTTCATACAAAATAAATAAATAAAAATAAAAAATTCCAAACAATTAATCGAAATCTCACTCCTTTTTCTTTCATTCTTGGTTCTGTAGGTAAGGTACGTCACGTGTGCGAACTGTGACGAACTTTTTAAGTAATAAATATGTAATAAACGAAGAGTTCAGCTTCATACAAGAATTGGACAACATATAATCCATTCCTTACTTCAAAAGTTACGAGAAGTGGGATATCCCCATAGCATACAATACAACCGCGCTTTAGTAATCTAGACATGGGCTACTGACCAAAGTGTCAAATCAAGTTCAAGAATAATAATAGTATTAAAATTTTAAAAAAAAAACGACTTCAAATTATAACTCTAAAACAACTGATTAGATTTTGATGAAATTTTAATGGGACCATACGGGAAGCACCAGCTTTCAAAGAAAAAAAGAATCAACAAAATGGTTCACGCAGTCGAAAGTTCTGAGGTAACAAACACAAAAAATACAGTCGAATTGATTACCTTCGAGAGAGAAAAGAGAACGGGCGAGGCAGCCTTACACGAACTATTTCAAGCCGCTTTTGACCCTATAATAACTCAAAATCTATGAAGCATGAACGTTCAATTTGGTTTTTAATAAAAAAGGTCGTAATCAATCGGAACGTCTTGAGCGACGTGCTTGGACGTTATGTCACGTACTTGTTTACCGCAAGGCAATGTGAAATATCTAGGAAAATTTGATATGCTACGACAACACGAAGTACCGTAAATGGAATTTAATGACACAAATACATTAATGTCTTTTTTTATATGTATTTAGAATTAAATTAAAAAGCTTCTCTAATAAGGTTTCTTGTTGTAAACTTTTCAAAATGTCTTGTCTCTATGACGACTCGAAATAAGTAACTGCATGCTTAATTAACATACAAGGAGATGAGGTATAACTATAGTATCCGCAATACGAACTGGCGACTCGGTTCACAAATCCTCGGAATCTTGCTATCTCTTTCGCACCTGTGCGGTCTTAAGGTCTCGCTCGCGAACTGGCGCTCATACATTTCATAGCGTCAAGTACTGTCGCGGTCTCGCGTTTCGGTCTCGGGTCGCGGTCTCCGCGCTACCTTTACGGAGTGGGAGTTGCACCCGTAGTGCTGTGCAAGTATGATACCTAGTATCGATAAATTGCTATTAACAATTTTATTATGAATAATTCGTAATGACCCACATTAATGATCCTAATATTTATTTAATGGGATTCTCATTATCTACTTATTCAGTAGGTAAATTATTTTACAACTAAAAACAAATTATCTAATTAATATAGATGACTTTTAAACTAATAATAATTATATCGACATTAACATACTACTTAAATGTTTCATCGACACGGCCCATCTCTACGAAAAGTGACATTTATGGTCCAAGTCGCCAGTTTGTATTGCGGATACTTTAATAAGAAAAACACAAGCGATCTGCTCTAAATTTCTATTATTAAAAAAAATAGTATTCCGTCTGATCAGTTAGCGAACTTAACCAGATCTGAGCTAAGATTATCTAAAATGTTAGACACATAGGGAGCCCTTGTATGGATTTCATAATTACTAATACGGTTACTTTCGTCGTAACGTGATGTTATATAGCCTATAAACAGAGTAAAATAGCGAACAACAAAATAATGATAGATATGTATTATGTATTTCGTCCGCGCGGAATAGTTATTTTTTTATTATATTTATAAATATTAATGTCTAAAATAAAAGTAAGTTATTGCTTATTACATCAGCTATCTCCAGTATAAGTCCCGTCAAAATCGATCCAGCCGTTTCAGAGATTAAGACAGACAGACGGACAGGAAAAATAAAAAAATGTTACTTTGGTAGGTAACATTTTTTTATATATGTAGTAGTATATGTACCGTGTATACATCCATATGCATTTAGTAAAAAACGTTTATTTTAATATTACAAACAGACACTCCCATTTCATTTATTTGTATAGATTAATAATAGGTTTCAATAGGATACCTACTAAGTAGCTCATCTAAACTTTCCAGATCGTAGACCCTTACCGCTGGTTGGAAGATCCTGACTCTGAGGATACTAAAGCGTTCATAGAGGCTGAAAATAACATAACACGCCCGTTTCTGGATTCGTGTCCAGTGAAAAAAGATATTAACGAGCGGTTAACAGAGCTATGGAATTATCCGAAATACTCGTGTCCTTTCAGAAGAGGTGATAGATACTTTTTCTTCAAAAACACCGGTCTACAAAATCAAAAGTAAGTAATCATTCTTTCAATCATTTATTGACGTATGGTTTTACTAAAGGTTTAACGATGTTACTTGCAGTTTTGAAGCTTTAACTTAATCAACTTTAATCTTAAAATATAACATGACTTGGATTAGATTTAGCACACCTTCAAAATTGTGCTTATTATGTCTCTTACCTTTTCTACCGACTTCAAAATAGGAGGAGGTTCTCTATTCGACGCTGTTTTTGTTTGTTACCTCAGAACTTTCGACTGGGTGATCCGATTTCAATTTTTTTTTTTGTTTCAAAGCTGTGCTTCCCGTGTGGTCCCATTTCATCAAAACTGTTCAGTAGTTTTAGAGTTACAACTTGAAGTCGGTTTTTTGTTAAAATTTTAACACTATAATTGCACATCTATGCAAATTGATCTATTGTCTTTTAGGTATGTAATAGTTTTTTATGGTGTGTAATAGTTTGCATGTTTTACCTTATGCTCTGTCATGTTATAAATACTAATAATTGAAGTATTTAATTTCAGTGTACTTTACGTACAAGATAGCCTAGACGGTGAACCAAAAGTATTTCTAGACCCGAATAAACTGTCTGAAGACGGTACAGTGGCATTATCCGGTAGCCGTTTTACGGAAGATGGCAACACATACGCATACGGCCTTTCGGCGAGTGGATCTGATTGGATTACGATACATATTAAGGATGTTGCCACTGGTAAGAAATAATTTTGCATATTAAGAACTTACGCGTTCGCTTGCCACGCTTGAAATTTCAAATCGTTTTGATTGTCACACTTGTTTTAGCGAAATTTGAATCGAAGGAAGTAATGTCCATGATACACTTATATTGCTCGTCTTAGACAATTAAATATTTTAATTAAAGTTATATAATATGAATAAAAACCGCTATATTAAAACAATACTCAAAAACTTGCTTTTTTCTAATGAAATGGGTGTAGCGGGCACCATTTAGCTTTGAAACAAATTAATTAAAGGCAACAAAAGAAATATTTTACCCTGTTTCAAACCTTTGTTTTACAACAATAGCATTCAAATTAACATAACACGTGCAGAACATTTAAATGAACCATCTAAGTACATAATTGCATTATTAACCAGTGACAAGGTACAGGTAAATAATATTGTTAAAACTAACGATTATGTATGTGGGGGGTAGGGGTTCGGAAAGGAAAGGGAGGGTGTGTAATTAGATATCACGTGTTAATTTTCGTTGAACGAACGATTTCTTAAACAAAAAGCGGCTCTTTATACATTCCTTTATTATTTTTATGCCAGTTAAAAACAACCTGAAACTTTTTGTCTGGACATTTTTCACTATGCTTAACTTTCCAAAATATAATCAGGCTTTAAAGATAATATTCTAATAATTTTAACAAAAAAAATAAAAATAAAAAAAAACTAACTTCAAATTCAAACTCTTAAACTACTAAACAGATTTTGATTTAAATGAGCCCACATGAGAAGCACCAGCTTTCAAAAGAAAAAAGAATCATAAAAATCGGTTCACCCGTTCCGAGGTAACACAAAAATACTAGAAGAGAACTTTACTTTTTTTAATTAATAATTCATCATATAATTTCTGACTACTCAAGCATAGTAACAATAAATTTTTATTAACTATTGTTTGAATTAAACTGTCCTGGTTATTTACCCATAATACATATAGGGCACAATACATCATAAATAAAAAATGTTCGATTGTACCAGATCAGCCTCTTACACTATATTTTGCGTAACTTTAGAGATTTTATGATTTTTTATTATTTATTGATTAGCAATAATGGCTTTAAAACATTTACTTCTAAATTCTCATTTCAAATAACCAGAAAATTGTATACGGACATAAAAAAAATCTTGTTTTAAGATCGTTTACAATTTCATTTACTAAAACTGGTATTAATAAATTTGTTTCGATTTTATATGTATAGCAGTATGTTTGAGTGTATGTTTTTTATGTGTAGTGCAGATTTTATGTGTATAGCATTAGCCACCGGCATCGCTTCTTAATAATTTAAAGTCTTAGATAAGAAAACATATCCTATAATTGTGTTGTTATTTGCATACAATCAATGGTTTTTTCCTTATAGGAAATGATTGTCATTAAACCTGTGTCTAGAATAAGAAATGGCAGTTTAATGATTTGTTTCTAGGTGAAGATTATCCAGAAGTACTGAAGAAGGTCAAATTTGCCTCAATGTCGTGGAGCAAAGATCATAAAGGATTGTTTTATTCTGTGAGTTTTGAGAATGCCGTGAGAGACATCAAATTTGTCTTTAATTATCTATTTGGCACAAGACAGAATTTTTTTCACATCTAGATAATTCTAGATAAGCCTACAGTGTACACCAAACCAACATTTGTTTCCTCGGACTTGAACCCACGACCTCCGGCGAAACTGTTTGGTGCTTTTTTAAAATGTTTATTTGTAATGGATTCATTCCGAAACGATGTACTTAATTATTTTAATTATGTTCTGTACTTAAAATAATACATAATTTGTATGCTACAGTGATAAGCCGTATTTTATTTTAAAAAAATAGATTTTACTACGAGAATATTACTCGAAGTATTAAAAAGTCCCTATAAAAGTTAGACAACGGATCTAAATGTACTCTAGAGATTTAGTCTGGTAAAATATAGAAAATGAATTCGCGGAAAACACCTAGTAAATTATATGATTCAATATTCCTAAAACTGTTGTCAAGAGTGCTTCACTTGCCGTTCCTTGAAATAAGTTTTCGACAAACAGTTCAATTAATGTTTCGATTCGTAGCGATACCCAGAGCAGACTGGCAAAACAGACGGTTCAGAGACTGAAGTGAACAGAGACCAAAAGTTGTGCTACCATCGCCTCAACACCCCGCAGGAGAGCGATGTTATTGTTGTGGAATTCCCAGAAGAACCGCTTTGGAGAATGTAAGTTTTCAACATTCACTGTGCTTCTATTTGTGCCTACAATCGATATAGAATTCTCAAGATAAACATTCGCCTACAAATTCAAGTTGAAAAAGTGTCCCATGCTTACTTCTGTGTGCAAATAATACAAAATATATCCAATGCCACTTTAAAATTTTGAAATACAACCTTATTATGAAAACTTAAAGTTTTATTTCCAATGCGAGAGTGAGGCGGTTATGACATTACATCATGCGATTGTCAGCGCGCGACTGAGGGCAACTATGTTAAATATGAATTCTATAGTATCCGCAATACAAACTGGCGACTTGGGCCATAAATGTCATTTTTCGTAGAGATGGACCGTGTCGATAAAAAATTTAAGTAGTATGTTAATGTCGATATAATTATTATAAGTTTGCCTTAATTGTTGGTGGTTTATAGTAAAAGGCAATTGATTATATATATTTGCGTCATGATACAATGGACACGACATTCGAACATTGCATTATTACAGCGACTGATCGCTTAACAATAGTCTATGCAATAAGTCAATAACGTATAGGTATATTAATGTGTAGGCACATAAGTTTAAAAGTCATCTAAGTATATTAATTAGATTATTTGTTTTAAAAATTGTTTGAAAACTAATAATTGAGTTTACTGACTTTCTTTTTTTACTTTTATTTTAAACTAGCGACCCGCCCTGGCTTTGCACGGGTATAAAACATATATAAAAACCTTCCTCTTTAATCACTCTATCTATTTAAAAAAACCGCATCAAAATCCGTTGCGTTGTTTCAAAGATTTAAGCATACAAAGGGATATAAGGGAAGAAAAAGCGACTGTTTTATACTATGTAGTGATAAGAAATATATTATTGTGACCTATTTTAAATTTTAACCTATAGCACAGTTTGATAGTGTGCACACACAGTCTAGCACAATTTTGAGCGTTGATGGTGTATCTTGGGTGTTCTAAATCGGTGGTGATCACAAATATATACCTATTATTGTATAATCGCTTAATTAGCCAGTCGCTATATTACTGCAACGTACGAATGTCGTGTTTTATTATATCGTGTGACGAAAATATATACATATATCTAACGGCGCGCGCTTAGTTTAATCAAATATTATTGTTTATAAGTAAACCAGAATTAGGATAGTTGAAGGTAATGTTGGCATTGACAGCTGAAAATAGTATTGACGTTGACAGTTGAGTATAATGTTAACGTTGATGTCAAGTTGATTTATGTAAAGAGCATAGACACTCGAATGGAGTTGTAAGTGTCATGATTGGCGAGTTGTCATTCTAGGAGGACGACTCGCAAGTAATTGTCGCTTGCAAACCCATTGGCTCTTAATCGTGATTTATAATTGTAATCTTTGAATATTTTCGATATACCTAACCATCCTAGCGCTCCCTCCGACATATCGTATAATCAATTTCCTTTTTTACTACGAGCTAAAACTTCATTAGACAAATTGGGAACCCCGACGTGATATCATGCAACCTTCCAATTTGTTTATCGGCCCGGTGTAGATTTTTTTTGCCATGTCATGTTAACTCATCAGATAAATTAAATTTACATTTAAATCGTGGGAAATAGAGTAATTCAATTTTTTTTCAGATCATTTATTATTTAGATGGAGATATTTAATATCTTCAAACACCTCCTCCTTCTTCTTCTTATTTTAGAAAATATAAATTCGGGCAAGTGTAGTCATGGTATGAAAAAAACGTCGCTTTCCAAAATTTTTTCTTTATGATACGTCTTTTAGTTTCGTGTTTTTACTTATAAACATCCCGGTGCCCTCTTACATTAAACCAAATCAAACTCAAAACCGATAAATATGTAATAATGCTTTCTCATCGACAGTGACATTAATACGCGGAATACCAACGAAGATAATCGTGCGTAGGTGACTTTCTTATGTTTAGTAGCTGTATGTATCGTAGTACGATAATAGAGTTATAGCCTACGAATAATAATATGTATAGAAGTGTAACTCAAACTCAAAAACGGCACCACTCAAATATGTACCTAGGTACATATTTGGTCTCTCGTGATTGGTCCCATCGCCTTGACGCGACCAATCACGTGCGAACGTATTGACCTTGATGTGTGCTGCTGAAAGCAGTGTTATGCTTCTAGACATATTATTATTCTATATCTGAAATTGTAGTATGATATTCTTAGAAGCCGCTAAGATTTATGGGCACGGCTAAAGGCAAAAACTCAATAGATACATTTCAAGTGAATTTTACCAACAATCAAAGATTTTGATTCATTTTAAAAGTATATTAACGTTGGATTTGTTCGTTTTTTTCTGTGTATGTATTGTATGGGTTAATAAACAGGCACGTATCCAGACTTTTGGTTCGGGGGGGGGGGGGGGGGACAAACATTAAAACAACCATTACATCTATATTTTCATTTTACGTACTTATTGAAAGAACACGCAAGCGTATAAATAAACAGAAGGCTCAAAACGTTTCAGTCAGATTTCGGGGGGTGATAAATTCCAACTATCCCCCCCTCTGTATACGTGCTTGTTGATAAATATTGAGTCTTACAATCATAATTAAGTCGCTATATTTTCATATAACAGCTACAAGTCACGTAAGAGGGGTTTTCCTTGGCCTAATAAAAATGCCTTTTTAAAAAGAAAGTATTTCGTTCCTCTTAATAGCGGCGCTGAAGTGAGCGACTGTGGGCGTTATCTATTGGTCAGCCCCGTGAGAGATTGCCGTGACAATCTTCTGTTCTTCGCTGACTTGCATAAACATCCAGAGATTGATGGGAAATTACCCCTTACACAGATTGTACATAAATTCGAAGCGGACTATGAGGTAATATATTTATTAAATAACAACAAAAATATCTAAAAATTAATTAATTTCCCATAGAAGATAGTTATTCGTCGATTTTCTTATGAGGTGGGTAATATTATAAGTTATTTAAAAAAGTTATAGGGATAACATATAGAACTCAAATTATAAACAAATTATGTATTGTTGTTCATTTTGTATTAATTTTTTTCTCCAAGAAGCTGAGATTTTTCATGTGTTTTTCAGTACATCACAAACGAAGGCTCGGTGTGCATATTTCGCACGAACAAAAACGCACCAAACTATCAACTGATCAAGATTGATCTCAACGATCCCGCTGAAGACAAATGGCAAACACTTATACCTGTAAGTTATTTTTTTTTTAAATTATTTTATAGCAACTTTATTTTGTCAATGCTGTGACTAGTCAGTGTCTGATACTTCAATCGGAAGCTCACTGTAAACTCCATCCTTATTATTAATATTATAAATGCAAAAGTAACTCTGTCTGTAGCGATTTAACGCCAAAACTACTTATCCGATTTAAACAAAATTTTGTACTTTGTCTAGAGCCTGAGAAAGGACATTTTAATGCGAAAAAAGGGATTGTAAGGGTTTGAAAGGGGGGATGAAAAAATTCCTTGAAAGTATCGTCATTTTTAGAGCTATAAGATTTTAGGCTACATAACATCACGTTACGACGAAGTCAACGCGGGTTAAACCGCGGGACACAGCAAGTACTAAGCTATATGGTTGTAGACCATACTTGAAAGATTAACCAAGTTTGATTTATGTATAAAGTAGTTTAATCCCTTTTTTATTTGTATAAATCAGTCTTTCCCAAAGTGGGCGATAACGCCCCCTTGTGGGCGCTGGAGGCCTAAAGGGGGGCGGTAAGGGGCCCAAAAAAAAAAAGCTTCAAATTGGCTCTTGTTAAAAATCACCAATATTCACCTCACATTAGATTAGTTTTCAAACAAATGTTTATTTTTGGTTAATTTTGAATAAAATAAACTCTTAATATTGTAAAGTTGTATTATTATTTCTCTAATGGTAAGATTGATGTTTTTAAGGTGAAAAAATGGGGGGGGGGGCTATAAAATAACTAATTTTCAAAGTGGGCGTTCCTCTGGTATAAATGTTAACAGCATTCAATATAGTTATGTTTATTCAGGAACATCCCACCGACGTATTAGACTGGGCATCGGCCGTTGACAATGACAAACTGGTTATCCATTATGTGAGAGATGTTAAAGTAAGTTTTTACTTAAATATATACTTTATGTAGTTTAAAAGTATTGGTAATGTAAAAACCTTTATGTATTCTCGAAAGTTATAAAAAAGTTATATTTATGCATCTATAATCTATGTAAATTGAAACTTGCGCTCACAGTCTATATCACGTTAAATTTTGCGTCCATAGATTAAGTATTATACAATATCGGATAAAGAGCTAAAAAGACGTAGATAAGAGAAAATATTTTTCAGTCGCGATGATAAAACGTAATATTCCTTTCAGAGTGTTCTTCAATTGCACAAAATGGGAGACGGGGAACTGATCCAAGAGTTCAAACTGGATGTTGGCTCGGTGGTCGGTTTCTCAGGAAAGAAGGAGCAGAGCGAGATTTTCTATCACTTTATGTCCTTCCTCACTCCTGGGATTATTTACCACGTCGATTTTAAGAAGCAGCCATATACTCCAACAGTAAGTGATGGGATGATATTTTTTTTTTTTTTTTTGTTGGAAAACTAACAGTGGTTTGAGATATATTCTAACAATTTAAGTTACTATACACCAGTTAAAAAACGTCACGTATTGAAACTAAAAATTGTTGTTTGTTACATTTCGTACAATGTTTCATTCAAACAGCATTATTATATATATTAACGTAAAATTAAATAAACTATAAACCTGACAGTTCAGGATACATCAAACCAGTTATCACTAGATAGTATAAAACAAAGTCGCTTTCTCTGTCCTTATATCCCTTTGTATACTTAAATCTTTAAAACTACGCAACGAATTTTGATGCGGTTTTTTTAATAGATAGAGTGATTGAAGAGGAAGGTTTTATATATGTTTTATACCCGTGCGAAGCCGGGGCGGGTCGCTAGTTTTGCAAAATTTACAAATGTTCTATAACAAAATATTTTAATTAAAAAAAATATGAAAAATTAGTCAAGTAACGGCAACAACTAATCCAAGTTTCGTTTTCAGGTATTTAGGGAGGTGAACGTGAAAGAGTTCGATTCGTCCCAATATGAGGCTAAACAAGTGTTCTACTCTAGTAAAGATGGCACTAAAGTTCCTATGTTTATTGTACATAAAAAGGTATGTAAAAGTCTAAATAATTAAGAAAATTGATATTAATTAGAAGTTGAAATTTTCTTCAATTATTGTATATTAATATAAAAATAAATTTATATTTTTTCTTATCTAGAAAAACAATCAAAAATCATTTAAATCAGTCCAGCCGTTATAATTAGACTTGGTTAATTAATGTATTTATTTCATGATAATTGCACATAATATAAAATATTTAGGTTCTTGTTTTATCTTGCGTTAAGAAAGAAAAATAATGTTTTCCAGGGTATCCCGTTAGATTTCTCCAACCCAGCCTTGGTATACGGCTATGGGGGGTTCAACATAAACGTGCAGCCGAGTTTCAGTGTCACCCGTCTCGTCTTTATGCAGCATTTTAACGGCGTGCTCGCAATACCAAACATTCGGGGAGGCGGGTCAGTACAATATATTTATCATAACTAATATTAATATAGAAAGGAAAAGCATGAATTATAAAAATCAAATTTAAATGCATGATATTATTAACTTTAATAATAAAATGATATATTTTAATTTTTTTATTAATGTATTTGTTGTATGGTAAGGAATCAAATAAAAGCTTTATTATTATTAATTATACTAACTAACTGGCGTTGAATGTGTCCATGGCCGCGGACCGCTTATCCTAAGTGATCCTGCTGCCAGTTTGCTTCCTATTATATTAAAAGAAAAGTAATGAGTGCAAAAATTTTGTTTTCTTCTTTTTTGTGCGGAATTTACAAAAGATTTGTACTTCTGCCTTGTTTATAAAATGGTATAAATGATTTTGAGTGATTTTGGTTGTTTCAGCGAGTACGGCGAGCGTTGGCACAACGCTGGACGTCTTCTCAATAAGCAGAACGTCTTCGATGACTTCCAAGCGGCAGCTGAATGGCTCCAAGCCAATGGGTATACGAAACCCGCATTGACAACTATTCAGGGTGGTTCCAATGGAGGCCTTTTAGTTGCTGCATGCATTAACCAACGACCTGATTTATTCGGAGCTGCTATCGTGCAGGTTGGGTGAGTTAGAGCTTTTCATTTATATCATTAATGAAACATATCCATACTTTTTACATTAAGAAGTTATTATTAATAAGCTGTGCCCGTTAGATGTGGTGTCAAAATAAAATTAAACTTACCACACAGATTCCTTCAGAGATAGTTAACACAATGTAATTTCTCTTTATAACATTAGCTATCTGCGAGTAAAAGCTTCTAACCAATCGATCCAGCTGTTTCCGTTACTATAATGGAGCAAGGGGAAGGACAGACTGACAAACATTTTAAAAATTGCAAATTTTTTTATAATTATAATATTTACACCTTTTGCACGTACTTTATATTGATTATCTAAACAACTTTAGTTAAACTACATATTTGAATATTTTTAAAATGAGCAGTGATTATTATTACATTAAAAATTGCAGAGTATTGGATATGCTCCGTTTCCAAAAGTTCACGATTGGGCATGCGTGGGTATCTGACTATGGAAGCTCGGACAATAAGACAGATTTTGACAATCTTCTCAAATACTCACCGCTACACAACATACAGTCTCCTGATAATGGTGATTATTATATTATTACTAAAATATGAACAACAGTGGTTATGCTTTTACGTATTAAGCAAATTTTGAAGAATTTTGGTATAAAAGTGTGGAAAGGCTTACTAAATATTATTCTACCTAGACAAAAATAACGTAATTTTACTACGTCTTAAAGGTAAATTGGGTAAAAATTTATTTCCATCAAAGGGTTATGAAAGTGCGATATAAAATTGACCCTTTCTTAAAATCTAAATGCCTCAATTAATTAATTTATTTATTTACAATAATGTACTTAAATATATTTACAATACAAAAGGCTCATCAAAGCCGTTTGGGTGCGTACCCATAATACTGCCTACATTACCGCATTAAAGCAACAAATGACGAAAATATGAGTCTCATAGATTCTTATATTTTCGTATCAATTGGAGAAGTAAGAATCGACGCGCTTAGTTGAGACCACAAGAAACCCGAAAGCTGGCTCATATTTCAGCCAACGCAATAGTATAGCGATAGTTGTGAGCCGCCTCCTTGGTCTAGTGATAAGCTTGGTCCTGGGTTCGATTCCCGGTAGAGATAAAAAAACTCGGTCTGGCAGGGCATAGAAGGCTGATCACCTACTTGCCTCTAAAGAAAAAATCGATCAGTGAAACAGATTTGAAATGCATCTGCTCCTTATCCCATTCCCCTAAGGGACACGGGACACACAATAGCATAGCGATACTAGTTAATTAGCGATAATTTATTTATTCTAGTTTTTATCACTCTCCAGCAAGTTAGTAAGTTTTGAAAAAGTATTACAATATCGTGACGTTCGTGATTCATGCAACAACTGATACCGCTTAGACTTTAGTTTGAACCTTTTTTGTTATTGTTAAGGATTTAGTAGTTTTCGCACTTCATGCACTCTCCCTTCATTACTTTATTATTTTCCTTGTTGGGTTGCCTGGAAGAGATCGCTGATTAGCGATAAGGCCGCCCGTTGCACTCCATTTAGCTTAAGTTATTATCTGTATCCTATTGTTTATTGTAACGAAGTGTTAATAAATAAATATTTGTTCAGTAAGTCGCGCCGAGTACCCCGCCACGCTGGTACTAACGGCTGATCACGATGACCGCGTGGTCCCCCTTCACTCGCTCAAGTACATAGCAGCGCTGCAGCACGCTGTTGGCGGAACTTTGCAGCGCCGACCGCTACTCGCCAGGATCGATACTAAGGCTGGACACGGTGGAGGAAAGCCTACAGCTAAAATTGTAAGTACTTGAAGTACTCATTCATATAAGTGCCAAGCGACAAATAAGTTGCGGTTTCATACTTATATTATTAATTATTCTTTCAGATCGAGGAGCACACAGATATTTTATGTTTTATGACGCTCACACTCGGACTCAAGTTTGAGAAGTGAAATGACATTGAAATAGTATTATGTAAATAAATTGCACATTCATCGGATGATTACCTCAGTAATTCGGTCTTGAATTGACTGGTGATATTGTTACGCATTACTATTTTTTTATAAAGAATCTTTGTTTGTATTATGATATTTTATTTCAACTCCTTTTGCTTTTTCATGAACGAACTACGCGTTGTTACAATTAAATTATAGATATGGTGTACATATTTCTTGTGAATTTCAAAATACTGGAGATATTTAAAGTTCTTAGATAATCCTATGGATCTTTATTACAATTAAATCTTATTAGCCAATGCTGGGGCGGGTCGCCAGGAATAAATGAAACTCAAATAGTCATTATATTTGTATTTATTGAATGAAACAGCAAATCAATTTAGCACTTGCTCCTGATGTGTATAATAAAATATGTTACTTAGAACAAAAATAAATAATAAATGCCCCTATGGCGTTTCAGTTAAATAAAACAATAATGAATTTCTTTATGCTTTGTTACTTGTGCAACATTCAACAGGAAGAAATTGAACCAATGGCCTCGATTTAGTCGCACATCAATACATGGAGCTCAACAAATAACTATTAGAATACTTGAAATCGATCGGACCCATTACAATGAAATGTACAATCGGTATCCTACAAATGATCGGCTCCCTTCGGGCTAACAACAGCATTAAATCTAAATAAATAACTATAACATTTCCGATCAATTGTACTCATAAAGCACATATTTACGCGTCAAATAGTTCATACTAAACAGTAAAGGCTACACATACAGTTAAGCAACATTGACCTTAAACAAGATTCGCTCGGAAAATCGTACATCAAAATAACTTATGGAACATTAGCAAAAACATCGAATACGAAATGCTGTGAAAAATGAATTATAAAAGATTGTCGGTTCTCACAGAAGAACTAGAAGGCCTATATGGCTCGTATAGGCACAGTTCATCACTCTATGGTGTCTAGCTATTGAAGATTTGTGACGACGATTGACCGAGCTTTCCTATAACGAGGGGCGTAAATTAGGTGTTTATTAAGGATTGCTTAATTCTAAAATTACACATTTCATAGCGTAGGGTCAAATATAAAAATCGAGGCCAAACAGCTAATCGCCACACTTCACGAAGGGATTTCATAGTCATAGGCCCTATTCCACACAAATGCACACACCAATAATTTTAAAATAGACTTCAATCGTCATCGAAATTCACTCAATTATATTCCGTTTTAAACTATATTCGGTTAGTCTAGGAGAATCTGTGGCTAAAATATAGGTTTCATACAAATTGAGTTTTACCAAAATTTTTTCGTTGAAGTTGTTTTTAATTGGTTACCTAAACTATCCATACCGTCAAATTATTATTATAGATATTTAATTACACTATTCGAGTGAATATTGGCGCAGGCGGTTGTATGGAACGTAGCCCGTCTCGTGAAATGGGGCGATGTGATAAGCTGCGTGTGATCATGGCCGCATGATGCAACACGCCCACAATAGAGCGGACACTTCGGCTACGGTATTCAAAATCGATCTGCTTAGCTGTATAGTTTATTTTTAATTAGTCTGGTCTGTCTTTTAAAATATATATTTTAAAAGACTTGTTAAATCTATACATAAGAAGACCATCAAAACAAACTCCGGAAAATTCCAAACAGCGACACAAAACTGCTATTGAGTCTTATGAAGGAGAAAAATTAATTTAAACATCTATAATAACCTATAATAATTACCTACTGTAATTCTGTGCAACAACTTAACATTTGTAAGTGCCTTAGTGCCTAAAATAAATATTTTCCTCTAAAGAATATGCTTCGATACCTTATCAACTGTTTATTTTTTTCATTTCAATTTGACGTTTAATCTGGTTCTTGATTAGAGGCTGCTTACAGCTAGCAGACCGAACCTACTATATCCTAAGAAAGTTATCTCGAAGTGACCACCCTGATAGTTTTACCTACTATACCTAATCTATATCAGCTCGTAGTACTGATAGCCACTTTGGCTGAATTTCAACTAATTAATTTCTTATATAGAATTTGATTTTACATTAACTGCACGGTGTGCCATTTATTAGGAAGAATAACAATTAAGAATAAAGATTCGCTTATTTGAAAAATAAATTAATTGATGCCTATAATGAAATAATTTAAAACAGGGACCAGGCAAAGAGAATGGACTGAAAGACGTTCTTTTACATGTCAAAACTATCAAAGTGCGTGTGTTATTACTATACTCTGGTCGCGATGCAGAAAGAATTTCGTACATTAACCTTTTATTACCTGTCTGTCACTCTCGCGTAAATTTAATGCGTCACGCTCGCACAGATGCCGTGCCCGCGGCAGTCAGGGATTGTAAACATTTTACCTGCTGAAGTAACAATTCACATAATTTTTAAATAACGAACGACATTTCATCTCAACATTTCAACGGCATGTCATTGAAGGACGTGTATATTATGTTTTTGTGTTTAATGTAGTCTCCATTATATTCTAAATGGTAAATTGATAAATTCCTAAGATCAGAAGCGGGATGTTCAACCATTTCAAATATTTCATATAAACTGCACTTAATACAAAAATGTTTGTTACCTCTGTCAGTAGGCAAACAGGTCATTGTACGAAATTCTTCTTGCTCCGTGACCGAACTTCAGTAATATTTTGTATAATATGCTTATCTATAGGTTTAATTCATTATCTTTACACTCTACATTGATATTACATCATTTCAGTTCACTCCTTTCTATATTCGTTAGCGTAAAAGAAAAATAAATATACATTTTTGTAATGGAAGTAATTTGCAAGGCCCGAGATCAAAAATTCTGAGAATACGTCAAAACTATGTCTTAAATACAAGGCCCATCGAGCCGGCAAAAGATTTAAACGTTTAGAAATTTAAATCCTTTTATCAGGTTCTATTTAAGATACTATGCGTCTCGATAATGAAGTGAATTGAAACCATAAAGAATTACGAAAGTTCACAATTATTTAAAGTCATTTACGCATAGCTTTCGTAAGCTCGATGGATCTAGTACTAACACTTCAGTGTGCAACCTTTTCGCATCGTAAAAAAATATTGACACGTTATTATTGCTTGGTTCGAAGGAGATTTGACGCGTTAATTGTAGCGATGGGGTTACTCGGCGATTCCGTTGCTGATCGCGCTGCTTTGAGCGCTCGTTATTCCGTTGTTTTGCATCCTGTATTAATATACAAATTAGTATACTGTGTAAACGTTCCAAACATTATTGTCAATATTATGTAAACTGCGTTTCAAGCTAACATATGTTTCTTTCTGTAAGATGAACCTTACTAAGATTGGCGCAAAAAGCTGCACATTTATTTGGATGTCAAGAAAATAATCAGTAAAACGGATGCAGAAATGTGTCTGGCCGATGGCGCAGTAGGATATTTAAATACATAGATATTATACTGACTGTGCATGTGCTGTTTGCGCAGGCGCGTCGAGACCCATACTGGCGAGGGCGCGTAATGCGGAAAGTGCACATTGCTCGTGGGAGTGGGCTGTGGAGGCTCCGCCCCCATGACACATCACTGGGGGCTCCGTAGACAGCGATACCAGAGACAAGAATTCGCCATGATTGCGCTGCAACACATACTTAATACATATCCGGCTCCAAGGACAAATATAGTCTCGCCACGTTTCTTGATCTCTGTGAGTGATCATGACAAAACTTTAAGTACTAAAACTAACAAGCAATCCTACATATCCCGAGGTGGTCGCTATAAGGTTTAAATTTAAGAATTAATATTGTTTTGTATATTTTTAAGGATTGAAGATAGTCAAAAGGTCTATTATAGTCTATCATTACATGTCATAGTATTTATTTAAGTTCAAAACATACACAGTGCAAGACATTAAATAAAAGTGTCCTTGATCTTTCGTTCATGAAACGTACATCAATGTTTCAAATTTATAAATATTACTTAATCTAGAATCTATATACACTACGACTGTAATATAAATGTACATTGTTACCTTGGGAAAGTCAGAGAATTGTACAGTAAAGCCCAGGAGCTGTGCAAGGTACATCAATTGATCTTTAGCGCCTGGCGTGTTACCACTATTACCAACCAGGGCGCTGGTCTCACTAGCCTTTACTCCTGCAATTTTTACGGGTTTTATTTATTAAATAAAAGGTTTCAACTTAATGCTATAATACAAAATTATTCACGCTAACATCACCATTAATAATAATAATTCACCATTAGTTTGTGCAGTTTGTCCAGCTCGGGCGTGATAGTCCACCATCAGGACGCCAGGCACCGGCTGCCGCATGTCACCGTTACTCTCATTGTCCTGCAAAACGTTAAATAATACAATGGCAATAGAGATACACCGCGTCTGCAGGTTAATGATGGTTGTGAAGCGGATGGCGCTGGCTTCGGATCCCGAAGACATTATATTTCGATTTGGAAAATATTACAGGCTGATTCTACATGGACGCTTATGATCAATCATCAAGACTCACATACAAAAAGTGTACCTTTCGCTTAGTCTCCGTGGCAGGCTTAACATCGCCATTAGTGGTGAGTTCAGTGTTGGAGGTTAATTGAACCGAATCATTGCCGTTCGCCATCTCCATTGCCAAAAGTACATCTATAAAGATAATTTGTATTAACACACAGTCTTTTCTGAATTTTAACTAACTATCCTCTTTTTTCTGTTTTGTATGTTAATGTATCAATCAACGCCAAAGAAGCAAACGCCGTAAAGACAAATGACCGTAATTTAGAGTTTAAAGATTATCAGAATATTTTATATTATGTAATAATTATATTATATTATCGTTATAATTCGTTGCTCTTTCACACAAAAACCACTTTATGGATTTAAATGAAACTTGACATCAATACAGCATAGAAGTAGCAAGACAATCGGTTTTGAAAAAGGTAAACTGACTATGTGCAGCTCGTCGTTTAGCGGTCTTTTTGTTTGGGCCCAATCCAGTAGCACTGTGTGGTGGCGCGTCACATTGTACTAAGAATTCGCGACGTCTGGCAGCTCCACGCTCTTCCAGCACTCGGTACTGAGGAGATCGGGCTCTGGCTGCGTGACGGGCCACAGCCAACCGCGAGATTGGATTGTCTGGAGCGCCGCCTCCGCCGCCCGTTTCCGATGTATCGCCTGTTGCTCCTTCCTAGAATAAGTTAAGATAATTTTGGATCCACCATGTAACATGTAAAAATTATTTCACTGATCGTACAATAAAAATTAATAAACGACCATAATAGATTTGAATTATCCTTCTTTCCGGGCATTACCTTAATCAAATTCCGAGGTTTCTTCTTAGCTGGGGGATGCCGTCGCTTATCAACCGAAGGTCGCGTTCGCAACGCAGCCGCAGGCCAACGCCTACGCATCTCTTCTAACATGCGTTCCGCGGCGCGACGCTTCGACACTTTCTTCCCGTTACCCTCACCTTCTGTTTCCATCTCACCAACTTTACAGCTAGTAATGAATACCTGTAATTCAATTACTCAATTTGTATACAAGAGAATGAAAGATATATGAAATGTACATTATAAAATTATATTTTTTACTTATAAAACTTATATGTTAGTGGGTAGTATATAAAACTTAGAATAGAAATGAATAAACACTAACCCGCATGTGCGGAGGTCCGCGCTCCGATTTTACGGAGAAGATGACACTGAGATTCCGTTTAAGGGCAAGCTCATGTACCAGAGATACCGGTGACTTCACGTCCGAATTTAAGAGGTCAGCTTCGCTTTCACCTGTAAATGTTTCGTTCCTAATTAGTATTTTATAATAATAATTAGACACATAAAATTTATAATCACTACAATAATATAAAAAAAATAAATAAATATAAAATAGTATAACACAAAGTCGCTTTTTCTTTCCCTATATCCCTTTGTATGCTTAAATGTTTAAAACTACGCAACGGATTTTGATGCGGTTTTTTTTAATAGATAGAGTGATTGTAGAGGAATGCAAAGCCGGGGCGGGACGCTATATCTAAGGTTTAGGTCAGGAAATACATAATCTCGCTCTTATTGCTTAATGGTAAGAACCATTCTACTCAATAAGAGCAGATATTTCATTCAAACAGTGTAATTATGCAAGTTTTTTATTTATTTATGCTGTCTGAAGCAATTTTTTATTATTACCAGAAGTTTCTGTGTGCTCTATCGGCGGTGCGTCATGTCTCTGTGGCCTTAGATCAACAAGTGCCCGCGCCGCTGCGTCATGTCTCGCTGCCTGTGGTGTATTACCCTCACCCAACCACGCACGTCCACCAACGCATACACGAACCCTGCAAATAAAAAACATTAATTTTAGGCCAACAAAATCCATATAATTTAGTAACAATATTATGTAACAACTTTAGTAACCTAGTTTACGTTAATATTGTTACTATTTAGATAATTTAGTTTTATTTTTAGATACCTATAACAAACTTCATCCAGAGATGCTGAATATTGGAAAATTGTATGGAGTCTATTGAATTCTTTTGACTTATTAGAAGTTCACGGACTCCATGTTTTAAGGCTTAGATGCCACTTCACTTCCATTTTACTCCGTCATCATCTATCTATCGTCATTGTGTCTGTAAATTTGTTATGTTGAAAGAACTTTTCTAGGCACGAGTAACTTTTACCTATAAAGCAGTTGAGGTCCGGGCTCCATAAGTCGTGGTGTATGCGGGTGTGGATAAGGCGGCATGAAGGGCAGGCGGTAGGGCGGCGGCAAGCGAGCGCGGGGCCTGGGCGCTGCGACTGGCGGGATTGATGTGTACACAGCAGGCTGGCACAGCTTCATTGCGAGCGCGTTTAGTTCCACCGTTGGCATCACGGCACCTTCAAAACAATCGTTACCCCTAAGATTTTCATTTTTTTATTATAATTGAATAGATTTCAAAACTAAAATTCCTTTCCTAAAATAGTTCTTCTTTAGTAATTCTTAAAATTCCTTATAGTTCTAATGGAAAGATGTCCAAATAAGTCTAGCAATACTGGTTTAATTATATTAACCATACCAATTATCTCAAAGGTTACCTAAAAAAAACTAACATTATATAAAATAACGAGGATTAAAAACCTGCATTAAAAATATAATGCTATTGCCTCACTAAAAATTTGTAAACTCTCCTTGAAACGTCTCCTAAATATTTTATCGCAGAAAAGCAAGATGGCATTAATATATTTTAAGCAATTTTTTATAAGTTGTCATTTAACTGATTAAAAAGAAGAATAAAAATTCGTATATGGATCGGATTAGTGACAATGTGTTTATTACCTGCATGCCTGTGATGGTGTGAATGTGTGGCATGTGTGGGCGTAGCTCGCGGCGGTGGCGGTGGGAAGCGGGTACCACCCAGCGCCGCGCTTGCTGCCGCGTGCTGCGCTCGCTTAATAGACGACCCCTAGAATTTTGTGCTCGTTTTAGTGGTCCTTCGAGCCGGTCATTTTATACAGTTATTGAATTTTTTAACCATTGTCTATTATAATTATATTATTTAATGATAAATATAAATTTGTTTATAAATTACCAGGTAATCTCTGGACTTCAAATCTATCCACTTAAAAAAGTTTCCTTAACAGGAAGGTTTTCCATGACATGCTTTATTTTAATATATAACAATATTGTGTTAAATAAAAAATTATAAATAATTTAATTCTAATAAAAACCTATCCATACATATGTTTAAACTTAATTAAAATTTCATTTAAGTATCTAAGTCTAAATATAATCTCTAATTACCTCAGCTGTATATTCTTCAGTATCACCCAAGCGAAGTGTTACTGTGAATACTTTCTTGTGAGCGGGTCCTGTCTCTGATGTGAGGCGGTATTGATGCTTAATCTAAAACCAACAAAATATTAAATTTCGAGAAATATCGATAAACTCAAAAATATGGATGTTTGATTTGGATATCAATAAGTAATTTAATTTAAATTGCACTCAAAGCTACATTTGCTATTCTTTTAACATTTAGAAGAAGCTTTCAAGTGAGGTACCTGGTATTTCTTTCAACAATTTAACTATATAGCTCCATAACCACTATATACATGTATATAAGGCTCTATATAAAAAGCTATGTCTCACCTTATTGTACCTGGCCAATTCGTTGACCAGGCACATGGGCGTTTTCTCTTTACTGTTGGCCTGTGAAGGCGACGGGCGTCCTTCGCTTTCGCCCGACGCCGACTCCTTATCGCTTTCCGCTACCACTCCGCTCGCGCTTACGCTCACACTCTCTTCTTTTTGTGAATTTTCCGTGCTAACTGAGACGCTTGCAGTTGCCGCTATCGTCGTTACAACTGAAGAAATTAATTTTTATTAAATCCAATAAAAATGCGACAATATTCTGATACCACTGTTTTGACTACTATAGAAAACTATTAGAGATGTTTTTAATGAAACCGTAAGTAGGACAGTCATGACTGAACAACCAGCGAAGAAATTTTTGATACATAGATGATATATCATACATTTTTTCGACATTCACATTACATTCAAAAATTAAGAAATGGTGAAATAAAAACAAATCTTTATACTATTATAAAATCTACCATGCCATGATCTCACTTTTGTATCTATAGCAATAACCACAAACTCTAGTTTCTTTATCTATCTTATTTTAAAAAATGTGAACCAATATAAACTATTAACCATCTATTTTTACTATAGTTCAACTTTATTAATTCAAAAAAATTAATAAAGATCGCAAAATAACGTGTAAGTAAGCAACTACAGCGTATTAAATACAACTGACCGAAATCTGAACTTAGCTTTGGCTGCATCGGTCGAATTGGAGAAGGTGGCCTGCACAGACCTACACAATTCCAGTTTAAAAAATAATAATTTAAAGAATTTTTCTGTGAGTTATCCAAGTCTTACCTCTGGAAATGCAGTGCACAAACTGGCACCTGCACTATTTTATACTTTAGTATTTTTTAGGAAGCTATTATAAAGCACAGCTTAACTATTTAAGAAAATGTCAGTTTTTCCAGACCTCGTGCTTTTAAAAACCCCATTCGACCAACCTAAGATCAATATAACAAATTATTCACGTGCATTTATAGTCGGAGTGTGCCTAAATTTTTTTCAATACATATTTAATTATTTTAATTTAAGGAAAGTTACCGATATAATGGTATCTACTCAGAAATTTACTGATAAAACCTGTAAGGTTTTAATAGGATATTGCTCTTTCAATTAGTCAACAATAACATTGCCAAAATCCTCTGTTGTCTTGTTATATATATATATATATATATATATATTTATACATACTTCATGATCATTAATAATATAGTCTTCAGTCCTCTTAAAGCTGTTCTTTAAAATAATTATTCAATATCTAAATTTCGTGATTTTAAACGTGGGTACGAAAACGACATTGCAATCAATTTTCTACTGAAATGTGCCCAAAACAAGATTTTTATTTCTGTTTAAATGTTTATTATTCTATTATATAAATACATCCATTATTTTATGATAATATCTTCTGAAATACATCGTATCCTTAACCGTCCTCCAAACGATTCGACTTGTATTTTTATGTTTATTTTTTTTTTTTACATGCCACACAGCCACTTTACTGAACACTGGTGCGATTGAGATTGTTAAAATGACGTAGTTTTTATTATAAAAAAACTTCATATTTAATTAATAATGCATAATAATAATAAATTTACCCGTATTCTGATGTGTGGTGTGGGCGTTGTGTTCGGCGTGCGCGTGAGGCGGCGGCGCGTAGCCAGCGTATCCGCTATTCATTGTGTACGGCCGACGCGGAAGCGGGCGACTTTGTGGCTGTAATGTGATTTATACAAATACTAAAATATAATTAAATTGTATGTTTGTTAAAAAAATAAAGATACAATTCTAAATTTCTAATTTCTATATTTTGCTAATATTGGTTATGCTAACAAAGACGATCTCACGAGTTTTCAAATTTTAAGGATTATTTTAAATTTACCGGTGGAACATTGTGATGTTGGGTGGGATGATGCATGGCGCGGATAGCATGTGGCGGTCGTTGGCCGGGAGCATGGTGTGGTGGCACAGGCATAGTTCCCATGCCACTCATCTGGCCATGCCCACCCATTGAACCACCCGCCGCTGTAGGACCCATTGCCACCCTATAGACAATGTATATTTAACAAAATATCATGTACGAAAAATCATTCACAGGGAAGTACTATATTTTAATTGCTGTAGATTTTTTTTTCGTCATTTCTGTTCCTGATAACTAGTGCAACAGACCCAGGTATGTAGACTTCACATGAACATAAAAATCGCGTGTAGAAAGTATGTTTGTAGAGAGTTCTGTAACTTCTGCTCACATGTTGTTACATGTTGCCCTATGATATCAAAAATGTATAAATTTAAAAAAAATGTTATAATTACTATAATAATGATGATATGATGTATTCATCCCAGTTGTTTTGCATTGAATATTTAGGACTACTCGTAATTTAGAGTCCTTAAATTCATAAGATAATATGTATGCTAAAACTTTACCTTTTCCTACAATTAAAAAGTTACAGTTAAAATTAAGACATATTACTTCTTACAGTTTGATAAAACAAATTAAATTTACACTTCATTTTTACAGATTAAAACTAATTAATAAGAAATACTAAAACGACACAAAAAGCACAAAATCAAAACTTCAAACTACATTTACACAGTAAAAGTACTCGAGAAATTGGAAAGTCTTTCTAGGGGTCCATTAAGCAAGCTGCTTGCTGCAATACTGTTATTTCAACTGCCTTTTATTCAATAAATGTTATATATCAGGCTGAACACAAGACTCACATTCAGTACTACATCAGTTAGTATCAAAGCCACCATCATATGTTCCATTCATGACCAGTTTAAGCAACAAAGAGAGCCGCAAAGGACCCTCCACATATCAACAAATTACACATAATTTGCATATGAATACAGCCACCAGTCTATAGACGGGGTAAAAACAGAGGGATTTTATTTTTATTGAACAGTGTCAATGTTTGAGTGAGCTATTCTTCTCTCAAGTAAGATATAAAGCGAGATAGAATACACTTTATATTATATTATGAATAATGTGCGTTTAAGGGGATTAAGGGAGTCAAAAAAGCAAGGTTAGCTGAGATTACTTAGATTTTTGTTCAGAATTCGTTTAGATTTTAGATTATTATCTATTTACAAAAACATTAGCAACAAGAATGATAATGTTTTGTCACAAAGCCAATTGTAAATTATGTCTGATTAGTAAGATTGTTTACAAAATATCATTAAATGTGAAAAAAAATTAGGGTTAACGCATGTACTATTAAAATAAAAACACTGACAAAAAATGACAGGTTAATGTGCATAATATTCTGTCCTGTGTATAGCAATACAATCATTAAAAAAAATCTATTTGTACCAAAACTGAGAAAAAGAATAGAAATAAAAATTAAATAGAGTTAATTTTGATAAATCCTATAGAGCTTAAGTTATCATATAAATAGTGTGGCAATATACAAATTGAAGTGGGCCAATGTATGATTTATATGTATTATATTTTTACTGATATAACAACATTGGTGACCAAAGAATGCTCTAATTGCCAATTGTTGTATTATTACATATGAATTGCAAAAATATCAGTTACTTTTTTGTAAATAATCTGTGTTAGGTCAATCAAAACTTAAATGGAATTGTTTTCTTAAAAATTCAAATGTTCCTGTTTAAACTATTTAATATTTAAACAAGCAAATTGTAATTTCAGTACTTATATTTACCTACCTACTTTTCAGTAGGTGTTATTAGTTTTTGAGAAAGTAAAAATTACTTAAAATGCATACATAAAAGCAATCAATAATACTTCAATACTTATTAAATTATAAGGTCTATAAAAGAAATTAAATACAGTAGGCATTTATGTGTTAGTAAGTTTAAAATAAAGGAAATTTTCTAACAAATTATTAAGACAGTTGACTGTTTTCCAAAATACTAACCTAATTTTGTAAAATATAAACACGACAATGAACCATTAATATTCCTGCATGTATACATAGTTCCAGACTCCAGAATAAAAAGCTGATAAGTGATTCGCAAAAAATAAATAAAAAAAGCCGATCGTTACCTAGTAATCGTTACGTGCCTGTTCTCTCTGTGTATTTGATGCGGCGGTATTTGGTGATGTGCGGGTATACCCTGATGAGCCGGTAGATGTTGGGGTGGATGCCCTGACATCGGTTGATGATGCATGTTTGGGTGATGCATCATCTTTGCGATCGCTGCCAAGACACAAGTCCTTTAACAGGCACTAGACACTCTCGCTTATGTACCAAAATAAAATAATCCTTACCGTTAATTCGTATATAATTATATAGTATATACGCGGTTAAAATAATATACGCCCAAAACTACATAGAGGTACATATAACTAAAAGTTTATTTGGCAAACAGTAAAGAAAATCGTTTCGTTCAACATGCGGCCATGTTTAAAATTGTTTGGTCAACAGTCAGCAGTCAACACTCAAAAATGTTGCCATTAATTGGCGTTTGGCAACCCTCTATTACGAAAGCGCGCTGATGGGATCTACAGTCATTCAATTCAATTATTTCAGCTATGTTTCAACATCGCAATGGTATAAGAGTGACACGTATAATTTCCGTGTAGCGAGAATAAACTCTAATCTTAGCTCCTTAATGAACATGATCTTCCTAAGTCCAAATCTGCTAGACAAGATCGTCACTCTTATTTCTAGACATCCACTAACAGTGGAAATTTGTATGGAAATGTGTTAGTACAGACTAGGTAGCTGTTCATTACTAGCACGTAAGTTGTGACATCTTTAGATTGTTTCTATACTGTGTTTAAATCTATAACTATTGTAATAATCTATAACTATAGTAATATATGTATTGACATTGTCTTATTATTATACTAGAAATAAAAATATTGATTTTGACTCATTTACCTACTTATTTTCTAAAATTGTAAAAAAATATAATTCTAGCAAAATGGCATAAGTCGTGTCATATGACATACCAAACGTGTTCTAGAATTTAGAGAGATTCTTTTGTCTATACGTCCATTAAGAATAATGATCCTAGAATTCGCTAAAACTTCCCTTATGGCTGAGATGGCAGCACAAAATACAATAATTTTTGACGTACCCACAGATATACAATAATTAGTTAAGTCTGTTGTTAAACTAGTTTGTGAGAGAGCTCAGCACATTGAGATCGATTGAACTCGAACATGACATTGTGCCTTAAGTTTTGGTTTGACTTTGACTGAATACGATTTTTTTGTGTTGGTTTTGGGTTTACTTACATTTGTCACTTTGTAGTTTGTACAGACGTTATTAATTGAAATGCATAAGCTTTAACCTTAAATTTTTCGGTTTTGAAAATATTAATTTACGTACTTAAATATTCTAAAATATTATTTATGTAGTGGTTGAATATTGAATATGGTTTTTGGCAAAACTAATAAAGATATGTTTGTATTATAACGGTGTATTAGAAAACACAATATGACCGAACCAGTAACGCCGTGAGTTTCAAAAACATTTGTTATTGTTTGTTGTTAAAAGTTAATTTTAAATGCAGTTTTTTCATGTAATACCTATTATTTTTTAGATATTGGAAACAGTTATGGCGTTGGATTGCATCTCAAAGTCTTACAACCGAAGAATTAAAGGCATTACTAGAAAAAAACGATGTTGTGGACTATTTAAAGCAAGGCCTAGCTTGTTATAAACCATCAAAAGCCGAAAATTTTTCCCAATTACAATCAAAGTACACTGATCAAACAAAACTATTAAATGTTGTCCAAACATTGCAGAATTACTTAGTAAGTAGTTTAATTTCACAAAGTAAATATACTTTATTTAACAAATATCTAAAATTTTATATTAAATGCATGTATGAACAAATAAACTGGACTATCAATGATAACTTATGTTATATATTTTATTAATTACAGGATGTAGACTGCTTTCAAATATGGGATTTAATAAAACATTATCTTTGTGATGTTTCATATGGAACAACAGCAAATGCTTTAAAAAATGTTGCCTTTGTTGATACACGCACCTCATTTTTATCCCCCAACGTTTGGCATTTTTACTATGCAGAAAGATTATTTCTTTTGAAACTCCTACAGTATATGATTCAATTTAAGTCAGATGTAAATCATAAGTATCATGAACAGTTTAGTAAGATCATTAATGATATAGGTTTAAGTAATTTAAAGTCTTCTCTTATAAATCAATTTGAAAAACTTCTATCAACTCCACCTCCATCAAGGAAAATTCTAAATGATTTTAACAATGACACTGTCAGGCAGGATTGGGCTAGATCCAATCTTCGAGAACAAGTAACAATTCTCCAGAATCTTATGATTATTGCAAATGATACTGGCATATCACATGATGAGTTCATAACTTTGTTCAAATTGTTTAGAAAACATGATTTTGGTAAGAATCAAGGTTTCAACAATCTCTTGGAAGAAAGACACAGTGAGACATGTTTAAGGGTCATGTACATGGAAATTGGACTTTTTATGGTTATTTGTGATAGTAAAAAGATGTAAGTACAATAATTTTCTTTGTATATATTATACAAGGTTTTCCATAAATATACTTCAAAATAAATTTTTACCTTTATTTTTTAGCCAAAATTTAACATCATGGGTAGAAAACGCTAAATCTATAGTTGAGAGTGAATTCACTAAATTGCAGCCTTGCATTGAACAGAGCTCCATGTTGATGACATGGATGATGATCACTTTACAGGTAAATTATTATAAATAATATTTATAATAGATTTATTTTATATAATGTCTGTTAAAATTGTAAAGTAGAAGTAAAAAACATTTTCTAAAAAAAATTCTTTGGTTCTTACATTTTATAAATGCACATTTTATTATCGTTTTTCAGAGTGAACAACATGTAAGATTTTTTGAAACTCAATACCAACATTATGGAGCAACAGCATTGAGAATGCGAGTCTTTGAGTTTCTGCAACAAATGCTTAATAGCACTGTTTTTAATGTAAGAGAAATATATTTTAGATTAGTCTTATTCATAAAAATTTCAAACCAAAAAGAAACAGGCTTTCTGTGAATAATCTTTTATAATATAGCCTCAAATTCCATATTGAGTTTGAAAGGAGACAAATTTATCTGTAACTAAAGGCTTATTGAGGCATTAATAAATTTAATATCATGAGTATAATGGTTAGATCAGATGTGTTTAAGAATAATTATACATATTAAATTCTAAAGTCACTTGTAGCTAATTGTTATAAGATTTTTATAGATTATGTGGGGGTTCAATGTAACAACCTTTTTTAAATTAATTAGTGAGAGCGCAACTTGGTTTTTCCTTTTTGTAGTCTAAGTCATACTTATTTCCTAACTATTGTAAAGTTTGTATCATGTCTAGTTGGTACATTCAAAATTGTATGATAAGTTCATATAATTTCATAATCATTTTGGCTATTTAGTTAATCCTTTTTAATACAAGTAATATAAAATTATGTCTTTATCTTTATTAAATAACTAACTAATGTTCCATTACTTAAATTTTGTTTGTTTTTCAGAATGATTCGTCATGCTCTCAAATTATAAGACGTCGAATATTTAGATTATTAAATGAAGTCTGTGATAAATTTGATGGAGATGGAACAATTAGCTGTCAACCAGGCATAATGTCGCTTTGTGCAGATTTGATCAAATCTCCAAACATAGCTAAAGAATTTTGGGATTTACAAAAAGAAGAATGTATTGGAATTGTGTCTTTATGGAATACAGCATTGGAATATTTTCCTTTTAACTTCCATGCACTATCAGTTTTGTCTTCTAGTTTGGCTGAGGCAGGGAAGGAAAGTGTAAGAAATGTAAGTGTCAAGTTTTATAATGGTAGTACTTCTTTGCTTGATTAGCTGCTTTTACCATGAGAATTCATTATTTTTCCATGATTAATTCATAGAACTTTTTTTAAAGCTTTTAGGGGAACTCAAAAATTTGCCAGTCTTCACTGAAATATACAATCCGCATGCATTACTAATAACTTCATCGCAAGCTGAAGATGCTATCATTGGCAGAGAATATTGCCCTCTTGGAGATTCCTCTTATACCATAGAAGTTGGCTCTAAAGCAACAATCATAGAGAGAAAAGAAGGCACAATGATTCACTTTCGCACGCCATATTCATATTGGACTGTGTTTAATAGTGAAATAGAAAAAGCACTAGATCGAAAACAAAGGCACCAAAATATAAGCGTGACTTTGGAAAGGGTGTATGAAGGCACAAAGGTTCTCAAGGGCATATTAAATGCGCTTATTGAGGATAAGAAGATACCTAAAAATCTAGTTGCACCAAGTGAGGGTGTATTTGATGTTTTAGTAAGATTTATGAGGGCTGAAACTCCACCCTTAAAGTTGTTGGTAGAATGTCTTGATGTCTGCACTGCACTGATACCTATGTTTTCCAGAGAAATTTATTCAAGGTGAGTTTCTTTGAGCTCCTAAGTGTACTTCATGGTAAAAATAAGTGAAGAATAGTAAAAGTACAGTCTACAAATGAACGATCATAGGGTACTCTAGAGTGTATAATATTTGCATTAGAGACATATTCTTGATAATTTTAATGCCATCCTAAGTAATTTGATGTCCCTTGGATGAAAAGATAGTCACTCTTAGGTCAAAGCTCACTGCTTCTCAATAATCGATTAGACGTTTTCTGTAAATTGTAATATGGTATGGTTCATTTTATTCATATAAAAAACATGAATCTATTTTGTTCATCGTGATTTTTACTTTTTTTAGGTTAATAAACACTGGTCTGTTACCCCGTGTGACAAAAGCGCAGCTTTCACATGCGGAATATGCTACAGGAGCCTCTTTGGAATCCGGTGCTGTGGGCTCTTATCTGGTTACGTTGGAGCAACCTATGGGAACATACCAATTTCTCACTGCCTACATTGATATGCTAAACGCCTTTCATAAGGTAGGTATAATATTTCTTTGCATTACTTCTATTACATTTTTCGAATGTTTTGTCACTTTCCTTCCTATGGGATAACTTTTCTATGGGATAGAAATGTCATTAGCAATTAAAATATAGCTTTTCTTTAGAAAGATTTTCTAGTACTCTTACCTCTAGTGATCCCATAGTCTTGATCTCTATATAAAATAGGATCGATTGACATAAAATATTTAAATAACTTTTAGCATTTTTTGCTGACTGTAACTTTTTCCAAAATCTGTTAATGGAGTTCAGAAATATCTTCAAAATTTATGGATAGTCCCCTAGGAAAGTTTTCTTGTAACATTAATGGTTAAGGTATCTGCCCTTACTGTCCTGTCTTAAAATCCAACCTGTATATATACATAAATCTAATCACAAACATCAATAAAAAATCTAGGTACATTTTATTTTGAACTTTTGGTTGATTATAAAATGTTAAGAAGATGATTTACCAAGGTTAAGAACTTTGACTCTTATCTGAAATATTTAAGTATAGTTAACATTTTAGATAATTATCCGTATTATTTAATATTTCAGGTGACGTCAGAAGAACGTTTAGTAACAGAACTTATTCTACCAGGTCTAGTTCTGCTTTTACGTGAGGTTTTCCCTAATGTCTATGGTTGGCGATATCGGTCAGGCACAGAAAGACGGTCTCTTATAAAAAAGTGCTCAGATTTCTTTACCGCAGTGTTGCAACAGGTTAACACTGATCCCAGTGTGACCATATTAAAGAAAACTTGTGTTTATGGACTACTGTATACAGAGAATGCCCTGGAGTTACTAAAGATCGTGTCTATTGGTAAGTACAATATTTGATTGTTTGTATCGGTGTTTAGACTATCTCGATCCATTTTACCATCTCCGTGGCTACCTGGTGGCTGGTTTGCTGTGTGTGAAGTGTTGGAGGTTCTCGGTTCGAATCCTGGTAAAACAAACGTTTCGGTAGTTTGCCTGTAACGCAAATTATAAGTAAAATTCATACAGAAATGTATCTACCATGCCTAACTATGGGTTACGGTGTTTACTTGACAGCTGTGATGTATTTTTGGTTACAAACCAGGACGAAGTATTTTAAATTGAATAATTTAGTTTAATCTTAATACTTTAGCAATTTTAACCTGTTTGTGATAAGATATAGGGGTTCGTATAGGTTTTATTTTATTTTGTTTCTGTTTTTTAGTAATAATTATACTTTTTAATTTCTACATTTTTTATCTCGTAATAATTGTTGAGTTGGCTTCAATTGTAATAAGCGTTTAAATGTTTGTAGTGTCTATTTCCTGTAATTGTCTTAACACTTAAAACTTAATCTATTATTACAGGCAACGAGACCCTGGAGCGGTTAATCCACGAGGAACCGAACTGGATTTCTAGTTCAGCACATGAATACACATTTACATTACAACGATGTATTGCCATCATCATATTTGCCTTGCGGCAAAAGGCTCTTATTGGGTAAATACTCCTTATTTACTGACCTAACCTAACCTGGGTGATAATAAATAATCAAAATACAGAAAAAGTTAGTAAGAGCTTGGACAGACCCATTTATTCATCCCACACACACACTTATTCATTATTGTGTATTAAGTGATTCAAATGCAGATTCAAATACAAATTTTTTATTTGAGTTTGATAAACTATTTAACAAGGCTTCGATGAAATTAACTTAGGTTATCCGCGGGACTAGCCATAAATATAAAATTAATGTCTTCTAATCAGGGATGACTCGGTGAGTCCGCTGGAGCAGCTGATATTCACGCAGAATAAACAAGTGGATAGCCTGAAAGTGGTACCTAATGTGACGGGCTACATTAATTTTGTTTTTAACCGTGGCCTTGCTGTACTCGGCTGTCGTCTACTAAGGAAGTTTGCTGAAGTTAGTATTATTTGAAATTATGGTATAGCTATCTTATTGTAAAATCTTTAATAATCTACGGTTATCTAAATATGATTGTAGAATATTGTAATAGTCTTATGAAATGGTCTTTTTGACGAGGTAATTTTTTTTATTCCTATGGTTGTAGGTTGGTTACTACCAAGGCTTTAGCCGCTCATAAAATGTAATTTTTCTAGGGCTTTCAAATGTCCCTCTTTGCTCTGTTAGACATGACAGCGTACCAAGTGCGAGTCATGTTTCTGGACAGATTGCGGGATCAATACGAAACTGTAGAACTGAAGGTTGCTATTTTGGACTTCGTGACGACCTGTGTCGGCAAACAGCCGGGGCTCACTGAGGCCTTTTTTATGATGAACCACGAACGGGCGAAGGCTGATGAGAATGAGAATGAAAAAGGAGTGAAGGACAACTCTGAAAGTGATGACAGATTTGAAGGGATATTGGGATATATGGCGGATTACTTGGAGAGTATTAAATCTGTAAGTATGCTTGAATATATTTAAATTGCGATGACTATTCGATATTGTCAATCAATGGGTTATAGATAATATACAAGTTTATTTATAATCTATAAAAAAATATCTATTGTTACAAGATAAGCCGTTTAAAGAAATATTTCTTGTACCTACATATATTGTTCTGTTTTAGGATGCCACATTACTCAAAAGTCCGTTACTTGGCTGTATAATGGCACTATTCCATGCCCTTTGGAAAAACAACATGCAGATCTTAGTCAAAAAGTTACAAGAACATCCTAAATTTTGGGATTACATGACTAGTCCTTTGTTCAGCGAAATTCAACCGAGTCTTAGAACTTACGGCCAAATTTTCAATGTTCTCGGAATAGAATTGTTCGTTTCCCGTGAAAAACTTGAACCGACGTTTAAAGAGGTGCTCGAAAAATTCTTTGATACAAACAATAAACATCTAGACAGATGGATAGATTATGTATTTTCATTTAATGGCCGGAATTTTGAAGAAGCAACCGATAAGGTGCCAATCTGGCTGAGTCTATTGACATCTTGGAAGGATTTCACCACAATTTTCTGCAAATGTCTACCTTTCAGTTTAAACATCGCCCACAAAGCTAAAATGGTTGCGCCTTGCATGAACGCCCTTTTAAATGAATTGGACAGTCTCAAAGATGACCGTCTGGTCGTGATTTTAGCGGAACTATATGTTACAATGTTAGCGAATTGGAAAGATGATTGTTTCGATAACAGAAAAACTAGCGCAAAACAAATAGACGGCTTACTTTCGAGTGCAGCATCTGTTTATGAGCACTTACATCCCAGAGCTGTTCGAGCTATTTTATCCATAGGAACAGTGGCTATAAGCAGCTTGGATTATGAAATCAAAGCAAACAGTATTTTAGCTCAGAGCATAATTCGCTCGGTTACGAACATAAACAGTTTAGAGCTTCAAAAATTATTTGATGATATCAAAGATGACAACAAAGTGATTGAAGGGGAAAGTGAAATACCGGCAATAGTGATCGCGCTGGCAATGCTCGAACAATGTCTTGATCTTTACGATGATGTCTTCTCAGGATTATCGCAGTGGTTCCAGTCGACAAAGTTTATCAATAAACTGTTATGTTGCCTACAAATCTGCCTCCAAAATAAACGTCATCAGCACATGTCTTTAGCTGCTTTACGCTGTTTGACTGTATACGCAAGAGGACCGTTCTCAAAAGATTTGCTACTGAGTGATGTCGACCAATTCCTATGGCTGCAATTGCTTCCGCCTAAAATTGAAACAAACACTAACGGAAAGAAAATCTTGTGGACGCCTCAAGAGTGGTGGAAGGTGTATGGATATAGTTTGGACTTCATATCGACAATGCTTATAAAGCATGGTCAATTCTTCGTGGCAGATGCGATAACCTTTGTTGGAGTGCACTTGGAGCACTTGGTGGAGGCCATACTGCTTCCGCGACAGATATACAGTATCGAAGCGCTAAACCTCTGCGCCTCGACTTTGAGTCTTATCGTCCAGCTGGTGACCTTCGAAGCGAGATGGCGGATTTTGAATTTGAACTCGTTGATTTGTGTAATGGTAAGTGGAGTCCTATATAATTTTCTCATGTCAGTTGTGCCTGTATATGTAAATTAATTCTTTGATCCTTCGTTTCTCAACCATTTTTATGTCGCGACCCACGAAAAAGCCAAAAAGTTAAGTAAAAAGTCTTGAGATAATATTTAGTTTTTAAACACTACACTAAAACTCATATCTTTCTTCCTGTATGTAGTTTTTACTTATTATTTTTCAGCAGATCCCCTTTAAAAACAAGGGTCGCGATTCTTCGGTTGAGAAACTATGATTTAATCTAACGGCCAATTATCATGCAATAATTGGAATCTAGATCAGTAGACAGTTAATATTTAATATGCTGTAGTAATTGTGTGTTCTTTGCATCAAATAATTTAAGGGGCACGTAAAAATTAATTAACTAATAATAATAGTATAAGGAACTGGTATTAATTACTTCTGCGTGCTTTCACTTGAATTTTCTTTAATTCTAATTATGTAAGAGATTTGTTTTAAGTTCGCTCATAATAGTCTACTTGTTCAATGCAGCCGGATAACGGTTAATCTTATTTTATGCATAAAATGGTCAATGGTGGTTTGACACTCTCTGAATACTATGTGTACTGATTGTAGATTAGAGCTAAATATTATATTAGAAAAACAGGGTGATCTTAAAAAGCTGTAGCTAAATATTATATATGGTGCTTATTTATTTATTATGGTTGAGCCACAAAATACATGTTAAGATAATCACAGGAAGAAATATACACCACAACGTTCAAACATGAATTACAATGGAAGCCATAACAACAATCACCAAAAAAAATCGTCTAAATTAAACAAAATAAAAATTTAAATAAACTAATCTCAATATCAAGGCACTTATGTGCTCATCGTGCTATCAAATTAATTCATATTCTGAATTGTTTTCTCAACAGCGCAGCATAAGTGCGTGCGTTTATCAGTGCGTGATGCTAATGTTGCGCGCGCGACGGCCTTCAGACGCCGCGTTGCACTCTGATGACGTCACACTCCCTTCGCCCGCTGCACTCCATAGGTATCGAACATATTATATAACATCCCAGTGGTTGCAATCGACAAAGTACACTAAACATTTATGTTGCTTACATACATGTTGTCCAAATTAACGTCACCAGCACTTAACTTTGGCAGCTTTGCGCTGTTTGACTGCATATACTTAAGTAATTAGACCTCCAAATGACAACTGGAAAGCCATTTTTTTAAAAAAGGTTAAAATAGTCAACATTTGATAATTTATAAATAGCTGGATTTTTGTCTAAATTCGCTCGTTAGAAAAAATACACCATCATTTTTATTTACTTTTAACACTAATGTTTAAAAAAATAAATTTTTGTTTGTAATGTATGTGAAAGACCACTGGACCGATTTAAAAATGTATTTTACTAACAGAAAATTAATTCTAAATTCTTGTAAATAATAACTTTTATTTTTATATAATTTAAAACAACGTTGTATTATTATTCCCAGGGTACTTGAAATCCTTCACATGGCGACACTGTGCCTGCTATCATTTAGTCCAGATTTATTGTCTCTGCTTGCTGACCCCGCTTTAGACTTGGAGCGATGGCAACCCTTAGTTGAACTTCATTTTGGAGCACCCAAAATCACTTACGAACATTTTCCACAACTAACCTTTGGGACCATTCTATCAGCAATCTGTCTTCTCACTCGCTCGTTGAATCACGTAAGTTAACTAGAGAATACATTAATCAATAAGGAAGACTTCTTCCGCTAACAACAACAAATGAATTGTTTATTTAACTTTTATCTTCTCGTTCTGTATTAATTGTAGGAATCAATTGTTTTAATGGGTCGCCGCATAAGATATTTTCAACAGTATTTTTACAGTAACGTATTTTCTCAGTTCTCATAATCGTGTTACTGATCAAAGGAGGTAGGAACTAGAAGATATTTGTTAAACATTGTTTATAGCTAAATTTATGGTGTTAACACAGATTTTTTATGTTCGATAATTACGAGCATAAAAGAAAACTGGACCAGTATTAAAGTTTGATTTATTTTATTACATTTACAGCCATTTGCTTATATACAATCACCAATTGTTAATTTGTAATTAATTCAGAAATATTTAATTATTCAGACATATCACACGGAAGAAGTGAGCGGCTCCCGTTCCCCACGTGGTGCTGGCAGTGGAAGTCGTCGTCGCGCGTGTTCGTGCTCGCACAGTTCGCCCGCAGACCGACGTCTAAACCGCAGCGAGTCTGTGGCCAGTGTCTCTTCCGCAGCTAGTGCCCTTCCTCCTACAGACGAGAGGCTGCTAGTGGGAGCGCTGCACGCTACGCTCACGCTACTTGCATCTCAGGTACAGCTTGTTTGTCTTGTTTTTGTTTTAACGTTTTCGTGTATTAATAATTTTCAATTAGATCACCTAACTTGTAAAATTCCTTTATACTTGATATATTATTAGGGTTGTCTATTGTCTATACGCCCTCTGTAAGTACGAGTTTTTAATAGCATCGTTGCCTAAAACTGAAGTGAAAAAAATCCTTTAAACAATTTTAATTTATATATAAAAAAAATCTTATTTCAGGCTCTTTTGGCTGTACGTGATCCTAGTGTGCCAAATCGTCACAAGCAGCTGGTAAGACGCGAGCTAGGATCCGAATTAACAGTGTACCATGACTTCGTTCGTAAAAGGATTTTATGTGCTGCCCACGCTCGTCCGCACTTAGTCCGGAATAAACTCGGCGCTTGGCCCCTTGGAGCTGATGAAGAAGAAACTAAAAAGATCGAAGAAGCTAGAAATGAGAAGAATCCTTCTCCAGAAGATGAGCGAGCCTTGCCTCCGCCCCCTCCGCCTAAACGCGCATCTCAAGACTCCATGCGAGAATTTATACTCCGCAAACATTTCTTAGACAAATGCGCACAAACTCCAACTAAAGAAGCTCCGATGCCTGTTTCACACTCAACTCCAACGTCTGATAAAAAAAAAGACAGTTCAAGAAGTCTGAAACGTGTCTCCTGGGCCGAAACCACTAGAGATAGCGATGAAATATTAGACACATCACTACAAGAAATTGAACCCACGTATTCGAATCTGACAGAAGTGCAGATAAACAATGATGAAGATTACTTTCATTTTATGTCCGTCTTGTTTCTTTATGTTTGTCAAAATGAATTGTAACGTTTTATCTGGATAATTAAGATATTTTTGATATATTATGTCGTTTTCCTGAAGCACTTTATATCCATACTTATACAATAGGACTATTCATGCAAGTCCGCCTATCTTTTAAAGTGGATTTATTATGTTCTAGATATTTTATGAATTATTATTAAAATATGGCAATCATAATAATATATACCATTGGTTTTCGATTTAAAATTGTACTGTTGTTCATCGCAGAACACTAGTATATGGTATACATTTTACACTATGGTATACATTAATGCTGATGCTGCCCAAAAAACTGCAACAAGAGAAATTACTTAATTATTAAAATAATTCTATTTCACTTGACTGAATATAGTTACAGAATCATTTAGGACGTCTGAATTGAGTAAGGTGGAATAAGCGCTTAATGTACAAAATACAAATTTTCTTCGCGGTAGGGATGTCGGAAATGTAATAAAGTATCGATATATTATATTGTATCGATATTGATATTTTTAGTAAAAAATATCTATATATCGGTATGACTTGAGAGAATATTGGCGCTCTAAAAATTAATTTATTTAGCCTATTATACTTCAAACATCGTACTAGAAAAATACTAATCAATAGACAACATTTTTAATAAATCAAGAACAACGAAAAAAAATATTAATTATTTATTAATCAAACCAATATTTATCTGATACAGACATAAGAAAAACTCTTTGATTTATGTGCTCGGCTATAAGCCGACTTCTGTTATTGGATACTGCGAGATTCACAGCAGCTGATGCCACTCTCTCTGAGGAAACCGAGGATGCAGGCGATATCAAATACTTTAGAGCTATGTCGGAAAGGACTGAGGTAAAATGCCGACAATCAAAACAGAATTTTGTTGGATTCTGTTTTCCGGGTATTATAGGCTGGTCTAGATATTGCTTCAGTTCACTAGGCATACCATCACTGGTTGAAACTAAAATGGAGTTTGCTGAAGCTGCAGCAACATCTATCATAATTTTTTCATGTCCGAACATCAACGACGGAGTTTGGAATTGTGGTAGTGGTTAATCATAAAAAATATCGATTTTTATACCTTTTCGATACTTGGAATTGTATATCGATATATCGAAACATTAAAATATATCGCTCAAAATTATCGATACATCGAAAAAATAATATCGATATTTTTTCAACAATCCTACTTCGCGGCATTGGTGAAAAAATAATCGTGCTTATTGCTTAGTGCTCACTGCTCCGTAATTTTTTAATTTTTGACAAAAAGAAACATTAAAAAATGGTGAAATGTTGTATTGTGCATGGATGTACAAGTGGTTTAGCATCTGATCGAAAAAATAGATTAAAAAACAATTTGCGTCAATCATCGTTATTTAAAGTACCAAAGGTAAAATCTTCATACGTTTATGATTTATCGTTTCATAGCTGCATATTTGTAATATTCAATGTGTAAAATTATTATTTGTTTAATTAATCATGGTTTTTTTAATAAATTATTTTAAATAATCTTTATTGAACTTTTAAGAAAATTATTACGGAAATATACTTTCTTGAACAGATTCGTTGATGCACTGTTATTTATGAAACTCTAAGAACTTATCTAATTTATTTGCTATTATAAATAAAAAACATTTTCGTGTTTCACTCTTTTTTTCCAATGACATTCCGAAAAAGTGACTAATAAGAAGAATAATAACATTGTAAAATATAAATTTAGTCCGGACATGAAACTAATTCATTACATAGTATAAAACAAAGTCGCTTTTTCTTCCCCTATATCCCTTTGTATGCTTAAATATTTAAAACTACGCAACGGATTTTGATGCGGTTTTTTTTAATAGATAGAGTGATTGAAGAGGAAGGTTTTTATATATGTTTTATACCCGTGCAAAGCCGGGGCGGGTCGCTAGAGTATAATAAAATGCGAAGACATGAAAAATCCAATATTTTTTCGATGTCATTTGCAAATTCTATATTACTTATTTGAATTTTGAATTCATATTCTCTTCATAAAGCGTCTGGCAGAGATTTCTCACCAAAGAGGCCTCACGCAATTCACAACAAAATTGTTGAAATTAAGGTTAGTTACAATTCATTTTCAGGATAACATATTGAGAGAAAAATGGGCAAAAGCTTTATTACAACAATTGACTCCAAATCAGTTTGTGTGTGAGAAGCACTTTCGCGAAGAAGACATTAAAAAAGCTGATCGAATTATTATTAATGGAGCTGAAACTATCATCCTTCGTGAAAGGTGGACTCTTTTGAATGACAATGTTCTTCCAATAAACCTTCAGGATTTGGAAATGAACATTTCTGGAGAGGTTTGTGAATGCCATATTTACTATTTTTAGATGATATTGATTAATTAAATCTCTTTACTTTTAAATTGTTTTTTTGTTACAGCAAGTTCCATTAAGACTGAATGAAATCAATAGCTGTCAAAGAAAAAACCTTGATTATACACAACCCTCGTTACAAAACTTTGAAAGCAATGATTTAAGAGAAGGTTCTCAATTGGCAGAACTCCATCATAGGGAATCACCAGAGATTGTAACAGAAAATGTAAAAGAATTATGTATTATTATGTTTATCATATTGTTATAGATTTGGGAAATTTATATTTTTTTATGTACATAATTTTCAACATCAGGTCATTATTTCGGACTCGTCTCCACCGTCATGTGTTACACTAGAAGAGATCCATGCTCATTTTCACTCAATACTGATGCCAGGATGGTGTTATTTTGCTAATGATGAAGAGTTGATATTTAGTCATATCAATATCCACACCCGAAAAGAAGATATGAATTTTACTATTACCAATAATCTTTCAGTGAAGGTAAATGATTTTCTCATGCTTTTTTAAATAATTTTATCTATTCATAATAATGCATACAAAACATTTTATTGTAATTTACTAAGTTTTGCTCACAATAATTTCTAATACAACAGGTTTCTTTTTCTCAACGACCAGAAGTTGCTATCGATGATACAATATCATCTTTAGATGATGTAAAAATTTATATAGAAATTCTGCAAGCCACTATTTTATGTGAAGGAACTGGCATACACTATAGGTATGATAGATTTTGTTTCATTTCTTTTAATATAAATAAAAATCTCATACTTTTTCCAGTTCTTATATTTTTGGTTTTTGATGCAGAGAATTTGCTCCAAACTGCACTGGACTGGTACCCACAAAGGATTATAAGCGTTGGCGGCAAAACCCACGATGCTTATGGTGTCGAAGTCTACGTCAAAGACTTCAGCGAAAAAAGATTACTGATACCAGTACATTGAAATTGCGAAAAGTTCAGAAAGCTATGGAAAGATATAAAAAACGGTGTTATCGACTTTCTCTTAAAGTAAGATAAACTATTATATTAAGTGAAGTCCCATGTCCTCTAATGGGGTATGAGGCAGATGCATTTCACATCTGTTTCACTGATCATTTTTTCTTTAGGGGTAAGTAGGTGATCAACCTTCTATGCCCTGCCAGACGAGTTTTTTTGTATCTCCACCGGGAATCGAACCCAGGACCAGGACAGGTTGTAACGCGCTTACCACTAGACCAAGAAGGCGGTCACTATTATGTTATAAGACTTTTAAAGTTTCAAAAATTTATCATTTAAATGATATTCACATGTATAGAATATAAAACTTGTTATTTCGGAGTATGTAATTTTACTTTGAAATTTTTACTAATAAATAGGCTTATTTCATTGAAGCAACATTGATAGTATTGTAAGATGCATATTTGTTACACTTTTTTCTGTTACAGTTACAGGGTCTATAGCATGATATTTATAATTGAAAGACTTAATTGTAAACCAATATAGGTATTTTAGATATTACAGTAAGTGAAATTACTGGAGTTGACGGTATCTGATGCCTATGTTGTTGATTCTGTTTATGATTGGACACTTTACTTATAATTGTCAATTTTGTATAACTTTATGTTCTTGGTAACAAGTTATATGTATGCATTCTGATATGTACTATACATAAAATAAATTAATTGTTACTGTCGTGTCAATTTGATTATTACCTTCACAAAGTTATAAAATGTCTGAATCACTTCAAAGAAAAACATTTAATTTAGTATAAATACGTTTTAATTTTGAATTCTGGCAAACGAGAATGAGTTCATTAAAATCATTTATGATAATGACGTACCTAGGTACTATATATATTTACGTTTTACTTTTCGGTTTACAATGTCTTTCAAACAATATAATATTATTTTAATTTTTTTTTTTTTTTTTTGAAATTTAACTTAAAATTCCCTTAGAATTAATTTTGTTGTATTATTTACTAATGTTTATAAGGAGATACTGGAACGGCAGTTTAGAATTGCAAAAGCAGAGTGTGCCCAACGTTCCGAAGAATTGTTAAAAGCAAAATTACAGAGCTCCCAGAATCTCAGCAACTTATAGTTTTGACTTGCATTAATGCAGCATAATTAAAAAAATAATAAAATGCACCTAGGGGGTGGCGAAAATTTCGTCAAAATCAAGCTGCGACGCAGCGTTTTCCCAGAAAATGAAAAAACATTTTTATTCTATTTATTTTCTTCAATTCAGATATAAGAAACTTTGCAGTTATCCTTACAGAACCGAATGCGCTTTTGAATCAGTGTAAATAACTAGGTACTGTGGATGATTCTATATAGTCCAACTATAAAAAAGGTACTCTGTGGTCCAACTGAAAGAAAAAGGAACATATGCGAGGGTGTAGTTACCTAGGGGGTGGCGTAAAATAACTGCGAAGTACGAACCCAAGGTTAGTATACAGAACAGGTCTCGGAACTACTAGCCAGTCATATTAGAGCGCGGCAATACGTCACCCAGACGGCCCGTTTGAACAACAATCTACCGGAGTTTGAATACCTATATGCCTTGATTGAAACTGTAAAAATTCAATTATATTGCTGTCATGAGTTTTGAGAATATTATAATAGAGCATACATTCTCGAAAAAAGCAATTATCAAACATAATGGTCTTCTTTTATATTGCAACTAGCGACCCTCCCCGGCATTTCACGGGTATAAAACATATATAAAAACCTTCCGCTTTAATCACTCCATCTATTAAAAAAAACCGCATCAAAATCCGTTGCGTAGTTTTAAAGATTTAAGCATACAAAAGGATATAGGGGAAGAAAAAGCGACTTTGTTTTATACTATGTAGTGATTAGGAAGTTATAAAGGAATATAGAACTTTTCTGAAAGAGATTTCCTAGAATATTTTTTAAGTTTTTCGTTTTAATTCGAAACATAAACATTTCGTCTAGATCTTGAATATTAAATCAACAAATAAATGTGAACTTTTATTTTTCACTCCTTTGCAAAAAACGGGCACTTTTGATTTTTTTCTAGTACTTTTAGTATTAACAGTTGTAAAAGGTATTTGATGCAATAAAATAAATATTATTTACCTACTGATGTAAAAACTTTTGTTTGGTAATTAAGTCGATCTTAATTTGTTTTATTTAGATTTATAGGAAATTACTCATTTCGACAAAAAAAATAAGGTAACTTCAATCGGCTTTCTCCTTTTTTTACTAAAAGTTACAAACAATAGAATAAAAAATTAATATCAAGTGTGGCCTCCTGTGGCTGGAATAACTGCTGCTATTATTCGTAGCATGCTTTGGACGAGGTTTTTTTATGAGTTCTTGGAGAATACGCTCCTATTCGGCCGTAATAGCAATTTTAAGCTCTCGGATGTTCTGTATAGCTCTTTAACGTCTTTTTAGAAAGTCCCATAGATGCTCAGTGAGATTTAGGTCGGGATTTCGTGCTGGCCAATCTAAACGGCATATTTCGACCTCACTTAAGTAAGCATCTACGTCGGCCGTTCGGTGTGCTCGAGCATTGTCGTCCATAAACACAGCACTTTCTGTAGCAGCTAACGCTGGTTGTGCATGAGGGATTAGGAGTTCCGTGATGTAGCGTTGTGCATTTAGAGAGCTATTTTCTATGAAAACTAATTCTGTACGATCTTCAGAAGTTATGCCAGTCAAAAACAGGACAGAGCCTCCACCGTACGGCGTAATTTCTTCAAAACATACCTCTGCATAACGCTCTACTGGTGTTCTTAGCACTTTAAAACGTCGGCCCTCACCAAATAAAGAGATTATGGCTTCATCAGAAAATAAAATCTTGCTCCATTCTACATCGGTCCACGTCGCACAATTTTGGGAAAATCTTAACCGTGCAATACGGTGCCTACGGAGTAATTTAGGACCCCTAGCTGGTCTTCGACTGTGTATATCGACTTCTAGAAGTCTCCTACTGACAGTCCATATGCTAACACACATTTCTAACATCTTCAAGATTATTTTTGATGTTATTGTAGGTAGACTTTCGATTTCTTAAACTTGGCTCACAATATATCGATCGTCCCTGGGCTCAGTACATCGTTTTCTTCCTAATCCCGGTCTTCCTTTCAAAGAACCGGTTTTTTAATACGTAGACAATTGTTTCTAATTATTTGAATGCATATAAAACCCCTTTTGTTTAAGATTTCCATAGCTGTATAGAAAAATTTTGCCCATTTTTTTTGCAAATAGGTTTATTATCAATTTACAAAACGTTTAAATTTTTTAACAGTTTTTCTGACACAGGAGGATTCTCTTTTGACACCCTTTTAATTTTTTTTTAATGAATTTAAATATTTTATTCTCACAAAAATTCTAGTTTTGCAGAAAGATTTTATAAGTGGAAAGGGAATGGGGGTTTGTGCCAATGCCAATTTTCTATTCAAATGGACATGGTCATTCACATTTATTCAAATTTTTTTCAATATTTTGAGAATTTTTATCAAAGTTTTCAAAGACCTGTTCTCATTTTCTACCGCTTGAAGTTGTTGTTTCAAGCTCTCTATTTCTTCATCTTTAGTTTTGTTAATATAAACTTCAGAAACTTCAGGTGTGGATATGTTGTCTTGTTGGGGAATCTCAATTTCTTCTTCACTGTTGTGCTTATCTAAAAGTGCCTTCACAAGTTCTCTTCGCTCCTTTTCCAGAATTCTGGCAGTTCTTTGTGAAAATCCGGCAGTTTCAGTCACCAAGGTTGATGGAAGGCTCAGTGAGGGAATTGCTGAAAATGTATTGAAATTTTTTTATTAATTATTTATTATTTTATTGTAAATTATTAATTATTTATATAAGTATCATTATGTGAATTAAAAAATTTTACTTTGACTATTCTTTTATCTCAGTCATTTGCATTGCATGTAGAAATAGGAGAAAATTTACTAATACTTGCTATAAAAATTCAATTCAATCATTTTGACTAGCAGATACTCACCATCTTTTCTCAATTTTTTTGGAGGTATATTGAGCAGACGAGACTGAAGCTCATCTTCATAGTCATCAGTTTTGAAATGAAGACTACAGATCCGCTTGTTTTTTGGATCAAATTTATCTTTCCTCTGACATTTCCTGACCCATTCCCTCCGTGTTGCAGAGTCCGAAGGAAAATTAAAAAATTTTATTTGAAGGCCAAGTTCCTTTGCTTTCTTAGCATTACTTTTGCATAAAGCCACACTGCAAATAGTTCCTCCAGGCATTCTTTGAAAATAAATTAAGGGTTACAGAAAATACAGAAAATTAATTATTAGTTATTAACTTTTCCTCACCTTCTATTATTATCTTATAGTTTTCAAGTCAAAACAGTCCACTAAATAACAAAGGTTCAACACTAATGTATGTAACACAACACAGATCCTCTGATACACAAGAAACAAAACTAAAATCCTACTTCAAAATAAAAACAAACCTCTTCACTAGAACAGTCGAAAAGTTGAAAATTAATGCGAAAAACGTCAACGTTAGCGGTAGCTGTGGGCATACTGGATGATATCAGTGATATCACGCACTCTTCACCCCACCTCACTCAACAAGCTACGTACGACTTACGAACAGGGTTCACAACCGTACGATAATTATCGTACATATGCGATAATTTCATGACTGCGTACGATGTACGATGATACACTATTATCCCACGCAGATTGTACGATAATTCCATTATGATGCAAAATTTGCAATTCCAATTACAGTAGTTTTTTACTGTCAGCGCCATCTGTTGGCTCATTTCTTAATTAGTTGATTTCGATGTGTGAGTGCAAATCTAATAAAGACACTTTATCTGTGTGGGAGCGTCGACTGCTCCGTAAACTATAATAATATGTATGTGTCGGTATGCCTACGTGTCGGTCGACTAGTCTCATGATAAATCCTGCAACGCTCTCCTTACAGCGCTGGCGCATTTTGTGAAATAAAACGTCCGCTCTCTCGCGCGTTTAGGAAACAATTTGAACAACAAATCCAAGAAAAGCCACTTCAGCAAATACCTGAAGCTGAATGACAAATTACAACGGCATTTGTATATGTATTGCGTCCATATTTTAATGAAAAAAAAAAACCAGAAGTTTACAAGGTTTGAACTATAAAGAATTTGCAACACATTATTGTCACGTTTCATATGATTTTTTTATGTATGCTAATCATTGTCCTAGTGGGTACGATAATTTTGATCGGTGTACGATAATTTTACGGCCCTGGTACGATAGCTGCCTGGCTTCAGGTTGTGAACCCTGCTTAGTCCAATGTTTTTGAATTCGGTTAATCGGATTCACTGCGTTGTTGTTTCGTTTCGCGAGTACACATTTTTAGATGAAAATATTATTCATACGACGCTATGCCGAAACCTCAATATTCCCAAAAATTTAGGGATTCTTGGCTTCTTCTGGAAGATCTCGATTTAAAAGAATGGCTTCAAACAAGCAGTGAAACAGAATGAAGCTCTCTTTTAAAATCAATTCTAAAAATACGCTGCGGTATGCAATTATGGGAAAGTGCTGCAATAATTATGAAATTCCTTTAAATATTATATTAAAACAAATTGGAACGAAGGAGTAATAACAGTGAGGTTGAAAATGAAAATGCAGATTCATCTGAAGACGATTTATTAATATAAATAATATCCTAAGCAACTTGATTTTTTTAATTACTAAAAGTAAAAAAATATAATTACTACAATAATATTTTTAATAATAAATGTATTTTTACTTTTTTTTTTTTTGCTATAATCATATTCATACATCTTAGTGAAAATTTTAGCGGTTTTCAGAGGGGGACATTTTTTTGTTAGTGATTTTCTGGTGGTTTGAGGAGCCTTATCTGGCGGATTGCTATTTCATCCGTTGGCAACACTGCCTGCTAGCAGTGTTGCCAAATGAGAGTTTTTATAGCTAGATTTAGCTCTAAATCAACTTCATCAGCTACAAAAAATTCGATCTAGCTATTAAGCTATTTTTATCTACAATTTTTAGCTTTTTTTATGTTAAATTTATAAATGCCATACTTTTATTCTATGTCACAGAGCACAAAATGTATGCCATCTATGGTGCCGTAAGTAATATTATTTATGACTGGTTATTCCTCGTAAACGAATACGTTCAGTTTGTATTTATGGTTGCTAATTGATCTATTATATTGTCTTCGAAAACAGTAACGTTTGTTAGAAATTTTGTAAGTTGAAATAGTGTATATTATAGTGTATATTCAATTATTAAGATAGTTTGGAAATTGGTGTTGGTTTCAAATTCATTATCCCTGGGTGTTTTTCCGCCAGTGAGTTTTGTTTTTTTACTGAGATGGCGCAAAATAAGCCCTATATACAAAAGTTCAGACAAGAATGGCTTTCTGAACCTGAATTTCGAGGATGGCTTAAAGAAGTTAAAACAGATGCAACCAAAGCATTTTGCTCGTACTGCAATTGCGAAATAAATTCTAAAAAAGGTGATCTATTAATTCACACAAAACGGAAAAAGCATTTGAAAGCGGCAGAGCCATTTGCTTCCCGGCAATCGAAATTAAATTTCTTGCCAAAACCAGAATCGTTTTCTGTTGCCGACGATGATGACATAATGTTTAATTTATAAGTTCTTTTATTTTTAATGTTTAAATAAATAAAAAACTTTTGGCTATATTTTTTTCAAATATTTAGCTATTTTTTAGCTTTTTTTAATTGCTGATCTGGCTTTCTTTTAAAATTTGAGTTGGCAACACTGCCTGCTAGACAGTGGACACTTGTTGAGAGTTCAAACACGGCAATTATTTAAATTGCCCACGAGATTAACTAATTAACTCAATCGACTTTGGTTTCATTGAGCAGGTGGGTAATGTGTTATCAATCGTTCAAATTTCAATTATTCGTCAGTGCGAAGTTGGCTAACATTGGATATGTTTTGTCTGTGAAAATCTCAAAACAGTTTATTGTGGTGGAACTACCTACATTAGATTCTCTTCTTTCACTAAAAAAAATTTAGTATAAAAAACAGACTTAATGTTTTCTAGACAATATGGCCCCGACTGCCGCTGCTGTAAGACCTAAACCGAATGAAGACCTCACAGGTATTAGAGCCGTTTTATTGGGACCTCCAGGATCAGGCAAAGGGACACAAGTGAGTAATAAACAATTATATATTTCAGTACATCTAAAAGTCCAATTGAAATTTACTACATACTCTCATTCATTGATTTATTTTGTTCAAGATACTTTGCTGACCTCTTTATCTTTTAATTGTTTTTCTTCAAAATTTACAGCATTGAAATATTACATAACTATATTGATAATTGTATTTAGATAACAATAATTTTGGTTACCATTTTAGGCGCCTCGTCTGAAAGAAAAATACTGTGTATGCCATTTGTCAACAGGAGATATGCTCCGAGCAGAGGTTGGCTCTGGCTCGGAGCTTGGCCATCGCCTAAAGAAAGTAATGGATGAAGGAAAGCTAGTTTCAGATGATATGGTTGTGGATATGATTGATAAAAATTTGGACAAACCAGAGTGTAAAAATGGTTTTTTGTTAGATGGATTTCCAAGAAGTGTCCCACAGGCTGAGAAGGTAGGTGTTTCTTGCAAATTGATACTTACATAATTGTGTTGTTGTTTATTATCATAAGGTCAAATTCAAATGATGACTTCCATTCATTATTTTCTTTTCCTATTCTTATTTATTTTCTTTTTAGCTTGATGACTTATTAGCTAAGAGGAAGTCAGCATTAGATGCAGTTATTGAGTTCGGAATTGAGGACAGTTTATTGGTACGAAGAATTACAGGCAGATTGATTCACCCATCTAGTGGTCGTAGTTACCATGAGGAGTTCCATCCTCCCAAAAAGGCAATGATTGATGACGTCACAGGAGAACCTCTTGTTAAGCGTTCGGACGATAATGTAGATGCTCTTAAGAAACGGCTAGCAACATATCATCAACAGACAGTTCCTCTAGTAGACTACTATATGAGGCAAGGCCTACACTATAGAGTTGATGCTTCCAAGTCTGCAGAGGATGTGTTCAGTAAAATTGATAATATCTTCAAAAGCTGTATCTTTAGCAGAGCAAGATCTGCATTGTAATTTAATTAATAAGCTGAAACATTTTGTACAAACTTTTACATATATGATTGATTTGGTGACTGTTTTCCTTAATCATAGTTAAATTTAGAAATTTTTTCTTGTACAAATACAGTGAACATTGGAAAAATCTTTTTTATTTCAAATCTTTTATGACTACATTCGTCGTCGTAGTTCAACTGGTCACTCATCAGACATTCAATGAACATACAGGATTCAATTCTTGAGGAAACAAAAGGTAAATAGAAATGCTGAAAACTGATCACCTTTCTTGTCTGTTAAAAAAGATCGGTAAAACTTTATTGATATAGTTGAGAGTATTGTGTTTGTCTATAGTCTATACCCCAATGTTAAAGGAGTACTTAATAAGTCCGTAATATAGACATAATTATTCTTTAACTTGGTCTAATAAGAAAGCAGTTAAGATAAGACAAATGTATTTTAGACTAAATATTACATAGCTAAAGTGTATATCAGGTAATTCACAATTAATTTTGGTTTGAAGCTCAGACAAGGTCAATGTTGTAAAACCTGTTAAATATTCTATTACAAAAACCTTCTACATTATGATTAATCAAATTGATCAATTTTGTTACCATTGCTAAAAAAGTGCTTGTGCATTGTTAACTGCAACATCTTAGGTATATATTTTTCTATTTTGTACATATAACAACATTTAAGTAAAATATTCTATAGATTGGAACATTTATTCTCTGCCTGTCATTTGTTGTTGTTCTGTGCCTGGCTTTAAAATTTTTATGACCATAGGTGGCTTTAGGCTTATATATGACTGGTCACTGACTAGAAGAGAGAATGTTCTAAGGAGAAATTTATTTCAAAAAGTTAAGCTATGGAAATATTTAAATACAGTACTAAATCTATTAAGATATCCCTGAGGATTTCACAGCCGTACTTATATACGAGTAGGTATGTAATTTGCACTTTCAGAAGTAGGTAGGTATGTCCCTATCCAAATACACAATAATATATATCTGTGAATGGGTATATTATAAAGAGGATAGATTTGTGGGTATGTTTGTAATGAATACTCAAAAACTACTGTGCCGATTTCAAAAATTCTTTCACCATTGGAAAGCTACATTCACCCTGAGTAACATAGGCTATATTTTATTGTGATTAATAATATTTATATTATAGGCGCGGGTGAAACCGCGGCGCAGTGCTAGTATATTATATTTATGTGAAAATAATGCAATGTGGTTGAATTAACTTTTTCACACTTAAAGAAAGTAAATTTAATTTGTAACAGAATGAAATGCAAATGATTATGCAAGTAAATTAATGAAATAAAATAAAACCAACAAAATGGGAAAAATCCATGTAATGTTTTGCATGAATATAAACAATATGATTTTGTCAAAATTGTGACATTTCAAATACACATTTAATACCAACAACACAGACAAAAAAACGTAGACTAGTAGATACCTGGGTTCATAACACCAAAAAGCAAATAGCCACCAGCTCACTCACAATTACCATATACAGATTATCTTGCATTAGGTAGGAATACACACTGTATTGTACAGCTCTTTAAATATTATTTGATGTACCAGCTACTTGCAAGTAGCTGGAAGCCTTCAATGCTAGAGGAAAGAAACGGATTCATTTTTTTTGCTATTATTTAATCTCACGATCAGCAAAACTGTAAATCTCATATGCGACCTCACCACGGCTTCGGGCTAACATCTAAGTGAAATTAACCAAACGCAACGCGTTGCGTTTGGTTGATGACGCAAAGCACCGCTCACGAAGCTTTTACAAGTAAATTCGCCTGTGATTTACAGAATGTAGTTTATTTTCGGTAGGTATTTATTGGATTTGCTCTTGCTTTCCAAAGTTAACGGTTTTCGTTATACGATGTACCCATTTAAATAAAAACGCAAGGCGACAATGATATGATAAATATGGATTATGATATTCTGATAACTACAAAATCTTGAATATTTTACAATCTCATCACGATACGACGTGTCACGACGCTATATTATTGTCTCAAACTGTTATTTTATATTATGCTTATTTAATCTGCTATGGGAAATGAAATTAGTTGTCGCATAGTGAAATGTAGGTAATGAACCTACCAATTTAACTATCTACATTTGTCATGGACATTTGAGACTAACTCATACGTTTTTAAATAAATAACTATAACTAAATATTTGCAAAAGTTGGAATTACAAATAGGGTTTCAATTTGGTCTTTAGGCAACTATTTACATTTGTGATAAAAAATGCGAAATATATAGGTAAAGTATAAAATAATTACATACTGATCCATATTTTCGTTAACTATGACCGATATTTTCTTTAAAACCACGAGTAACCCAGATACTTTTGATCATTGCATTAACCTTTTGTATAAATCCTATTTAATTGTAAAGAGGGATTACAATCTTTTCTGTAAAATAAAGCACACACAATAATTATCCTTCTACGTTTATTGATATTTTGTATCTATTTACGTCCTAAAAACACCGTCTTTAAAGTGAAGTACCTAATAAACATCTAGACACAATCCCATTCCCCTTATGGCTTATCGTCAGAAATGATCAGTATCGCTGGCCATTTCCGGTGCTTCTGTAAATTTATACTACTATTATAATTGCGTTCATTGTACGGAATGCACTTATTTACATAGTAAGATACCCAATTAAACACTCACTCCCCAGAGTCTATTCATTATGTTCTGTGCTGTTTTTAAAGGCCAAATAGCAACCCTATTTCCATCTCCGTTGCCATAGCAACCTTATAATGAACATTTTTACGCTAATTAACTTTGGACACTCGTAGACTTCTAACACTAATACAATAAAGCTTTAAGAACAAGTACCTACATAATATAACGATATTGCATACCTAATACAAGCGGGTAAAGGCGCGCTTTACAAAAATGTTACGTGAGACTTTCAGAACATTTACTTTCTGTGAATTATCAGTTCTAAAGTAAAATATCATACATAAATTTACGCAATAAATACGATTTACTACTACCTCTGAATGTGTAATATTTTGAAGTTTGTATCAATAATCATAGGTCAATTCCTTAACTTTATGCAATGGAATTATTGGCAGATACAAACTTGTTTACAACGTTGACCTAAAAGGTTAAATTTTACTTATAAATATATAAGTTTATTAGTTTAACCGACAAGGCCAAAAAAATCTCAATAATATTAGCTATGGAGTAATTATATTTTTAGTGTATAATTATTTGACGAAAGTAGAATTTTAAAACTGATAAATTCACATTTCTTATTAAAAAGTTAAACAACTACTCTACTGTTAAAGGTGATTAGAACAGTGCATTTCTATCATAAAATTCTCAACCACAAGGCTCACTTAGGTACAAAAATAACATTCAGTTTTAAAATCATCTAGAAACAAAATTCCTTTTATATTTACATGTAAGAAAAAATCTAACACCATACTGACATCAATGCATTGTATGCCCTAACAATTTACAGAAACACCAATAAAACATTGAATGTAACGGTAAAAAGACCTTTATGGCTGTTGACAAGTGTAATCATCAACAGCCATATCTGTGTCTGTCAAGCAGAGGCCGGTATTCAGAAATCTTTGCACAGTATGCTTTGAACGACAAAGATTAGTTTCATTTCTTAGATTCAAAAATACTCCCAAGTAAGATTTTTGTATCGTATTTTTTGGTGAAATTCATATTTCATTGTGAAGTTGTCGTGCGGTCTATGAATTTCAGCCTAAGAATCATACTCGTATTTTGAATATGGATCAGAAGCAATCAAAGGGCGAGTCAGCGCCTCTATAGTCCAGATTAGTGGTCGTGCAAGCGATCGTGAGAGCGACTCGACGAACGCGAAGTCTTGCGTTGGTCAAGGTAAGCGGCCGGCGCCCAGCCTTCTCCCTGACCACCTGGAAAGGAGTATTGAATTTTTAACATACTTAAAAAATTATACTCGCAAAAATAGGATCATTATAGACATCAAAAAGCTATTAAAAACAAAACATATAAATTCGTTCTAGTCGGCATGAAACGACTAAAAGTCAAAATAGAAGCTAAAATAAACATTGTTAATGTTTGTCGGAAAAATCACTGAATAGATTTGGATGCGGTTTTCAAAATTGCATTATAGCATCATTTTAAACGTGGTTCAGATTTCTTTCTCAGACGTTAAGTTTTTATTACAACAGACGCCAATATTGTGGTGGTTCTGGCCAATATAGATATATTAAATGCTACAAGTAGGTATAGATAAAATTTAAACATTACCTGCAAGCCGCACATACCACCAGCCCGCGCAGCCCACTTTAAGCAGCTCTGCGTGCTGGCCCTCCACTAGCGACACCTCACTGGCGCCTACCGCCGTGTAGTCTGACAGGGCTACGAGAGCGCACCCCACCGCCTGAACACCAAACAACAGGTTAATAGTATTCTGCGCATTTGTGGCCATTTGGATTAAGCCAAACATAGCTTAGGAGGTTCTAAGTGAGTCTCCTAACCTACGATTTGGTTAGTGCAAATAGCCATACCTTTGTAAATTCTGATCTGAAGTGCTTTGACGTTTCTGACTGTTGATTAAATACTTTAACTTTTAAGAAAATTACATTACAATCATACAACACGGCAATGTATGATTAATGTTATTAATTTGTAATTATAGACTGTGAAATCAGTGGTCTGTAACGCATACTATTTTCATATCTTGTGTATCTTTTCTACAATTAAATATTAGGTTATAGGACTAATGGTGGATAATAGGTCCTACATAATTTTTATGAAAGCCAGTGTATTAATGGCTTGAGGTAGTTTTTAGTATTATAATTAATTCCATACTTTTAAGTAAAATGATTTAATACCTATAACAGTACCTACTCTAGCTAGAGCATACAAATTCGATTTCTAACATTTAATGAATTTTACTAATTTTTGCCATAATACATTAGTACGTTTAACTCACTCCCTAGCTATAACTAAGTGAATGATGTCTATAAAACACTATCCAGTTTTTGTTTGCGTGTGTGAATTAGAAGAATCTATGTCTGGTTAGTAAGTGTTATATTATATTGCACACATTCATGCACGCGTTCAAATCTCTTTCAATTATCGTCACATCGATGGCATGCGTGACCATAATCCATTATCACCTCGCGTGTTATAATTAATTTAAAAATCATGCATGCTGTTAAATGTTAGTATACTTTCATATCAACAATACTTTAACTGCTGTTTAATAATCTATAATAAACTTAAAATTTCTTATTGTCTAAAGTGATAAGAAACGCAGTTGAAATATTGATATTTTTGTTAGTAACATTATTCGGTTATGGCTAGATCGCTAAAGCCATGCATGATTTGAGAATATTTGAAGTACCTCGATAATCTATATTATAAATACATAATATAATGACTCAGTAATAGTATATAGGAGTGCCTTTTCAAATTGTTTTGATTAAAAACAAAGTTTTAAGTAAAATAATAACAACAAAATTATGATTCATAAATAAATATATTAAACGTCTTCCTAGAAAAAGTACTTACTTATTACTCTAGTAAGTACAGTATAAATATTATTAAGATTTATAATTTAGTGTGTCGGTAATATGTATATAGATATTTAAACACGTTGTAAAAGTAGACGAGTTGAAAATGTAAGACAGAAGGAAAGTACCGAGTAAGACTGCATTCGACAGTAGTGACCAGTGTGTGCTATAAAAGCTAAAAGATGTGCTGTGCTGAGCGAGTCTGTTCAGTTCCCTAAAACTTTATACCCAAATTTAATATACATATACGTAAACAATACCCATAAATGATAGTTCTATTTTGATGAATATCTATAGAATAGCCCTGGTCATAACAAATACATGTATAGGTACAAATACATGATACAACATCGATAAGCGAAGCGTTCGAAAGTATCACCGAAAGCACACGACAATGAGTCATACAAAACAAAACATGACTTACACAATATTAAATCAGCGACTACAACATATCCGTCGTTTTCTTTGGTAATTATAAACTTTGGACATTTAATTCAGTCTTATATACAAGGCCCAAATCGGGCTATCAGTACTGGGACACGTAAAACGTGGAGTTTGGTTGTGTCGAGCCCGACACGGAAAAGAACTGTACCATTCTGTGGATGGTACCGTTGAGACCGACGGCCTCCGTCACCTGTTGAACAACACAACATACAACATAGCACTTTGCTCCCGCTAAAGGCTATTCCGAAAAGTGCTCAGTGCATTACATTCAACTGAACGTGTTGCTGAAACTATAAGCGATGACTGTGGATAAACAAAAATGCGGCAGCGGTTGTGATTTTGGTCTGTTAGATTTGAGAATATGTAGTACCTCTCAACACTGAGACTCTACCAATGAGGGCTATCGCGTATCAATTGATTGCTACTCCAAATGTCAAATGTCACTGTTTATGAGTGGGCCACGCGGATTTATTTCTCATTAAATAATGTTTTGCAATACCCGATTTCAAGGCCGCTACCTAACCGTCTCCGTCGCTAAGTGGTTTACGCGTCTGCGTATTGCGTGGGGGTCCTAGGTTCGAATGCCGAGGACGTACATGAACGTTTCGGTTGGGTAGGCAGAGAAGGCTTACATACTTGGCTCTAAGAAAATGATCAGTGAAACAGATACAGAAATGTGTCTGCCCCATACCCCACTAGCGGTTACGGGAATTCACTTTAATACCTGAGATTAATTATTTTGGCAAATATAAATTATGGATCCTTGCATAATAACTGCTTTATCTTTCAGAAACTAATGTCCTCTTTTTGTAACTAAAACACGGCTGCTCAACGCTAACAGAATGATTTTATAAAATATCATTTAAAGGTATTTCTTAGTTGTTACGCCCTTATAAACTTTGAACTTTGGCGGCTTCAAACCTTACTCGACAGTGGCGCCATCTAGTGATCACAACAACGGTAGCCCTCATTCTCTTATGTCTAAAGTTAGCCTTATCCCGGGAAGCGTAGTGCGTCTGGATGGCAGCCTAATCATGCGCTACCCGGTGTCTAGGGCCCGCATTCCGTTTTTAAAGGTATACACTTACATTATTGAGTGCTTCGCTTCACTCACACTGTAAACCCAAAATTAGTCACAATTATTACCACGTTAAATATCCCATGAAACCACGACAACTTTCCTACTGTTAGTAATTATATATTCCACTGATTAGAAATCATTTAAATTGAACGATTAGATTTATTAGATTTACAACAAATTAAAAAATACAATCCTGACCCAATAAAGAAGGAAAAAATGAAATCTTTTACATTTTATTTTACGATCACCTGCCTTTTTGTACAATCTTCAAATTTATAATAAAACATAATATTTAACCTTGTATTGAAGCCACCACCCCTAAATATCCGTAATATTGACTTCACATGAGTATGTGAAAAACACCTTCTTGGAAATCCACATTTTGCATTAAAGTACAGTATTTAATATATTACATATATTAACAGTTTTGAATATTCAACTTGTTGCGCTGGTTCCTGCGTTCGAACAATATATTTGTGTTGGGTAGTCATCGAAAGCCGATTATCGTCTGCTAAGAAAATGATCAGTGATGTAGACGCAGAGTATTTGCCTCATTGTCCAAGTAGCGGAGATTTACAAGTGCACGTACCGGCGCGTGTTCAGGCTCGTCTTCTTCGTCCTCTGAAGGATCCGTAGACCAGCAAGGTTCATCGTGATTGTCGCAAGAACCAGTTCGGGACGGATTTGAAGGTGGATGTGGGCGCTCTTTTTGTGGACCCAAGTCCCATGAGCTGGTTTGAATTAGTGTTCTGGAAATGAATTATCCTTATTAGAATTCTCTTTTACATTAGTAGATGAGATGTTATTAACACAAAAACCTAATCATATCTTCTTATAGTTTTAGTATTTTTTTATAAATAACGCTTTAGATTTTTTCAGAAGGTATTGGAACTTTTTTTTGATTCTCTTTTGAGTTTTATTAACCATAGATACGTGTCATATGACGTGCTGTGGTAGCATCGTATCTTTTAAACGACCGATTTTTTTGCTTTTATCGACATGAATGTCACCTAAATTCTTATTTGTAATCATTACGTCGGCGAGTTTTTTTAAATTGTATTCAATATCACTCATTTAGTTAAAATTATTAGCTTTATATACCTATACAAAGAAAGAAGATTCCAGGTTCGAATCCTGGCAAGGTCGCTATGTGATATATTGATAGTTGGTAGGTGGAGATGGAGAAAAAAAAAAAACCCCGCAACGGTGTATATAGTAAGTTTATATTTCGAGGTTCTCCATAGAATAACAATTTACGATGTAATTCGTATAAAACAAAGTCGCTTTTTCTTCCCCTATATCCCTTTGTATGCTTAGGGGTCGCTAGTTTTATAATAAGTCAATAACCCAAATCCGTGCGTCATTATGTTACTGTTAATTAGTAAATGTCGCAGTGCAACAGCGAACTAAGGCAATACACTAAAATTACTATAGCTATTGATTTACAATTATTTACGCAGATGCTATCGAATAATGCTTTACCGAAGTAGTTCTTTTCAGAGGTTCATAACGCAAACTCACCTATGGTGTTGTGCGTATTGCCTGACTCGCTCTCCTTTCAGTTCCTTAAGCTGGTCAAGTAACACTCGTTTGATCCTCTCCACCCAGACTCGTTTCACATCCGCTGTGGGGGCAGTAATGGTGTACACCTCGGCTCGGCCTTGCCGCCAAACTTCGAATTTACGTGCATCACCCTTTACCGACTCCGTCAAACCGATTTGGCACATCTGAAATTAATTTGTGAAAACTACAATGTCTTATAATGCTTTATTATTATACTTAAAAGTATGTAAATATTTTTTAAAGCGTATATAAAAGCTATGTTTATATATGATATCCTACAACTTCTATAAGATTGCAGGGGTTGTTAAAATGGCGACAGTGAAAATTGGACCTATCGCGGTAGAATAATGGACCGCCTCCTTGGTCTAGTGGTACGCGCGGCGTTACAACCGAGAGGTCTTGGGTTCGATTCCCGGTGGAGATAATAAAAAAAACTCGGTCTGGCAGGACATAGAAGGCTGATCACCTACTTGCCCCTAAAGAAAAAATCGATCAGTGAAACACATGTGAAATCCATCTGTCCCATACCCCACTAGGGGATAGATACGGGACTTCACAAAACACAAAAATGGTAAAATAATGTTACTTAATGAATATGCCAATCAAGAGGTCACAGATAAGCTGTATAAGTGTTGTGTAGATAATAAATATCATATTATTACTTTGCATCTCAATGAAGTATTCAAACTTCTCAAAAAGCAGAATAAGGACTTCGGTTTGTTCATTTTATTCCACCTGGCCTTAAAAACAAAGTTGAAGTCTTTTTTTTTTTAAAAAAGGTAATGATTAGGACTCACCTGCAAGTCATGTTTAAAATGATAAGTCGCCTTATTATGGCTGTTTTTAGCGGCTGGCTTGCAGAAGAGCATCGCTTTCTCGTAGAGGAAGATGTGCCTCCGCCGAGGACGAATGCGCAGACGCAAATCGCGTTTATTTTCTGTACATACAAGGAACGATCCCTGAAGTAGCAGCTCGCCTTGCTGGCTGAGATCAACCTATAGATACATTTATACGTTTAATTCTGAACGTCCAGAGTATTGTTTGTTAAAACGAAGAAGTGGTGTCAAATGTGGTTGTAATTTTTTATCTCAGAATAAAATCTTTTATGAATCTATTTGGATGATACTTTTTCCCGTAATAGCCTTCCTGATCCGGTCTTTTTTTTACTATTTAAGTATTTCAAACTACGAATAATAATATGTCTAGAAGTGTAAATCAAACTCAAAAATGGCACCACGAAAATATATACCATAGTATATATTTGCGTGGCCTTTTTCTTGACGCGACCAATCACGTGCGAATGTATTGACCTTGATGTTTGTCAAGGTCAAACGTTGGTGGGTTCATTTTTGAAGCGCTATCTGTATGAGAGTTACTATCTAGACATATTATTATTCGTAGATTTCAAAAAAGTAAAAAGTTGTAAGATGTACTATGTGTTATGAGTATTATACCGGTACGCCAGTGATGGCTATCTGATGCATGGAGTCATTGACACACTTGAGGACAACCAGCATGCAGTCCAGCGCCTGCTGGAGGCCCGCACTCATCGGTCCACACTCGCTGTACCGGAGCAAATCCTGAAATTGGTACATGTAGTTATATTATAACTATTGCGTTTCCGATTTCATAAATACAAATTTGATAAATGCAAAGCTCAAATTTTAAATCTCCTCGTGTGATAATAACGAATATGAATAAATAGTATTTGTGTTATATGATCTCTCAGGCAGTAAACTAAACAATCGCAAAACAAAATTAAAATGTGTTATTAATCTAATTTTAGTATAAAAAATTGTCTTAAATAATTTGGAAGTAAAGATTATTACAAGCTGAACCAATAACTAACCTTTAATAAGAGCTGATATTTAGTAATCCTTTGGACTGGTTTGAGCAAATAAGCAGCTAACGGTAGCTTGTGGCCGAGGCGTTGTTGGCAGGCTTGAAGAAATAGATGAGTATCCACCAAGGTCTCCCGAAGCCTCTCTGAACGAGGTATATTCTGGCAGTAATAACTATATAGGCGGAAGAACGTTTCTCTCTGAAATTAATAAATAAGGTGATAACAAGGCTAGATAATAAAAAAAAATGTTAAATTATTCTACAACTGAGCATAAGGCACTTCTTGCCACGCACGATCACTCTGCGGAACCAGCTGCTTTCAGAAGTATTTCTGTACCATTACAACTAACGCTCGGATTTCTATAATCCATCGTATGGCCATTAATCAACACACAGATGCCATATGGAAGATAGTTGCTAATATCCGTTATTATTTAGTCGTCGTACAACTATTTACGATTCGTAGCAATTTGACATTATTTCATATAGAACTCGGAAATGAGTGGTCTTTAAAAAAGAATTTATGTAGGTACATATCCCTTAAAAGCAATGGCAGCGGCGGACTAAGTAGTGTTGTGTGTGTCCACGACCGATGGACACTATGTTTAAAATAAAAAATAAGTTTACCTTTTCAACAAAGCAGAGTGCAACAAGTTCTGTCGCTGAGATCGATTTTTCTAAATCCTTAAGGAATATTTCTTGATGGAATGTGAAAAGTTCATGAAGATTGCCGAATAACACATCTGCCTGTCCAGCTAATCCTGAAGGCAGTAGGTGTTGGTTTTCCGGTTTTTCAATTTCCTCTTTGTAACCCTGCAATTAAAGAAAATATTTGACATTAGTCGTGAAAGGTGAAAAAGAAATTATTAAAATTGGATAAGTTATTGTATCAGTTATAAATTATGTAACATGTAACATTCTAGGTAGCGCAAAATGTTACTTTCTTAGCTGAATCTTTGAGTTAATTATTATAATATATTTAGAAATGATTAATGAATAAAATAATTATCTAAATTATGATGACTGTTTGGTAATGGCCAATTGTACCGAGTCCAGCGAAGATGTGTATTCACTGATGGCGTCACACCATTGTTGTAGACGCCTGTCATAATCTTCATAAATTGCTTCCAAACAGTCGCGATGGGTAATATTTTCACCGTGTTTTTGGAAGATTTTCTTAAAGTTTTGTAACGTTGATGACCAGTTACTAATCGTTTGATTCCTGTTGAAGTTTCGAGATTTTTTGCGATGGTTATTTGGATATCGTTTGCATTTATGGTTAAATGTTTGCTTATGACTCATTAAGAGCTTTTCTCGTCTTTTCTTCCGGTATGATAACGTTGAATGCAAGCTGCGAACGTAACTTTCCGTGTTGCTTTTGGAACACATTGTTGAACGTTTAGAATGGGACTCTGTTGAATAGTGATCTATTATTGTGTTATTCCATTCTTTCATTATCTTTTTGTAATCTTTCATTATGTTTGTGAAAACGTCATTCGTATTTTCGCTGCTTTCCATTGTATTTCGTAATTCTGTACAACTGTTTGTTTGTAATTGGGAATCTTTAGTAATTGACGAATCTGTTAAATACTCTGTAGTGGATATATGGACATCCGTTTCTTTGAAGCCGTATATGGGATTCTTTACCAAGTTTCCAAACGAAACAACTGTAGAGTTGCTGCTTGTCAAAGATGCAAGTTCAGTGCATGGTTCAGTTTTAGTATGATCAGAAACTGTTATAACATCGGAATCCGGTAAGTAGGCAATCTCCTCATCTGTCTTTGGTGCGTGTTCATAACCAGGTAATACTTCACCATAATAAAAGTTTCCAACAAATGGTAAAAGGTAAACAGGCTTTAAATTATTATTCTGACATTTAATTCGATTTGTGATGTCACTCGATTTTCTGCTCTTTTTATTTTTCGTTTTATCGAACAGTGGAATTTGATTCGCATAGTCACTGAAGAGGGTTGAGTCTGAGGCGGTTCTCGAAAGCCGTTTTTTCTTTCGCGTAGTAGTGCTATCGTTTTTTCTGTAGTACCACGAATAGGAAGTTCCAACGCTGAGATCGGCGGAAGACTTGTAGAGGTCATATTTTCCATGTTTCATATTTCACCAGACTAAAACACGCGACGTAGAGATTGCAACGAGGTGCAATTTGCGAATGTATTAAATGTATAGCATCGGCGTTCCACTGAGTGATCTTGCTGCGCCTGAGTGGTCGTCGCGTGCGTGGCTTTTAGCACATCAGAAAAATGGTGAGATGTCAGATGGTCCATAGCAGGCCATTGAGCGTATCACCATACATAGTGACATATTTAATTTTCAGAGCGCGCAACACACAAGAGATATCGAGGTGCTTAATGGACTGTGTCAATTGTCAGTACATAGACACAAATAAAATACGATACAAATAGAGCATAGGAAGTAAATAATAACTCACAGTAAGAATTGAGCCCATTTCTTGTACGTAGATTCTCTCTGTTTGCAGCAGCTCTGCAAGTACGTGGCCTCGACGTAACCGCCGAGCCTCTGAGTCTTCTCCGCCTGAGCTCTCTGATCCTCCCGACGTTTCCATCTATTAACAAAGATACTGGTTTAAGAATAAAATCTAAACTTGATTCGTTTGTTCGTAGTCCATGTTTGTGTGATAATGGTTATTTCTTGAATATTGATGGCCCATGGTAAAATTTTGTTTTAAGTATAAAATGTCCATTCCATTTCATTTAGAATACTAATACACAGTATATGTGCTTTGAGTTGTTATGAATCTCAAATCAAATTTTAATATTAAATTCAACTTAATCCGTTCTTTGTTGACAATGGTTCCGAAGTATTGCCGTGACATTGACATAATTATGAAAACGGACGAAATCCTTCTGCCTTATTCCAAAACGCGGTTTAAAGATAGGCGGGGATTGTTACCAGAGAAAAACCTCATTTTTGTATGAACATTAGACGTGTATCCTAGCAACCAATACTGAAACATCTTTAGTCCATGTTTTGTAATAAGGCCCCTTAAGTTTTTGTTGTCTTTTACTTGCAAATTTTACTACCATAGTCAAAAATGACAAATTTAGACAATAATGTAGAGTTATAGACGACTAATTTATAATTAAATTCATTAAAAAAGTTAAAAAGAATAAAAAAAATTACGTTGAAGTAATAATTACAAATATGAAAAGTTATGTTCTCTAGTTGGGCATTCTGTAGAAATTCTTCTTGATAATAAAACAAGTGATTAGTCTATGTGTGAAATCCCGTGACTCCTGTATGAGGCATGGAGCAGACACTAGTATCTGTTTCACTGATCAATAAAACGCAAGGACATTCTTCAGTGCCTACCCAACCGAAATTTTTAATGTTTTCCCTGGGAATCGAAACCAGGACCTCGGAGCGCACTTTGCGGGGACGTTTAGTCTATGATACTTTTGTCTAGAATAGAACTTCACCGAGATACACGCCTTGCATGTAAATGCAGACAAGAGCTAACGTAATTGTGAAAGTAATTTCACCTAAATTTACTCTGAAGTCTGAAGTAGGTTTTGAATAAATGCGCAGAAAGCATACGGTCAAGTTTAACTTTTGTAATAAAGTTTACTTATAATTTCCGTTACAATTCCGCTAAGTCTTTTTATATGACATAGACATGCAATATTTAAAAACACATTTAGGTATTATGTAGGTTATGAGTTCCGAAGTCAATTAAACATTTTGTATTTGAGAAATCGCTCTTATGTTTTATTATGGCCTAGTTGTTCCTGCGGTTTCGCTAGTAAATTTGATATGGAGAATAAAAATAAATAGAATTAGTAAGAGCACTCTCTTGTGACCTTTGAAGGGAGTGTTGCTGAAAAAGTTAAAAGACATTGTGAAGATTTTAATATGAAATATTCTTTTCTCGAAAAGCTTTCTTAGAAAAATATTCATTCAATTTCAAAACCAACTTATCTATACAGACAAATAAAATTGGGGTGTCTGTTTGTAATTTTAAAATAACCGCTTTCTACTAAATGCCTATGGATGTACACATGGTACCTACATATATACTAAAATAACATCTTTTAAAATGTTGGTCTGTTTGTTCCAGCTAATCTTTGAAATGGCTGGACCGATTTTGACGGGACTTTTACTTGCAGATAGCTGATTTAATTTTAGAAATTAATATAAATAAATAATAAAAACTAACTATTCCGCGCGGACAAAGTACATAATACATATATCTATTATTATTTTGCTATTCGCTATTTTACTCTGTTTATAGGCTACATAACATCGCGTTACGACGAAATTAACGCAGGTGAAACCGCGGGGCACAGCTAATTAGATATATACGAATCGTTAAAATTTAATTTATGCAAGTGAAAGTCCATCAAACTCTGTCTAGCCATTAGTGTGATGAGCCAGAACAACCTGATTCTCCAAGTGACGTATTCATATACATTAAGTCATACGGATTAGTAAATTTAGTATAGTTTCATTAATTAATTATTTATAGATTTGTTTTCAGATTCCAGTGCGAAGTAAAAATCTTTTTTAAGCTTTATCTAAAGCCTAAAACTAAAGATTACATAGCTTGGTAAACAACAAAATTCATTCACAAAACTGTCTTTACAATTTAACTTTGGAAGTATTTCATTCACAAAATACTATTTCATTTTATGCTTTGAAACTGTATAAAATATCATTCACTTTTTCTCAAAAATCTAGAAACCTACATTTGGTGAATAAGGTGATTATGCTTTCAGTCATAAAATATCTAGGCTGTTTATCCCACTTATATTATAAGTGCGAAAGTTTTTGAGGATGTTCGTATGTTCGTATGACTCAATCACACCTAAACGGCTGAACGGATTTGAATGAAATTTGAATGATTTTTTATTAACATAATATAGGGTACTTTATATACTAGTAGAGTGTTCCTGTGGGATAATTTATAATAGTCTTTTGTTTATAAAACCTTTCTTATTTCGTCTAAACGGAGCATCAGGTAGTAAAGATACAGGCTAATTTTTAACCCGGAACTATCCCTAAGGATAATTAAAAAAATATTTTATTGTTGTTTTATGTATTTTATAAATTTAGTGACACGAGTATTTAAGGATGAAATTAACTTATAAATAATAAACTATATTCCCTTAAAAAACTTACATGAATGTGTTGTACCGAGAAATCCTTCATAATTCTATATCCAGTTTTTAAAACTACGTTTATTGTATTCATTATTGCACTTGCACTAATTAACGCATCATGAAGGCATACAAAAGTTTATTTCAAATGAGAGTAGGATGAGCACGTGGTGAGTGTTTGGAGGAAGAATAAGGAACTGTCGGGATGCAAGGGGCGAGGGAATTCGTTGGGAACGTAAAAAAAGTAGTTGCCTCACCAGTGCGTTGTAAACGAGAAACATGATGCTCTACTTTGGTAATTCAAATCGGAAAACTAAGCTCAAAAATATATATAAAGATAAACATTAATAAACAGATGCAAATAGAAATAATAATATATTTTTTTGTTAACTAATCTTAACGTTACAATATTACAACTGAGGAGCTCCTTTTAAGTAATTAAATTGACTTGTGATAGGAAATCCGAAGAACAAATTTTATAACTAGGTATATAATACAAAGGTATAATGCTTAATTTAATAGATAATTCTAAAGTGTGTTTGTGTGTAGTTATGATGTACTATTTTTGTTTAAGTTGACATTATTTTTCTCAAAAAAATTCGTCTGCTCTGTGTTAGCTAAATGAGAACGAAAGGGACATATTATTAGTTATAAAAAAAATAAAATATTTTTGCGTTATTGATACATCATGTGCATTGTAGTACATACTATATGTACATACATAGCTAGGAAATTGGCTATGAATTATAATTAGTAATTGGTAAATATAAGATTTGATTTAAATAACAGATATACATAGATTATTACAGGATTACTAAGGGTTAAGTGTTATTAAAGGTTATAGTTATTTGGCTTTTGTCTCTGTATTTTCTACTCTTACGATGACGTCTTCTGTTTATATAAAACAGAAGACTGTAGGCGAAAGTCGCATACATGCAAGTTGACCGTTGTAGGGTAAACACGTAAAAAAAACGTAAAAATGCCCCAGTGTGCAGTGATATGGTGCCATAATTACAGTAAAAAGGTTACTAAACAAAATTCTGATGTAACATATCACAGGTAAGTAAAAATTTGCAGATTTTTGCATATTTTAGAATTACCTTGAAACCCAAAACCTCAACGTAAACGGTGCCACCCGCTGACACGTTGTTTTGTATGAAATGTGTTGAGAAAGGCGCCTCTAGTAGCGCGCGAGCGACTGAAATTCGTTGCTCTGTGATCGTATATTACAGGTATCGTAATGGGAGAAGGGCCTTACATTTCTGCTAAAGGTTTAATAATTAGAGAAGGCACAAATGTTTACTAACCAAAAATACATGAGAACAAAGAACTATTTCAAAGTAGAGCAACATTTTCGAGGCTCAGAATTACAAAGAACGTGCTATGTACGGCACGTTATAGAATTGCTTGTGTGTGTACCTACAATAGTAGTGGTGCACACCTGCCGAGTTCCGTACAATTATTATTGGAGTGTAGACCAAGCCTCGAAGATCCTGATGAACGTGCTCGCCTGAGGGGGCTGGGGTCATTATAAATTATAGATGCCTTTGATGTTTAGTGGCATCCAATTCTTACAAGCTATTTTAGATTTGGTATAAGCACTAGAAAAACTCTAAAAAAATTAATAGAGCAAAAACTGCTTTGAATTATTCCCTGTGAAATAACTTGTGCTTGAATTTTACATTCAATACTTTTTTTTATGAATACATACATATTTTTAGGTTGCCAATTTCCGTCTGTTTTCGACTAAAATTCATATTATGAGAATGTTTTTCAGTTTGATAATCCATTATTATATTAATTCATAAGCCCTAATGGGAAAAGAGATCCAAGACTTAAATCAGTGGTCTGCAAGACTTTATATGCCTTCAAAACAAAAATATTTTGCTGTCGGCGATTCAACCCAGGACTTCCAACCCAGTCACATTGAATTAACCATTACTTAATCATATAGGAAGTTCGTCTCAAAGTAGCGCGATGTTTATTTGGTATCTTAGATTTCTCAGAACCTTAAAAACTTATTATATAATTTAAATATAAAGTAATAGTGAAAAGAACGTTTCTATGAAAGCTATTAAAAGACGAAAAGCATTGATCACGACTGTCAAATGTTGTTTATTTTTTTTAACTCAAAACAGCTGTAACCGGTTTTGTTTGGATCACATATTGTAATACAGCTCGTGATTTGTACTTGTCTGCGGTGGGAATATAGAAAAAGAGCCTAAAATTTTGATTTAGTCTGTAAAGTACTACAAAATAAGATGATCTATATCACATCAATGAAATAATTTAAATTTTGGTTTCTGTTAATTGAAATTTTGAGGTCTTAAACAAATATAAGGGAAACAAATCTTTCCTCATAAGGATTTATACAATTACAACAGAATATCGTCATAATTATTAAGATATTAACACCCCTTTTATTAATTAATTATTTGATGCTTTAAACATTCGCATTAATAGGTATATATCTATTTAACGTGAGATTAAAGATTTTTTTCCATAGAACAGTAGACAGTCAATAATCTCGTGAAGGATACTTCAATATGTAGTGGAAACCTAGCTTTTAGCACACACATATACTAAGCTACTGTACTTAAGAGAAGGGATAAAAAATATGCTTTTATTCAAAAAATACAACAATTAATAAGAATCTGTTATTAATGTTAACATAAAATAGTAAATAGATATTTTAGAGATAAAAAAATGATCGTTTTATTCAACCTAATATCTACCTATCACCTTTGCAATTACAGTTAACGGCCAATATTTTATTCAACAGATTAAATAGAGTTGACTAATCAAGATGTCTATAAACACGAGCAACATTCGATTAAGTAAAAAAAAACCTTGACTCAAACACTTCGCACACTTGAACTAATTGTACAATGTACTTACTAATACACGTCCTCAATTATTTACGTGTGAGAAACTTAGGATATATTTTAGCAACATGCTGCAATCATTACGAAAACTTCCTTGCTTATGAGAGAATATATTTAAAGAACTTCACAAGATCACGTAAGTAAACTTATTTTGAATTTGTCTATGGATGAGTGATTATGTGAAAATATGTCTGTAATTAGAATATCAGGTTTTTAGTACATATTTATGACTTAATGTTTGATGTTTTGTGTGTGTTCCGGCTAATATGAAGAAGCTGCGAAATGATGAACATTGCTGCAGGGTTTTAAAAATCTGCTTAATTAGACTGTAACTTTAATAAGAAAAAGGTTATGGTTCCGTGAAACAACGACGCCTTTATTCTATTTTAGCTAGTTTTAAATAAAATTGATATAAAAATAACACCTTTAATAGTCATTGTAACGCTAAGAATAACAGGTAAGTTAATACTCGTTGAAAATATGAGTTAAAAAAAACTTTGAAAGAATATTAATCAAGTGAAACTTTTTCTTAATTTTGTCGGAACCTGTTTGTCGGTCTCATACATATAAATGAAGCCATTGAACAGCCAAAGCACGCACTTTTCGTGCTTCGTAGTATCCTTTGAAAAGCCAGAAAATGTTTTGATTGTTCGGATAAAACAAAAAACAGAAGAAGTCCTAAGAACCTGTGAACCATATTTTTATTTATTATTAGATAGTTTTATTCCACTGTTTAAAGACTAGAGTCTAGACAATAAAACAAAAAATTTAAATTTGAACATTTCAACGTGTAGATTAATAATTAAGAAGTGTTTTTAAATAAAAATATGCAAATTAGTATTTAATAACATAAATATGCATCCAATACAATACTCTTCTTATTTTCAATAAATAAAGATAATTTAATAGGCATTTTATTATGGGAAATTTATTAGCTTTTTAAATCTTTTACTATCCAGAATATAGATTCTGAAAGTTATAACCCTGTTAAAAATCCGAGGCGTAAGTGCGAGGACGCCCACATCCGGGAACTTCGCCCTACAAATCTTAAGTGCACTTCCCACTTTAATTATCTACCTGCACATGGGATAGGGTTTAAAATCACAACATCCGCTAGTTAATTACACTAAAAGATTTTTTTATGATATTAATTTTTATTTAACAACTACCGGTGTCCCGCGGTTTCACCCGCGTAAATTTCGTCGTAACATGATGTTATATAGCATCTAAATAGAGTAAAATAGTGAACAGCAAAATAATAATAGATATATGTATTATGTACTTCGTCCGCGCGGAATAGTTATTTTTTTATTATTTATTTATATTAATTTCTAAAATAAAAGTAGCCTAATTTACTCCTTATTACATCAGCTATCTGCCAGTGAAAGTTCCGTCAAAATCGGTCCAGCTTCAGAGATTAGCCGGAACAAACAGACAGATGCACAGACAAAAATTTAAAAAAAATATTATTTTGATATATGTACCGTGTATCTATATGCATTTAGCAAAAAGAGGTTATTTTTATATTACAAACAGACAATCCAATTTTATTTATTTCTATGGATTATTAAGTTGTAATTGTGTACATATAGAGACAGTACAAATATTATTACGCAATTGATACGTATTAAAGCTGATTCAAACATTACCGGGATCTCTTCGAGCAATATGTCCGCAGAAACTCAGTATTCTGGTAGCAAATTGAAGAAAATCGAACAATTACATCCATTCCAACAATCCAGGCTTACGAGTAGGTAAGTATCACAGAGCAACGAATTTCAGTCGCTCGCGCGCTACTAGAGGCGCCTTTCTCAACACATTTCATATAAAACAACGTGTCAGCGGACGGCACCGTTTACGTTGAGGTTTTGTGTTTCAAGGTAATTCTAAAATATGCCTGCAATTTTTTTACTTACCTGTGATATGTTACATCAGAATTTTGTTTATTAACCTTTTTACTGTAATTATGGCACCATATCACTGCACACTGGGGCATTTTTTACGTGTTTAACCTACAACGGTCGACTTGCATGTATGCGACTTTCGCCTACAGAGCCGGCCCGGCTAGACACGCGGTATTGTTATTAGTTTCGTCTCTAGTAGGGCGCAGCGCGAGCGATTCCTTGCTCTGTGGTAAGTATGTACTAAAGTTCTCATGATTCTCAGCGCACTGTTATTAGTTAACATCAATGTGATTGAATCTGTCAATACCGCGAACTATGAACCAAACAATGTGTTGTTACGAGAAGTGATCGCAAAAACATGTACAACAGTTGCGTCACTGATTTAAACCGGGGCGTTCTCCCGTTAACCGCCCGTTATAGTAATATGGAACTTATCTCCTATACAGCACGGGAAAATTATAAGGCTTAAATCAATTTACCAGTGTACGGTACAGAATATGAATTGCATCTGCCGTCAGGAAAGTAACGCACTAGTACGAGACTCGAGAAATATTTTCATTAAGGTTATTTACGAGCAATAATTAGGTTTTATTGAAAAGTATTTCCAAATCAGTACCTTAATTATATTATATTTGACCGCCTCCTTGGTCTAGTGGTAAGCGCGTAAGCGTTACAACCGAGAGGTTCGATTCCATAAAAAAAAACTCGGTCTGGCAGGGCATAGAAGGCTGATCACCTACTTGCCCCTAAAGAAAAAATCGATCAGTGAAACAGATGTGAAATGCATCTGCCCCATACCCCACTAGGGGACACGGGACTTCACTTTTACACTTCACCTCAATTATATGGTTTAAATAAATTTTATACTGTTCGACAACAGTTAATTCCATTACAAGTAATAGGGCGCTCTAACAACTTCATACAAACATTTTACGAGTCTCGGAATAGCGCAGATAGTAACTTAATTTAACCGATTATAACGAACGAAGATCGATCCTTCAGAAGGGGAAAAGCATTTTATAAAAACAAACTTTTATAGGTACTAGCTGAACTAGATAAGAACTATTGAATACGCAGCCTATGAAGCTTTCAGTGTGTAGAAATATAGCTTCAAGTTTATTTGTGCGAATGAATTTATGGCTTTAATATAAACAGTAGATATGGGAGGAATCTTCTGGTCATTTAATAGCTGTAAACAGTTTTTATTACCAGCTCGTGGTTTCAGCTGACTTGTGGTTACTTTACACGGTGTTTATGTTGTGCAAAGTCTCAACCTCTCATATAACATGAGAGGTTGAGAATTTTTATAACTTTCGATGCGTTGTGAGAATAGTGGTGTACTATCAAATAGGTAAGTTCATATTATGTTTTCAAAATGAGTTGAAATTTTTACTTTAATATAATTTATTAAATCGGACAAGTATGTCCTGTATTTTCTTGATAAATAGGTAATAACTGCCTCGAAATATGTACAAAATATCGTAAGTCCCAGTGAGTCAAGACCGAATCGTTTATGTTCCTCTGACACTTGTTAAGACATTCGGGTTAAGTTAGCGAAGGTAACCATTTTTTTATCCCGGGGTGTAAAAAAATAATAAAATAAACCAAAAATGAAGTGGGACGGACATAGGTCCTATGTCCGCCCATTACATATTGACTCCTATGTCATAGGAGTCAATATGTAATCATTTTTGCAGGACGTGGAAAATTTCAAATCTATTTGAAATAACAAATACTATGACAATAATAACACTAGTATAGCGTATAATAGGATAACGTGTAACCTGAATAGATTGGTATATTGGGTTATTAATAATATTATATCAATATGTGTAATAATGTGTTTATTATGTCACGCTAATGCCATTTAAAGTAATAATTTTTAATGGATGAACGGATCTGCATAAATTAAAAAAGTAGCTAATTTCCATCTATATCAGCTTTCGAACAAAAACGAGGCATCGAAATCGCAGAGATACAAACACGTCACAAAACCTCTTTTTTGTGGGTATTTAAAAATAATAATTTAGTATATGACAAGACTGAATAGCTGCTTGCACTTCCCCACGTAAAAGTGGCGCCACAGAATATCAGTTTGAAGTTTGAACCATGTCCCAATGTTTGTTAAGTGATGTCTATGGTTGGTACTTTTTTACGTTTTGTAATATTGCTTTTCAAAAAATGTACTGATCGTCGTAAATGAATATAAAAGGAATTAACACAATTATTCAATTCTCCTTAATAATACTCATCAGTTATATCAGTAAGTGATTAACTTAACTAATAAACTGTACTAAAATAATGATAGTAGGTATTGGTTTATACGTAACACACTTTATAAACTAAACATCGTAAAATCCCGCGTTTAATATGGTGACGAAAGTCGTATATGGGTTAGTTACGACACATTAGTAAATAAAGACTAAAAGACTTACAGTAGCCAATTTCCATGATATTTCTTCTAAAACTTGGGCCCACTGCATTCTATAACTGACCCTCTCCCGCTTTTGCTTCGATCTCTCCCATAAATGCTTAACTTTCTTTTCTTCGTCACACCTTAATATAACATCAGAATCGATGGCTCTCCATCTTCCCGTCATGTCACAATTTTGTTTGTTTTTAGTATTTTCCACCATTTTAAACTTTTATAACACGATCAATACTTTTAAACACTGAGTAGATTACAAAATAAAGGTTATTAAACTATTTGATAATGCGTCGATAATGACGAAACAATATGGTCACTTAACGAGGTCGGATTCTTCCGGGCTTATTATGATAATTATGTATGTTTAGGGAATTTGTTTAGATAATATGTTAGGATTATGTTTATTTATTTAGATTGCCCACAGGGAGCTATATTGTACACGGAATAAAAGATATGTAACATTAATAAGTATGTTATGTTTGGAATAATGTAAACAGTAGTGTTGTAATGTTAATTGCTTGAAATTTAGAAAGTCATGAACGCTATTGGTTATGGCAATTATAACTAAAAATATTTAGTGATCTGTGTAAAGTTTATTTATTTAATATTCAAAAATATGTTAAAAATTGGCACCATAATATTTTTAATTTTGTTAGAAAAATTTGGCATTTTTGGTCTTTTTGTCTGGAACTAAATAGATATATTACAATTTACAAATCCTCTACAAGACCAACTTAGGATTGGTATGAGTTTTAAATCTCAAAACGAAACAGAAAAAAGTTTACGATTCGTTTTATATTTCCAAAAGTTTTTAGCTAAGACATCGGAGACATTATTTGCGGCATTCTGCAAGAATCTTGATTTAGCGAAAACCGATTACGGGCATAGCGAGGCGTGGAATATATAATTACTTTGACCTGAATGGCAACAGAAATCATCGAATAAAATACCATATATCTAACATAATGTCAAACACTTATTTATTATCTAACCAGCTAACAGATGATGCAAGAAGTAACCTTAAAACAGCTGTTATCAAGATATCTTTAAAATGATCGCACCTTTGAAAGAAAAACATTAAGAGAAAAATCCAATGGCCACGCAGGCTGTAGAGCTCTCGAAACATCGCGAAAATTTAGTACCTAAGTTGTAAAATTGTGACAAATTCGTGATTGTTCTATTCATATTGGTGAAGAACATAATCCGTACATGTATTATATTTTTGATACCTATATTAATGGCGGCACTGCAAGCGACATTCAGTTATTCTTGTACTGATATAAATTATGCTTCTCATTATTTTTAATTCTTCGAATTCTCTAAATATAACATTGATTCTGCAAGTAATTTTAATATGGTACTTTTAATATTATCTTTTTTGAGATAAAATCAAGTGCGGTAAGTCACGTAATATCATTAGTTAGATCCAATTTACTCCCATTGTTACATTAATTATGACAATACAGTGTTATATCATAGCGTGGGAGGAATTTTGAACTGTGACCCTTGTTCCTAGTCTATATTAATTTTTAAGGAAAGTAGTCTACTAATGGTTTATGTAATACATTACACTATACAGATTATATCTTATTATAACTGTATGAAGCTAGTTGGATAAAGTTTTATGCATTGTTTTGTTTTATATCAAAGGGATTAGGCAGCGTCTTCAAAGAAAGCGCCCAGATACGTTGTCTTGTCTTAACTATGAATATTGAATTCGAATTAGCATAATAATTTAAAACTGACAGTCATGTCAAACGCTATAAGATTACATAAGAAATGTTTATATTGTCAAAAGCACTAAGAAGGCGACACTAGAAAAATTTATATTGTCGTTAAGTTGTCTTAAATTTGCTAATGTTACGCGCAATTTTCTTAATTATTTAATTCATATGAACCTTCTTCAGATAATAACAAATACAACAAAAAAAGAATTATCTTACTGTCGTTCGGAAGTTAAGCGCGTACATACATTTCGGTGATTCATTTTTATTTATATACATTTGGATACACAGAAAGTATGTGTGGCGATTATTCAAATGGATTATCTGCTATTTGATATCTGGGATTTGTAATTAGACGTCACTTAATGTCATTAAGTCCTAAAGAATCAAATACTATTAATAATTAGTAAGGACTTTAAAGGTCAAGAAAGTATGCAACATTTAAAACTCTTTATCTGCACTAACAAGAGATAGATGATGTCATCTGCTTTTCATTTAAATAAGTAAAAGATTAGCAAGAGACTTTAGAGTTAAAATTGGGTTAGTGACCAATTGCTATATTTTTTGTGTTGGAAATTATGAGTGAATTGAATAGAATGATGGCACAGTATGAATCAGATAAAAATAAATGTCTTTATTTGTTTTTTAATTATATATATTATAAAATTGAGCTAGATACAATCCTGTATCTGTTTCACTGATGTAAATTATGAGATACAATGTGTCAAACACGTTTTACTTAGGTAATGTGAAGCGTAGAGTGCAAAAAATCTCTCCGGGTATCGAACTGAAGAACATTGGCGCTATAGTCAATAATAATGTCATGCAATTAAATAAGTGGGTCACTATAGTAGGAGGTTGACGAATTGTAAACGTGAAGCTGGAAAGTCCCACAAAAAGTGGTGATCGGGCGACCCACTCTACTACCCCATGCCCCAAGTGGGTCACGATGGCCGTTGTGTCCGTTACTTTATTAGCTTGCCTGAGTATTAAATGCACATTAAAGACGTCCTGTTATGTCGTCGCAATGTAGGTATATGTTTAATAATAAACATTTATTGGTAGGTACATATATAAATATTCTCTATTTATATATTATTTATTAGATCTCGTTTAATTTATGCATTTCATTTACAAAAGTATAACACAATTTTAAAATAAAACAGTTTGAATCTATATTTATAACAAATTTCACAAAATTTATTTTAAAATTTTCATGACAATAGTACAAGGTTTTAGGTCTTAAAATGATCTGGTTTGCAAAAACGACTTACGTGATAATATTAATTATATTGACTTGAGAAATCAAAAGTTTTTGCGCACAAAAAATAATAACTCAGTTTCGAAAATTTCGTAAGTCGGCCTACCTATATTTTTTGACAGATTATTTATTTAATGTTATTGGTATGTTAAGAACAAATAAATTAATTCATTTGATATTTCCTCATCATAACGTTAGTGCATTTTAACCGAAATAAGTGTGAAATATTCGAAAAGCGACAAAAATTAGTTCCTTGTGAAAATGAGTCAGTTACTTCCACATCTTTTTATAACATTTAACACCAAATCGAAAATCTAAATACGAATATGGAGTTGGGAAAGTTTGATATTCCTTGCGGAGACGACAAAACAGTTTTATAGTGTTTATTAATAGATTTGTTTACAAATACAGTGGAGGAGGTATTGTGCTATACGATTTCTATTTAAATAACAAGGCGGCTGTTAATGTAAATAAAATTGAAGTATTTGTTTGCAATAACCGCCTTTCTTATTTCAATATTCATTTAATCTTCTTTTTAGTTATTTTTGTAATAAAAAATAATATGTAAATACATAATTTACTTCATTGCAGTATTTAAATGTACACAGGAAATACCTATCCAATAATATGTTAGAAAGTAACTTGTGAACATTCCAATTACACAGTTCGCAGTTGCGAATTAAACTTTTTAAACTGTCGTTGTATTGACATTAAAATTATAAAATACTACTCCTAAACTCTCAGAGTGCTTTAAACATCAAAGATTCTTTTTTTAAATTTAAAATAGCCCCAGGATAAATACGATATTTTAAAAAATTAATTTATTTTAATTTGAAAGGTTTTATTATAAACGCCAGATATCAAATGTTCTTTTCATATAGTGAAATATAAAGAGAAACGTTAATGAATTAAATCTTTTCGGTTACGGTTACTGTAAGCGTAGGGTAATAAAGAATATGTACATGATTGACAGCTATTATGTTCCTCGAAAACAAAACGCATTTTTTGCAACAATTACTTTTGACAAATAGAAACGGTCCGAGTCGTCGAATTAGCACAAAACGTAGTGCGCAGTGACGTCACGTCTGTATACTTTTCTCCGTGAGCCAACTTTATATAAACGGTTGGGTATGTAGATTAGTTATATAATCGACTCACGAATTAGTGTGAGATTTGATGAAGATAACAAGAAGATTAAGCATAGGTGCCTAATATTTATGTTATTTTCACCATATTCTGTAGTCTGATTTACATAATTCCAATTGGTGTTGGTGCTTAAATTTCCATTTATTTCATAGCTGAATATTCAATCTAAAGACTAATGCTATAAGCAAGCAAACAAAATAAATTATTAAATAGAGATTGCTCGAATTAAAAACTTAAATGCTTTAGCAATTTTTTTAACACAACAAGTCCCCAAAACTGTCATAATTTTCCTGCACCGTACTTTTCCACAGACTATAAAACACAACGAATACATAGACAGGATAATTCTCACGATTAATATTACATTAAAACGGTAGAGTGCATTATGCACTTGTCCCTAACATGCATTACTGTTATCCACAAAGAGCATATTTAAGCTCAAAGTGCGCGGTAAACCACGTGAGAGATGTTAACACCCAGACAGTTACCTATTGTTGTGGAGAAATTGCTTTTTAATAATTAATTCGATTTCATAGCGTTAGAAACTGTAAACAATGCATAACTATACCTAGGTACATAATACACAGTACATAATATAACTAGGTAATAATCGCTTTGTCTGTATATATTGTGTGTAATTGTATCTGTATGTAATACAATAGTAGATCGTTAATTTTTGACCTGTTTTATTTAGTCTATATCTAAATAGATATCATAAAATATAAAAACCAAATGGTTCTTATTTCTCTATTATCTTATATTCTTCAATTGGAGATATTGATAATTTTATGAACACTTCTAATAAACCCTCGTCGATCGATCAGATTTGTGTTTATTTTTTATTGTGTTTGATTATGCGTCAAAATTTAATGTCTAACAAGCACTGTATGTTGAATGTAGTTATAATATTGTAAAGTAATAACTCATAGCACATAATATTTTTATAGACGTGTATGTAGGGTCGTTGTAACAGTAGCTCAAACGATATTTTCAGATATCTTGTCTGTTTGTTAACTGTTTGTACGCGGATATTGTAAGTAGATTCTACTTGAGGTTACTTAAGGTTCTAATTGAATAAATGATGAATTGTATTGAAGCTATTTTAACTTAAAATGTTGCGTTACATATATTTTTGTATGTTAGTTATCGTTTAGACACCAGTGCGAAGTTGGAGCATGTCACTAGCATATATTTATTTCTATGCTTCAATTTGATAACACTTTATGAGTCATAAAAACGATAGTGAATCATTTAGCAGACGACAGTTATGAAAATGTCCTTGTGACCAGGAAGAGGGGTTGAATGTTATTATAATAAATCTGTGTGTTTTTGTATTGTTATGTATCAAGGTTTGAATTCTTGATTGCAATACTGGGTGACTTCAATTCAATAGTTGTATAGGTATAGTTGAATATTTCCGAAACCGGACTTGATTTTCTTAAGAGAACTTTTTTTCTCTTACTTTAATCTCTAGACCTCTACATGAGTTATAATAGTTATATCTAGAAATAACATCGAGTTTATTTGTACCCGTTTTATTGTACCGAATCCGTAGCGAAATTAGTCTCGCGCGAAATTCAATTCGATTATAAGAAAAACAAATTTTCCTCAAAACTCAGGACGATTAAAATAATGGGATCACCTACACCACTAACGATCACTTGATAATTCCCCGTGAATTAACCAAATGTTATTTTAGAATTACATATTATTAAATAACTTGGATGTGAGATCGAGTTATTTAACGATACTTTTCATAATCGTCATTAATTTAATTTGCTAACCAGCTCTATATATGGTACCTAAGGGCTGATAAACATCAAAATCTAATTGAACCTGATGAGGTATTTGCGCGTTTCAAGCAAGGAGGTCCACATATTGCCAAGTAAGGTATAACTACATTCTATGAATTCCATATAAATTGGCACAGAGGTAACTCGTGCCAGATTGTGAATGAGACATGACGGACGATCGGTCTTCGTCAAAATGGACGGCATGAAATGAACTTTGAAGACCATGAATAATGATTTTAGGTCGTAGCGAATTGAATGGCGTAGAAAATTTTTGTAAATGGTAACATGCGTGTTGTACTACATATGTCGATTGTTTTAAACCGATTTTGAGACTTAAAAAACTTGTTTGTTAGCTTGATGAACCTCTTTGTGCCTTTCTGATGTGCCTTTTGTTCACAAGCGCGAAAAAATATCCTATGTTCCTCGGTGAAAGAATTACAAATAACAATACAGATCTTTTCTCTTTATAATGAAATGTGTTTTGGATTACGCACCTTATAAGAACTGATTTAGATGTTTTAAATCTGTTTAAAAATATCGTTTTTAAAATTATTGAAAGATTCGATATTTTTCCTATTATATTATTGCCTACATCGGAAAAACACATGTAGCGCCAAAGTTTAAGTAGAACTAAACAATTTTCAGCTTTTAATTATACAGTGAGTAGATATTTACCTACCTTTAACACACAAACAGACATTATGGAAAAAACTGTATATTAACTTGAAAATATGGATGTTTGAAAGAATTGCAGTATCTTATACTTTTAGATATAGGTATGAAAAAGTTGTCCGTGACAAATTGTTAGAATAAAAAATACGTGACGATAATATTTTTCATGGATTGGTCCGAATGGTTTTTATCTTATCCAACCGACAGAAAGCCTATCGTCTCTTCATACATACATATCGTTTCTTCATACATGTGTGATTTGGAACTCTGAAGCGATAAGTTCGCGGGGTGCACTAATACTATATTATAATAAACATGTATGTGTAACTACATGTTATCATAGTAGGTAAGTAACTTCCCATATGGTTCTCGGTATTCTTTTGCGTATGGACCTGTCATTTAACTGTCAAGTCACGCACCGTCTACAATAACCTTGAAAATAAGATATCAGTCGAAAAGTGCAATTACTTTTTAAGGAAACAATCTCTAATTGTGGCCATTCGTAATATTTTGGTTACCAAAACTACAGACGTATAACAATTTATGGTACAAGTTCTTGTAAGTTCCGTTCTAGTTAAGTAGGAATCGCAAATACATAAACGACGGAAAGGGTACGTAATCTCGTTAAGTGCCCAGGGACAACGACCCATTGTAGACAGATTAATGATATGTCGCTATTGTGAAACCATAGTACCTTCATGAGAAATGCACGTAGGTAAAATAGAAAGTGTTAATCTAACGTGATTAACATATAGGGAACATTTTATTTAATGGCAAGTAGATGATCATTCTTCTTTGCTTTGTGTTTTTTTGATTACCAAGGAACCAACAAATTCCGGCGCAACACACAAACGAGACGCGTGATCCACTAAGTCACAGAACTCACAGAGGTGGCTTATAAAATTTGTTTGTTACGTTTTACTAGAAAACCCCTAAACCGAGTTATATATATATATATATATATATATATATATATATAAATACTTTCACTGATGAGAAAGTACAATCTTTTACTACAAACTAAATACTAAGAAATATCTTTTTTTGAAGAATGTTTGCTATTTCACATAATCCTAATCATTTAGAGATATTTTAATCACAAACAATAATAGGAAAGATTGGTATAATAATGATTGCATAACAAGATATACCAGAAGCAAGGACCAGTTTTGTAAATAAAATAAATATCACACCCGTTTGTGTTCTTGAACTTTAGCAATTTCATAACGGACTGCAATATTTGATTAAATATTTCGTTAACTCGTAACATGTATGTTGATTTAGTAGGAATAACTACTTTGACTTTAAGGGGCCACTATGGTTTTGTATTATTATTATTATTATTTATTTACATTGATATGTATTGATAACTTAAAACTAACATGACAGGAGACCTAATTCGTTAGCAAGCATCAATACTATGAATGCAATTTACACAAAAGCAAATTATACTCCGTAAAAGATGATAAAAAGCGTTACCCTGTTTTGTTGTTTACTTTCAATCATAGAAATATGGTTTGTTTTTTACTTCGTCTATGATTTCACTGAAATACAAAAATCAACTCTCCACATGCGTTTCTATGGAAAATTGATTAAAATTGATTCCACATAGCGTAAAAACATAATTAATTAACTAAAAAATCGAAATGTGAAGTGAAGTTATTAATGCGATTGTATAAAAATATCAGAACAATTTAGTATTAATTGTTGATGTTAAGTAGTTTATTGTTATAATCTATTTATGTTACCTACAAAAAATAATTTGAAACGAAATATTCAAATCTTCGTGTTTCTTGTCTTTTTCCTTCTAGCTTTTATCATAATCATTAATCACCATTGAGGGTCGCCGTTCCTCACACAATCCCACTTCAACAAAACAGCAACAAGCGATCTCTCCATTTAATCCGCCTACACCAAGTTATTCATCAATCGTTCAATAGTTATGAAGTTATGTTAGTATTTTGTAGTATGTAACACCGGTAGTGAGCAAGATCTTCGCATATTATCGGGCTGCTAACGAGGTAATTGTTCGGTAAACACGATTAGCGCCTACACCGTCTCAAAACATTGAAATCATTGTTAACGCTTCGATTACCTAATGTTTATACACGTATTGTGATAAGTCATGAAAAAATATATGTGTACATTTATTCGCATTCATATCTACAAAGATCACGCATCATTCGAGTGTACTGGAAACGAAAATACATATATATATATACATACATAGATAAGAACAGTGAGCTAAACCTATTTGCGTGAAAAGAAAAATTTCCAAGGGACCACTAAAATCTGTTTCCCAAGTCCCTCCTGTACCCACCAGATCTTAGTTTAATATGTGCCTATAATAATTATACGATTTTTAATTTTCGTAATATTATAATGCTTAATATGTTTTTTGTCGTAAGCTGTGTTTCAGTTATTTTACTACACGAATACTTAAATCGAAGCTAAAACTTTATTATTATTAAATGCATTATCTACGTCGAAATATTTGATGGAATTATTTAAAAAAGTCAGATAAAAATAGTTATCGTATTTTTAAACACAATGAGTCCACAACACTATTCACTTCGTTATTATAACTATTAATTAAAACACTAAAAACGAACGCGAATCGGTCGCGTCGAAGGAAAACTAAATTATGATTATGTATTAATATACGAAAATAAATGCATCCATATCCTGTTTTACGTCAAAAGTTAGTCGTTTGACCTTATTGTTGCCACGACTACTGGACAATATGCGGAGTCATTTCTAGAAAAATACCCATTTATTCTTATTAATAATCCTTATTTAAATTAATTATAAACTATCTACAGTAGTGTTAAAATTATCACCTAAGACTTGCAGTCAATTTTAATACTTTAATATCTACTGACATCAAGTGAAAGTACTTTAATTAGAATAAATAATAATCTATTACATTTGTAGAAAGAAATAAATTTGTATATTGAAAAAAAGATTATTCGCAGTGAGGTATAGGGCAGATACGCATGTTTAATTGATATTTACATAATTTTTGTTATTATTCTTGATACAATAAATAATTTTGAAAAAAAAATTTTTTTGCAGGTAAGTAAGTTGTCATTCAATGATTCTTAGATGATTTTTTTCCGTGACTTGAACTTAGGAAATGCGCTCGACTCGCATCGAAATACGAGTATACTTATTTCCGATTAAAGGTATATACTATAATATACTCATTGAGTTATGTATTCTGTTATATAAAGTCCACAGTCATTGTTTTTTATTAAAAATTAAAATACGTTACGTACGTTAAAATTTGTAAGTGTAATTATGTATTATCTGTCATTTACCTACCTTGAATTTAATTTTATAGTTTTGAAGCTACATTATCAGTTTTCGTAATAAGTTTAGCCTATAAAAAGAATAATTTACTATTTTATCTAGTTTTTACATCAAATAATTTCATTAATATTGGTACGTCTTATGACATTGGAAAAGAACGAAGGTGATGTTGTCTTTCAATAGTCACACGGTCAACAAATATATGCTTATTATACGAGTTATAATTAATTCAAATTCTTCAGCAGATTCAGTTGGTTTTTTGATTTTAATATTACCGCAACATTTGCTACCGCGTTAAAAAAATATATAGGTAATATAATCCCTCTGAAGAAATAAAATGTTAATTCAAAAGGAACTGAATATAATGTTAGCATAATCCTTATTAAGCTCACTTTACGTGACAATTTTATTCATATTCCGAAGTATAAAGCCAGAAATTCTTTGAAAATCCTAAAACAAAGGTGCTCTAAAAAGCCTAAAGTTTCACTTTCTAAGAGTATTGTCAAAGAGCACTATTGTGCTGCTGCACAAAGAGTGGAAAAACTCAACGTTTTGTTTTTTCATGCAAACCGTCAGTTTTTCAGAAATTTTCAGGTTACAGAAATTTTCCATAATGAGAACGACCATTTTTCGTCCATTGTTTAATATTTTACGGCAATGTATATTTCTATGATTGCTCAAATCTAACTACATATTTAAAATTGCTACGTGAAACGTATTGTTGCTACACGTGTATGCGTGTTTTTTGATCTCAGTATAAACTTATGCACATAGCCCTTGTTTCAATACAATATAAAAAAAGTGAATTCTCGTAGCCCCTAAGGGGCATGGGGCCACAACATTTGTTTCATTGATTTTTTTTTCTATATAGGCAAGGTGATCCCCGGGTTTGAAACAGGACATTGGCGCAAGATGCAGACGCGTAAGCCACGGAGGCGGTTCAATGTAATATATTTATAGAAATATTTTTTTTCATAAAAATAAAAAAAATAAGTATCTTAAAAGTATCCTTAATTTTATTGCCATAATGGTAGGAGGGGCTAGTCTTTGTTTATGGTATTACGGTCATAATAAACCTCAAGGTGAAACTTTGAACTCCGATTATTTTGCCTACGCATTATAATAAATGGAGGCTGTTTTACTAGAAAGTTGCTATAGCTGAAAATTCATATTATATTCATAGCGTAAGATTCATTTAAAAGTTAGTAAAAACCTAAGCTTATATGGATAAAATATAAAGAATGGCTATATTATGGCTTTTATTGAGATATTTTTTTAATAATATTATATTAGTAACATATTAAATATAACAAAGTATATATATTAGACAAATTAAATGACAAATGCACCATTGTTTCTTGAAATATGTTAACGTGATCAATTAGTAGGAGCTATAGGCCTTTGTCTAATTTTTATAATCTGGAATCTAACAATGTCTAGACTGACAATAGACATTTTAATTTAAATAGTTGAGTTATCTTAAATAGTTGAGCAATAAAACTTGCATTAATTTGAATTTAGAATTCTTTGAAAGTCAACTTTCAATTCGTTTAAAAGATAGAAAATTTAATATTATCGTTATCTTAAAAGCTAAAGTTTATTCAATTAGACGTGAGTATCCCTGACCCATAGTAGTACTTGAAATAAACAAATTTCTGTCTGATTCTTTAATACTGTGGAAATGTTGAATTCGTAGTTTCTTTGTTATAGGTAAAAAGGTACAAGTTGTAACTTTCTATATAAAACGTACGTCCATTAGCATAAAGATAAGCTTACAGTCATCAGAATCCCATCATTACTGCTATGAGTAAACCTGATAATATCATTGAATAGTTCAATGCGAAAGTAGATTATTATTCAAGAATGGTTTTATAGAAAGGGGGTTTTGGGGCCGAGCAAGGGAAACGTAAATGTACGTAAGTAAGGATTACAATTTTTACCACTGTTAGGAGAAAGTTTATGCTGTTGAATCTGCTTAATAAGAATGAACAATTGGATTTTAACGGTGCATAAATATATAAAAGTATATAAAAATATGTAAAGTCTTATATGCACTAGAAATATGTTATTCTTGTGAATAAAACGTTATCTTCAGGGGTCAAAGGACCTTGAATTCGATGAACGTACTCAAATATTTGCTTGAAAATTATTTATTTGTGTACGCTCCGATAAAACTCTTGACATCTTATCAATAATTGAAAGCAACAGGAAACTGTAAACTCTGACCAAAATAGGTTCAAGACCGATTTATACAATCAATAGGATAACATTTGAAAATGTTTGATTCAAAGAAGTCAAGTAAGTACCTTATCACTACAGACACAAACGTAGTTCGGGTTGCAATAAGCGCAGTCACACTCAGGACATTCGCTCCAGAAAATCTCCCCGTTGCAGCCTAACCGGCCGCCGGTTTCCACCTCTACCCACGTCGAACGCTTCATCAGGACGATGTACCACAAAAATTGCACAAGTCCACAGATTAGTACAAAAACATAACACTCTGTCACAAACACGAGTTTCCTTTGTCTTTGAAAAAATGCGATGAAGCTTACGAAAGCTCAAAAACAAAAGAGCGCGTGAATAAGGTACTAGGATCGCAGAATTGCGAGAGGGTAACGCGAGCTTGGCGGCAGAACCGCCACTCTACGGCTCATCGGACAGACTGCTGACTGCTGAGTGGCGATTGGCGACTGGCGAGTGTTCTCAGTTTCTCACTTCTCAGTGTATACAACTATACAATACCGCAACGCATTCTGTCGAGTAGGAAATCGTAAATGACAACTTTATTTTTTTTAAATTTAATAAAATAATATTATGCTGCCTATGATCATAAATAAATATATAAAGATTAAACTTATAGATAGGTATTATTTTAATTATGTATTTAAATAATTTTTGTGACGATTTCTGTAATTTAACTGAACGAATTTACAATATCACAATTCAATTGATATCAATACGACCACATTTAAAATAAAACTGATGCACAATGGCACAGCGGTCGGCAGAAGATGACGTCTTCCATTTGTAGGTTTCATTGATGCAATAATGCCTTGTTGACAAATTATGAGTGACCACTCACATTCTTATAACAATACAATGATTATTGTAAACGATAAAAATGTACACGTAATGTATTGGCAAAATAATCGTGGAATAATACAATTTTTACATACTATATTTGAGTGAAGTTAAAATACTCCTCAACCTTTTTGTACTCCGAAAGCCATTTTAGCTCCGCAATAATTATAGGACCAATAATCAATACTTAACATTATATTTTATACTTCATAAGCGACTTCGTGGCTTAAGAATCTTAGGACATGGTTCAACCTAAGCACAAGATCCTTGTTCCGAGCCGCTGTGTCCAGGATCCAGATAGCCCTAATGATAGCCGAAAATCCGGTAGGAGATGGCACCACAAGAAGAAGAAGATACCTAACCGAGAATAGCCTTATTTTTAGTTTATCCATTGTTAAAATTCGTTAGTTCAAGTTGTATCGTGAGACTTAATAAATGGTATTTTAGATTACACAATAACAACGGTATCAGTTTCTTTCCGTAATTCGCAAACATATGATGCACATTTGTTTTTTAAATAAATGCATTATTCACTACACGTCAATCTTTCACATACTTGGTTTATATGCAAATTGTAAACATTGTGCCACATGCAAATATGCATTCAGAATAAGATTTTCATAGGAGACAGGAGAAAAGTTAAGAAATTACTATAATTTAAATTAATTTGTAGAAAACAACCTACTTTTGCAGGTACAGTTTTATAATAGCGCCATAATTTTGCACTCTTACATAAATTGAATAAAACTTATGTTGAATATCGATGTATCGGAACTGGTATAACACTTTCGTTTCTAAATAAATCAGAGAAAACAAGTTATAGTAGGACAATTCGTCGCTAACCGAATAAATTGTGTCCAAACTCGAAACTCTGAAGCTTACTTCACGACGCGTTTTGATTTTAAAATCGTCTTTTGCACTGAATACGTGTACTAATGTGGCATTTAGGAAAAAATAAGAAATTGATTCGCAATTTGAAGGCATTTCTTTTGTGATAGAGTTTGTCGAAGATCAAGTTTGTAGATTGTTTCGATTTTCGGCCCGCATACGTATGTCGTTTTAAACAAATCAGATTTTGTACTATTAACACTTCATTTATTTCCTTAAAAATTACCAAAATATAAAATTATAAAAAAAATTGCAAATGATGACAATAGTTTTTGTCGGCAGAATCTATAATTGTGAACACATCAATACGTTTCTTAGATTATTAAGTTTCATTACTTTTAATTAAAAATATACCTATATCACTTTGGTACACGAAGTTTATCTCTAGAATCATAAGAATTATTATTCGGAATTGTTTATTTCTTTCGCAAGGTTCTACGAAGAATGCGGCAATGAAAGCCACTTGGACTCAGTATTCTAGACGATATTCAAGATAAACATTTTAAATACACAATATAAGTGACTAGGTATTGCGATTCTGAAAAAAACAATAAATCTTGTCACCACCGGAATAATCATTAGTTTTCAGTAAATGCCTTTTAAAATTGATGTGTGATTGAATTTAAATAAAAATACCTTGTAGATTTAATTCCTATTTTTATTATCCTAGACATTATAACGAAGTTTTAACGAGTACATATACAAGTAAGTACATAATATTTACATATTTAAATTATATTTATCAGCCTTTCTGTGGTATATCGATATACATAAATCTAAACAAAATAAACTGACTGAGGTCTAAGCTGAGGTCGTACTATAATAAATTTAAATGTTTACTTAAAGAAATTTATGATGTAAATCATTTATTAAATGGCGGAGGTATGAGGTAACCGAGTTAAAAATTGGAATATCAGAAGTCGTGTTACGAGAAACATTTTTTAAATATGAATTGAATTATAATTCTATTACAAAGGCGGCTTAGGTAAATGGCTATATTAATATGATTGCGTCATCGCGTTAACCATATTTTAAACGTTAAGGGCAACCACTTTCCTAATTCAAAGTTTTTAACATTGACGTAACGTATTTACCATAATTTAGATGCAGTTTTAAACAGACTAGAAAATTTCTTTGAATACAATTAGATGCGACAGCAACATACGATTGTTTTATAACGTAAAATCTTTATTCATATAATTTATCTTTAACATTAGAGGAAATGCCTTTAACGCATACCTACTGTGGCGCTATCATACAATAGCGATATGCCAGGGGCATAGTGAGTCTTCAATGCTTATTATGCTATTAGAATTCATCTCAATAGGTCTCACAATCATTTTAGGAAAAATTACCACGAAAAAGTTCTGGGAAAATTCAAACCTTGAACACTGTTTGGGCATATAAGCGGTACAAATGAACAAACTCACATTAGTATTTCTGGACAAGGTTAGTATTTTGGTTCCAGTGTTGATCAATCTCAGAAAGTGTTTTAAAAAAGCGTGAAATGAAGTACCATACCTGATACTTAATTGAAAAGCTGAATAATCAGTTTTGACTAGAAAACTTGTGTATTTTACACTACATTACACTATAAGTACTAAAAATAATACTGTTCTCGCCATATATAATTAAATTTTTTGAAAATGAAATAATAAAAATTGAAAGTTTGAACTACTCATGTTGACGATTGACGGTCAGAGATTTTAAGAATCATGATGATGCGGCAGAAACATAATCCATTACTATGACTATCTGATTATTGTACCATTGCCATTGAAAAAACAACGAACTGAAAATAATAAATTGATACTTGAAAGTGTAATCTGTAAAAAATGTGAAAGGTGGCATCGGATGTGCTATTTCGATCAAATTTTTCACTTTTGAGATGAGAAATTATATTAGACAAGTCATTATTTTAATTTGTAATATACGTCGATATTTCTATTGTAAATAATTTGCTTTCATATAAGATAGGTACATAAAATATAATTTATACAGTTTGTAACGGTTATTGAACTTTATAAAGGTTTTCTAAGCCGTAATCCATACACAGATAAAAACATATTTAAAGTTTAACCCGTTATTTCTTGTGGGTCATGAGTAAATTTCTGTGCTTGTTTTTTTTGTAGATAAGGATGAGTAACCTTCCGTGTCTTTCAAATTATTTATTTATATCCTTTAGGATATTTTTACCTAGCTTCCTCACAACACGAATTGAATATCAGGCGTGTCTCCTTAGCTATAACGGCAGAGGTTACGAAAACATTTTTTTTTAAATATTGTACTAACTTTTACTTGTCTTCGTCCGTATAATAATAACATGAATGAATGAGTAGAAATATAATCTTTATCGCTCTGTCAGACTGATCTTGGCAATAGTGATAGAGTTTGAGTCAGTCCTGCTGTTTTTGTTTATTCTATACAAATGAAACGTAAATCTTTTTTCTTTATATCTAATACTAATAATATATTAATTTATTTATTATCATAACTAACAACTTAATCATTATTAACTGTTTTGTAATTTGACGGCCGGTTGGCGCACTGGTAGTGCTCCTGCCTTCTGCTCTAAAATTTATAAAAATATAAATAAATGCACATTTATTTGTTATGAGCACGAATATTTGTTTTCAAGCCTTGGTTGTTTATAAACTTGTATTAATTATAACCTTATATATGTATTAACCATAACACAAGTGCATCAGCTACTTACTTTGGAATCAGGGCAATGTATGTGAGTTGTCCCAATTATTATTAATAATAATAAAGCTTTGTTTAGGCCGTTAAAATAATTTAAGTGATATGAAAAACTTCTTCAACTCTACGCCAGTGTAACATTTTTATCAAAGGCTGTCTCGAATGGATGCATCCCATATATCTAGGTAATAAATAACTGCTTATTTCCAAATTCGGCACAAATAATGGTCAAACTTATCGACATTTGAAGCGTCCTACAAACGTTTACCAAAATGTAGTTCGCCCACTATAAGCCTTATTCAGGCAATGGCCGTGAGGTATCAAGCCAAGTTGGCAAAACAAGCTTCAAGTCCGAGCAATACTTTGATCTACAATTCCGTTGCAAAATTTAAAGAAACAAAACGTCTGCCTCAATGAAAATCTGGATTTAAAAATGGTTGAAAGTAACATCTTTGGTATGTCATAGAAAAAATTGGATTCAAATGATATGCTATTAATTTTGGGCGTATAATCGCACCATATCCATATATACAGGTAGGTGTTATATTCGTGTACCTTTAAAGAAAGCTCTGTCAAAGGTCGGAGCAATAACCATCTTCAGTCTTACATAATTTAAACATTACACGTTCATAACAATGCATAACTAAAACGTGATCTATGCGCTATGAACACATTACCATAAGATGAAAGTTTATTACGAGTTTCGGGTATAATTTTTGATAACACCTGTTAAGCAACTTGCTTTCATTTAACCTTAAGTTTGAGACCTTTAAAGCAGCCTTCGGCACCGGACGGACGTGGCTTATAAACGATCATATTTATAATTACTACATACTGTTTATTTGTTATGATTTTTTAGAGTTATGGTTCATGATTTTGAATGCATGTTTGCGAATCAGGAATAGAGTTTAAATAAATTCTTTTTCAACGCGTTTTTATTGTTTATACAACTATAGTAGAAGAAACATTAAGGTTTATTGTTTTTTTTTAAACAATAACATCTATACCATAACGTAATATAATATTTGTAAATACATAGGATTTCAATGTTTCACAGAATACTATAATTAAGACTACTCATTGATAAATATGCAAAGAATCTGAAATCATCAATTAGAAAAAGTCCAAAATAAAGGATTTCTTATTTAAACAACAGTTAAACGTAAAGAACTAAAAGCTTTTTATAATGTCGCTCAAAAATGTATGTTAAATCGATTTTATAAGGATAGACAGCTGTTACCACGTGCAAGACTGGAAAATATAATAGCACTCCCATCACAGAGGACTTCCCAGTAAAGTTCACATGTGGTCTGAAAAGTGATGGGATAGGTTGCTATTGTTTAAACATCAAAGTGTTAGACGAGGGTTTACATAGGAAATAATAAGTTATAAATAAAAAATATGATATGATAGAGCCGAGACGAATTTTACTCGAGTACAAAAGCTTCAGACGTGTTTGACCAGTATGTATGTACTTTATAAATATGTCATTACATTCGTCTTGACAACGCGACATCTTGACATCGCAGCCGAGTTTTTATTGGGAAAAGCTCCAAACCTAAATAAATTATAAACTATCTTAATATATATAAATTACGTGCCACGTTGGTTGTCCGCGATGGACTATTTAACCGATTTTAATCAAATTTGCACACCGTGTGCAGTTTGATCCAACTTGAAAGATAGGATAGCTTACATCTTAATTTATAGTCGCAATATTGCAAATTCGTTTCCTCATACATTTTTTATGGAATGTCGTTTTAGGTGACACGTTATTATTCGGCACTTTGAAGCGATACGAAGTTCGCGGGGTCCACTAGTTTAAATATAAATTAAATATATATAATATAAATTATAATATATTATTATTATATTAGGGACACGTCTGACATCGGATTGCTAGTAAATGACAATAATATTCAATAATTAGTCAAAAATTTGTATTTTTCATTTTCTTTCTAAAGTAAATTCGATTTTGTATATCATTGTTAAGAACTTTTTCGTATTGAAAAATAGAGATTTATTAAAAACACCTAGTCCTGCTAATGTGTGAAGTGTGTGCTATTGTTGCTTATGACATAATGTTTTCACAAAGAGTATATTTTATAAGATAACAAATCAACCTGCGTTCACCTTGAGAAAGGAAAGTAGCATGAATACACTACTCCACTTTAGACAATTATCATTGTGAATATTACTCTTAATCATAGATTTTAAATTTTGATCATCCTTATAATCATTGTAATAAATCTAACTTCAACAATAACGACGTCATCCAAAAATAATAAAAATACGTATACCAAATATTAAAGTCAATTTAAAAATGTGAATGGCGTCATTATGCCTTGATATCTCTCTCATCTCTCTTTTAGGGTTGTCGGATACCAATTAGAACATTGAGGCTGAATTTCAATTCCATAATACAATAGTTTTTTGTTCAATTTTTTATTAAAATTCGATGTACTAGGATAACAGTTAACTAAACTAACAAATAACTAAATGGTGTAGGCTAAAAATTTTCAATTGCTCATGGTCAGTTTTTTTTGATATCGCTGGTATAAGATTGTCTTTGTATTGAAATTGTGTTAGTAATTTTTCACAAACGCATTAGCTTTAAGACTGAATAAATCAATAAATGTCTTAACATTTTTTATATGACTACTTCTCTCAATTTGAAAAAGACGTATTAAGAAAAATAATTATGATAGGATAGACAAGTACCTAAATATTTTTAATGCGGAAGAATTTTCTAGCAAGTAGGAGCAAGGAACTCACAGCGTGGCATCTTTGATGGTTAGTCTTGAACAAAAACCTTAATGCATCGAATTCCACTCATCTCAACGAGCTTCTACCGAGTACTTGTATATTAAATCTTCATTTTTTGTTTTTATTAGATTTCATATAAGCTTTACCAGAATGAAAGACCTAAAACGAAGAGTATCGTATTACTTCCGCAACACTTTAGTATTAATGTTTATTTTGACACACGAACACATGACGTTGAGTTAATTTTACATTATTGAATTAAAAAACTCATCGAGTTTACAATCTACCGGTCAGTGTTATTGTCGTGTAACGGAAAATTGTATTAAAAGACTAGATATATGATAAGGCTAAACTGTAAGCCAAACGATCTTAACTTACTTAACCCCTATGGTTACCTACGCGAGACGCGTATCACAGAATATATATATGGATAATGTCAAAATTGGTAGCTAGCTTAATAACCCTGGCCACGAAGCTAGAGGGCAAGACCGAGTTTATTAAAAAAAAAAACTCTTATGGTTGTTCCCTCACAAATATGAAAATTGTGACAGTGCTCAAGATTTGATTATGGCTTTAGTGGCGTTTTGGACTATCTCGTTATTATTATATTTATTCTCAAAGCGCTGTACTAATTGCGAGATTAAACAAAAATATTATGTTAAATAGTTATCAAATTAATTATTATAGGAATTCGAAAACAACCTAGAGAATACCTGACACAAAGATGAAATGAGAATTATTTGTTTATCCTTAGTATTAAATTAGAACAATTTAACAATTTAAATTCAATGCTAAAATATATTTACGAACAGTAAATGAATATTTTAATTGCTATTAAGATATGCGAGTAATTATATGTACCATTCATATTTCGTCCTTGTGAATGCATTCCTTTGAACGGGAAGTAGTGCTAGGTTGAGCTTAAGTACATTTAAATTATAGCTTTTATAAACTTTATAAAATAGTTACGATTCCCGTAGTAACCTCTTAGAAGGGTAGTATAATATACTAGCTGTTGCCCGCGACTTCGTCCGCGTCAATTTCTGTTATTATGATCATGATTTAGAAGTTTTTAAAAGAATATATTTTAAAGTATTTCTGCGTAAATTATATTTTTAGTTTTATTTTCTTATGACAGAAGAACGTACTAATTTTCTCCGAAACATTTTTCTCTGATGTTTCCCTCTTATTAGTCACAGCGTGATGTTATATAGCCTAAAGCTTTCCTCGATAAATGGACTATCCAACATAGTTCCTGAGATTAGCGCGTTAAACAAACAAACTCTTTAGCTTTATAATATTAGTATAGATGAGGCTTAGAAAATTAATTTTATAAGTTTTTAAGTTAGTTTATTCATGGAGAATGAGACATACCTAACTGCGTTTCTGTGATACGGTATCATTCTTTAGAGACTGCTATGTCTTCTGTCTAAGATCAAAGCCAGAGAGAGAGGGGGAATCGAAGACGGGTCTAAGCATTGAACGATCGATGCGCAACAAAGTTAGGTATAGATCCTACAGTTTAGGTATAAAGCCAGAAATAATGTAACTTAGGATGAAAATAAGGTATTTTGTATATTTTACTAAAAACTATAATACCATTGTTCCAACAACGAATGTGAATGAAGAACTGTGAATAGGTCCAATGGGTTCATTAAACAAATTGAATTTTCTCGGTACTTCATTCAATTGACACTCCCTTTGTTCCCTTCCGCCACCTTTGACCTACATTCCATTTTATTGTCCATTGCAGCTGCTGCACTGATTTGGTTTAAATATTTTTCATTCAGCGCGTCTATACGTTCAATTATTTCTGTCATTTAAATAAGTCAGCCTTAATAAATAGTGTTATTGTCTAAATCCTCCAGTTTCACACGAATTTTAATGTGGACAACATAAGACAAAGAAGATTTGATGGTTTTTTTTGTTTGCTCAAGTGGCGTGGTCAAGATAGATTAGCTAAGCTCTATTCATCCGTTTCTGAGATATTTTTACTTGTAACTAGCTGACCCGGAAAACGTTGTTGATACAAACGAACAGCAATTGATTTTTATACATAGAAATTAAGGATACCATGCCACATGGAATAAATTATTTAAAATATTTTTATTTTTAAAGCTTATTTTATTATAAGTTGTAAGTAAGTTGTTGTTTAAAGTTTTGTATTCCAAATTTTTATGTTATTAATGTTAATTATTTTTAATTTAAGATTCAGTTTGTTTTTAAATAAAAACGTTGTATATATATATATATATATATATATATATATATATATATAAATTAAAATGATATAGTAACAATCAAATGAATAGTGACCGCTTCATTTTTATTAACAGGAATAAAAAAACTTGTTTAAAAATTAACCTAAAATTTGAAATTTGAAGCGAAAACTAAAAAGCGTTAATTAAGCCATGCGCACAATGCACACCCTGCGATTATGTATGACTTTCACTCACACCATAACAACTATAATCCATTCAAAACATGTGACCATAACTTAGTTCCGTTCCGATGATTTGGCTGATGTCACATTTTACGTTGACTATTACTGCGATGAATGACGCATGGAAATTCCATGATCTTTGATTGAGCATGGGGCAGACAACAAGACGGTTTCTGATCTTCTGTATTGTTTTAAAGTAGTATTTATAAGTGCCTTAGTTCTTTCCAAAACAAAATATTCGTTTCTCTTATTGCAAAGCCAACTAAATACACAACACGTATTGAATATTAGAATCAACGCTAAAAGAGTGTTATATAATTTTATTACATGGTAGATATTGCAAAGCAAGAAACTGTAGCTTACTTCTGCAAAAGTTGCACTTCCAAATATTTGCCTAATCGACTCAGAGCCCGTGTTTGTTGGTTTTTTGGGTTGCAAGCAGTAATTAAGCTCAAAATTCTATTGTATATTATGTACCTCGGACATTGAACAAGAATTACTTAAACCTCGACTTATTCTGGCTAAGAAATGAGATTTAAAAAAATAGTGAGCCGTCACGGGACGCCTGGCAGATGTGAAACATCGAAATTATTTTGTAAAAGTAATATGCAGAAAAGAACAGTCTAGCGTAGACGCACCATTATGTTTTAAATTTCAGTTTCTTAAGTGAAAATGATATACCTATGTGTGAGAATCTTGTGTTCATCGTTCTACACAAACAATAATACAAATTATTTCTCTTTAAAACATTAATATAGATGACCACTACATATCTCAGTCGTTTGTTGTTACATAAAAGCTACTACGTAAGTTCCCCTCGAGAAATAAACGAGTTTCCTAAGAAATGTCTTAAGGAACCCGGTTTCCAAACTACCTGATTGACACGCCTTCCTGTTAGCGGCCCTAAAAACTGTGTTATTTAACTATTACTTACATAAAATGCTTTTTACTTTCTAATAAGGAAGTTAGCGGCAAGAAATTGAATCCTGTTAAGGGCTAAAAATCTTTGAATCTCTTATAAATTTAATATTTTTATAATGTAAATCATATTCAAAATCTTTTAGCTACTAGGAGATTGTTATAACATAACAATAATAAATAATCTGTTAAAATGTTTGTAGATCTATTAAGTGTTTACTATAAAAATAGACCATTTAGCTAGAAATAGATTATAAAGTGTTCTTAGCTTCTTATCTTATTAATTCAGAAACTTATGGACCTAATGTGGACTTAAAGATGTCACTAACAAGTTAAGTTTTTATTAAAATCAATCTTATCATTAAATTAATAATATAAGGTCGAATATTGTCTGATTAATATTCAGGAGGCAATGGGCCATCTCGTATCTACTGTACGCACGTATCTGAGTCACGTAATAGATATGATAGATAGGAATATGAAAGTTTTTCGTCATATTGGTACCACAAACTAATAAGTACTAGTTACTCCCTAATTTGCGACTGAAAAATATATCTGTAAGGGCTAAAATTTAAATAAAGATTTATTAAATACAGCAATCCATAAACTAATTTGGATGTAAAATGCCTGTTTTAAGAGTTTCAGAATATTTTATGTACTCTCAAGGCGTGAAGCCCACAATATCTATGGTAACAAATAGCTTTAAAACCTTAATCAACTAACTCAACAGAACTCTTTATAACAGAAATTTTAAGACAAGCAACGTCTTTAAATACAGTAGGTATACAAGTTATATATAGGTGTTAATTACTTAAAAGAATCCCCAGCTGTAATATTGTAAATGCTAGAATTAGTTAAACGAAATAAAATATTTTTATTTATTTATTTATTCCTAAGCGTATCGTACTGTTCACGCGTCTGAGAAAATTCGAAAGCCAGGAAGACTTATAATATGCCATTCCATCTCATAGGATTTGCGGATGAAATTTTTCTTAATTTAAAGGACATTAAAACAAACACTGCAGTTTAATATAAAATGTTTAGTGAACCTTGAACGCATCACTGCCATTCGTGACATCTGCTTTCGCCAACTTCCCATATTCGACGCTCGTTTTTGCGACAGTTAAAAAAGTAAAATTGTTTAAAAAAGAAATAATATTGACAATGATAGGGTAAATGATTTACTTTTCTTCAATCTCTTTATAAGATATTAGCTGCTGCCTAAGATTGTTACGTGAAATAAGGATCAAGTGTTCCACATTTCTCTTCTACTTATCTCTATAAAAATTTATCAGTCGTTTCAGCGGTTTAATAGTGACGCGTTACGAGTGAATCTTACTTTCACTTTCATACAAAGTCAGAATTAGAATAAGTTATAATTTTTATCATGTGCAGTATCATATAATAGTGTCTTATATCGATTTAAAAACGAGTAAGTTATTAAATTATAGGCAAATCTATTAAAAACCAATTGTCGTTTATTAATATAAAATAATCTTTACTTTAATTAAAGATCAGCTGGTAATATTTATGGACAGTGTTGTATGTGAGAAGGAATTCGTGGGCCGACTAGGTATGCTTTCATCGATTTAATTAGTATGCTTTACTCGTGAGTGAGAAGACCTTGCAGCACCGAAATAAGCGTAGCCTCTGAATATGTATGAGTTTTGATGACAAAAACGATAATTGAACATGTGCCATGCTAGGAGGCACATTTGATTTCACTTTTAATTTCTTACACGGAAACCACAGAGAATATCGAGGTATTGAGATTATAAAATGTATATATTAGAATACGAGTAATGTTCTATTGGTTAAAAAGGTTTTTTCTACTAAAATTTGATATTCTTGACCCGGTTCGATAATTTATTACGTCTTTATTTTAAATGTATTCACTTTACATTTTAACGATGTGATAAAATGGATTGTTTAATTTATTAAAGATACATGAAGTTCATAAAGCTTACAAATTAGACTGACCTTTTCAACGGGTGTGTGTATGGCAGCGTTTTGTGGCGGAACGGACTGCACGGGGCGAGCGGGCTTTGCCGCCGCTCGTTGAAGAGTTGCTCGTTTCACAGTCACCATTAACCATACATCTTCTACTCTTTGTGATACCTAATAATCATAAAAATGAGAACAATCCTACTAATATATTATAAAATATATAAATTTCCATTTATAAACATATTTCAATGTTTTTATAATTTTTTTTATCATTTTCTTATTTCTTGTTTGTAATTTAACATTTTTTCAATAATCGGTTTTCATTAAAATGTTGTAAGATGTTAATTATAGCAATAAGATTCGTATTTAATAATATCGTTATTAACTCTTCAAATAGACGTTGAAAATAAAATTTTATTCAAAATATCGTTTGCAAAATTGTAATAAATATGAAAGCGTAACAAAGAACAACGAACTTTACTTAAATTTATATGTTTTTACATTTTTACAATAAAACATCAAATATTACAAAATTAATAGGTAAACTTAATAAAATTTGATGATGCTGTCAATATTAAATGTAACCCATTTTGATGGTTGACTATTATGAACACAGTAATTAGTTAATTATTAACATTTCTATTAAAACACGATTGAAGTCGCTTATCATTAACGAAATGTTGAAAGAACAAACAATTTAATTTATTTTTAAAATTAAAAATGTAGAATTGTATGGCTTTTAATCAAGGCGCCTCTCTTTGGTTGATCGTTTGTACTTTCCATTTTTTTCCAAATTACATTTTAACTCGTACCTACGTATCTGACAATTGACATGTCTATCGTTTTACTCTATATGTATCAAATTGTTCGAAACTATAGCGACCGATTGAATTGTATAACATTTTTAAGATTTGAAATTTTTTGTATCGTCTGTGTATAAAAAAATAAACATAAATAAATAAATGTTCAAACAAATAAAGCGTTAAAAATTACCTGTGTAACCAACGCCCTTGTTTCCTGGGTAGCAGATTGCATTAGCATCTCTCTAAATTCCTCAGGTGATGTCAGCTCAAAGCTCTTCGCATCTTCTATTAATTTGTCCACTGCTATTAAACCACCTTCTCCCGCCAAAATCTCTACGCCTGTCGTACACCATTCGTTTGCCTATAAAAATAATTAATTTACAAATAAAAAAAACATGATTGAACATGACCCTAAAAACAATAAGAATTATACAAGCGGATACCGAGCTGTCTGCGGACAGTCAAATAAAAAATATTTTTTCCTTTCCTTGTGAAAACTTAATCGTTGACATTTCATACAATTATACTACAATAGTTTTAAAGTTTTGAACGTAATTAACAAACTCACTAACGCATTAAAATAATAGAATTTTAGCTAGATTAACTAGAAGCTAAGATATACACAGATTACAATACTAGTTTCAAGTATTGCACACTAATGTATGATCTAAATATGTTCTGTAGTTTTGTTCTTGTAATAAAGTAAAGAACTTACTTCGAGGTTTATCATTAAACTTGTTTCAAACTTGGATTTAAATAAAAACTAACCTTGTCTATACGATCCATAAGATCCCTCGCTTTAGCTAATAACAAATTTCGTTTCTGTATTTTATCTAATAATAAAGTACTTGTACGCCTCAGTTCTTCACATTTTGATTCAATATGATCCACTGAGCTAAGAGGATCTTGCATTAGTTTTTCACCTAAAAGTAATAAAAATTATTAATAATGTTATAACAAATTTAATTGCGAATCATGCACGTTAAGGCCGTTAAAGATCGAAGTAGAATAAATTTTATAGTCCAATTCGTTTTTAATTTTTATGTAGGTTTCGACTTCGAAATTTACGTCCATAACCCTAAGTTGGAATTTATAATTTATGCGTCAAAATATACTTGATAGGAACCTAATGTATAATTTTAGCAATTATTATAATTCATAAAATAATATTTTGCAATTACATTATTAACACGGAAACATGAAAAATAACTAATATAAAAAACCTTCATCAATAACAAGTGAAGCAGCATCTAGATCTCCATTGCATAGTTTTTCAAAATCATTAGCTTCATGTATAAGACCATCGACCCTGTTCGCAGTTTCACCAACTTCCGTCATGTCGCACGCTGCCTTTAAATGTGTGTCTAAAGTCGCCTGAAAAAAAATAAACACGTATACAACCTCAAACTACACAGCGTACCGAAACATTGATGAATGTCTATGCTCTATGTTTTAATGTTGTTTGCCTGCATGAAAAAGAAGAATAGCTGTCACTTTTATTTACGTTTGACATTTCTTAATTTAGTATTTGTCAAAGAATTATTAAAATTGGTTTGTTAATGTGATTGTTAACGATTTATATACATAAGTGAAAAGTATATTTTAAAGTGAAAATGACTTTAGATATTGTGTGTAATTTTCGTAAATGCCGAAAATCATTATCGAATCAAGCGTGGGTAACGACGTGTTCTCATGCATTTTGCGTGGAACATGGGAAAAGCGAATTTAAGCAAAATGCAGAGAATTCAATGACTTGTCCTGCATGTGGAAATGAATTACGAGATAAATTTGACGTGATACAAGCTGATCTTCATCCGAGTGAAACATTTAAGTCAATAGTATTAGCAGGATTAAAACCCGATACAATAATGGATGTCGCTATGCGTGCAATGTCATTTTGGTCATATCAAATCGAGCAAGAGACACTGTATCAAGAAAGTTTAGCAAAACATTCAAAAGAAAAATTTCAATGTTTAGAAGAGGTAAGTAATATTAATGTGAAAAAACTTCACGCTGAATTGGAAAGCTGTAAGCGTAAACTCACATCAGTACAAACTGAGTTCTTGAAGAAGAAAAAACAAGCAGAAGAATTAAGCGCGAAATTGGAAGAAAAGACACGTAAACTTCAAAAATTATCATTTGAACTCGATTCATATAAACGGAAAGATATTCGAATGAATAATTTTCAAGAAAGTAACGATCATAGTAAACGTGAAATGTGTATGGATATCTCAGAATTAGTGGCCAACAGAGTGCCATCTGAACCCTTTATTTTCAAACCTATGAAGGAACTCGAAGACTCGCGTGAAATGTGTTCCCCTAAAACACCAATATTTGATTTCCGTCAAAGAAATAAACAGCGACACGAAATGAACAGAAGCTTTCAGTTTAGACCAATACAATGAAAAATGCATGTCAAAGTAACGTAAGAATTAAGTACCTGCATGTGTTTAAAGTTTAATAAAAATGTTCGAAATTTGAGCCAATGGTTTAATTTCATGGAATGTTTTTTCCAAAAGTTGTCGAATTGTTTTTCAGTCTCTTCGAGTTGTACAAGTAGCCTGGAAAAATTATCAAAAATAAAATTAAGTTAAAAACTGTTTTCTGGTATTGATAAAAAACTTAAGATAGTACATACTATCTTAAATTTGAAGGTGATTGCCTTTTCTTTTTATTTTAAAAAAGGCTTAGATTTAAGCTTAAAAACATAGAGTAATGTTATTTACCTTTCAACAGCAGCTACGTGACTTATAATATTATAAGTAAGATTTGGTCGCCGCACTTGGCTCAACAGTTCTTCGCCTTGCGTTGTGGCTGACGCCAGTTCGGTTTTTAAAGCTTTGTAACTGAAAAATTGAAAAGCAAGAATTATAAAACATGTTTAACAATAAACGAATCATTCAATTTAAATAATTTATAGGAAAAGACTATTAACATTCGAAATCCAGCCAAGGAATGTGGCAGCCAAAATAATGCGTCTGTTTTTATTTCTTTTTTAACATGGAAGAAAGACATACTTCCAAATGCAATCATTTTTTGTTACTCTGGAATCAAATCCAGCACATACATCGTTTTTAAGTCGAAAGGAATAATTAATTTTTTACTGACTGATTACCGTAAACAATTAAAATAACAAGTGAAATTGATGACAATTTAGAACACGTTAATTACTAATAACAATCCTTACTAATATTATAAAGGCGAAAGTAACTGTCTGTTGCGGTTTCACGCTACTGAACCGAATTAAATAAAATTTGGTACACAAATAGTCTAGAGCCTAAGAAAGGACAGGCTACTTTTTAATGCGAAAAAAGGGTTGAAAGAGGGCGATGAATACATAGTTCTATGGAAGTATCGTCATTTTTAGAGCTAAAAGCTTTCAGGCTATATAACATCATGTTACGACGAAGTTAACGCGGGTGAAACCACAGAGCACAGCTCATAAATGAATGAACATATCTTTATTAATTTTAGCTACGAACTATCTCGATCTGTCCATTCGTTAGAGCCATGGCACACAGAGACACAAAAAAATGACAACCCTACATATGCGTCGAGCGTTTGTAAGTAGGTGTATGTTACATTCTCTTACCATATAGTTATCGTAAAACAAAAATCTTTACCTAACAGAAGCGGTAAGTATTTTAAAGAACTAAAATAGACTCACCTAGATTCTTGACAGTCTAATAATTCTTTGGTTTGTGCGGGATCGTTGCCCATGTCGCAATCAACTATTTCGTGCATAAACTCGTCCAATTTTGTTGAGATTTCCTTCATTAACGTTGAAAATTTCTCTAACGCCTGTAAATAGATTCACATACGTTAGATTTGCACATTCAAATAAATATGGCTGATGTTATAAGTATGAATATCAGTTTTTCATATGGCGATCAGCTCTATATGAAAATTCCCAAATATCCACATATTATGTTCAGAGCGCAAGGGGTATCATCATTCGGAGCTTCTAAGGCGGAAAATTAATAAAAATTATATTTTAATGTGCACTTTTAGGTCGTGAAACTTAAATCTTTTTTAATCACATTAACTTTTTTTCTTTAAGTTTACTCATTTTTGTTTTTACTTCCTGAAGAAAGAAAGTTAAATGGTATACCAAACGTGGTATTCTGTACATAAATTAAGCAGTCACACCGGATTCCGATATGCGTACGGTTGATATATAAGTATATAACATAGACCTCTTTTCGCATTGTTTACAACAAAGCTATTTATAGCAAGCATATTGCAGGAGTAATGTAAGACTTAAAAACATAACCTCACAATGTACTGAACACAGAAAGTCATTTTTACAGTTTTAATAGAAACTACTTACTATCCGTTGTTGTATCCACTCAGAATGTGAATATTGTAATTCACCCCCCAAGTCAGGCGTTAGCTGTGATCTGTCAAAGTGTTCATATAACTCCTCCACACCGGAACAGACCAGCACTCGAAACCGGAACTCCTCTTTAAATAATTTACTGCTTACTTCTGATAGTGCCTTTTGAAGAAAGCTCGCTGGTCGTAGAACGTACACTGTCTGGATTACACCAGGGAAGAATTCCTGTAAATACAGTGTTTGTCATCAATACTTGAACCAACGTAATGGTTATGAAATCTACCATATAATATATTCATATACCAACATCTATTTAAATAAAGAGTATTCTAGTAAAACTACAGTATTGTGCAGGAGCTTTTTAAACAAGTAAATAAAAACATTATTTTCCTACATAGATTATAATGTCTTAAATTGTAATTAGATTCTCAAATGTATCTCATTGGTTTAATTTCAATTCTTCGTTCGTTTAAGGAAAGAAAATTGTAATTTCAAAACCAAACTTATGCGTTCATAAAACTTTCATATAATTTAATTTAGTCTAAAAATGATCAATTAATCAACTGAAATACTTACGGATATCCTTAATAAAGTCGCTTTTACAGAGTTCCATCGATCTTTCCGTCGGTCTATTATTATGTGGAAGCCCATTTCCGCTTCCAATAACCTGGAATTTGAAATACATCAGATAAATCAAAGTTATACTACCTATTACAAACTAATATGTAATTTACTTTTATTTTTCATAAAAACATATTGCTTTTGTGTCACGTTTTCGGGATTTTCTTTGCGACCTTCTCGAATATCGTGACTTGCTTATCAATTTTTTAAATTGAATCACCGGTACTACATTTATTAGCGTGTTATCTTTATCGAGTTTCATGTTGAGATCAACTCAGATTATAGGCCGGCTTTTCGCGTTGTGCTCTGTTTAGTTTAAACTATTTGACCGTGTGTAGATTCGACATCCTTTAATTTCCTCCTATAGCTTCCTTTTTGAAATAATTTATTAAAATAATATAAAAATATAGTAGATTGCATGATAATTGTAATAATACTTAATATTATTAAGTAATTTATGTCCCAAAAGAGACTAATTATATAATTTTATTTTAAAATGAAATAAGAAAATGATTATTATTAGACTACCCTACATAGATACCTTAGATTAATAAAATAATTAATTACAGATTTAATAATCTGAAACGTAAGATTCTAAAACCAGCATGTCTTATTAGAACTATTGCATAGTTTTTATTCTCTCTCACAGCTTTTCATTCTGATAAGGAAATATTCATAAAATACCTACTATTCCGTAATACTTACGAGGGCACTGAAGTGAGGTAGAGTAGTAGCCTGCGGTATTCGCTGGGAGTGAGCACGTGGAAGTTATTGTTGTCAGGGAAGGTGATGAGAGGGCGGTGGTCCCGTGCCAAACCTCCAGTGGCGAGCGCATACTGCGGCAACAGTAGTTCGCTGACAGTACGACCTTCGTCATTCTCGCTGCTGCATCCATCGCATTCCGCTTCTGAAATGTATTTCATACCAATAACTATAAGTAGTACAGTTCAGTAGGGCACAGATTTCTGCGTCGATAAATCATTTTACACTGGCTCATTTTATCACGGGTTGACGGTTTCCAGGATTCCAGGGCAAAAACAAATGTTTCGATTTTAAAGTGTCAATGAAGACTATTTTTCTAAGATCTTCTTAGAAATTCTCTATGGGCCACGGGCCTCTGAAGTGCCCCTTAGAAAAATTAATAAATAGGTTTTTAGGTTTGAGAAAGTAATAGGTAGTAGGTACCTATTACTTTTTCAAACGAAAATAGTAATACCAGCTGACGGGTAAAAATTCAATATTTACGGGTGACTGCGTTTGTTTTGCTTGATTTGGCCGTGGGTTTAAACAAATTCGTAGTTCCAATAATAATACTACAGATAAGATTTCGTTGTTTATGTATCAGAATATTTAATAAGCTGGAAACATTTATTGACAGAATTGAACAGGAAAATATGAAAATGTAAAATTTTATTCGTTGTCTATGAAATTATCTCAAAATTAGATATTTTTTTAACAAAAATTAAACTAAATTATTTAATTGAGGCCTGTATTCTAGAACTTGAGTGTCGAACTTATTTAATTACAATAGTTGTCAAACTGTTTATGTTCATGAAGTTTGACATTCTTGACACTGTCCAAGTTTATGTTACAATGTCATGTTTTGATTATGGAAAAACTGACTTCTCCCTCTGGTGAGTTATATTATAGGTTACTAGTAATGCATAAGCAATAATTCAACATCGAATTTCAATTCCAAATTCCAATTCACATCGAAGTTTGCGATCATATTTGCGCCGTGTCGTTCAATCGAACTGAATTCAAAAGGTTTTCGAATTCCAGTCAATTTCGTGAGAATTCAGCTGCAGACAGATTAAATAGTCCAGCTCTATCAAACTAAAAGTACTTGTCCGTACATAATACATACGTCCAGATAAATAAGAGAGTAAAAGAAATGCCTTGGTATAAGGTCAAGAAACAAGATCAATCTTACAATATATGTAACTTGTTTGAGAAGTTTTAAAACTCGGTCGTTCGGTATTTTAATCAGAAGCAGGCACAGGAAATTAGTTGGTGATTTTATTAAAACCTTCGGTTTTATTGAAGACTATCCACGTGGAAATTCACAATATAGCCTATATCAACAGTCTTTCAGTGAAATAATTAAATTTTATTTACATAGGTAGGTAATACGTACGTAAATTATACTAATTTGATAGATTCTTTGGAGATTAAAATCATCAGAAGCAAACAATATTTCTGTTATTTGGCTTTTGTCAAAATTGAGATTGTAAAGGAATAGTATGAATTTTAGAGTCTACTTGAATATTTGCATCACTTTCAGTTTCACTTTATTTTTTATATATTATGACAAGTCCTGACAATGCCTCAGTAAGTGTGTTTATCTCATACAACAGAACTGAATACCTTATAACATAATGTACCGGATATAGAGGACACACCTTTATAGTAGTTCATTATAGTTTGAAAATTTGTCGAACAGTCATTATACAGCTGATGATACAATTTTTAATTTCCGCAATTTTCATCTGATCGCTTCCATTAGCGATATCCTTTTTGTCTATGCTCTAATGGAAGTTCATTCCAGTCTATTATTATTATACTAGTCCAGAGATACGTAAACTAATACATGTAATTACGGGCCATGGCCCTTTTAACAAACGTCTGTTTAGTATAGGTGTTACCTTCTAGCGTGCTTGAAGGGAGAAGAGACGGCCACCCATATTATTCTGGAGTGCATAGGCGTGACCACCTACCGAGCCAAACACTTGGGGTCACCACGGACTGAGGTTTACTAAACTTTTTGGAGGAGCTGGGATAGCAGGATTAGCCGCCCAGCTCAATACGCAAAATAGGCGCATTGTAGTCGTCGAGTTGCGGAAATAAACCCGTTTTTACTTAGGTATACTTATACATCGAATATAACCCCTGGATGGGGCTCGAGAACATTTTTTTGTACGAGGTTTAATAACAAGGGCAGAACGCCATCCATAGATACCTACAAAGCTACTTTTCTGCATGTTTCATTGTACTTATAGGCAAGTGCTCATATTATTATTAATTATTCTTCTCTGCATTTAGGGATGCTTGATTTCATCTGTCATCCCTATGAAGTGGAAATTTTCTCTGTTTTTTCGATCCAGAATAAACACTAAACTGCGATCGTCAGTATCTCGAGGTTAAATGGTTCTAACTTCTAAATATTTAATAAATTTTTACGCAACAAGCCTCTTAGAAGTGGTCATTGATCAATGAACTCTTTGGACGATGTTGTAGCTGTTGTAATTAAGACAATTGACTTTTAAGTGACATAAGTTTACGCTATAACGTAACAAAATAGAAACAAAAACAGCTTTTAGCATCGAGTGAAAAAAGAGTAGAAATTACAGATTGAAATACAAATCACACTTACTTAAAGCGATTTTGTTCGTAATAACTGTGCAAAAAGTATGTTTGTAAATAGCAATTTGCAACAGATTGGTTTTGAAATACCTCTAAAAATTTGTAAATTTAAAATGATCACTAAGACTAAGAAAATTTTTAAAATAAATTACATAACTACTTTTTTATACAATACATTCTAAAATCCAATCAAATAATATTTATTGATATTTAGTTTTTAAATCACAAATCAACTAAATCGAAGATACAATATTTACTACAATCGTGTAGAACTAATTACTTGCCAAGTTTTTGATTCCTGAAGAAACCAAATCTCATTAGTGTAACTAAATATTTGATTCGACACATCACTTAAAAATATTTCTAATCTTCCACGGATCACTAACGTTCGTTACGTCAAGTTTTATATAACTTAAAAATACATAAATTTTAATTGTTGTAATTTTAGTCTTAAAGTCCAATGTTTATTATAACAAATCTAAAAAGATGTTTAGTGTTCCAGTGGCAGATGTGTACTGAATGATCTGCAGCTGCGCACGCGGCGATCTTTAACAATGCAGAATAAATCTTAAGATGATTTTAACAACGTAACAGCTGTCTCAGCTGATTTCTTTAGGGTTGACAGATCGAAAGTTTAAATCGTAAAGTAATGGAGTCTGTAGTAGCATAATATATATAAACTTTTTACAATATTAATTTATCAAATCCCTAGTGATGTTAAAACTCGTATTATAAATGCGAATGCCTTTTTCGTTATGACAATACATATTATCGCGAAAAGGGCTTGAAATAATACTAACACAGGGGTAAAATATAGGGATAAAGCTCAAAGATTTAAATCTTTAATAAAGCTAGAATAAATAAGAATCTGCTATGAACCATCTGAATTCAATGGTATTGAAATTAAATAAAAGCAAATATCTACATAATAAAAGGATAATATTTTTACCGATGGTAACATAAACTTAGTTGTTTATGTGCGTGACAGCAGCGATTTGTTGGGGCTTTTAACTTTTGACTATCATAAACTACATTGAACTATTTATGAAATAAAGTTTGTGAACTAATTGTCAACCCTGACAAATATTACCTACATTATGTTAAAAGTTGCATTTATCTGATCCAGCCCCGTTTTTTACACATCGAGGTGGGAAAGTATTATTCCCATTGTTATGCCTCATTATGAAATGGCCTACTATTTTAATTCAATGTTTTTAAACCACATTACATAAAAGTAATTTAAATTCAATTGAGTTTTTCCGCAGATTAAAAACGAATTATACTAACGTCTTGATTTAGCATATTTTATTACATGTAGCGCCTTAGTTTGGACGTCAGTCATTTATTGTGAGTAAAGTTTTTTTTATAATAAACTTTGACTTTGTAAGTCTCTTTAATATGAGCTACGGTCGAACAATATTTGGATTTGAAGTTTTGAAAATGTAAACTTGTATTCAAGTGAAACAGAAGACAATTTAAGAAAACTCGAAAAGTTTATTATAAATAAGAATATCTCATGAATTATACAAATTCGAATTTATTTCAAAAAAAAAACTTACAAAAATCAACATTAAGCGTGAAACCGTAACAAAATTACTTGAAACGCGTTTATAATATTAGTAAGGATTAACGGTAACGATTTATAACAGGTTAATTGATTTCGAATGTTGCACCGAGTTGTTTCACGGTGTTAAGAATTTATCGGTGGTTAAGAAAAGTACTGAGCATTAACTTTTACACTTTCTTAAAATTTCACTTCATAAACAATGTATTTAAGCGATTAGTAATCAACAAGAATTTATGATTTATAAATTTGATAAAATACAAAAAAGTATGCGTCTTTTAATATGCTAAGTACGAAAAAGCCTTTTTTAATAATGACCTCGCGTTGATTACTTTAACTGAATGAGAAAAAAACATTGTCTTAATTAAATACATATTTATAATAATGTACTTAATTATATTTTCTTAAGGTCTATATACATATTACAAAATTCAAAAGATATTTGGCAGTTACACGAATTCATAATATCATACACATAACCGTCTTTTTATCCTCCTTCTTATTCAATTAGAACAACACCAAAATACATTTGGAAGATAATTTTAAACAAAAATAACCAACTTTAATGACAATTGACTAAACATATACCCATTACCCACCCAACTTTTAAATTTTAACGCTTTTTAAGAATTGATAATAAACACCACACACACCACAACAAATTAACAGTGGCATTGAGAACTCCTACTTTTTAAAAATCGTTAATTATGTGCATTTGTTGAAAGGATGAAATTATAAAGAAATCATCGCAGATGCAAACTTAACTTGAAATAAATTTAGAAATCGTATGACAGGACTAGAAGTGACATTGAAATAGCTTAACTAAGTTGTCTACTTCAGTTAGATTAGCTTCAGCATCAGAATTGACGTCACTATACATTTCACACACGTGTATTATTAAACGCTCATGATCAAAGACATTACCGTAAATTCCAAAACACTGCATGTTTCGTCGCACACGACAACATATGCCACTCGCGATCTCATTAATACTAGTATTATCTTCCGACATTACACAAACCCTTGATCTTATATACCTACATAAAAAATTAGATAAATATTTAAATTTACACGCATATTATTGTCGGTATTTTAAGAACGTTCTCCGCTCTCGACCGCGTATGATATTCTAAAGATTAATCTTTTATCTGATAGGTATTGATAAGATGACTTGGCTCTTGTTATCAGGTCATCGATGCTGTTAAGTTTATATATAACTACAGAACAGCGACAATATTTTTTTTAAACATAGTGTTTGTTCTTTCATATAGAAAACCATATTTTGTGTTTCTTCTGACTCACTATTAGATTTAAGACTTCTTTTTACATTTAATAAAGCTATATCATTTGAAATATTACAGATTGTCAAATTGGTGTCCTATACTATAACAAATAATATACTATAATAGACAATAATTCTGTATCTAAATATCTTTATTTGTATCTGTGTATCATTGTTGGCTACCCCCATGATGACCACGACCACTCTGAAAAGAGTGTAGCGATGAAGATCATAGATATAGAATTTTTACCTTGTAACTTAAGAACTTTATCGTAACTGCTTTAATCCAAGTACAATCAAAATCCAATTACAACGTAACGCACCGATTAATTAAGATTTTAGTCTGTTATCTGTGACAAATTAATAAATTTTTAAAACAATAAACTAATTCTGGAACTATTACTCAATTTGTCCGTCATTTAAAAAGGTCAACGATAACAAAGGAATTAGAAATTTGGGGCAAGAACGACTGCATTGTTTTGCAGCGATCAAAGCACTTCTAAACACTCGTTACAATCTTCGTATGCCGGAATGCGGACAGACTGAGAGTTATCTATGTTACACGATTTAATAATGTTCAGGTTGTCTGCATCAATAATATATAAGCGTCGTGATTTTCCTTTAGTTACACTCCCCTACCCAGGGCTGTATTAGGCCCGCCCAAATAACCGCCCTGTATTAACAGGGCGCGGACCACAGTCCATTTGAAGGGCCTCTGGGCCGAACAAATGAGAGCACGGGCCCCGCGGGGCCTGTGACCACATACTACAGATTTAGTTACCTTTGCTTAAAGTATTGTCTCGTTTTCGCAACAACAATTGCATATCAGAGAGAAAGTGACAAAATTGAGACAGATTCAATGTACGCAACATTTTTAAATAAAGGGAAAATTATTATTATTAAACTTATAGTATGACCTCATAATTGCTGGCTACTGAATGAGAAAAGCATTTTACAAAGACCTAGCTTCGTTGATTTGTAGTTTATTAATATTTTTAGTTTGTATAGTTGGTTTATTTTAATATTTTGTTTTGTATTAACCAAAATTTTGTTTAGCTAAATAATAGCATAGTTTTTTGTTGTGTTGTTGCAATGTACTTTTTTTCGTTAATCTTAAAATCTTAAATGTTAAATAAGAATAATAAACTCGTGGGAAAATTCACATGGCCAGTTCAGACTATTAAAAACAATTCGTTTAATAAATGAAGACATAATGTACATAAAGCAAGTCATTGCGATAATTCTTGTTAAAATGTGTAAATTTTGTAATATAACATGTTAGGACACTTCTATCGTTTTCGCAGCGACAATATCTATACTTACAGATAAATAAAATTGGAGTGTCTGTTTGTAATGTTAAAATAACGGCTTTTTACTAAATATATATAATATATATATATATATATATATATATTATATGCATATGGATGTATAGCCGGTACATATACCAAAATAACATTTTTTACAATTTTTGTCTGTGTCTATTTGTTCCGGCTAATCTCTGAAACGGCTAGACCGATTTTGACCGGGACTTTCACTGGCAGATAGCTGATGGAATAAGTAGTAACTTAGGCTACTTTTATTTTAGAAATTAATATAAATAAATAACTATTCCGCGCGGACGAAGTATACATATCTTATTTATTTTGCTGTTCGCTATTCTTCTCTGTTTATAGGCTATATAACATCACATTACGATGAAATTAACGCGGATGAAACCGCAGGGCACAGCTGGTGTTTTAATATTTTTTTAAAACTATTTTATTTTATTTGAAATACCAACAGCAAAAACAATGAAAATATACTAAACAAAACAAAAGATCTTAACAAAGCCATTAACAGGTACTCACAGATAAAGCAAAATCTATATTCATCTTTACATATGCATATAACCGGTAGGTATTTTTTACATTAAATTATTTTACAAATTAACTACAGATCTTCTACAGATACACAAATGGATTATCAATGAGATCGAAACTTAATTAATAAATTATATTCATAATAACTGTGAACAAATACGGTTAGTATATTTCTGGATTCAAAAATCAACAACTAAATAGAAAAGCTTGTCTAACGCGATTGAAAGGCTTCTAATGGAGGTTTAAGCCCTGTTCACTTAACATGTTATAGTATGCAGTTACATCACACGTGCATTGCTCTGTCTACCTTAGATTTACGAAGAATCCAATTGTTATTTCTTTACATTAAAATTTCAAAAGCTTTTTTCTGCTGTCATGCGTATCTTTGAGTCTGTTAAATATAGATTTAAAACACTAAAGATAAGATACGATATTGTACATGTAAATAATATATTTCTGTATTCATTTAATTTTTTTAAAAAAATAAATCAACGTTTTGTACGTTCCTTAATAACACAGGCTCACAAGACCGGGCTCATACTGGTTTCAGAATTTATTCATTGCTAAATTCGGCAACGTCTGCAGTATATATTTTTTCAAATACCTAGTTGGAGTCCGAAGACGGTTCTTAAAAAGAAATTTTTTGAAACATTAAGTTAAAACGATATTTATACCAACTAAATATTGCTAACTCCACTCTGATATTGACTAATCAAAGCTTTTGTGGTTGAATCAGCTAGTATAAAGCTGGAGTAGTATTCTCCTAACTGAAAAACGTTTATTTCGCAAAACAATCAACTGTATATTTTTCCTTCTTCTGACATATACTCTGAAAACGTTAAGGATTTTCTTTGTGGAAATGAAAATTCTATTTTTCTTACGTCCGCTTACGTTGCATCTCACTCATTCAACTCAGACTTCATTGTTTGTCACGTTTAACCCATCAATGACTTTTATACGATTTTTTTTACGAAGAAAATATTCTTAATATCTTTATTCGTAGTTAATACCTATTTTAACTTAATCTTAGCGTAAGAGATTTTGTGACATGTGTCATCTGTTTCATTTATGACGGGCATATATTAATTGACTTTTCTTTGACGAAAGTCGACTTAAAACCTAACTATGCATTAATGCTGTAAATGTAAACTATACATTATTTCAACTTTCAAAGACAAAAAACTCGCAAACCTTTATTTATTTTCCTAAGATTCGAACCCAGGATGCCCGAAGCAATTCGCAAGCGCGTAAACCAAGTCGCTATGGAGACGGTCAAGTTGCCATAATAGTAATAGTGAAAATAACTGTTGTACTTGTATGGTTGAACGAGTGATATTAAATTTCGTTGATTAATAATTAATGTATATGAAGTAAACAACCTAGTTATTTCATTTCCTCTTTAATATGTAACCTTTGAAACCGATTTTGTTCCAGTTAACAACATGAAACTTATCTATAATAGGAATTACATAGGTATCAAAATACACGTCTTATGTACCTATCTAGAAATATGAAAAGGAAAATTATAATTATTATAAGTATAGTTAAGAGGTGTCATTAATATGTAAATAATGAGAAATAGTTTCACTTTCTTAAACAGTTCCTGCAATCCACATGAACTCGAGAAAAAATTTCTCTACCACAATATAGTCACAGTAATACTAAGTATAGCCAACGCCATTATTATCTTCAGCTTTTATGAGCGTCTCTAATTATTCCTAAGACTATGATTAAGAAATACCGCGTAGCCCATTTGCATTTATAATTCAATACATTTACGATATATATTAAATATTGTCTACAGCCTTACGATATAAATACTCGTATGTAGATATAAATTCAAAAGCGAGTTTTTTCGCTTTCACGCCTATCGGCTAGCTGATTTTTATATATATTTAATAACTGTTACATAGTAATTAAAGTGGGTTATTTTTATGCTTATTTTATCTTTATAATAAGCCAGTACCCAGGCTTAGGAGTATCAGCCAAGTTTAAGCAAAGGTCAGCAACCTCTTGGCATGCGAGGGCAATATAAGTTACGTATAGTAGAAACGAGTCATAAATTTTCTTTTCAATTAAAGAACTAAATAGTTTTGCGATTTGCCTAAGGTAATAAGGACGGATGAAGAAATGAGTTATATATAAAATTTAACGAAATTTATTAAATACATCAAATTTTTATATTAAAATATCTTTTACTTATAGGATATTTTAACTATTTCAATAATATATTATGGCAAAAGAAGACATTTTAAGATTAAATTTATTGTGTATCTGTATTTTATTTATGGTAAACTTAATGCATTTTAATATCATATTGTTGTCTACTTGGCAATGACGCAAGTGTGAGCTTCAGCTATTGTTCATCGGCCCTGGTGTAACACAATATTATAATGCCTATTCCCTTGTATCCCGCTACACGTTTGCAGGATACTACATATAACATTTAATTCCTTTTAAGCAAAAATTATCGAATCGAAAATTTCACGCAAAAAGAATCATCGAAATCGGTTCACTCAGTCGAAAGTTCTGAGGTAACAAACATAAAAAACAGCGTATTGTACCTCATCCTTTTTTGAAGTCGGTATAAATAACTTTGAGGCGACAACTAAAACTGTGATTATGTTTATCTACGTGTTAAAAATCGTATATATCCATACAATTGTTCATAAGCTGATATTTAATTAATCATTTTACGGAAAACCGAATATGTATTAATGACATTTTGAAAATAATAATAATTTTGGTTAATACAATGAGTTGACTGGTTAATCGTCATAATGACGTTAATCTGAGGTAAAAGTAATTTAATTAATAATGCTGAAATAAGCGATTTGTTTCTGTTTTCGTATTAATTTCGCACACAAAAGCCCAATCTTGTTTTTGAAACAAAGCACCAAATGTGGAGAAAAGTAGTTATGACTAAGGCATTTGTTCGAAAATTCAGACATACATCTTATATACCTATGTAATTACATAATACTAAATTTGATTAAATAAGCCTTTATTTATATATATATGGGGTTTAATTTTACAATGTTTGACGCGTATGAGCCGATTTTGATGCCGCTTCTTCTAGTGACGATACGATTTATGATGTTCCTTCATATGAGGTATTAGTATTTGTAATAAGCATACTGGGCTTTTAAAATGTCTTCTATTTGACTAAAACCATCTTTGGTTTTAGTGAATATCTACCTACTATTTATTAATTCACATTTTTATTTCAGGCTTAAACCAACGCTGCGGCTTCAGTAATAAGATTTGTTTATTTATAGTTCACATGTCAGTATTCGTAAAGAAATTGTGAAGAATCCAAAGAGTGTTTGTTTTATTTGAGGTTATTCTTCTGTTTTTATAATAGTTCGTTCTTATTAAACGTTAGCTCAACGTATTCTATTCTCAAGGTAAGGTTAAAGCTCTAAGAGCAATGTTCGCAAGTAATCACGGATAATGAATAAATTAGGCAACTGGTAAAGTTTACCCTACTTTTAGATACATATTTACACTCGACGTATAAACAAAATTAGTTTATCTTACATGACATTCTTGATGAGATATATGTACTTATAAATTTAAGCAAGGGATAGTATTTTTTTTATAGATTTCAATTATTCTGGTCTAGTGCTGATTAAATATATTAAACATACTTATAAGGTATATTTAATACCTTTTGAATAAATTATAATCATACTTATAGATACACATATTTAACCGGACGCCACGTGGTGATAACAGATAACCACCGACAGATGCATCGCAGGTGCATTTCCTGCCTATCAGGGGTTGTTACGGTTTTATTAGTAGGGTAGTTACGATTCGTATTCATTTAAATTTTTAAGAATTAAAAAATATTGAACGCTTGTTTACTTGTGAGTTCGTTTGCATACAATTTAGTATGTCACTCAGAGAGTAGCTTTGCATCAGTAATGGATTTTTAAAATCGGTCCCAATAGTTACCCACAATTTTACCCATCGCCCCTAATATCTTAGTTAATCGTCTTAAAACTTAATTTGTAATTTTAAGGAATGTGCTCAAACATCCTAATAAGTAAGCTTTTTGTTAGTTGCTAGTTTGTTACAAATAATACCTACATAAAAGTAAATAAAATTGAAATCTATTCGAGTCAGCTTTTAACAGCACAATGTTTCCAATTCCAAACTAAAATTCTTCTAAGTTTAGTGGTTTCAAAAACGCCTTCTAATTGGGCAATCAGTATGTCTAATTAAATTACTTTAGTTTAGTTAATATACATTGGAATTGGCGTCAATATATTGTACAGTATTCTGTGGGTTATATGTATATCTAAGCCTATTTGCGTATAATGCTGTCATATCATGTCCTCAAAGTACAATAGGTTCGAGATAATAGAGAAACTATCAAATGGATCCATAATGTATGAATAATATAAAAGATAAAACACGTCTTTCAGTGAATTAATTAAGATCGGACGGCCCGCGTATATGTCATATGTTAGCGTTTTTGTTTACCCAACTGTGGCGAAAGATTTGAAGTGTTTGTATGTATGAAAATATATTCAAACTGTGTCTGCTATTTGAATTGTCCCAAAATACTTATCATGGCGTCATTAGGTCGAATTAGAATTTGGTTGTCTACTAACTATAATTACCATCATGTCAAGACCATTATTTTACCATTGACTGATCATTGTAAATATCTTGTCCACACGTAATAATATCGATGGATCAACCGTGAAATAGCTTTTATATAAGAAGAGCAAAAAATTCGTCAAGGCCGGTTAAGAGTTGATCTTTGCCCGCAAATACAGTTGAGTTTGTGAATTCGGCTAATACAACATTGCTCCGTAATCTTTGATTGCCTTTCATTATCAATTTGCCTATAGTTAAAAACACCTGGAACAAATCTGGAGGTTCTGGAACATTTAAACGGTAAACACCTCGACTCTTCCAGAAATAAATAATATATTTAACAGACATCCATTTTCTTGACTCACAACAAACCCTACTAAATTATTTTCAAAAAAAACTATTAAAAAAGTTTATCCCGAAGTCACTTTGATGCCAGAGACAAACAGAAAACTGTCAGATGATGTCAAAATATGTAGGTACGTTCTATTTTTTTTCAATGTCCTCCGATATCTTAAGGGATGAAGATATAAAGAGATGAAAGGATCTTCAAAAGTTTTAGCTAGCATTCACTTCGATGACGCTTAGAAGCGACGATGCCACAGACAGACACACAGACACATAAAACTTATAGTAGCTAATATCCCCTCAAACGAGTTTATTAAGAGAAAGAAATTCGCGTCTTTTTATAGATGTAAATAGCTTTATTGACGAATTTCATAAGATGCTGACAAATTGAAAGTTGATAATTGGAATTATGACATAAATTGTGGTGGGTTTTACAAAACACATCAAGCTACCCGTCAAATTTTCCTATACAATGCTACCCACCGACTTGACCAAGGCTTATCCTAATTCGAATAACTCAAATATAATCCAAAAGGATTTATTACACTTATTCTGCTTTCCATAAATTTTGCTAGAACTTTTGGGACCTGCTGATGAAAAAACTATTATTAAACATGAATGCAAATTGTCTTTACATATAAATAGGACATTAATTTGCATTTGTTTGTGCGTTCCGAGGCCTCTCCCGCAGAGGAAACCAACTTACCTACAGATTGTAGAAAATGTATTATACAACTTTATCATATAGGTACGCCTATTATGTATATATACATTTTCTAATTCAACTATAGTTTTTCCTTTAAAACAATTTTAACCCAAGTTGCAGATATGATATGGCATAATAATTATCTGTAACAAATCGTCTGTATAATTATTATACAGACGTTTGATGTAAATGTTAATATTTTATATTAAAGATTCCATTTCAAATACGAATGAAGTGTAAATAATTTTAGATTCGGAAATGAGCCCTATATATAGCCTCTTAATGCAAATTTTCCCAATGTCAGGTAACACAAAAAATTATACAAAAACTTACTTCCTCTCCCGAAAATTATTTCCAATTTATTGGGCACTTCGAAACGTATTTTCATATCACTGGCCTGTTCATTCACAACCGTTATTTTAACGAACAAAGTATTCCAAATTTAAACGGAATTTGACACACGCGAGCCAACGCAATGGCGCGCATCGGATATTCTGCGATGACAACACAACGCAGACTGGCGCGTAGTGCGTTAAGCGCTTCAGCGGTCGCCGGTCAGCCTCGCTCTCCCGCCGCGCCGTCCTAATTTTACTATGCGGCTGTGATGTAATCTTGTCATCTGTCAATCGCAGCTGATAAGTGATAACTGTCATAGCAACGGCGTCAACATTCTTGAGATAAATATTTAACGTTTTCAGATTGGCATTTTATTGATTAATTAGCTGCTTTCTGAATAAATTCTAACATAAATGATATATCTCTCCATACAAAGTATACGCGAAACAACCTATATTGTTAAAGGTCATAATAATTGAAATAAAATGTTTTTAATAATTCTAATAGGATCGTATTAGACATCGTGGGATATTAAAGTTGCGTGCATGTGTAAACCCGAGCCGCAATTTACAGTCAGCATCGTCTATAATATAACCTCTAATCAAATTACCTATAGGCTATAATATGCAACCTGTAAAAATACCTTTTTATGTACCAATCTGCTAAATAAATGTGTTTCTTAACGGATCTCCTTTTGATTGTTTGTACCTAGGCGTTATCTATTGTTATCTGTTTTTTAATGTTTTGTATTTAAGGTATAGCATCGACGTAGAAAACTATATATGTATATCGATTGCTATTAAGTATAAATGAGGACAGTTATTTTTATCGAAAGAACACTTAGTAACTTTGAGTGAGTTAACGACGAACGGTCTAATAGCCAATTTTTTATGAGGCAGAAAAATAAATTACGTACACAGTTCATACTAATTATCTACTAAGCTACGTCACTCACGTTTATCTCAATTTTGAAATATTACGCAGCTACTTTTTAACATACCTTAACATAAAACCACAGGTAAAACATAGGATATAATATAAATACTTATAAATAATGGTATGTTTTTTCACTTTGCGTTTCTAGCCTTTTAAGTAATTAATAAGGCCATAAGTATGATAATTTATGTTAACAATAAGTAAGTAAATAAACATAAATATCTTTCAACCAAGATTTCACTGATATTTTAAGCAGTAGGTGATTCTGTTTCTTTCAAACCGATATATTTTTTCTTTCCCCGGCAATCTTTCGCGCAATACACAGTATGTCTAAGTTCTGATTTAAAAAATCTCATTAAACTTTATACGTATAAAATCAATTTCTGGTCATCTTACTTTAAAACGGTTTCGACCTATTACAGGAGTTGTTCAAAAAGTGGTTATTAAACAGATAAAAAGTAATTAATAGATATTTAACAAGACAATGACGGTCGGCTCAGCTAGTGATTTAAGATAAATAAAACAAAACTTATATAACGTAAAGCTTTAGGCTATACATATTAACTACAATTTATAAACACACGGTTTAATTTTAGTTAACGTGCTCGATAGCTAATGTTGATGTTAACCAAAACACAATTTCCGGTGAAAACTGATATACCTACATACTAAGACTCGATTAAACAAACCTAGTATTATCTAGGGGTCTAGCGCATTTCTCAAGAAGTAAGTTTTAGTAACAGTTAAAGGAAAAAAAGTAATAAAAGTGTTTGGACATAGACAGTAGACTATACACGATTGGTGAGTCGAGGCTGTTTAGACATGAAAATTACATGTTTAAATCAAATAAGTTTAGGCTAAACTGCTTTCATCAGACCAAACTGTTTGTATAATATTACTAGTTTCTAATCAATTTAATACCTACGATTTGAGTCTATTAAAATATTAACCTTTCTTTTTATATTAGTAGATATGTATGTATGAAGTAAGTCAGCGCTGAGGTTGTTCTAATTCCGAATTTTTTTTTTTGTTTATAAAACAGAAATAAAAAGTTTTTAATGTAATTGTTCCCATATTTTTCATACAAAGCTCGTGTTCCTCGTCAAACAAATTCAGCCAACCAAGTGCAGCCGTTCGGAACTTATTTCTACATTCGACAATTTATTTTTAATTAGGTGTTATAATAAGTAATACTAAACATATAATACAAACTGCTGGGTTGAATTAACAATTCCTTCTCTGGTAGCTAGATCTTTTCTAGTAAGGCTTAATTGTATAATTGCAAAGTTAATAGTTATACAATATTAAAGTTTATTTATTTGTATCCCGTATTATTATTTTATTTTAGATTCTATTTACAGCCACTAACAACGAGACGTTCACAGTATACACCTTCGCACCTATTTAATTTAATGAGTTAAACAAGAGACTTCACTCCAGACTACCTTTCATATATTTTATACGGTTATTTTAAATACATGCAAGAAACAGTATAGGATGTTTATGAAATATGAAGGTGAAAAACAAAATATAAACAAAAAAAGCTTCAATTAAATCCGAAATACGGGCTGTGATAAAAATGAATAGGTACAGACAACTTTGCAAAAAATATGATGTTTTTAACCGTTTGTACAGTCTGATCTTATGGTTTTAAACTACATAATTATGTGATCATATATGTTTATGGATATTTACTAGGAGCGCGGGCGCTTTAACAATTTCCATACTATCGCTATCAAATTCATTTACAGCAATAAGCCCATTTTAATTATTGAATGTTTAGTCACTCCTCCAAATTACGAATTAAGTTTGAAAGGCAATTAATCTTAAAACCGCTATAAAACGAATATTTTGCCGAACTCCTGGTTGATATATACCTAACGATTCGTTGCCAGGTTTGCAGTTACACATTGAAATGCTTCTCGTGAATTATTTTATTATACTCAGAAATAAACGTGTCTTTTCCTGTGTGGATCCAATGCTATTGTTTAAGACTTCCATAACGGCCGATAGATCCTTTGGGGATAACTGCCTATTTATTTACTTATCACCTTGAGCTCAAATGGGTTTGATTTCAAAAACAATTCGGTTAATAACTCACATACTAAATTCAATCTTTATTAAACCTTTTTAATAATTCAAACTTATTAAACTTTTAAAAGATAGTAAGTAGCTTGTAGTACATAGTTAAGTAAGTATGTAGCAAATGCTTTTAAACTCGTTAAACTGTCTTAGCTAAAAATTATATTACTCTTCATAAATCTACTTTAACTATTGAAAGGGAGAATGAAATATACCTACATTGATATTTAAATGGAATTTTATTAAAAAATCAATTTGCATTAAACACCCTTCAGGGACATATTTTATTGGGTTTGATGGATTGTAATAAGGTGCCAGACGTTTTGATTTATCTTGGGAATTAAGTTTATTATACATGGAAAGTATTGCTTTCCGGTCAGCCTGATTTCTTATTGAATTGTGTTTTAATCAATGCTTGAAGTTGGTAGGTATATGTAGTAACTTTTACTAAGCATTGCTACACGAATATAGCCTCATTTGCCTTCAAAACATATATTTCTTCAGAAATCGGAGACAGGACTCTTAGGTAGAAGGTTCTTGAATATTCGTAGCTTTTGATGATAGAATTTTTATTACTTTTTGTAAGTTTATTGGACCTAAGAATAATAATTGAAAACCACATTCGGCTCGACATCTTTGTAGTGTAAACATTCAAAATAAAAGAAAGGAAAGATAGATAGCAGAGAAAATTAAACTTAGTTTCGTCAGTTATTTCAATTTAGAACTCCTTTCGCAAGTGTTTTCATATCATTGGTGGTTAGGTAACTACTCCGACTGAATTCCTACTAAGGTTAGTTAAACGTATGGTTTCTCAAATGGGCTGGCAATGTAAGTGAGGAGGGACAGGACAATGAGAATGCAAACAAAAGACAGGCTCAGCTTGCATAGTAATCAGGCCGCAGTGCCCTGGTCATTCTCTTGCTAACGTCACACAAACCCATATAAAGCTAACTATTACAAGGTATTTGCCGGTAAAAGTTAAATAACATCGGTGAAAAGCGCATTGCAAAATAAATGCTGTAAGGTAGGTACCTATTTACTATACTACTAAGTACTTCTTTGTTCGCTCACCAAGAAGTTACCTTATTTTCGTAGTTTAAGGTAGGCTCAAAAGATAAAAAAAAAATTCGGTCGCGATGCTTGATTGGCAAGGAGATCGATCTAAGATTGATTTTAATCTTGGATTGGAGGTACATTAATTATTTATGGTGGACGTAAAGTACGAATGTAAAAGTGGTTTATACTTCGGATACGAAAGTTTATTATTAGTTGCTGATATATTTTTAGCTTCCCCGGGAATCGAAGCTTGAGCCTATCGCGGGACATTAACTAAATATCAGACCCATGTTACTAATTCATTAAGTTAAGGATGCTATAAATTGGAGTTTATTAATTATTGAGTGTCTCAATAGTGTCTCAAGACACGATTCACTTATAATTTTCTTAATAGAAAAATAGGTGATCAGCCATCTATGCCTAGCCAATTGAAACATTTGTTTCCACGGGATTCAAGCCCAGATTCAGAATAGAGATTTAAAAAAAAAGAGGCGGTTGCAAAAATACTCAAGTACCTACCTATTTAGGTAATTTAGTGGCTAACTGCTAACAATAGCAAGTCTTGTCAATTGGTTCATTCACTTTAATGTTCTTTTTATTAATTTCACACAAAGCTTAACTTCAGTTATATTTCTTCATAAACAAACTAATAAAAGCTGGGCACAAAAGCAGGAAAAATAAATCCAAAAGATTGTTCGCATCCACTTACAAATAAAAATAATGTATAGATAGTCACAATACAATATAGTTATTACGTTGCCTATTTTGAATTTAATGAACTATTTAAATAGTGACAATGATAATAAATTTTAAAGAAACGAATCCAAACTGTCTACTTTCTATCGCAGGTGATAGATATCGACTATCGATTATTATTATTGTTAATAGTGCTAAGATTTTAAATATATTTAAAAACGACATGACTGTTAGTGAATATCTGTGAAAAATTTGATCATTAAGTTTTGATTAATTAAAATAATTCAAATGTGTTCGTCCTTTACTGATGAGTGAAGTGTAGGTCGGTTGTCTTTAGTCATGTGCGGGTGAGAGGCACATAATAAGTTGCAACGTCACTATAAATATAAATAAGTGTTTAATCTGATGATGCATAAGTACTTTTATAGCCAGTTAGCAGCGTAAACAGTTTAAATTTTCAGTTATTTTGTTAATACTTGTCAACAAGAAAATACTTAGCGAATCCCTACCACTATAAATGCGAATTATAACTGTGTCTTTCTGTTACGCTTTCATGCCTAAACCACATAACCGATTTTGATGAAATTCGGCAGTTATAGGAAAATGACATAGGCATCTGTATTGCGATTGCTTATGCTGACCGCTTCCTTGGTTAAGTGGTAAGAGCGTAAGCGTTACAACCGAGAGGTCCTGGGTTCGATTCCCGGTGGAGAAAAAAAAACTCGGTCTGGCAGGGCATAGAAGGCTGATCACCTACTTGCCCCTAAAGAAAAAATCGATCAGTGAAACAGATGTGAAATGCATCTGCCCCATACCCCACTAGGGGACACGGGACTTCACTTAACACTACTTATCTGTATTGCGAAAATATTTTAAATTGTTGAAATATCCGATGAGTGACATTGTCGAAGATTGCAGACACCCGAAGACGGAAAAAATATTTTACAAACGTACCTAACTTAGGAAATAAATATCTACATTCTACGTAATGTGAAACTACAATAGACATGTACCTAATTGCCTAAACATTAGCCACTCATACATCGATAACTGTTTTAAGCATCTTGTTAATTACATTATAATAACTCTTAGTTTCCATTCGCGATAGTGGGCCTGATCCATCCATTCCGGTAGGTACGTGAAATATTTTTTTAATTATTCCAGTAGTATATTCGTTACAACAGAAATAATCGTAATATCTTGACTAGGTGGAAATAAAGTAAAGAACCCAATTCATAAGATATGCCTATATTAAATGACCTGTACTGGAAAGTAGGTTAACAAGGCTAAACCATTTTAAAGTTGCGGCGACTGATAGCGGATAACAGAAAGACTTTTTATACTTTAATTAAAAACATACCATTCATGCGTCGATTGCGTTTCAAGCAGCACTTCCAAAATTTCATATTTATTTAGTGTGAATACGCGCGCGCCAACTCAAGTGGTCATCGTCAACTGTCCGAACGAGGACGAAACAATGACTTTTGTTTACAAATTGACGCGAACATTTAAGTTCGTATGAGACAAGTGCTCAATGCCCGACAAATAATTCATTGGCTGCATTATTATCAGCAAGCGTAGGCCAACGCAGACATTTTTATAGCCCCATCTTCCACGCCCATTAATATAAATTGATAATTAATAAAATAAATTGTAGTACCGTAAAAAAGTTTATTCTCTATCACATTGTCTTCCTACTGTTAAAAAATTTGGAACATATGTCGAATAATTTATACTACGATTCGAAGCACGATTTGTATGGAAAAAATTCATTGAACCTAGTCAAAATTTATAAAACACTGTTAATCTATTTTCTAGCAGCCACAAAGTTATTGTCCGAAAACATCGGTAGGAATACATACTTCGAATCTTACATCTGAGACTATAAAAAATATACGAGTAAGCATATTTTCTAGGCACACTTCTGTACTTTCTACATGAACGATTACACGCTTATTCTAACCTTATATTACCTTAGATTCAAAATTGAAGAGATTACAAAAAATCAAAATATATTCGTACATTTTATACCACTTTTAGGACACGTTTGAAATAATTATTGAGTATATTTAATTTTAACGTCTGAATAAAATTCAACTCATTTACACATTATATAGTATATTTTTTAACAAAATAATTTAAAACTAAAAGTGTTAACTGGGATTAATTTTATATAACATAAAAATTGTACATTCGATAACTTATTTGATTGTGATGTACTTCATTAATAAAAAAATGTTATACATATATTATAAAATCAATGACTTGATTTCATTACCTTTTACGAATATTTCGAACACATTTCTAAATAAAAGAATAGAATTAGCATTCTCAAACGTATTTAATTTCAAATTGATATGTATAAATTAGTTTTCAAAAAATATTTAAAACCTCAACACTCCTTGATGTAACTCTAAAATTAAGTCAACCAATTTATTTTGAGGATGAAGGCACTGCTTTTTTGATCGAATGTGCTGTGATGAGTTTAAAAAAAAAATCTTCCAACAATAGTTAGATGTCTATTAGGTTAGAAGGCCCCCGCGCACTAGGCAGCCAGTCGAACATGACAATGACATAAACAGCTCTGAAGTCCCCGGCTGTGGCAGCCATTACAACGCGCCTGATTGCACAGCAGCCCAGAGCTGCGCGCAGAGCGAGTGTTTGCTAATGTATGTGGCTGCAGACAGTCTCCGCGCACTTGTTGTAGCAGCCAGTAATCACCAGATCATCTGGAGTTATACAACCTTGCATAGGAGTATCAATGCCCTTGATTGAATTTCTTATTGTTTCCAAAAGGTTATCAAACGATTGCACTGACATTCAACAATCGAACCGATTTTTTTTTTGTGGAATAAGCATTTTGTTTGCCTTTCTAGATAAACAGGATGAATCCAATGTCTTGTTTTTTGCTTAGCGTTTTTTAAGAGATAGTATCTAAACCCCGAGGGCGAGGAAGACCCCAAATAACATGGATGTCTATAATAAATAGTAATATCAAAGAAGTCCAAGTTAGCAGAGATTACCCAGGTCCGAGCTGCCTGGAGACATGATACGGAGGGCCGACTCCAAATAAAATGGGAAAGGGCCAGGCAGAAGAAGAAGAAGAGATAAAAAATTATAAGTTCTTCGTCTATATCGCTCGACGAATGGGTTAATAGGAAGGCAGCTCAAATATTTTGGCTGCTGCAGCCTGGCTGCCTAGTGCGCAGGAGGTTCTAACATTTCCTAAAAACACAATGAGCATTTTAACAATAAAGAAGAATAGATAAGATGAACTGCAAATAGATAGATAAATGATCGGCGGTATCGTTTTTGATGGTTTTCGTACGAATTCCTTCACAAGTATGAACACCTTACCTACTCCTCTTAATTATCTCAAAATTTAAAACTACATACCTAGCTACAGCTAATTTGATAGTGTAAATATGATTAATATTATCCTTAAAATATTGTATAATCCGCTCTCAACCAATACTGAAAAGGTCTATCTTTGCTAACTTATTGCCAAGTTACAAGTAATTATTATAGACCTATAAAGATATTTATGAACGCGGAAAACATCTCAAAACCGCCATCTTCAAACGTTTCTTTTTGACTAACAATGAATTACGAAATTCTCTCTACCCATCACAATATTGTAAAATTTAAACTGATAAAATGTTGAGTGAAACTTCACACGCATAAACAAATTCATAGGACCATCGGAGACAAAGCAACTTATAAGTAAACTTTGTGCTCCCCATTAGTTGATTCCACAGATAATACATTGTTCTGTCAATGTCTATACCATGTGCCTTGCACCCGAGTCTGGAAGTGCGAGACGGGGGTCACAATGGCGTAGGCCTGCTGCGGCTGTTGCACTACGGCGAGAGGAATAGTATGCACTTGTTGGGCCATTTCCACTGGTTGACCATTGTCTTCAGACACACCTAGTGGCTGGACACAGTGTTGTTGCGACACCTGTTGTACGCCACCAACTTGTTGAGTCAACACCTGCTGGTGCTGGCTCACTTGCGGTACCAACATCTGTTGCTGCATCTGCTGTTGCTGTTGCGGTTGCTGCTGATGTATCACTACATGCGGCTGATTCTGCATTTGCTGGTGCTGGACCTGTACTTGTTGCACTTGCTGCTGCTGTTGTTGTTGTTGCACCTGCTGTTGCTGAGCTTGTTGTTGTGCTTGCTCTCTATCGTGTTCCTCCTTCTTCTTAGCTTCCAAAGCTGCTTTTTTGGCTTCCGCCTTCTCCTTCTCCTGCTGTATTCTAAGTGGATCCTTATTTTTGTCGTACGTCATACATTTTCCGCTACGGAATGGCACCATATCCTTCGATAGCTCCTGTTTCTTTGTCGCGAATTTTACGTGCGGGAATTGATCTTTCATGAATGCCCGGAATGTTGAGTAGCCCATAAGCTTCACTCCAGGTTCTAGAATCTCTCCATATTCCTTGTAAGCTTCAAACAAGTGTTTCCGAGAATCACCTTGAATAATGACAGTCTTACTTCCCTTTTTGCCACTCTCAGCTGATGGTTGAACATCTTTTGGTGAACTTGCATGTTGTTTTAAGTATTCTTTTAAGAAATTTGTTGCATGTTTATAAATATCCAGTGTAAAGGTGTTGTAAGGCTTCTTACCAACATTGCCGTGTATGCGAGGGGCTACTCCGTGCGTCATCACATGTTGTCTTATGCGTTTTAATTGGTAGTGAGTAACATTTTCAAGGTACAGAAAAGCTTCCAAACAGACTTTTCTCCCTTGATATACATAGCACGCCCGTAATCTCCTCCTAACCTTGTGACGTGAAGTTTCTGCTGGGTTTGCCAGACTAGCCATAGTAATTCCCATCAAGTACATGTCATGTTCACTTTTTGTTAGTTCTGCAATATTAAGGCGATGACGATATACAGCTTCAGGATTGAGTCCACGATAACAATTATCCTTGCAATCACAACCTCTTTTCAATCTTTCTTTAACCTGCAATTGAAAATTTAATTTACATTAAAATTATTTACAAAAATTCACTTTCAGAATAATTTTGTGTTTACACTAACATTAACTATTTATATCTCATCAGTCATCCTGTATCTATAATGTAAATAAAAAATAAAATGCAGAATTTTATCTTTTTAATATGTTACAGTCAAATCCTTAATTTAGTAAATGAATGCACTTACTAGTCAATGAATAAATTTACTAATCCTATTTGAAAATACACGAAATTACTATCGAAGTTCAAACTAGTTTATATATGCATTTTCTATGACAGCTTAGTAAATGTTTGCACATCTTAAAACAATTAAATTAACAATTAAAACTGGAAACCAAAACTATAATTCTTTTAGTTTTTATGGCCCATTTTTTTTAAACTATGATGCCACACATAGCACTCAGGCAAAGACTCACAAATGTAAAACCTTCAACAACCCTCATTTTACTTTAAGGGTTAAAAATTACTAATAATAAAATGGATGTTTTTATAGGGATTGACCAAATTTATAGAAAACTTGGCTAATTAATGGATAACCTTGAAATGGCTCATAGCAGAACTTATGGCTGTTCAGAAAAAATATAAAATACCATTAATTACCGGACACCCAATATAATCTCTCTTTACTACTCTTTAGAAATTAGTATTTATTATAAATATCTGTCTGTGGCATCATAGCTTCTATACAATTGGACTGTTTTCGATGCACTGTTTTTTGTTCAAGACGAGATAATCAAGAGGGATCTTAACTACAATTTATGAAGATCTGTTCATACAGTAATTTATCATATTGTAAGAGTTTTTTTAATTGTCTTCATTTTTAATTGTTTATCTTTAGTATTTATTAAAATTAATATTGAAATAACTAGTGAATAGTTATTTACATCAATTCTGCAGTTCATTGAGTGTTACAACTATAGGTAAAAATTAAAATGAGACTATACAGTGACGCACGCTTGTGCAGTTGAAGATATTGTCAAGAATAAAACAATTACCTGTTCTGGATTGTCCTCCAAAGAGTTACCAAATACTTCATCATCACTATCTGATTCAGCAACTTTTTTCTTTCTCTTAACTCCGGCTTTTTTTTCCATCTTCGGCTTTGTCTCCACATCCATCTCTTGGTTCTCCACATTGGTTTCAAATTCTATACTGTACTGTGTCTGTATGCCTTGGAGATTTCCGTCGCCATTTTCAACTTGTATTGTATGGCCTTGCCATAAGACCTGAAAGTTTTGTTTCATAATCAGATATGGTCTCCTATAGCTTACTAACATTTTAAGCATTGAAGCTTTACAACATAACAAATTCAATGAAATAGAAATTCCTTATTAGATCCATAAGTGGTATAAACAGTGTTTAATGAGTATTTTGGTAATATTAGGAAGCAGAAAATTACAGTAATGACTACTAAACAAAAACTCTGTTGCATATAAAAATGATATTTTATATCTGTACCTGTTCTTGGTGCCCATTATAATTATGTTGTTGCATGTTTTGTGAGCCTCCAAGTTCAAATACTGAATGTTGTCCCATAACTGGTGTATGCCATTGAGCACTTTCACCATATTCACCTCCATTTTGGTCTGCTGGTATGGATACAATGATCGCCTCTTTGCTATCAACACTACGGCGTTCAACTGACAACAGTGAATGCAGTACTTCACTCGCCTCCTTCTCAGCTGGATTAACCACTTCCATCTTCTCAAAAGACATCGCACACCAACTCTACGATACAATCAAAATCCATGTCAAATCACATGTACATACGTGTAATGTGTATGTACATTGTAATACAATGGCCATTGAACGAACTACAAACCCGGCCCGACCACACTATGTTCTAACTACCCTGTGATTATTTCAAGAAAACCGCGATAACTTTTCAAATTCATGTAAATAAACATAACAAAAACCGTGCAATTATTAACCTTAATCGCGTTTTTTAAGTTTCATTATCGCATAGCGGATCGAACTCCTGTGGAATATTGGGCCATATAGTCATAGCAAAGGAAGAACAAAACTTACCTTTTGCACGCGATATCAATATGTGAGAAACGTAAAAACGTATCCCACTTATTAGTAAACGTCCGAGGATTGTTTTATATCACTTCAAGTTGATATTATAGTCATAATTTTAGAGAAATGCACAAATATTTCACTGAATTCATGGAAGCAATATGGCGATACACTTTCCGTGAATAAAATCGGAGGACGCCGTAGAACACGTCATTAGTACAGTGCGCGGCCGCAAGACGGCGCTTAAGCGCTGTTTCCGTATCGACATTTGACGCCGCGCAGCTATTTAATTTTAGTGCGGGAATTTCAATTTAACGTGAGCAAGTAAGTATTTTCGATAAATATATAAATTATATTATGTAACTATCTTCCTAAGAAACGTTATTTATATTGTACAATTAATGTTCGAAAAAGAGTAACAACGCTACTAATAATAACTTGCATTACGATTAATGCTAATCGTAATGCAAATCATTATAAATTAAACATATTATATCTTTATAAGGAAAAATTACTCCTTGGTTAGTGTGAGATTTAAGTTACTTATAAAAATTACTTTCTTGCATTATTACCTACATCAAATAAGAAGATATTTTTAATTGCATTTACCATTCGAAACAACATGCCTAAAACACATAAAATCTTAACAGTTTTAAGTGATTATGGCCTGTGAGGGGTCGGCATTAGCGTGGAACCAAAGCGACCGTTCAACTTCCACACTTCCGCGGTGATTTTTATAATGATTGGGTCATTCAGGTAATATTACTCAGGTACTTTCGTAATCGTAGTTCAATGTGATATATAGAATACTGATGTTTCCATTATAAAGAAAATGATCTGATTTAAAAAATTTGTAACTAAAATTAACATAAAAAAATACACGTCGAATTGATAACCTCCTTTTTATTTTTTGGAAAATCGGGTAAAAATATGAAAATTGTTTAGTTTGTTTATGCTGTGAATTAAAAAATTAACAAACCATGACTACGTTAAATATTGGTTTCTTGATTTTTCTTAATATTTCATTAGAACAGTCTTCTAGTGTATTGTAATAAAAACTTGATACGGCCTCGGTTGGTCAAAATTTATTGATTCTGTTATTAAAGAAAAATTACGCAATCACAATCGTATGTAATAGTTGGGAAATTTATAACTTTACTGAGGTATCTACCTACCTAATAATTTATGTTCAATAAACTAATACATTATACAGATATGTATGCACCAATCTATCTATAGTTTATCAAACTTTTAAATTTTATTTTAATAAAACAGAAATAACCAAATACAAATTTAATAATTCAAACTTCGTTTAAATAATCAATTGTAGTAGGTAGGTACCTACCACAATTTTCGACACTATTATTCCATAGTATTATAATAGTGTCGAAAAAATACCCATGTATTCTATGCTTAAAATAATAGTGTCTGTGTACGTAATAAGGTTATATACGTACTTATTTTAATAATTTATTACTCGTTGCTTGCAGCTTGTATAGTAACGTTCTTTCATACGTAGATTTTTTTTTAAAATTAACTATTACTATTTGTTTTTATCAAAAAAATTACCTATATCTACTCACCAGCAGGAGAATCTAATGTGAAGCAGCTACTTCTTGATTTGACCACTCCACCTGGCAATGGCCCATCAGGCCACTCCATCCGCTCTTCCATGGCCTTCGAAGCACTTCTTTTAAATTGTTCTAAGAAACTGTCTATTTGCGTCTCAATACTCGTTGGGGAGTTGGCCATCGTTACCACCGAAACACCGCAAACAAACAACACTGATTTCAGATTATGACATTTTAGAATAAATGTCGACTACGTATATATTTTTTGTATGTACTGAAAAAGATTATTTAAATTCCCCGTTGTAATCGGACACTGGCATTTGGAATTCATTTTTCGTTTTTCGAATTTTAAAACTAAATCAGTGCTTTTTCGAGTCGCGACTTATTTTACTACGGATACCGTTACGCTGCACCGTGCACGGAGCATCGAAAATAAAGCGACATTCACCGACATCTATCGATCGCTATGAACAGCTGTTACGTGTTGCCATTGCAATAAAAATCATTGCTAGTATCTCAATAAAATACAATAAATAATTCTATAATATTACGTTTGCGCTATATTATCTTTATAAGTTAATTTTATTATATTGATTATATGAATTAAAAAATAACGCAGATAGCGGTAAAAATGTCGCATACGTGAATCGAAACGCACACGAGCAGAGTCTCGACCGCTGGGGCAGGTCGTGAGGGGATCGCTCATCGTGTACGTTCCACGGTTGGTTGAGTTATCGTGGACCGTGTTTCGTGCATGCAGTACGCATTTGTTACTTGCTGGCATTGCGCGACGAGTGCGTGTAATTTGTGATAAAATAGAGGTGACTGGAACTGTCATACGAGAAGCCGGCTAGAAAATGACAAGTATGTATTTCATTAAACTCATATTTTATAATTGCTAAAAGTGGAAATTTAAAGGCGGTATTTAATTAATTATTAAGTTCATAGAATGATTCGAAGAATTATTCCCATTATTAAAGTATTTTAGGACTTGTGGGTAGGTCAAAATATTTAATTTAATCTTTCTTAAAATATTTTATTGAATGTGTTTAATTGATGGATAGGTACTTACATATTCAATCATAATTACTATTTATTTAAGGAGTCACTGATACCTAATTTGTGTAATAATTTCGTATGCTAATGAAATTTACATTAGCATACTGGTACATATTTACCTTCTATAAATGTTGTTTTTCATATTTAAAAATTTTATTAAAAATTAGGATGTTTTTTAAAATTAATTATATATCTACCTAATAATTAAAAATAACATACGAAATATGGTAGTGAAAATGTATCATAAGGTAAAATATAATGTACTTTCGTAGGTATATACTTGCAATAATATAAAATGATAAAAACTCACAGGCGCGGTGTTACGCTAAAGGTCAAATGATCGTGAATGATCTGATAAGTATTCCTTGTTATACAATGGGAATTGGTATTGAGAAATTTTGTGTTCTTTATTTTAATCAACAACAAATACCTATTAAATGTTGAAAGTCTTGGGATATATACGATGTCTCTTCTCTAGATTAAAATGTATCTTGTAGACATTTAAAAAATATTACCTGATATATTTGCCTCATAAAATTTGTGCTCTTAAATATCCGATAAGGATTTAGATAAAGGAAATTTGAATTAGTCGTACCTATTAATTTTAGAACACCTACGAGTAGGTACCTACCTTCGTTAGCAATAATTGTGAATTGTGAAGTCATTTCAAGACAAACACACTAGGTACCTATTTGTTTCAACAACCTTGTTTTATAATGGTGTCTCAATAGACTCTTCAATCAACGATTTCGTAGTCATTTTATATTAAAATAGCTGTTTCCCGCGACTTCAAAAAAGTTTTAAAAAAATGTTTAAACTAAAAAGTTAATTTTTGGCGGTCTGATGTGGTCAGACTTTATAAGAGGTCTTATTTTACTTTCGTAATTGCCAAGCCACTACTTGTGGCTTTGAAACAAATTTAATTTTTTTTTGCAATAAGCCCACCAAATATTAACACCAAAAATGCATTATTTTGTTTTAATGGAAAAAAATACATTTTTTAATAATAAAACAAAAATTGGTAAATGAAGTAGGTACCTGAAGAAAAAAAAAGTTTTCGGCTCGATTTTGTCCATTCTGAATAACCCTAAGTAAATAATATAGTGTTAAAATTTTAACAAAAAAAAAACGAATTCAAATTGTCTCTAAAAGTACTGAACAGATTTTGATGAAATTTAAATGGGACCACACGGACCAGCTTTCAAACAAAAGAAGAATCTTCGAAATCGGTTCTCTCCAGTCGAAAGTTCTGAGGCTACAAACGTAAAAAAACAGCGTCGAGTACCCCTCCTTTTTTGAAGTCGGTAATAACTAAAATTGTGAGTGAAATCCTGTAACTCCTGTGTAGAGTAGACATGGACATTCACTGGTCATTTCCTAGACATGAATTGAATAATTGACCTAATACACTAAATTGTGCCTACGTAAATTGTGTTATCAGATTGTATTCATATTATGATTGTAAACATGTTACATGCTAGCGCTATAAATACGTAACTCGTAACTATCTCTACAAACCTTTTATCAAAATGTATATCAAGCCTACGCCTTGATCTTCAACGTTTAATATCATGTTTAGATGTTTACAAATTTTATATTATTACTAGCTGACCCGGCAAACGTTGTTTTGCCATATTAATTTTTGGGCTGGGCTACCCTTATCACTTCGGGGTATGAAAAATAGATAGTAGCCGATTCTCAGACCTACTGAATATGCATATAAAATTTGTTAAAAATCAGGAAAGCCGTTTTGGAGGAGTAAGGTAACTAACATTGTGACACGAGAATTTTATATATAAGATTACTAAAGAATTAATAACAGTAGGTAGGTACTTAAATTATAATAAGCATGATCAAAAAGAAATTGAATGAATGAGTTTTCGTACCCCTAGTGGGGTATTGGGGCAGACACATTTCTGTATTTGTTTCACTGTTTACAAGAAAGTAGGTGATCAGCCTTTTATACCTACCCAACTGAAATATTCATTTGTTTCCCCGGTATTCGAACCCTGCGGTGCAACACGCAGACGCGTAAACCAATTAGACACTATCTGTCACGTACGCTTTCACTCCGAAACAACCGATTTTTATCGAATTTGTTACCTCCAGTGGTATAGTGCTTGATTCTCAAGTCCTTAAGTAGACCATACTGAATTTTATGCACCTAAAATTCATTACTATATAAATGATGTTATAAATTTAAGTATATTGAAATGTGATTTATTATTGCGGTCTGAAATTCAATATAAGCCACAGATAATCTGATATAAGAAAACGACGTTTGAAGGTTTAAACACCCACTTTCACATTTATTTTAAAAATATTAGTGACTTCTGATAGGTCTAGTGGAAAAGGGGGTTTGATATATTCTGGGTTCTTTTACTGGTCATTTGTTTCCAAATCGAAACAAATTGTTGCCGCGGTTTTGAGTTTCTTTGTTACAAACAAAAACACAATTTTTTTCTTTACAATATATAATAGACGTCTATATATTATTGTAAATATACATTTTTTCGGGGACTAAAATTACAGCGAACAGAGGATTTATTTCTGAATCAAAGTTCAAAATATGCTTGCCATAATTATACTAACAATATAGAATGCATTATGCATTCATTGATTTAGTTAGTTCAGCTCTCTGGTCTTACTAAACCGGCTGCACCTAAATAGAAAAGGACATTGCTCCCGTCTATCTGATCCTGCTTCACTCTCAAGTGCCTTATTGGATTCTTACTATATTTAACCAATTTCAAAGAGAAGTTCTACATTGAATCTTAATCTTACTTTAGAACTTCCATCCTTATTATAACTTATAACTTACATTATTAAAAGATATTTAAGTTTAACGATTTGATGAAGTTTGATGTAGGTACATACGAGTAAAAAACTAACAAAGCGCTCGATAAATTTTGATAAAAAAAGTCTTTAAAAAGGCGAGTGTCAAACATTTAAAAGAAATAAAAACACATTATAATCCGGTTAAAATATTTTTAATTTCATATTTAATTTCAAAGCTCAGTTGTTTTTTTGGTATAGTAATTTAAACACTTAGGTAAATAGTTCTTAGGGGAAATTTGGTTCTTTTTACCGGATTCTAGGCAAGTAAAGTCGTGTAATGAATTCTAATCTTTCCTACATTATAGCTTCTTTGATTAAACATTGTTTATCTGTTATGGATATTTTGGATGATGAAACGACGGCGTATTTACTAGTAGTCATTATAATGATGACTACAGTCTACAGATGCTTTTTAATAACAAGTTTTTTAAAATACCAATGAAATGTGTTGTAGAATAAATAATTAATAGATAACATAACTACGTTAATTCAATTTATTGAATATTAATAATATTTTTATCAAATGCATTGCGCGCCTACAAAATATCTGACGCCACCGACTAGTTTTATTCGAAAATATATTTCTGTCGAGCTATTTTGGAATGGATGCGGACAAAATGTGCCGACTCCTAGCAAGCACTTACTCATAGCTATGTAGATGCCCACGCTATATTCGTATAGACTAGAATATTTAAGATGTTTTAATACAATTTGCATAAATAAGACAAAAGCACATAACCACACACAAAATGGTTAGGTACACCACAGTAGTTGTTCATGATTTTGCATTAGAATTATGTAGATTTAAACTCTTCTGTTACCCCTGGGCACATATCTTAGTTATAGCTACAGCACTGTGATTAATTTCATTAATTAGGTTTCTATTTATCATATTAAATTAATGTATAATGTTAAATAAGTGTTGATTCTCCCTTTTCTAATATCCGTATCACTCTATGGTTTTATTAACAGAGATTGAAATTTTGCATTTAAAAGGTTATAACTGTATAAGGTATAAAATTGATTAATAATAATTAATTATATTTTACTAGCGACCCGCCCCGGCTTTGCATGGGTATAAAACATATAAAACCTTCCTCTTTAATCACTCTATCTATTTAAAAAAACCGCATCAAAATCCGTTGCGTAGTTTTAAAGATTTAAGCATACAAAGGGAGATAGGGGAAGAAAAAGCGACTTTGTTTTATACTATGTAGTGATTAATGTAATACTTTGCAACAATCAAATTATAATGTTATTAATATATAGGTAGGTAATCTGTGCAATCACTTAAAGCTGTTATATTTTAATAAATGCAATTCCTATCACTCAAATAGTTCTTTTTTATTAAAACTACATCGGACGTCCAATAATGTACCAAGTCCAGATAGGAACCTATTTATTTTTAAAAATTACCTAATATTTTCATAATACAATATTAATAGAATAATAGATAATATTCCTGTCATGCGGTAAATTATCCTACTAATTTATATATTGGCAAAATAATTCAGCAAAATTTATAGATATGCGATAAATTCTTAGAATAGATTTAAGAGTGCCCAACTATATTCCTGTTATGAATTTATTGGTTAACCGCCACCTTGGTTAAGTCAGCTAAGTGTCTCTGACATTCAATGTGTTTTGCGTCGAAAGCATTAAGTTCGACTCCAGGGATAACAAAGTTTTGGTTTTGAAGGCAGTTATGTTACATGCATGCAATTCGTGTAAAGGAAATGATTGGTGAAAAAGAATTAGAAATATGTCTGAAATTTTACAGGTCACTTTTTATCTATAGACTTAGGACTATAAAAGTGAATTCCCGTAACCCTTCAGTGGAGCACGGGGCAGACACTTCTGTATCCGTTTCACTGATCATTTTCTTTACAGACAAGTAGGTGATCAGCCTTCTGGTGCTTACTCAACCGAAACATTCATTATAACATTCCCTTAGCCGTGGAGGCGAATCATAAATATATAGGAAATGCTACGCAGACGCATCTGAAACGCCAAGACACGTGTCAATATTTTTAGTATGGTGGTGTCTACCACGTCACTATAGTGGGTGGGAATTGCGCATTTCCGACATATCTTACGACAAATAAACAATCCCGATTTATGTTATTTCAGTTACCTACCTATATCTTTTTACGTTGTTGGCACTTGAATTAGAAGTTTAGATAATATGAGTAAATGAGTAAATTGTTGCTCGTTTATTTTATAAACGCAAAAGTAAACTTATGCTTTTACAGTTAAATTGCTGAACTTTATGTATTTAGGTATAGGTATAATATGATCGTGTCTATGAAAATAATATACAGTAGTTTTAAAATATATCTTTCGCCGATAGTTTTAGGCGCCTACTGGTATGTATGTATCTACGAATTAAAAACTGTGAAATAATATAAAATTAGTTAGGTACTTTTCATTATATTTTTATTAATTTGGATAAGTATTTATGCACTGAGTATTATCGCGTAGCTTTGTATCTATTTTTAGATATGAATTATGACAAAGTATGTTTAAAATAAGCAAAAATCTAAAAAAAGCCATTTTCCATATTTAAAATGTTAAATGGATAGCTTATGAATGGTTCTTTCAGATCGAGCATGGGTCACACTAGCCACAAACGACTCCTACGGACTAGGAGCTCTTGTTCTGGCGCATTCGTTACGCAGAGTTGGTTCGGGCTATCCAGCCGTTGTACTCATCACACCTTCAGTAACCGATGCCATGAGGTAAAGTTTCAACGACAAATACAAAATATATTCATGTAGAATTCATAGATAGCTATTATACATGTAGAACATAAAACTATTTCAACACATTTTTTGGAGTCTGGTAAGACTCGCCGTCGGAAAGTCAACAATTATTATTAATTTGTCACTAAATTCTCTACAACATATGTGAAAATCAGTATTGAGAATTTAAGAAAAGTGAGTACTGTATTTATCGAACTTTAGGATCTGGTAGCGATGAATTGGCCGTCGCCCCAAGTTAGCAGGTATGCACACACTCAAAGTATGTACTAACTCTACACTACGTTATCCCATATAATTTTTTTATGAGAAAATAAGTAACGTCCGGCGGCTCTGGGATCTTGGACCATTCAATAAAAAGAGATAGCAGCGTCTGTTTCACTGATTTTCTTTACCTTTCTTTAAGGTCAGTTTTACCCGACGTCAAAATTTTGTTGTTTCTCGGGAATCGAATCCAGCATCTGCCCAACACGCATTTATAGTCACCGTGGCTACGGAGCCATGATTAATAAAATATATCTAGAGAATATACATTTGATATTTATTTATATCAAAAATTTAACGTGATTTCACACGTAGAACGATTTATTGGTGGAAGGTACTTTGTTTTGTATATTTAATTATTAATATAAAATAAATTACGTTTATGCAAATTTTTATATAGATTATAGTCTTGTTTACTATGTATTATGTTAATGTTAACGTTTAGAATTGGTAAATTTTTTGGAGCATTTTCCTACATAACCCTTACTGTTCTTACCTGTATAGGAGGCATGTACAGATAAACTTTCAACTTTTATAAAATAAGGAAGGTTTGGCCGTCGTGGGCTCTTGAGTTAACAATCTTCGCACACCAAATTGCAAAAATATATGAAGAAAAACGGGAAATAGATTTTCTGAATTTTTTGATATCTTAGCTAATATCCTAGAATAAAACGTAGGCCAAGTCGCAACTAGTTATTTATATACTTCAAATAAATTTTCAAGAGTACATTACATCATCATGGAAGTCTGGTACCGAAACCAAATAATCAAGATGTTATGTGATGTTATCCCGGCAAATTCTTTTGCTTATTTTTATTACGCCTGTAATAAAAATTATTACTAATAAACTCACTAGTTTCTATCATATAAGATAGAAAGTTGATTAAAACTAGATTATTTTCCTACTATTGTAAATACGAAACTACATAAACTTTGATTGTATTTCTATGGATTTTGATGAATACAGTAGCATAGAATAAATATCAATATATAAATTATAATCATATACTTAAAAATCTCTTTTAATCAATGTCTCAAATGCTGTTTCTTCCACCTAATGATTAAGAAAAGTTAAGTTTTTGAGCCGTTTTGGTTCTAACTTAAACAAGTACGTACGTGCTATATAAATTAATGTTGGCAATTAATTAATAAATTCGATGAATTTTAGATGTTGTTAGTACGTTAGATCATCTAGTGTTGTCAGCACTGACTTTTAGAAAGTTCTTTTAAAATGTTTACCTTTGTACAGGGACCGACTTCGCGCAGTATTTGCTGAAGTAATAACTGTTGACGTCCTGGACTCCCAGGATGCCGCACATTTGGCTCTGCTGCAGCGGCCTGAATTGGGTATAACCTTCACGAAGATACATTGTTGGAATCTCACTCAGTACGAGAAATGCGTCTTCTTAGATGCCGATGCCCTGGTAAGCCTGCTTGTCATTCTTTAAATTTTTGAAATGTGGTCACTGCTGAGATAACTTACCTCTGATATTCAATTGGGGAAAAATACCGGGGACACAAACATCTTCAGTTTAGAAGCAGATCACCAATTTGCCTGCAAAGAAAGTAATCATGCATGCATGCATAACACATGCATGACTATGCGTTACATGGTCAAACTATCCAAACTTTGTAAACTATATTTATTTTTCTGATAAACTACTCATAGAGATGCTAAAATATTCAGGTCAGTGTGTCACATATTTTTAGGTGTGAACGACAAATTATTTTTCAAACACATTCCTGTCCTTGAAAACTGTATGACGTATAAAATAAGTTTTAAAAATATATCTATGGAAGAAATATTAGATTTTCAGAACTAGAAAATTGTTTATAATTTTCATGTGCACAACTATATTCTAGTGCATTTGAGGAAGCCAATTCTTTTTAAATTTTAAAAATAAAGTCCGTCGAAATTTGCGACAAATTGCTTTTTAATGTTTCATTTAATCATCATCCTAGATCTTCAAAGACCTTGCTTATACCTAGAATAATCAATACACGATCGACGCTAGTCATAAAAACTATTTCTAATGTACGCGATAGCAAAGTCAATGTTACCGGACGAAACACGAGACGATTTGCAATTATTGGATGCGATCCAAGAACAGATTCCCGTTTTTAAAGCTATTAAAAATGTCAAACTCGTCGTCAACATCTTAAATTCTTGATTTACATTTCATAAATCTCAATACAATGGGCTTTTGTGTTTTTTCTGTTCTATAAGCCTATCCATATTTTCTAAGATGTAGGAGATTAAGATCATCAAGCGAAGTTCATGATAATTGTATATTTATTAAGATATTGGAGAATATTCACACATTTTGATGTTTAGCCCACCGTATTCTCTATTGAAATTGAAAAATAATAATTTGATATGTCAATTTGTTCCCGAGTGAGAGAGAGAGAGAGAGAGAGAGAGAGAGAGAGAGTGTTGTACTGTGACGTCACGATCTGACGAACTTTAAATGCATGTAAAATCAAAACTACTTGCTCTTTTTGAATAAAACAAAAACTTATTTTTATACATAAAAGCTCAACTGTGACAAAGTTTCAAGCTATTTTGCGTACCTAGTAACATTCTGCTGTGTCATCCAAGCGTTGTGTGCGTAATGTTTATTTTATTGATTTAATGTATTTTTATGCATAATTTTAAAAAATATAGCATTCTCCACTTGTTCTCTGTATAAACTATAAGTGTGGCAAATTCCATACTCCTCCGTCCGTGCAATTTTCGTAAAAATGGATACAAGTTTTTGCTTCACGTATTAATATTTGATTGCACATACCATTGGCACATACAGTCTTCATAGTACATGGAGAAAATAAAAACTGACGACACATTTCAACGGATCCATGTCATTTCAACTAGATTGTGGTATCAACTGTATCGGATTTTCTCAGAGGAAATAAATAAGTGATTTTCTTAATCTATAATCGTACATACTTTACCCGACCGCGGCGAAACCTAAAAGCTGGGTTTGACTTGGAAGTTGTATGATGTATTTATGTCCATCTCCCAACTACTCAATGACAACTGATTTTTCTTGGTGTGCGCGACTATCAGTAGTTTGTGATCGCCTCCGTAGCTCAATGGGTCACGTGTCTGTCATACAATGCTTCTTGTGTGGTCTGGTTTCCATTTCTGGTGGTACAAAAGTTCCTATCTGGCTGCTTATTAACTTACATATATATTTAAAATCAGACGGGTTAATCTCTATATATAAATGAATCGCTGAATGTGTTGGTAAGCGCAAATCTCGAGAGCAGCTGAACCGATTTCGCTAATTCTTTTTTTATGATATTCCTTGAAGTACGAGGATGGTTCTTACGGAGAGAAAAATTTGGAAAATTGTCGAAAAAAGAAAAGTAAAGAAAACACATTTTCCTCGTAAATTTTCTATGGAATGACGTTATAGATGACACGTTATTATTCGGATACGCGATACGAAATTCGCGGGGTCCACTAGATACAAAAAAAAATATCTAATAAATTGATAAACAGATAGATTGTAGTTAAGATTCCATCCATCCATGCGCAGCTACGACGAAAGAAAAACTTATAAGGAAATACTTATAAGTTTCATTCGGAGATTAAAAATTGTCAGCGAGACAGAAGTTGGAGCTTTTACATAGTACCTAGTATCTAGTTACATCCATTTCTCCCATATGAGTTCCTCGAAGTAGTTCGAAATATTTTTGACGTTGTTTTTTATACGTTAGTATCATCGTATTACATAATTACTTAATGAAATTTATTTAATGAATAAATATTAGCTCAACAGAATCTATTAAGCAGGGTACTTATTTTTATCGCGGGTTATTATGTCAATTGAAATGCCGATAAAAGTATAATCGATAAATATTTTGAGAATATCACGTATAGTGTGGAAGGTGTTTTTAAGTATAATCAGAATGTTTGGCCTTGAATATATAAAATAGGAATTCTAGATAATATTTTTTGACACGTTGATGGGAATTCAACTTTAGAACATTGCCAATTTTCATTAAATGGTTTCACAATATTTTTCTATGTAAAGAACAATAATTGTTAAAGCTAGGATATATCCGTTGAAGTAAATGATCTATTGCTACAATAAAAAACTTATAAAATTTCGTATCGAAGGCTCCATCTCACTAGATGTGTCATGTGACCTTACGTGGACGTATTGGTAAAGTATTGCTTTGCAATATGCATTGCAGCATTTTATCATTTATTTTGACAATACTGCTTATATGAAATGAATATTAAGATGGTTATTGATAGCGATACTGTAAACTTACTAGATGTTTCAACAACACAAACGTTTACCAATATTACAGTTACCATGCCTCATGCGACTACCTGTCGTAAAATTGTTAGTAAACATTTGCATATGTTATCCGTTTCTCTGCTTCTTAAGTTTTTGTTGTCTGTAAGATGTTACAATTATTATTATAAATGTTCTTATTTATTGTAAGCTGTACCTGTAACTTCGTCCGCATTAGACAGTTTTTTGGACAGGATTTTTATTTTTTACGCCGAGTACCTATATAGGTACTTATAGTAAAAGTGACTGGTTATTAGAATAGTTCTTATCTCTTTTGTTTGAAGACGACCTGCTCGCTTCTGACGGTAAAGGCATTAAGAGCCTTTTTTATTGGTCGTATCAATTCATAATTTGGTATCCGGTGACCTAACATGACTGATCAATAAACATAATAATACAATAGGTAAGCCAGCACTTACTGCAGAGGTACCGTGTTTGAGCACATTGAAATGGTCACAATAAATATATTATGTACCCACTTAGTGAAATTAGATAGTACCCTACGTCGCCTAGTACCCTATGTCCTTTCTCAACTTATTATCTATGTTTGTGCCAAATTTCATTAAAATCGGTTCAGTGATAAAATACTGGCTACATTGTGGAATAGTTTTTAATTATGGTTTTAGAGTATTGACTTATTTTCTAAAACAGAAAATTTTTAGTGGTGTCGAAACAAGAGTGACGGTGTTGTCTACAGCCCAAGGCACTCCAAAGAACCTTTTTAAAATGTAATTTACTGTATCAAATCAGGGATTAAGCAGAAATTAAACTATTCAAATGGATAATTTGTTTATAGGTAGTTCAGAATTGCGATGAACTGTTTGAGAGAGAGGAGTTATCTGCAGCTCCCGACGTCGGCTGGCCTGATTGTTTCAACTCCGGCGTGTTTGTTTTCAAACCCTCAGCAGACACCTTCAGTAGACTGATTACATTTGCACGGGAGCGAGGAAGTTTTGATGGTACGTGGATACAACTTTTAAGTCTTAGTATTATATATATATAGTTTTTAATAAGATTTTTATGAAGATTAGTGACCTGCCTATAGATAGATTAGATAAGAATTGCGTATCAAATCGAAACTTGAACTTCACTACTTAGCATAAAACAAAGTCGCTTTTTCTTCCCCTATATCCCTTTGTATGTTTAAATCTTTAAAATTACGCAACGGATTTTGATGCGGGTTTTTTTAGATAGTCATTGAAGATGAAGGTTTTTATATATGTTTTATACCCGTGCAAAGCCGGGGCGGGTCGCTAGTAGGTATACAATTTGCTCCTAATACATATAAAAACATGAAGATTTTTTTTAAATTAATTGATATTTTTGATGTGCAGAATTTCTTGGAGAGCCTTAGTATTAGTACCGTCATAAAGTCGTATAAGTATTTTTTAACTCTCGTCGCAAAAGATGTTAATCAGTAAAGGTGTTTCTGTGTCTATACCGCATAACTTTTATAGAATTCATCAAAGTGGTTCCAGTAGTTTATCCGATATTCTTATTTAAAATTGTTTTTTTTTAAATATTTTTATAGGTGGCGATCAAGGTCTACTTAATTCATTTTTCCCCGACTGGTCCACTGACAGTAACAAGCGACTGCCTTTCCTTTACAACGTCACGTCAGCTGCTTTTTACTCATACCTGCCTGCTTTGAAACAGTAAGTTTCTTGTTAAAATGTAATAGTTAATCGTTAAACCCTTTTTCTCTTTGTACAAAAAGTAAGAACTAACTTGTTATTTACTCTTTTTACAGCACATTCATTTTTGTTTTTATTATAAAATATATTGATTTTTTTATATCTTAATTTGAAAATTTCGATACTAGGAATCATTTTAATCTATTCAGTTATTTCAGCGTATTTACATAGACGATATAGGATTGATAGTATGAACAGTATATGTCTATCGGACGTATGTATAAATAACATCTCGATAAATACACTGGAACACAAACATTTCCATGATATTAACAGGATAGTCTATGGTTGAAAGTGTCACTTCAAACCCTTTTAACACGGTGGTTGCACCTTTTCATACTTTGACCTCATGAACTTGATTCTCATCGGTGATAACGAACCCGTTCCTACTATTTATATTGTCATTAGAGGATGAAATATATTTATTATTTTTGCCTCTATGATAGTTATATTATTTGACCTTAGCCTAAATATTTAATTGGTATCCATGTGATACAGAGATAGATACTTAGAAAATAATTGAATCGCGAAACGTTCTAGGTGAAAAGCCTCATTCTTCAAATGTTTTTTTATTTTCGAATTGTTTTGACAGTGGTTTCGACCGAGATTAATTCAATTTTCAAATTTATAAATTTCAGCTATGGGCAGGATTTAAAAATAATCCACTTCATTGGACCAGCCAAGCCCTGGCTTCAACACTTTGATTTTGAATCTCAAAGCGTAGACGCTCCTGTGCATTTGAAAGCGTTTCTTCAACTATGGTGGGATCTATTTACTTCACAAGTGCATAGTCAGCTAAACGAATCAATGGTAAGTTTAAAACATTATATTACATAATATACATTTGTTTGTAAATAATAGCTATGATTAAATCTACAAGAATTTTAATATTTGTGAAGCTTAAAAATATACTACAAGGTAAAAAATAAAATAAATCTCAAAATAGAAATCCTTAATTGTCTTCCTTCATTTAATACTTGAAAACGATATCTCGGCATCGTTTCATATCAGTTTAGGTTACATTTCTGTATCAATTACCACAATGTAAACTGATGCCTTGTCAATAACCGCAATTTCTTGATCTCACACCACAAAGTCGATATCCATGTTAGCAATTTGAATTAATCCATTTCCACACAATCTTTTGAACCGACCACACAATGTTTTCTAAGCGTATCCAATCGGAGTCTAGTGAAGAGGTGAGAATTGCCTTTATCCACTTTCTTGTTAGCTTACCCCCATTTAGACTTTGTACACTCTTGTACTTTGCGCTTAGCATTAGTTTCTGCATTCAGTTGACTGCATTTATGATATTTTCCCAAAGTACTAACATATTCTAACCTACCTATGATTTGTTGATTGCACGGATTAAATAGTTAGTCTCTTGGGTCTTGGAAGGTGTTGGTATTTTGGCGAAAATATCACCGTTACCTGAACATACAAGTAAATCTTCAATTTCTTCGTTTGAACTAAGTAAATAATTTGCCTTTCACTATGTTGACTTGTACGCTTAGGTTCCGGTAATTTTTTGCAATATTGCACTAATAACAGCTTGAATTAAGCTAATGCACCCTAATAGTGATTTGAGCAAAGCTTTCTTCAAGAATGAACGCATGCAACTTGTTTGTTTACCTTTAATTGATAGGGACATTTAGAAGAATCTACTACGGAGAATCGGAGAGACGTTGATGAAGAAAGTGAATTTCTACCGAATATTGAACAAAGATTAGAGTATGCTACGTATGAACCAGTCCCCGATCCTACTTCTGAGTTTCCATGGCACCATCCTGAATTACAAAAACCAAAACATGAATCTATTGAAATTCCTGTAGAAGAATATCACGATCCGTGGGACATATATCAAGGTCATATTCTACCTATACCAGAAATTTCTGAACATTATAGCGAAAACCCTGATCTTAGTGAAATTCGAAAATTTGCTTGGGAACAAACATATTATCACGATAACCAACAACTAAATACGAATGAACATAATATTAGTAATCAACCTGTACGTGATGAACCATTTTACTACAATAATTATCATAGCGATCATGAATCTTATGACTACAATAATCATCATAACCTTCATGAGTCTTATGACCACAATAGTCACCACAACTTCGAACAAACATCAGATTATTACCCTGATGATACCCAAAGTTCTTACAACTATTATCATAATGACCATTCGGAACCAACTCATACGAATGTTTATAATACTAATAATGTAAATCATTACAACCTAAATCAAGAGCCTCAAGCTGATAATGTACCAAAAATTTTTGATAGCGAATACAATCACTATATTGCTAAAGAAATATGTAAAAACAATAATACTAACATACAACCATCACATAACAAAAGCAATCATGTTTATTGTGTTCACATGGACTATGAAAAACCACCACAAAAATCGTCCACAAAAGATAATATACATTTAAATGGTGATGCATACGAAGACAATGATGTATATAAGGATATCAGACCACGGCATCCATATGATGGATTTTACTTAAGACACAGGGTGACCATAGATTCTCAAGGAAAAAAATTATGTTCCCATGAGATTCCTCCAAGATCTCCCTCTCCAATATCCGAAAGTTCTGATGAATACGAAGATGCAATAAATTCAATAGGAAATGGTATTAGTTTGGAAGCTGAAGACGAAGTAAGTTGTTTTTGAGAAATTTATAATTCTATGGTATGTATACTTAATAATATTTGATACCTACTTTAAAAGCTGCAGCTGCTCTTTCTTTTTTAAGCATGTCAAACTTATTGCATGAAAATGTAAAGTAGTTAGTTTTATTAAATATAAAATTTTGCCCTTTAACGAATTTATTACAATGCACAAAACGCTATAAAGATTCCATAACATAATATTATATTTATAATTTCAGACTGGCGTAGCTGGAAACTTAGCACGAGTTCAACCTGGCGTTCCCTTGCAGCGTGAAGCACTCGATGAACTCTCACGTCGTCAAGGTTGGGAGTCTGGCAACATTGACTATATGGGCGCGGACTCTTTTGCAAATATTTGGGCGAAAATTTCCCAAACTCTAAGCCAAGAAGTCACGAAACAGCCTTCACCTCCCAAAGAATATTCTCCAAAAGAAAAAGCAAAAGATGAAATGCATGAACTAGTAGAAAAAGTCACTGCCGCATCTCTTAATGAAACGAATGATATACCAGTGCCTGCAAGGGAAGCTGCGAATGCTGCAGGTAAATCGGATGATTCTGTTTCCGAACTTAAACAAAATACCCAAGGTAAAGTTCCTGAAAGTAGTCCTGAATCCGTCCCTATATTAGAAACTAAGCCTAATGTTGAAACTGATGTTAAGACTGATATTTTGGCACCTGAAAAGACTGTGGTTGCCGTTGAACCAACACTCGTGACTAATCCTACCGAATTATCTATTGACGATGTACCTACCAGTACTCCTTCGGCAATTTCTAAGGAAGCACCTATTAAACCAAATATTTACTCAGATTTGCATGAAAACAAAAACTTAGAACCAATTTCCACTTCTGAAGTGCATGGTGTTAAATCCAAGAATGAGAATGATGTCCCAAAAACGGATGTGGTTTCAGAACAACCCACTGAAATGCATGTTTCCGACACTTTTGCTGTATCACCACAGTCATCTCCGTCAGAACTCATTGCTACTTCAGCTGTAGTAGAAACTTCACAAGCGCATGAATCTATAGAGGTACCAGCTGGTGAAACTGATACAAAACCTTTGCCGGAAACCACGTCAGTTGTTCCTACTGTGGATAATGAAAAACTTCAATCGCATGAATCAAAACTGGAGCCAGCTGTATGTGTGTTACCGGCTGGTGAAATTGATACAAAACTTTTGCCGGAAACCACGTTAGTTGTTCCTACTGTGGATAATGAAAAAGTTCAATCGCATGAATCAAAACTGGAGCCAGCTGTATGTGTGTTACCGGCTGGTGAAACTGATACAAAACCTTTGCCGGAAACCACGTCAGTTGTTGCTGCTGTCGACAGTGAAAAACTTCAATCGCATGAATCAAAACTGGAGCCAGCTGTATGTGTGTTACCTCCATCTGACTCTGCAACAGAAACTTTTTCCTTAAATACTGAGACTGAACAGAAAAAAACAGAACCTGTAATTAGTGAATTACGAGTTGAAGAAGGTGAATCAGCGCCTAAAGCTGACGAACCCAAAATAGATACTTCCACAGAAGCCCCGTTTGATGTCCCTACATTAGATCCTAAACCAGCTACTCCTGTCCAAATCAAACAGGATTGTAAATCCGTGCCTGAAGTCCCGAAACAGGAAAAATCTCCAGAGAATGCGAAACAGCCTGTTTCTGACAGTCCCCCATTAGCAAATACTCCATCTACTGAAGAAGTGCCTAGCGTCCCGGCGGCCAAATGTGAGTAGAAACATGTATCGCGCCATCTATGGCTAATTGAACGGCTTTGCACTCAATTCACACCGAGTTAATTTTGCAGTTTTCATATTCTAAACTAATTATACGTTTGTGTCGTTACCTGGATGTTGTAGAGATACCCCCTACACATCCATGGAAACCTTTTTTTTGTGTCGTTTTTGTTTTTGGATTTATTTTACCTTTACTGATACGTTTCAAAATTACGTTGTTATTTCACCCAGCTCTCGAGGAGGCAGCCCAAGAGACGCGGCTTTGATACAGGTAATAACTTATTGCACTTGGACCCGACACAACTTTGCAATTTCATCTTTCAGTCCTCCTACACAATACTAGCTTGAAAGCATTGAATTAATGAAAAAAACCTCATAATATAAATTCACCCGTCCTTGAAATCACTTTAGATATCTACTATTGGCAAATGTTGGGTAGCGTCCAAGTGAATGCAATATGTAGGAGCGGTCAACGTCATCCGCTCTAATTTTGAAAAATAATTTTTTAGATGAAATAAATCGTCAGACGAATTTTTGAACCTCACGATGACGTTGTGCATAATTCTAGCTCACTGTACCTATATAATATATTATATACTTAGTTTGTTTTTGGTTTTCGCTTCTCATTTTCACTTTGGTTGCACAAACAAGGAAACTATTGAGACAAATCTCAATAATTTCTATGTAATGGCGACCTCATCCTGCTGACTATTTCTGTCTTATTAATTTGCTTGCATTCGTATTAACCACGTGGCTATGTTTTCCCTCGACTTGTTCCAGGCCCTAACCGAGCTTGCTCTCTAATGTGACTGCCATACTAACGACAAGTCTAACCGAAAGAGAGAATAAAGGCGGAAAATAAATTGGTTGTGTAGTGGAGGAGCGACGCAGGCTGGCGGCCAAATTGCAGCTGAAGCCGCCTTCCGCCGCCGACCCTCTGCCTACACCTGACAGCGAGTTCGAAGACGCCGCATCCATCGCACAGTCCATCATTGCCAGCGAACTGCGTACTCCAACGGTCACTTCTGCCACACCACCCGCTGACTCCATTTCACCACAACCGCAAACACAACAAGAAAAACTCGAAGTAAAAAAACCGGATGTGCCGACGCCACCGGTAGGCGCCGTATCTCTCTCACAAATTGGCGTTAAACCGAAAACGAAGCCTACGACTGCCTCACAGATAGAATCCTCCATCAATCAATCTGAAAAGGCTGAGGCTGAACCGCCTAAGAAGAAACTTGTGAAGAAAGCTGTGAAGAAAGATGGTGCCTCTAGTGGGGAAGCACCCGTTCCACCGCCTCGAAAGAAAGAAAAGAAACCTAAAGAGAAATAAACACTCGCGACACGCTTAGAGTTCCTCAGTGCCATAACGTAGCTAGGCCTTTATGTTATTTCATTGTATTGTGTATTTAATTTTATGTATCATAACACTTTATGTTAGTTTTATTAATCGAACAACACGTCTATTATATTATCATTTTTGTAAGACTTATTATGTGCAGGATCTTTTTTAACAAATAATTTATAATAATTGGATTTTATAAGTGGCAAAAATAATAAACATTGATATTTTAAACCAAAGTAAAATCTTTATTTATGAAAGTTAAAATTTATATAAAAATTTGTATATAATATTAAAATTTATTTTGAAACTTAACGTGTTTTCTTCGTTGTATGATATTCAATATATAAACATTTCGTTCGTTTAAACTTCATAATATTACCTATGATATTTTAGAATTATCTATTCGAATTGTTAACACACCCAAATAGTATGTAATCTAAAAATAAACATATAGAATAATTATTATTATTACACTACACTATTAGTTAGTAATTACTACTATAAATACTAGGTAATTTTAAAAATCAGTCAAAAGATGCCTATAAAGTACAAAATCACAAGTTGGTTCTAGTTTAAAGAGATAAAAACAGATGTCGCTTATACACAAATTAAGTTATTTGTGGTTAGTTAGTTAATTGGTGTTGCTGTCCTAAATAAATTCAGCAAAATTGTTTGAATTTAATTATTATCAGTTAAATTAAATATTTAAAAAAACATAAACTAAAGAATACGTATGGAAATGACCAATATTGTCACACTTAAACTAGAAATATAAAAACAAAATTTACTAATGTGAAAGTGTGTTTTTGTGTATTTGTCCTCTCTGAACCTTGAACAGAAACAGAGTGACAGATTGGAATTCAATTTTGCATAGAAAAACCTTTATTTAAAACCAGGAAATATTGATTAGAATGCTTTTCCTAATATTGATGGTGGTGATTTTGAATTGTTCTCCAAACAAGATCCCGTAATCTCCGCTTGACCTTTGTAAATAAAGTTAAAAAAACAGTCAGTTGTCCAATAGGTTTTGAACAAGAGTATGGTACAAAAAGAAGAAAGGTGATATACAAATATAGAAGAATAAATCATATATACAGAGTGTAACATTTAGATCGGTTAGTCGATCGGTATGGGTAAGTTTTAACCTATAAGTCATACAAAGATCTGTTCTTAGGAAGTATGTCATAAGTAACAAGTAAAACTGTATTCATACATTAAAAAAAACTTGTACACAGCTCGTTTTGAAAAATAAAACTAACATTATTTCTATTTAGATATTGATTCTGTAGGTCTTACGCAGTAAGTGTTACTATTGAACAGGTATCTAGAATTAATAAAATGCATTGTCGATACAACATTCAAACTCGTTTAGGTAACGATCTTACTATTTTGTATCTTCAGATGGTGAATTTGCGTTAAAATTGTCTTTGGATGAATTTAGGTCCATTATATATAATATATATGTATAAATTACTAGCTGTGCACCGCGGTTTCACCCGCGTTAATTTTGTTGTAACGTGCCTACAGAGAAAAATAGCGCACAGCAAAATAATAATAGATATGTATTATGTACTTCGTCCGCGCGGAATAGTTATTTTTTTATTATTAATTTATTTTAGAAAGTAATATTAATATAATTTCTAAAATGAATTAGCCTTAGTTACTTCTTATTACATCGACTATCTGCCAGTGAAAGTCCCGTCTAGCCGTTTCAGAGATAGCTGGAATAAACAGACAGACAGACAAAAACTGTGAAAAATGTTATTTTGTTATAATTATGTAGCTTGTATATATCAAAAAGCGGTTGTTTTAACAAACAGACACTACAATTTTATTTATCTATATAGACTCCATAGTCTATATATACCTAAATATAGAAATACACTTTACATAAACTACATATAATTATTAAGAGTGAAGTTTAAGAAAACAAGGTTCCTTACACACGGTTTTGCTGCAAGCGACACAGAACGTCTGTACCAGCTTTTTACACACAGAACATTTGCGTCGTTTCCTTTGGCGACCACTGATGGGGAACTCAGCCAAGCGGTGACTGACGTCCACTTTCTTCTGCTTGATTACAGGCAAAATCGGCGAAGGGGTGCTATGTTTTAATAAAAGAAATTTAATTAAATTTATACGAAAACTTCTATGACTAAAAGAATGTTTGTTGAGAGAATTTTTTTTATGTATAATATACGAGTTTAATACTGATATGTTTAATAATCTACGGAAAAATTTCTTGTACCATACTTTTGTTCGTTTTCTTTCAATGGGATACATGGCCAGGAGCTGGTCTTTTTTATCCACCCCACCCATCATAATATTATAGTCCATAATTAGGATGGGTTTGGTGGATTCCTGGACTGTTTGCTGGCCGTTGCCATGATATGTAGATATCATAGCTACTCTATTATTATCTCTCCATACCATGATATCAACGTCTCCGGCGGTGAGACCAGTTATCTGTCCGTGGCGCATGTTCTCTTTAGTCAAAGCTTTCAGGGTCTGCGGAACAAACTTACGGTCTGTCCGCAGTGTCCCTACGCAGTCAAATCCCAAACATTTCAATCGTCGAGCTAGGCATGGGGAATGGTAGAAATTATCCATCCAGAGGGTATACCCCTTGTACTCCAAACCTTTAACAAGTTGAAGTACAATAGACGGGGTAAACGCATCCAGAGGATCTTCTACGGACTGCACAGGAGATTTTTTATGGGCGTGAATCTCAAACCGCCATAGATAGCCAGTTTGAGATTCACAGAGCTCATAAGTTTTGATGCCTCTATGTGCAGTCTTGTTTGGGATCACCCGGCTAATTTCTAGACAGCCTTTCCACATAAGGAGGCTCTCGTCCAGTGAAAGGTTTTGCGTTGGAATATATAAAGCTTGAAACTTTTCGCTTAAATGTGACAATATTGGCTGTATTTTAAATAGTCGCGCCTCACTGTAGCTAAGATTTAGCTCACACATGTCATCATTATCATTAAAATGCAAGCATTTACTTAATGCTAGAAAACGATTGACAGACATGTGTGCGCTAAATCCAGGAGTATAAAATATGTCAGGGGTGCCACCCCAATATTCTTCAATTCTCGTCTTAACCACAACCCCCATCGCTAGAATTATACCAAAAAATACATATAATTCATCAACCGTGGTGTCATACCACTGACTGATTCGGCTTTTGGGATGGAGTTTGTGATTTTGTAACATTTGGTATGCCACCTCCTGAGCATATTTATTTGTCTGAGCAGCAATATGGTCCATTATCCTCTGGTCCCAAATATTGGTAAAAATTTCATATGGATCGGCAGTTGTGATTGTGGGACCGGCATTGTTGACTAAAAACTTTTCCCGCCTCGATTTTGCTGGAATCGGGGGATTTGGAAAAGGTTCCCAGTCGAAATGATAAAGACCCCATGGCTGCTCAGTATTTTTCACTACAGCGGGCATAACATGGTCCTCCATGGCGACTTCTGAATCATTGTCCAAGGGTGTTTCCATGACGCTGCAAAACACCCTTGGAATGATGGGCATGATAACCTCCTCCTCGTCGTCCTCACTATCGGAATCATCGTCACTTTCTGTAACAAAGAATTTAATGATCAGTTTCAAATCTTTTGGAGACCAGAATTTAACCTCCAAATAAAGCTCCAAATAAAATGATGATTATTATTTTTTTAAATATTTTCTTTACCGAGGTATTTCCTTGGAGGAGAAGGCTGCATGGTAGAGGTGGAAGGGGTAGGGGATGCCTCACATTTTACAGACCTGGAACAAATACAGTGTTAAAAAATAAAACTATATATTTTCATATAAATAGAAAAGCCCAAATCACTTACTTTGCCGGCGAAGTCACCGACGAATACGGTGAACCTCGGCACTTGGAAGTTCCAGGAAGTCGGGGAGATGCAGGACTAGATTTTGATCTGTAAATTCAAAAAAAAATTAATTAATATTATATAAAGCTACATTATCATGTCTCCATTCATTCATTGCTCGACTTTTATTTCTAAATGGTGGGGAAAAGGGGAGAATCTTACAGATTCGTAAGCCAAATCCAGGGTCCGAAGGAAAAAAAAAATTTAATTGAATGCCAAAACGGTGATAACTTTACGGGTTACCGGTTTTTGGACGAACACTGCACAACTACTCACGTTTTCTGCGTGCGCATTCTTTTAGTATGTAGAGGGTTTTCCAGATCCTGAGCTTCCGGAAAGTCTTCCATGTTGCTGAGTACCAATCTAAAATTCAAAACACATTCAAATACAAATTCATTATTTCATTAAAAAAATATATAAAAGATATTGTTAAAAAGTCGTCACCAAAAAATATAAAAGTTCAAAGTACAGAAGTTTTATCTATATTTATACAACATCGAGGCAAAACGTTAGAAAATGGTCGTTTACACGAGGTTAATGAGACTGACAGCAATATTAAGCGCTGGTTTAGCTTTTATTGACCTCGTGTAAAATTAAGTTTCTGTGAGGTTTCGAGAGCTTTTAGAAATTAAACTACTAGATTGAAGTGCATAAGAGAACTGTTTAATTTTAAAGATGGTGACATTTATATAGGGGATTCAATGTAAACATTTATGGGAGACAGATGTGACGACGGGTTGGCTATGAACTGCAGCCTCAACACTTATGGGATATATGACAGCAGGCTCACATAACTTTCACAGTTTACACGAGGTCATAAAGCCAGGCCAGCACCGACAGCCAGTTGGCAAAAATAGAACACGTTGCCATTTTCCTACCCCGCAGACCCCTAGCCAGCGTTGCGGACACGAGTAGAGTTGCAGACGCGTCGCGCCGGTTGCTGGTGCACGGTTGAAACAAATGTAGGCCAACTCGAGGGACGAGGACCGAGCGAGCGTTAATAGCCTAAACACGTAGTAGGGCCGTCGCTTATAGTTTATTCAATCGTCAAAAATGTGTAGTCAATTCCTATAAAAAAATTCCTCTAGGGTAAGCAACAGCGATCCACAATACAAAGTTTTTAAATTATATTTTGTACATAGACCAGGAGCTGACTAAAAATTTTTCATTTAGGTACCTACATTTATCAAAATTATAATCTTTTAATTCGAAAATTGAATAGTTTTACAATAAAATCAAATAATAGGTATTAAAAGTACTTTTTTTTTCTGTAGCAAATTTGTGATTTTTTAATTAAATTACACAATTGATAAAGAAAAAAAATCTATTTCGACATGTACGAAATGCCTTATTATTTGAGTTTAATGTAAAATATATGCTCACTCTTACAAATAATTTTTACAAAGATATCTTTGGAAAACAAGCACGGCAATGAAAATTCGACATCTATAAGTTGCTCGTAAATTGAAAGCCATGACTGGCGCATCTTCAGCAGCGATACATTTTTTCAGTGTGTGCGTACGCGTTGCGACGTGCGTGTTTGATGCGTATGTATGAAGATATCGTAGGTACTTATTTGTTTATACTATGCCGAAAGGAATAACTAGCCTCGTAAACGGCCAGCAGTGGCAATAATAGAGTAGCTCAATGTTTGTAACGTAGTAGGTACATAATAACTCAATGATAACACAAAATGTCTAAGCAAAAACATAGTAAATACAGTTTGTCATTGTCAGTGTATTTATTTTTTATATATCTATAGTTTCATAAAACAATTGTTTCTGATTAAAAACTTTCTCAAATAAACAATATGTAGGTATATAAACTAAATTTTGTTTATTACTTACCGATCTATGATTTTCTCCTAAAGTTTCACTAAAATACTTTCTTAAAACTCAAAATAAAACAAAAAACAAAACTAAATATCTAAGTTTATGCGACTGAACAGCGCTCCAAATAGTTTGAAGCGAGAAGCGTCACTACTCAGTTACTCACTAGCGACTTTAACCATCATATTACGTTTTATTGATTTAACATCAGCCATCATTCCATCTTTGTTTTTCTCCCTACACTTTGTGCGAGTTAGAGATAAATCGATAGAGATTACACAGTTATAGCCCTTAAAATATATTCTTGAATACTCCAGAGTCCGGAGCGCGGTACTTAGATTTGGAACCACGTTCCTGGAGCTTGATCAACAGATGAGTGGAACTCACTCTACTTCTTTTTAACCGACCTTCAAAAAACCAAAAAGGAGGTTATAATTTTTACGATCAATAGTTTTCAGGATATTGAAAGAATAGTTTCACAATCGGGCGAGAAATCGCTGAATTCCGCGCGACCACGTCGTGCTTATTTGCTTATAACTCTATAATTTATGAATCCTTATCGATGAATTAGATGTTATTCGATTTAGTATTAAATTTTCAACAAGAGATAAAAAGAATCAAGATAATTTGATTTATAGTTTTAGAGATATTGAGGTTATAATATAAAAAATTGAAAAATCTTCAATTAGTTCGCTTTAGCAATAGAGATGTCCATGTTATTTTAAATATATACTAATTATAATAAATTCATTTTATTAAGAATCATATTGTCAAGCTTTTGACGGAATTTTATGAAAATCTAAGCCATATATTTGATGTTATGGAGCAAAACTTGTCAACAGAGAAAAACATGTCATACGTTGTTGTTTACGCGTCCAGTTTAGATCTCTATATCTCGATGTATTAACAGTTTATATCGATGACTTATATCATTTTATAAAACATTAAAAGGGTCATATATGATAGTAAAATCAATAAGGTAGAAGAAATACTTCTAGATATAGAGAGAATATAGTAACTGAATTCTTACGGTAAATCACAATGAGCGTTCACTTGCTTACTATAAAACACAATGAAAACTTAATATATATGAACGATATTACTTAAATTTTTAGTATTAAACGATTCAGTTTTGCGCCTTCTTATTTTCATTAATTTAAAGTTATTCAATTAAATTAGTTAAATTAGTTTTTAGTGTATAAGGTAAGCGTAAAGTCAGAGCGTCCATGTTAGTTTCGTTTTGATGGTATGATAACCTAAATATAAAATATATATAATACGGCTTAGAAGAGCCACTCAAAAGTATGAAATAAATTAATTTTAAACAAAAACCGACCTCAAAACGCACTAAAAAGTAAAAAATAAATTTTGTATTATAAATGTACTTACTATAAATAAAAGACATAAATAGTGTTGATAAATAAAATTCATGTAAAATTCTACAAGGGCATAAAACATGACAGATGTTGCTCTTTGAAACGCGGCGCCAAGCCATTCAATTTTTTTTTTATTAGTCCATGAATATTCATTCAGTCTTTTTATTTATACATTTGGCACCGCCTTTCAAAAAGCAATATAGTCCATTGAAATGTTACATTTTTTAGGCCTAACCTTGCGTTTTTTAGAGGACGCAATTTTATTTTTTTGATGTGTAGGGGGGGTCAGTGTAAAGCTAAAACCAAGTTTGTGGGGTCGCCACCCTTGTCCCACGGCCGCCATCTTGAAAATAGGGGTTGAAATGGTTTTTACGGTATATCTCTTAAACTATTAATTAAATAAAATTTTTTTTTAACATTTTCTATTCCAAATTAAATTCTCTACAACTTTGATTCAGTAATTTTTTGTCGTAGAACTATAAATAAAAAAGTTATAAGTGAAAATGTTCAGAAATTGGAGAAAAAAATTATATTTTTCGATATAACTTTTTTTTAAATCATTTTACGAAAAAATTATATCAAACCATTTTTGTAGATCGTTTTTTGAGGAACAACTTTTATTAACAACATTTTTTCATTAAGGCTATAGCTAAAGTTTTACAGCGCTCCGAAGTAAGTACTATTTTTCAATACTCTTAACTATACCTATATTATACGTGTGTACTAATAATGTATCATCAGTTATTGTGTTTTTTTTTATTATTTATTTTGCTATAATTTTTTTAATTGTAAATTTTGCAATATTATTAATAATTAATTATTGACTCTTTTCCCCACCACCCACGAGGTAGAGTCTGGCGGCGCGTTTTTTTTTTGCGTGGTATCCCCAATAGGCATAATCCACGGTGATTTTCGAAATTAGAACTACTCCGTCCTCAGTCTTTTCGATGGACCAGGCTGCGACTCAGCATCTGATCGGCTTTCTGAATTAAATATCAGTGGGAGAACTGGAGAAGGAAGGGGTGTTAATGTCGGCGGTTCATCATCAAAGTCATTTTCATTTATTAATTCTGAGAGTTCCATTACGTTGCTGCAAGTCTCTCCAGAACAATGGAAGCACACTGCAGAACATTTCAGCCCTGCTTTTCGACATCCACACATCGCTCCACAGTTTCCTTTGCATTTGCAAAAGATCAATTTTAGAAGCTCAGGGGGTGCTGGAGGTTTAGAGTTCTGCACTGGCATCAATAATTTTCCACATTTTTTCCAGCCCCAGTCTTCAGGATCATTATAATTACCAAGCCACGACTGGACCTGATGGTAGACTCGGAAAGTATGAAAGCGAGCTGTCTTGTGTCGGAGGAAGTGAAGATAAGTTAAATGACTGTCGACTGATGTTTTTTCGTGCGGCGCAAACGCTCCCAAGACTGTTCCTGCGACATCAGGGTCGTCTGAGTAACCATCAAACACAATGCTTGCAGAGAGCCCGAAGTGTTCTTGTACATATTTGACATATTTAGTAGTTATATCATTGAACGATGAATTTCGAAACTATTTTAAAAATCAATAATTGTAAAATCCTGTTATGGAGTGAAAAAGAGTCAATAATTAATTATTAATAATATTGCAAAATTTACAATTAAAAAAATTATAGCAAAATAAATAATAAAAAAAACACAATAACTGATGATACATTATTAGTACACACGTATAATATAGGTATAGTTAAGAGTATTGAAAAATAGTACTTACTTCGGAGCGCTGTAAAACCTTAGCTATAGCCTTAATGAAAAAATGTTGTTGATAAAAGTTGTTCCTCAAAAAACGATCTACAAAAATGGTTTGATATAATTTTTTCGTAAAATGATTTAAAAAAAAGTTATATCGAAAAATATAATTTTTTTCTCCAATTTCTGAACATTTTCACTTATAACTTTTTTATTTATAGTTCTACGACAAAAAGTTACTGAATCAAAGTTGTAGAGAATTTAATTTGGAATAGAAAATGTTAAAAAAATTTTTTATTTAATTAATAGTTTAAGAGATATACCGTAAAAACCATTTCAACCCCTATTTTCAAGATGGCGGCCGTGGGACAAGGGTGGCGACCCCACAAACTTGGTTTTAGCTTTACACTGACCCCCCCTACACATCAAAAAAATAAAATTGCGTCCTCTAAAAAACGCAACCCCAAATGTAACTTTTCAATGGACTAATAATAAATGGGACCACTTCGACGAGTTACCCTATCGTTTGACACCTTACTCATCCAAATCGGTCTACGGATAGCGACGTACGAGCGGAACATTGGAAAAAAAAATACACGTCGAATTGATAACCTCCTTTTTGGTTTTCTTGAAGGTCGGTTAAAAATAAAACCGACCTCAAAACGCACTGAAAAGTAAAAAATAAATTTTGTATTATAAATATACTTACTATAAATAAAAGACATAAATAGTGTTGATAAATAAAATTCACGTAAAATTCAACAGGGGCATAAAAATTTCATGTTGCTTTTTGAAAGGCGGCGCCAAGCCATTCATCAACACTATTTATGTCTTTTATTTATAGTAAGTACATTTATAATACAAAATTTATTTTTTACTTTTCAGTGCGTTTTGAGGTCGGTTTTATTTTTTTGTTTAAAATTAATTTATTGAATTGGCCATAATTATATTACGATGATATTCAAAGTAAATAAACTTCTTTCATTTAAACTTAAGAATATACCTTCCTTAATTCGAATAAAGATACATATTACCTACGTGTAATATGTATCTTTACTCGAATTGTAAACACACTCAAATAGTACCTAGTACCTATTAGATTTTTTTAATACTCAGTCAACTGACGCTTACAAACGCAAAGTAAAAACTCACAAGCTGATTATTTTAGTTTGACGAGATATAAACAGATGTGTGTGTGGCGGCCATTTTTCGCGGAAGTACTATCTGACATAATTTGTGTCAGCAATCAGCATGTTTGTGACCCGCGCACCACGTACCCGTGCGATATCGGCGCAGCTGATTAAAATGGCTTTTTAAAATTTTGTATAGATAGGAGCTATTATATGAAACTTACATCATTTGAATCACTATAAAACAGACAAACATTATAAAATAGATCAGTCCTGGTTTTAGTTGTAACATTCTTATTTGAAATCGGTTCATTGGTTTTTTTTTTCAGATTATTGATAAGTTCGTATAATTAATAAAAAAATACCAAAACTATTACTTCAACTTGTTTTTATTTCAATAATATAAAAACATATTATTTCATTATAATCAATAAAACACACTTCACCATACATTTATTTTATAACAGCTTTACAAAAAAGGCTCACTATCTTTTACGAGCAGGCAAAAAGGGTTTCTTATTTACTTGTTATAAAAAGGAGTCATTCGTATCTATCTGGCTGGTCAATAAGAGAAGAAATGGGTGCTTGAATTTTTATACTTACTAATTGGAATTAGAAAAATTCAAACTTTATATTATTTTATTTTATTCCTATTGAACATGTTACATATGAATTTTAGAGAAAAATATAATATAATAAATATCTTTATTATATTTCAAGTCTTTAAATACAAGTTCATACCCTGCGTATTATAGAAGAATGTGAAATGAATAAATGTATACAGGTCTATAGAGTACCAAACATTTTTATTCACGCTTTCTTCACAGTACATCAATTCCGAAAACATTGTAGGTCAAATGGCTTTGGTTATTGACCTATATATTTCTTTATACACACAAAATTTCAGCTGTTAGAATGATTTAGTTTTTTAGAAATCAAACAATAAACCAAGCATTTCAAAATAAACAACATTGTAAATAACACAGTTTAAATTACAAACATTATTAGATTAATTTTACAGCGTAAATTCTAATGATTTTATTTAAAATTAAATTAAACATTATAAAATTTAAAATATTTTTCAAATCGATAGGTATACTATAAAGGCGTCGCATACAAATATATTTCAGAAATAACTTTGGATCGCAATTCACAGTATAAATAAAATTAAAATAAACATTTTAAAATTTAAACATTTTACAGATCGACAAACTGTCTACTATAAATTTCAGAAATAAATATGTAGTTTCAAATTTCGAATATAAATCGATCCCCAAGAGACCTAGAGCGTGACCCATAGACAAAGTAAAGAATACGTATTAGTATGGAAACGACCAATATTGTCATACTTAAACTAGAAATATAAAAACAAAATTTACTAAATTATAAATGCGAAAGTGTGTTTATTAATTAAATAATAATCAAGTTAAAAAAACAGTCAGTTGTCCAGTCGGTTTTGAACAAGAGTATGGTACAAAAAGAGAGGTGATATACAAATATAGAAGAATAAATCATATAATATTGTATAGAGAGTGTATCATTTAGATCGGTAAGTATGGGTAAGTTTTCTATAAGACACGAAGATCTGTTATGAAGCATGTCATAAGTAGGTAACAACTAAAACTGTATTCAAAAATCAACATGACAGTTTTATGCCCTTGTTAAATTTTACTTGAATTGTATATATCAACACTATTTACGTCTTTTATTTATAGTAAGTTCATTTATAACTGTTGTAACTTGTAATTAAGTAAATTTATAATCTCATTATGTTAATTTATAAAAGTAGCGACATCTATTGCGGTGTTGTGAAAAACACACGCAATCTATAATTTTTGGTTTTGTTCGTTCTTCTTCTCTCTGTTCAAAAATAGCTATGTAAGTAATAATATGTTCGTATAATAAAATAAAACTAAAACTAAAGCTTAACTAGTTATTTCATCGATCCAACCATCTCAACATGGTAGCAGAGCGTGGTTGCAAAGAAATAACTCGAGTGTGATGAGTAAATACAGTGAAATGATAATTAAATACGATTGAGATATTTTGAGGTTAAGGTGAAACACGGATTGGAGAAAATTTTGAAACTGCATAAGTCTACACTATAATAAGACGTTATTATCTGAAAAAATGGCTAAACAAGCAAAGGTGGAAGAAATTATGATACCTATTTTTGATGGTGCAAACTATTCAAGTTGGAAATTAAGGTTGTTAACTTTATTGGAATACAAAGAATGCAATGAGGCCGCCAGTGTTAATACGGAAAATGAAGAAGCAGAATGGAAAAAAAAGATCTAAAAGCCAGGACTATAATATTGAGTACAACCTCTGATAAACAACTATAACAGACACTACAATTTTATTTATCTATATAGACTAGAGATATACCTAAACATAGAAATACACTTTACATAAACTACATATAATTATTAAGAGTGAAGTTTAAGAAAACAAGGCTCCATACACACGGTTTTGCTGCAAGCGACACAGAACGTCTGTACCAGCTTTTTACACACTGAACATTTGCGTCGTATCCTTTGGCGACCACTGATGGGGAACTCAGCCAAGCGGTGACTGACGTCCACTTTCTTCTGCTTGATTACAGGCAAAATCGGCGAAGGGGTGCTATGTTTTAATAAAAGAAATTTAATTAAGTTCATAGAAAAACTTCTATGACTCAAAGAATGTTTGCTGAGAGAATTTTTTTTATGTATAATATACGAGTTTAATACTGATATGTTTAAAAATCTACGGAAAAGTTTATCGTACCATACTTTCGTTCGTTTTTCAATGGGATAATTGGCCAGAAGCTGGTCTTTTTTATACACCCCTCCCATCATAATATTATAGTCCGTAATTAGGATGGGTTTGGTGGATTCCCGGACTGTTTTCTGTTCGTTGCCATGGTATGTAGAGATCATAGCTACTCTATTAGTATCTCTCCATACCATGACATCAACGTCCCCGGCGGTGAGACCAGTTATCTGTCCGTGGCACATGTTCTCTTTAGTCAAAGCTTTCAGAGTCTGCGGAACAAACTCACGGTCTGTCCGCAGTGTCCCTGCGCAGTCAAATCCCAAACATTTCAATCGTCGAGCTAGGCATGGGGAATGGTAGAAATTATCCATCCAGAGGGTATACCCCTTGTACTCCAAACCTTTAACAAGTTGAAGTACAATAGACGGGGTAAACGCATCCAGAGGATCTTCTACGGACTGCACAGGAGATTTTTTATGAGAGTAAATCTCAAACCGCCATAAATAACCAGTTTGAGATTCAATGAGCTCATAGGTTTTGATGCCTTTCTGTGCAGTCTTGTTTGGGATCACCTGGTTAATTTCTAGCCAGTTTTTTAATTTAAGAAGGCTCTCGTTTACGGAAAGGTTTTGCAATGGAATATATAAAGCTTGAAACTTTTCGCTTAAATGTGACAATAGTGGCTGTATTTTAAATAGTCGCGCCTCACTGTAGCTAAGATTTAGCTCACATATGTCATCGTTATCGTTAAAATACAAGCATTTACTTAATACTAGAAAACGATTGACAGACATGTGTGCGCTAAATCCAGGAGTATAAAATATGTCAGGGGTGCCACCCCAATATTCTTCAATTCTCGTCTTAACCACAACCCCCATCGCTAGAATTATACCAAAAAATACATATAATTCATCAACCGTGGTGTCATACCACTGACTGATGCGGCTTTTGGGATGGAGTTCGTGATTTTGTAACATTTGGGATGCCACCTCCTGAGCATATTTATTTGTCTGAGCAGCAATATGGTCCATTATCCGCTGGTCCCAAATATTGGTAAAAATTTCATATGGATCGGCAGTTGTGATTGTGGGACCGGCATTGTTGACTAAAAACTCTTCCCGCCTCAATTTTTCTGGAATCGGGGGGTTTGGGAAAGGTTTCCAATCGAAATGATAAAGACCCCATGGCTGCTCAGTATTGTCCACTACAGCGGGTTTGACCTCTATGGTGGCTTCCTCATCATTATCCACGGGTGTTTCCATTACGCTGCTAAACACCTTTGGAATGATGGGCATGATAACCTTCTCCTCATCTTCCTCTCTATCGGAATCATCGTCACTTCCTGTAACAGAGAAAGAAAGAGACCAGAATTTAACCAGTACTCCAAATAAAATCAGCAGGTTTTAACCATTATGATTGTTTAAAATATCTTCTTTACCAAGGTATTTCCATGAAGGAGAAGGCTGCATGGTAGAGGTGGAAGGGGTGGGGGATGCCTCACATTTCACAAACCTGGAACAAAAGCAGTGTTGAAAAAAACTTGTATCTTTTCATGTAAATAGAAAAGCCCGAATCACTTACGTTGCCAGCGAAGACACCGAAGAACACGGTGAACTTGGACATTCGGAAGTTCTAAGAAGTCGGGGAGATGAAGGGCCAGAATTTGATCTGGAAATTCAAAACAAAAGTTAAAATATACTGTTATTATATACATATATCCAGGTCTTCTGAACAGTGGAACGACTAACACCAAGCCGTCCCGACACATATCATTGAGTACAGCCTTCTTGAAGAAGAGTCACTATATTACCAGCGATAATTGTCTTGTCTGCCATACTACGGTATAAAATTTGTCACAAAAAAACCATTTTAAACAATTTTGCATAATTATCAATTCATTTAAATAACAAAAAACCGTTTTTTATTTATTTATAGCACAATATCTAAACACAAATTGCGAGCAAATTCTCGAATGGAATAGAACATTTTATCAATTGCCAGTACTATTTAAGAAGTAGACAATTAAGATCGTAGTCGCCTTTGCAATTAGGTGTATTTTATTTTATTATTAGTTATGTTTTACTTTCGTATATTATTTTTTACATATTTTGCTCGAATCAAAATTGTTTACTTAAAGAGTACAATTGTTGTTAAAAAGGATTGTTGGTTTTAATTTTACGGTTTTAGTGAATTTTCGTGTTTATATTATTTCTTTTTGATTGTAGTACCTAGATACAAGGGAGTCGCCAGCTTATGACTAGGGGGAGGGGGGAGGGGGAGAGTCAATAGGGCAATATTATGGAGGATAAAAAATATGAACTTTGGAAGTCTTTGCCTCGATGACGATTGTAATAAGAACGGTTCTAATATCAATGTATAAAACTTCACAGGCCCTCGACAGCACAAACCTAAATAAATCAAACTTTTAAATACAGTAATAATTGTTTATTTTAACAAAAATAACATTTAATTAAAACATAACCTTCGGGGATTATTTGCAAAACTTTCAACCACTTTATCATTAAAATTATTAGGTTTTTATTTATTTTAGCTCTGTGTACACTCATCATGGCCAAACCATTAAGGCGATCTTCTACCATGGTGCTTCTTAGCCACGTTTTTAGTCTTCTGAGGCTGCTAAAGGATCGCTCTACTTTACAGGTCGTGCATGATAAAGCAATCAAAATTTTCATTCCTTTTTCAGTTTCGGGAAAGAAGCAATTTGTTTCTTTTAGGACATCAACAACTGTAAGATTTGTTAGATTAAGCCTATCGTGCTACAATTGCTGCCAAAGTTCGATTTCATTCTTTATGTTCGGTAAAACATAAAACTGGGCAATAGATATCTAGGAAGTAGGAGGGGCGCCCTTGCCTAGATATATCAGTTGATAAATGTGTAACATATCTTGTTTTTCATGTTAATAACGTAAAAAAACAGTTAGGTATATTTTTTATTCTTTTTATTGATAAAATATATTATCTCTATTTATAAAAATGTTCGTGATTCATGCAACAGTTGAAACCGCTTATTATAATTGTATTTTATTTGTTTATTTATTTTTTTTTTTTGTAGGTTTTAGTTACCTACTGGTTTTTGCACTTCTTGCACTCTCCTTTATTACTTTTATTAAGCTTTTATTATTTTCCTTGTTGTAGTATTTGTCACGTAATGCTGAGTAGCCATAGATATATATGTATTATTTATAGCATTTTCTTACTATAACACCTACTATTTAAATAGCTTGTTTCATGTTTGTAACTCATTTTTTACTCAAAAAATAAGAAATAAAATACCGCCGTAAATTACGAATTTTATCCTAATACGGTGGTATAGGAAGTTCGATCAAGTGAAGGACTCATCGTCCTCCAAATTCTACGTGGTCGTGAGAGACGCACTGGATCGAGACCGATGGAGGCAGATCATCCGCTCCAGATGTTACCCCGATGCTGACCACGATCCTTAGACATGAAGGACCAACAATAGAGAGAGAGAGAGACGTGGTATAACGCCGAAATAGAAAAAAATACTGAGCATGGTTTACTGTTTATAACTTTCAATTTATTAACTTATTGAATTAGTTCCAAGTTTAGTTGAAATAATTATTAACCTCATAAATTAGAAACCATACTCTGCAGTATGTGTTCTTAATTAGAAATCTAGTTAAATATGAAAACTGATGAGTACAAAATGTTGGTTTCTTAGAAGGGGTAAAAATAGGAAGGTGTATTTTAATTTATTACAAATCGTTTATTTTGTATAACTGTTGTCTAGAATTTTACACATCTGAGCCAAAAAACTGTTATCGTTTGATTATGCAATTACACTCTTTTGTTTATCGAAATTTTGATGGGTCAGAATTAGGATTATTAAAAACACGATAGTTTGACTATTCGGTAGTAGTTATTTCCAGGTAACTCTGTATTAGGTTATATGATCTCTTATTACGGCCCTATTCATCTATACATATAAAATTAAATCGCTAAATGTGTTGCTAAGCGCAAAGCTCGAGAGCAGCTGAACCGATTTCGCTAATTCTTTTTTATAATATTCCTTGAAGTACGAGGATGGTTCTTACGGAGAGAAAAATTTGGAGAATTGTCGAAAAAATAAAATAAAAGAAAAAACATTTTCCTCATACATTTTCTATGGAATGACGTTTTAGGTGACACGTTATTATTCGGAACTTTGACGCGATACGAAGTTCACGGAGTCCACTATTATTATTATTATTATTTAGGGTTTCGTAAATAAATAAAAAGTATTATATTTTAACAAGAGAGAATCCTAGGGGATTTTCATGATAAAATACAATAGTAAGAAAAAATGAGCGAAGCGAAGTCGGTCTGTACGGAAAGATCTATACAGACCGATTTCGCTTCGCTCATTTTTTTCATTTTACTGAACGTAAAAAGAAGAAGTAACCTTATTTTAATAACTTAAAACTCTTTAGACTCTTCTTAAAACGTATGTGTGAATGCACGGTTATGCTATATATTTTGTAATATAATATATTGTGTAATTTCATTAAAAGATAATCAATATAATCAAATCATTGTCAATGAAAAACTTACAATTTACTTTACTAACACATCTTTATTATTTAATAAATATTAGGTATTTGTACGGAACTTAGGAGCCTTCTACCGCAGCAATAGGCTCTGACCAAAATCATACCTCCGTATTAGGGAAAATCAACCCGACAATTCAAATTTTTTTTTAAATAAGAAATATCATGAAAAGAAACAGACTCAACAGCAATACAAAATTTAAGTTCCACTTTTGACGATAAAGTTGTTTGGCACCTTAAAAATACTTACAAATGCTTATATAATATATTTGTTTCTTACTTTCAAATGTTGCGAAATACCTCCGTAATACGTGCTTTTACCTTACCTACATTCAGCAAGAGTCAACAACAAAAGTAGCAAATTTTCAACAGTCAACCAGTGTTTAGTCATACTTTTTAATTCATCGGTAATTTGCTCCAACAAACATCAAGTTAAAGTTAAGCACAAGTACTCACAGTTTCCACATGCGCTTCCTTTTAGGATGTAGAGGGGTTTCCAGACCCTCAGCTTCCGGCAGATCCTCGATGTTGCTGAGCACTAATCTAAAATTCAAAATTTTCAGTTCAATTCCAAATTCAGTATTTATTGAAAATACTTGGTATTTCTCGCGAAGTAGGTAGGTATTTTCGCGACGTGCAGACGCGAGATTATTAATCTGTAACTATGTAAGTAATAACTGGCAACACGGACGTTCAATGCCATTTTTAGCCGTTACAAAGAAAAGATTCACTTCTGAATCTGAACTGCAATTAAAACTTAGTGAAAGTTTAATTATAGTTACCGGTAAATAAAAGTAATAATAAACCCTGGTCGTTAATTACTTACAAAAGCTGATGTGTAGCGTTGGCTTTGGGCCGTGGTACAGGGTCTCGGAATCGAGATACGCTGTCATTAAGTAGACCTTGAGAAACTCATAAGTGTCATGTGACCTGTCGTAATCCTACCTACCTATGTAGGTAGAATTCGTGGAACTAATATACGCTTTTTTTTTATTTGAGAATCTCACAAATATAGGTAATACATAGGTATCATTATAAACTAAGAGGTCTATGTAGAGGGCACAGATTAACTATTGAGTACCTCTAACCTGTTTAATATCTTGCTGAATGTATATTGTATGTATAAGTAACGTAGGTTTTCCTATATAATTTTCATATAAAATATTGAGAAATCCTAGAATACTTAGCGTCATTAAGGCTATTAAGTAGGTACCTACTTTAATATTATACGAAAGGGCAAAGAGAAAGCAACTCAGAAAGAGAACTGATACAACATTCAGAGCTGAAGAGGATCAGGGTTATTTACATTATATACAACACAAGGCACGGCGCATTATTGGCCTCGTGTAAGCCCTTTTTAAAGCTAGGCAAGAAATAGAACACGTTCCTATTTTTTAAGCTAGTGAACTTCGGCCTTCCCCTGCATACCCCGCAGTCCGTAGCCAGCGTTGCGGAATGTGGAGTGCGAACACGTGTAGAGGCCTATAAAGGGTAGATGCGTCCCGCCAGTCGCTGGCGCACGGCTGGTGCCCTAATTCCGAAGGCACTATATAGCCTCGAAAACGGCCAGCGGTGGCTATAATCACTACATAGTATAAAAAAGTCGCTTTCTCTGTCCCTATATCCCTTTGTATGCTTAAATCTTTAAAATATGCAACGGATTTTGATGCGGTTTTTTTTAATGGATAGAGTGATTGAAGAGGATGGTTTTTATATATGTTTTATACCCGTGCATTGCCGGGGTGGGTCGCTAGTATATTATATCTCAATGTTTGTTACGTAGTACATAATAACTCAATGATAACAAAAAACGTAGTAACGACAGTTTGTCAAATTGCTAATTCTAAATTTTTAAAAACAATTATTTCTGATCAAAAACTTTCTCAAATACACAATATATAAACTAAAATTTGTTTATTACTTACCGATCCATGATATCCTTCTAAAGTTTTACTAAAATGCTTTCTTAAAACTCAAAAAATCAAAATTAAATATCTAACAATAAGTTAACCAGACTTACTTAAAGCGCTCCAAACTTGTTTGAAGCGAATTACGACTTACGGCAACTGTTAGTACTATCTTATGTTTTATTGATTTCACATCAGACATCATTCCATCTTTGTTTTTTTCCCTACACGTTGTGCAAGTTAGAGCGAAATCGATAGAGATTACACAGTTCTAGACCTTAAAACATAATATAACGAATCAAGCTCCCGGAGCGCGGTACACAGATGAGTTATATTTGGAGCTCGATTCTCGCTTTAAGCGATATTGGTTTATGTGTGATAAATTTAGAAGAATCGATAAAATATCGCATGACTACAATAACATCTTATTCTCATTATCCTTAACTGTCCGTAAGAGACCACGCAGACTTAGAATTTCAAGTTGGCCGACTATCGAACAACTAAATCGCGTACACAATTTTATCGGTCAATTTACTTACTTTATCGGTGGTCAGCCGCAAACGTGTAGGACCAAGTCGCTGACAGAATTGCTAGCGTGGTAACGTGTGCGTGAAAATGCGGAAAAATAAACGCTCTCAAAGTTTTATGAATAAAAAGAAGACGGAAACAGAATATACAGATCAGAACATGGGCAACAACAAACATTGCATTCTGAGAGATTATCCAGAAAGTTTTTTTTTTTGTACACTACAGTATGAGTATTAATACTTGTAAATTTGATGAGCTTGTACCTACATCTAATCGGGCCAGCAATATTCAAACAGGACACAATTTACCGACTCGCCATACGAGTTGCGACTGACTTAGTTTGAATTGTTTCGCGAGCATGAACAAGGTCTCCGTGCTAATCAGTAGTCGGCCAACTTATTAATGGAGAATGTGACAAAGTTTCGAGCAATTTTGCGTACCTAGTAACATTCTGCATTGTGCGTAATCGGAAGGGATCTCGATTCTAATATAGTATATCACTATACTTGCCTGTATACACAATCATTTAGTTGCCCAACTTAAAATTTTAAGTGAGCGATGTCTCCAAGACAAATCATTCGACATTCATTGCATGATATAAAGCCATACAGTAATGCCAATTTGGGGGTTTTCCCTCCAAATTTAGGGGGAAACACGATGTCCAGGGAGTTTTTGGGGTGTACATTTATTTAGGAGGATTTTTAGGGAGTAGCTATATCATAGGAGTAGCTATATAATAATCAGTAGATTATTCAAGATTTTTTTTTAAATGCACGGCTCTATACAATTTATATTAAGCCCCGAACCCCACCAACAAACTAAGCTAAACATAAACTTCAAGCGTGGCTATAACTGAAATATCGAAAAAATATAAGAAAATGAGAAAAAAAGCAAAAAAGGTATGCCAAGAAAAGTTAAGAAAAACTAAATTTGAAGAAAGAAATGTTAAGAGATAAACAAAAAAAAATTGTTTAATTTTTATCATCATTAATATTATAAGGCCATTAATTAATGTATGTAAATGCATAAATACAACAGCTATTTCATACTACCTATTAAAAAAAAATTTTAATTTATATTTGAAATTACCTCTCAAACCGAGTGTACAGTAAAATTTTTAGAGGCTTTTAATCGATATACCTAAGTAATGGCACGTAAGTTTAGCGCTGAGCAAAATATGGAGGGGATAGCTGCGCATGGATACAGTCAAGAACCAAAAAAACCAACAATAACAAATGAACTCAAACTTAACAAAAGATAATAACAATGAACGGCAATAACAATCGACTTTAGAACGCGACTGTGATAGCCCCCCTGTGATATCAAATTTTTGGCTTTTGCGCAATAAACGGTCAGCGCTAAGGTACGGCCTTATGCAGCCGCTCGACGCTCGTTTGCAGCGACAAATGTGGTCACGTGACCCAATTTTAAATTTCCCGCGATTCAAAAATCTGGTCACGTGATATGTAGCGACAAAGCTGAAAATGTTGAGCTTTATCGCTGGAAACGAGCGTCGAGCGGCTCCATGAGGCCGTACCCGTAAGTGCTGCAACGATTTTTTAATTAATTGCTTTAAATAACGGATTCAGACAAGGTAAATACTTTAAAATATATATAAATAATAATAATAATTAGTAAAGTATGGACGTTAGTAATACGTTGAAACGATCATTTTGTTTCTTCATTGTACAGTTTTATCGAGATTAAAGCGTATGTAACTTTCTAACCACACTTGTTTCTATAGCCAGTTCAGAATTAGATGATAAATATTAATGTTTTGTTTTTCATGTGGTTGTTGAAGGTTGACTATACGTGTGGGATATGTGAGACGATTGTCAAGGACTGGGCGAATCATCCATGTATCGAGTCCATGGTCGTTCTTAACTGTATTGCCGATGCAATAGCTAGAGAGGAACCAGTGCCTGCACTACATCCGCCACACAAATGGACGATGTTGATGGATTCCTACTGAGGGTGGGTGTTAATTTGAAACGACTACCACTGTCGGGACGGATGGCAACGGTCATCGAGATTTGGAATCTGGTCCACCAAAAATGTCTGAAGTTTGCGTCGGACACTTAAGATCTTTTTTCGTTGATAAAGTTATTTATATAAATTCTTGTGAGGACATTATTTTTAAGAAATTTCTCATAAAATGCGAGTTAAGACAAGAGTGCACAAAGTCGTGGCTAAATCGAGAAAGTCTCCTGAAAAGTTAACAGAGTGGTGATATACATATACTATAAATTCTTGTTCCTCTATTATTAAGAAAAAGTTCTATTTTATGATTGTGTTCATTAAAAGATCTAAAGCGACAAAATTTATTCACGTTGACTAGATTGATAATATAATATATGATTGTTAAATCAATAAAGAAAACAGTTTGATATCTGAAATAAAATAGAATGATCGTTGTCGATATTTTTGGCACCATTCCTGTTGTTCCTAGTCTAAAATAAATATAATATTTCAATTATTAACTATTTTGTATCAATTTTTTTCCCAGAAGTGTGTGTGTGTGTGTGTGCGCGATATTGAATATTTGAGTTTTCTGATAACTATTGGGTTCGTTTCGGTTTGGGGTTGTATTTGGGGACTTCATGGGATCTGGGTTCCTTCCAAAAACATAGAAATACAACATTTTAAATAAATAAGTCGTAAAAGCCTTTCAGAACTGTCTTAGAGTTTTATTGAAGTTCGCAAATTATCATGATACATAATTTTATTTCTACAGTACAATTTCAGTAAACTCAATTATATTATACAATTCATTAATCTATACAGTACCTACTAAATTCATGAACGTTTATGTATGTTAAATCGACTCAATTATTATATTATACAATTCATTATTTTACACAGTACTACTACATGAAGCTTAAAGTGTGTTTGTTGTACAGAAAATTAAAGGAAAAAAAAATATAAGAAAATAAAAGAAAAATCAATAAAGAAAGAAATTTCATAAGAGATAGCGATTAATATCTGAGCTCATTCTTTAGGTATTTCGTTGCTCTTTAAATAGCAGCTCGGGACATAATATTATATTGTTATTTTAATGTATTCCTATTTTTTTCACTTGTATCACTGCCACGAGCTACGAATGAGGTTAGAAAATCAGCAACACAGGGTCGCGTGACGAGATTTATCACCGCAAATGAGCGACGAGCGGCTGCATGACGTAGTAGCTTTTTAAGTCACGGGAAATTTAAAATGGGGTCACGTGACCACATTTGTCGCTGCAAACGAGCGTCGAGCGGCTGCATGAGGCCGTACCGGTATAATAACGAGCGACGAGCAGCTGCATGACGTAATACCATTTTGAGTCGCGGGAAATTTAAAATTGGGTCACGTGACCACATTTATCGCTGCAAACGAGCGTCGAGCGGCTGCATGAGGCCGTACCTCTAGAGTTTCGTGCCGCTAGTTATATTTAAGGGGATTTGAAGTAGGCTTATTGAAACAATATCGATATTATTTTGTCGATGTATCGATATTTTTGAGTGATATTTAATGTTTCGATATATCGCGTACATATATCGATATTTTACAAAATATCGATGTACCTATATCGTGCACTCCTAATTTTCCAAGTTCCATATCGCATTCGATTTTGTCCATTCTTGAGACTTGAAGCAATGATATTAAAATATAAGTTTAATCTCCCATAGACTTGAAGTGATTTCGTAAATATTGTCGTCAGATCAAATTTATTCTTTTTAGTTTTTGATAAAAAATGGCAGACTATGAATTTGCTGCAGCTATTGCTGTTGATCTCCTGGATGAAACTCAAATAATAGCGGCCGCACCTCCTAGGCGAAGAGTTTTGAGGAGAAAATATGATCCGTGGGATCTAAAGGTGGATTCATAAAAAAAATCATTCTCACAAAAGAATTATGTGAAGAACTAGGTAATAATTAAGCTCGATCCACTGTTTCACTATAAAGAAATATCAAATAGATACAAAAACAAAACTAAGTTGTTAATTGTTATAATTTTTTTATTGCCTTATGCCCCTACAAACATTCATATTAACTTAAAATAACTAATACCTACTTATTTTTTGATTATTGTTAGTTTTATAATTCATTCATAATATGTTTACACATATTGTGCACAATTGCCCAATATAACATGTATATGATTATGAATATATACTTGACCCTGAAATTAATTATGCTGTCATGCGACTGTCTGCACAGGATTAGTACTTCGAGTAGCTTATTTTAGGTTTACACATAAAAGATATGCTGTTACGGGCTTTTTTGTTGGAGTATTTAAGATTAACATTTTAATTATATTCATGTAATATGTAAGAATAGCTCGCATATGGCAGAACTCCTACTTACCTGACACTTATCATTATATTTTGGAAAATTAACACAACATCTTTATAAATCGTAGCCTATGTGTTATTCTGACATATTATTGTAAACTTACATTAAAATCCATTCAGTGGTTTTTGCGTGAAAGAGTAACAAACATCCATACATACAAACTTTCACATTTATAGTATTAGTAAGGATATCAGCATCCTACTTTCCGCTTTACCCTGATACATATTGGAGATTAAATTGCTGTAAAGACACAATACATCTAAATTAATTAAAACAGATATCAAATCTTTTCAGGTATCAAGACTGGGGGTTGATGAAGAATTATGGCCTCTTATGGCAGAACAAAGAAAAAGTAATATTTTTACTTTTAAAAAATATTTTTAATCCACATGATTTAAAAAAAATAATACAAAAATATAGTAAGTTTGAAGTAAACATTTTCATTAAAATGTTTATTAAGTATTTTGCTCACTTTAAAATTACAATTATATCTTAGGTAAAGAACAAATTTAATATTTGTAATTTTATAATTCATTAATTAATTAAAGAGTAACAACTGACATTAATTATTAGAAATCAAATTAAAAGCTAGTCTCTCGTTATTATAAAAAATATTTTTACATTAAGCTATGAATATGGTGGAATAATAAATATTTTTATTTATTATTTAAGCTATGAATATGAATATGGTGGAATAATAAATATTTTTATTTATTATTCCACCATATTCATCATATTTAAAGAAAAACAATTTCTATTATATTTTAACTAAAATTCTTGAATCATTTGTTTAAAATAAAACAGTTATCTACTTCCATTCTAATACTTTATGTACCTACCTAATCTGTTTATCTGAACTAAATTATTACTATATTATAATATACTAAGACTACATAATATACCTACTCATAAAATTAATCAAATCTGGAATACAACAACTTAAAATAAGTTTTTTACATATTAATCAGAAATAAATATTGATACACCACAAATAAATTATGTACTTATTACAGACTGTGACAAAATTATAACCCACCCCTAATTTTGTGTTATCTGATAAAGAATTCTAGTTATATTTATGTTTTACTAATACACAAAATTTGGTTGTAAGTTTATTATACCATGTACCATAAAAAGATTATTTATTTAATGCAAAATTAACATAATACAAATAATATTGAGTTTTATGGCGTGACAAAAGTATAACCCAGGATATTAAATTTAAAGAAAAACTCAATAGAAGTATAACAAATAGCAATTATTCATGTAATTTAGTAGATCCCCCACTTTTACTTATGACTTCAATCATTCGATCTGGTAAATTGTTGTACAGCTTTTAAATAGTGTTTTGATTCATATTTTGCCACTCATTAATTATAACCTTTTTCAACTCTGTAACTGTGGTAAATCGACTAGATCCACGATGTCTAGATCAGCTCGTGATAAATCGCCCCAGCAATTCTCAATTAAGTACAAATCTGGGGAAGCTGGCCAATCAAGAACTTTAATATTTTTTTCAGCAAAATAGAGCTTTTAGCTAGCTTTAACAACCTGTACATAGTGAATACTGGCATTATTCTGCTGAAAAATAAAATTAGGACCAGCAATCCGCATTGCATGAGAAGTAATCTGTTTGTTTATTACTTCTATATATCATTTACCATTCATTTTTCCAGTACAGAACTTAATATCTGTTTTACCTGAGTATCCAATACCAGACCATATCATTATACCACCACCTTTGACGACTCAATACAGAAATATAAAATCTTAAATCATAAAAATAGTAATTAAATCCATCAGGTCCATCTAAATTAAACTTTCTTCAGTAAAAACACCTTTCTTCATTTTTTTCCATTGAATTCCATTCAATCTTTTACAAATTGTAATCTAATTTATGTTTATCAGACAATGGTTTTCTTTGTAATTTCTTACGTTTTAGATGTTGACACTCACGTATAATACGATGTACGTTTATTAAATTGGTACTAACACCAGCTTCCGCTGCGATTTGTCTTGCTGTAAGCGCAGAATTAGACGCAACTCTTAGAATTATTGACCTTGTAGCTCTTGGTCGACCTGTCCTTTTTTTTCCATAATTTTCGGGATCTTCTAAATAATTTGGCACAACACGATGACTTCTATTGATAACTTTTGCAATTTTGGCCTTAAGAATAATTTTCAGAATGCAATTTTTTAATTTTATTAATTTCAGTGTCATTTAAGTGTTTCCCCCGTGGCATTTTATTTTAAAAATAGACAAATATCAACAGAAACTATTCAGTTATTTGTAATAACTTACAAGAAACACAAGACAAGTATAAACACGAATTGACACATTCAGTGCTCCAAGCTTCTCGAAATAATCCTACTAGTGACTTCTGACACTGACGAATAACGAGTGGGTTATACTTTTGTCGCGCTATCGAACTGCTGCTCCCCGCTGCAACAAAGAACTGCAACGGAGCGTAATTATATACATACCATAGTACTAGATAAGAATCAAGTGAACAACGCTAGTGCCTTAGTAATATATTTTTTATTTATATATTGTTTTACAGTAGATATGAAAAAATTAGAGGGGTGGATTATATTATTGTCGCGGTCTGTGTTACAAGTATGCAGGTAAAAATTAATTCGTAAATTTATATATCCATTATGAATGTACTCTATGGTTATTGGTTAATACTAGGAAGTATAGTGCGTTTTCATTTTATAGTTCCCCTATGCCGTTATGTTGGCAGCACAGCAAAGAAGTGTTGCCTTAATAACTTAAATGAGATACGTTGAATTCTGGGAGATTTAATAATTTTTTTCTTTAAAGAAATTTGTTCTTAAAAAATCTATGTTTATTCATTACATGATACCGTAACTTATTGCATGTGAAATTTTTTTAAAAATTGGTTCTATTAGTTAATTATTTTTAAAGAAACAAAACTTTTCTTTTAATAAAATAAATATATTCAACAGAAAATTACAATAAAACAAAACATTATGTAATGAAATTAAAAACGGCAGTATAGAGGGACCTATCAAACTGAAGCTGGTAGCCCTTTTGATTAATAGACAGCCAACATAACGGCATAGGAACTATATTTGATGAAACGCACTAGGAACATGACATCAAATCACAGAATACAACAATGAGTTGACGGTTGGCCATACTTTTACGCTGTTAGTTATCACTGTCAAGTTTACAATGTAAGGTCAAAACTGTCAGGCGGATGCTGTAATTTTTATAAACGCAAGAAACTTCAAACTATCGTCATATTACGTCTATTGCTATTTGCTTCTCAAATTACAAATATCAGTCTCGTTTTGATAATGCTTTGAGGAGGTAGTGTTTTTCCATAGCGTACTTTAACAATTTGATTTTGATTGTTTACAATCGTAATTTTGTGATTGGGTGTAGTTTGCTTCAATAAAACTATTGACTTTTCATATTAAGCAGTGAAGTTCGAACGTAAATATAGTTATTGTATTATAATTTATACGTTAATCGAGCGTATCTTGAATTGTAGAGATCAGAGAACTCAATGTTGGACGGTGTTTGAAAATGTGAAACAAAATGTGGCGGTGATCATTTCATTTGAGTAACACATTGTAGTAACGATTTAAAGACTTGACAGAAGATGAGGTACTTGGCATTTCTTCTTTTGCTGCCGGCGTGTGTTGCACATCTTAATGTTTATCTTAGTAGTGCAGAAGTATGGAGGCTACTGGGTGAGTAGTAGAATGTTAGAATATAGCAAATTAAGTTCAAAATATGTATTTTAATATGCGTTTTTTTATGTAATCTTCTAAAAGTGTCAAACTTTGAAACTTATGAAACATTAATATTTGCATAAGGGTTTTCTCAGACAAAATTATTTATCCATACAAAAAAATCCCATTCCTTTTGAAAAACTGAAATTAAATTGTGCTTGACCATTTACCAATGCAATTTTGCAACTTCTATATCCAAGTTAAAAGTACTTTTGTTCATCAATATTAAAATATAAACTATTTTTGTTAGCATATTTATATTTCATTAACTGTAGTGCTAGTGTAGATTTTCAGAGTGAGGTAATATATTTAATATTTTATATTTGTATTATTTACTAATCAAGTGGTTATCATCGCTAAGGCTTGATAATGTTGATACCAGCTTGATAAGGATGAGAATAAAATGTAGGATTAAGTTATTTTCAATAGTTTTTCCTTCCTGATATAGGTACTGTAAAAAGTTTAAAATTCTGTAAAAAAATAGTAGTGGGGTAAGACAAGACACACTTGTGCACCTATTTGACTGATCTTGCTGTTAATTACAGGAAAATATTTGATAGAAATAATATAATATTACCCTATTGAGAGACAGAACCAGTGCATGAATCACTTAATATCTGGTGAAATATAGGTGTACTCTGGTCTCTGCCTACCCCTTTGGGGAGTTAAAAGGTGTGATGATATTATAATTATGAACCACTTAAATAATTCAAAACCACTTAAAATCTAAATCTATCTAGTGATACAGTATTTTAAACCATATATCTAATATTAATAATGTAGAATATAAACAGATCAATGATAAGTCTAATGAAAGACAATTTTTTGTTAAAATAGGTAATATGTGTGAAATAGAATACATAAGAGCATTTAAAAATATATATTATATATAATGGACTGGAATAGATTTTCTTTACATATATTATATACATATTAGGTCTTTACCTATGAAATTGCCGTTTTGTATGGAATAAGTGAAAGTTCTTATTTTTTAAACTTTTTGTTATTCAAAGTAATCACCCATGCAATCGACGCATTGGCAGTTTATTGATCCCCTTCTTGTAAAAATCAGCTGGACACGAGGCAACAAACTCTTCAAAGGCATTTTGTACTGCCTCTCGTGAATTGAATTTTTTACCCACTAAAAAGTTGTCTAAATTTTGGAAAAAGTAATATGTAGGTGCAAGGTATGGTGAGTATGGCGGATGAGGGAGCTTGGAGACTGTCTGTTGTCAGTGTGGGGTCGCGCGTTGTCGTGAAGGAGCAGTGGGGACGACCGATTGACCAAAATTTTTGATTTAGGCATTGCTTTGGTGCCGAACCAGGTTCTAACCAACTTGCTGAGCGCTTTCGATTGTCGAACAAAATCCATTTTTCATCGCACTTAACAATTCGGTTCAAAATTCCATTTTTTCATGCCTATTGAGCAGCGCGAGGCAGGTCTCGACGCGTACGTTGCGCTGGCGATCGTTAAGTTTGTGGAGCACCCATCTATCAAGTTTTTTTTACCTTGCCTATTTGTCGCAAATGGATCAAAATTGTTTTGATGCTGATATCAAAAGCTGCTGCTAGCTCAGCTGTAGATTGAGCTTCGTCAGCTTCCACAGTCGCCTTTAATTCATCATTGTTGACCAAAGTCTCCGGACGACCACGAGCTTCATTTTTCAAGTCAAAATTTTTCAGATCGGACCGGGAAAACCAATAACGGGTTGTGCGTTCGTTTGTACAGTTCTCTCCGTAAACGTTTTTGATGTTATGTGCCGTTTGTGTCGCGTTGGTGCCACGACGGAACTCATATTCCATAATTACACGAATTTTTAAAGTATCCATAAAGACGAAAAATGTTCAAATGGATTGAAAATATAACGCTAATCAATGAACAAAAGACTGAGTTTGTAAAAAGAATGTCATGTTTTTAAAACAAAATTAATTTTATTTTAGAATACAAAGCCATTCCTAACTTTTTTAAAAGTACTGAAGAACGGCACTTTCATAGGTAAAGACCTATTATCAATATTACGGAATAATCAAGAAACAATACTTAACAATATTGCAAAAAGCTAAAAATTGATAGGTAATTCTAATTTTATTTTACGCTAATTTTCGAATGCAATGGCACCGATTCTTCAATCCGGTTTAATCGTTTTTATTGTTCAAAGGTGATAAAATAATAATTCAGGAATTTGGAGGGGAATATGGGAAACTGGTAGGTATTATTTGCTTTTGTTCATTAATTTTCCATTCTATAGAGAAAAAAAAAACTATCTAAGTCAAGTTTATTTTAATTCTATTTACCCAGCAGATACGATAAAAGTGTTTGGTTTTAATATTTTTTAGACCTCTAATTAGGTTCAATAGTTTTAATGCCATCGAAACATTGTTGTGAACAGTAAAATGCCTACACAATAAATTCGGAATTGCTAAAGACCGTCGATCATCTAAATACATATTATAATAAAAACTTGACGATTTTAAAAGTTTGTTATAAGTTACTAGCTAAATAGTAATACGAGGGGCGTTCAAAAATTATTGAGAATTAAATATGTAGAAACTATTCGGTAAAAAAATAAGTAGGTACTTGCAGGAGTAGCCTAGGACTTTGTTATCATATGAATAGAAACAATATTTTGATTTTCTTTTATTTCTCAAAAAAGATGGTAAATTTGTTTGCTTCGTATCGAGTGGTTACCTCGAAAATTGAGAAATATGAAATTCGCGGAGTGATAAAGTAGCTCTGCTTGAAAAAAAATTCTACCTTACAAGTTTAAGAATAAAACATTAGGAATTCATGCTCTGCCTTACTACCAACGTGCAACCGTAGAATTTAAGCGAGAAGCGTAATTGAGGCTTCTCAGTCCTCGACCATGGAGCCACAATTATGGTGACTTTGTACGCCGAACAAATTAAAAAGCTTTGAATGAAAATTCTTAAAAACCGACTGGGGAAAATCACTAATGTTTTATTCCACTAAGACAACGACCCCACGCACAAGTCCAATGATTTTTTAAGGAATCAAGATGAAGCCTTTTTAGTAGTGATGCAACGAATACGAATACGAATATTCGTATTCGCCGAATAGAAGACATTTACCGAATATTCGTATTCGGCGAATACTAATACGAATATTTACAAACTAATATTTTTGTACGCATTTTTAATATTTATTAATATATTAATATTAATATTTTTTCTGGGGATTCGCAAACTAAAAACAAGATAGATGCTTATCTAAAGCTCCCAAATTTATCGCCGACTGCTGATTCACTGGCTTTTTGGCGAGAAGATGTCCATTTTCCAAGTCGGAAAAAGCTCGCCCAAAAATATTTTTTACTGAAGCCATGTACAGTCGCCTCGGAAAGACTTTTTTCAACGGCTGGGAACATCCAGACTGAAAAAAGAAATCGCCTAAAACCAGAAAATCTACAAATTTTATGTTTTTTAAATAAAAATTTGCCTGTTGTAAATTTTAATTATTAGAAGAGTAAACATTATTCAAATAAATAAGTCTTTGATTACCATGGCGAGATATTCGTATTCGTATTCGCCGAATAGTAGGTTTGATATTCGTATTCGTATTCGTATTCGTAAAAGTAGTATTCGTTGCATCACTACTTTTTAGAAAGGGACTTTGATTCTAGAACATCAATACACCAATTGTAATATAGTTGAATGGTAAAAATTATTTAAAAAGAAACCATTTTTATTATTTTCAATTATATTTTATAGTTACTTCAATGCGTTATAGTCAATAAACGTGATACACGGTTCTTTTCTTAAAATTACTATATTCTTAACGTGGTCTTAGGAGAGCAGGTATCATTCTAGGTGAAGTTTTTGTCGCCTTTGACAACCTGCGGGCGATCAATCTCTGTCACAATTACTATATACCATCTGGCCTTTGTTCTTGTTTAAATTTGAATCTCTATTCAGATGAACTACGGAGAACTAACACTCATTGACAATGCTCTTCTTTCATGAATGAGTTCTTTAATATATTAGTTTAATTGTGGTAATAAATTTAAGGTAATTTGACAGCATAGATACAATTCTTTATACTTTTCATTGCTTTAGAGATAAAATATTTTGTGTCGTTATAGCAATTTAGTATATTTTAAAAGTTCTAAATGAGATATATTTTTATGACTTCATTATTTATTATCGAACTCTAATTCATATTATTCGATATAATATAGATTTTGCGACATAAATAAACTTATCGATTTCCAGGAGGTTTGAAATAAATAATTGTATTGCAACTACGGCCTGCATTACGTTCCTTCACGAAGGGCACATTTAACAGTAATATGATAAGCAGCTACAGTCGGCATTCGCAATTGACTAGCTGGGGCGTAGCTACCGCCGTATCTGCCGTATCAATTTTATGGGGCCTCCGGGTACCACGAACCAGTATCTTGTTATTCAATACTAGATGTGCCCCTAAGCCTAAGTTACTCCTTATAATATCAGCTATCCGCCGTTTCCGAGATTAGCTGGAACAAACAGACAGACAAAAATTGTAAAAGACGTTATTTTAGTATATATGTAGGTACCGTGTATACATCCATATGCATTTAGTAAAAGCGGTTATTTTAATATTACAAACAGACACTCCAATTTTATTTATCTGTATAGATTTCAAACTTACACGCTTCGTAAAATTGTCTCTAAACCGCCTTCGTGGCTAATTGATTCACGCCTATGTCGTCGGAGGTCCGTCGTGGGTTTGAATCCCGGGGAACAATGACATGTTCCGGTTGGCGCAGGAAGAAGTTCCATCGATGCACTTGTTTGTAAAGAAAATCATCAGATAAGTGAAACATGCAGAAATGTGTGTACTCCACACTCCATTACTGGAATTTTACCTTTCGTAAAATAGGAATGAGTCTCGTGATGTTTTTAGAATATACATCTAGAAAGATTATTTATTTAAAAGATGTAAAAAAACTATGAGCTGCTTCTTAACTTCGTGACAGAATATGCAGATTATCATATTATAACAGATTTTGCGTAATTAATGATTGGCGCTAACAGATAGTTTTTTGTGTTTAATTCTAAATATTGTTATTAAAAAAATAACTCCATAATTTTGCTGTCGCCTATCTTATGTGCATAGTTACATACGAATGCAGTTTATTACATAATTATATTATTTGATACGGAAATAGGATGCTGGATGCAGTGTAATGTTCCTAGAATCAACGTTATCTCAATAACATTGGTGCAGGGCAAATGCCTCCTCTGATAAAAATTAAACGTAACACTGCAACTAAATGGTAATACTGCAAAATTACGTTCCATCGATTACGGCATCATTTTATGTTATAATTGATTTTTTGGTTGCATGCTTGTCTTGTATTAATAGCGCGAAATTTCGAATTACAACTTACCCACGTAGAACCGTAAGGTGATATTATTTAAAAGTTTTAGATTTCAAGTAAAAAAGTATGGAATTTCAGATCCATGAGTACGGTTTTATCTTCGACACGCTAACCGCATTGTAAACTCAAACAACGACTACAATATAATAAGACTTTAGTTTCTAAGCTAGGCGCATAAAACTATAAGGGGACGACATAAATCTTTCCCAAAAATCCCCATTGTAAAAAATTCGTCACGTTATCTACAAGTGTTATATGTAGGTAGATCTTTCTGACCTATGCCAATACGTACACTTCGTGCATAATCCTCTCTCTGTGTATTTTAGAGATTGAATAAAACCCATCCGGAGAGCATTGTTATTTTAATAAATACTATTAACGTCCATACGCTTCTTATCCCTTGAATTAACAAAGAATTTGAATAAACATCTCGTCTACATAACTATTTTTGAATAAACATCACGTCCATAAAAATAATGTAACTTTTTTATGTAAATAAACTTGACGGGGTGATGTGGAGTGGGGCCTAAATAAATTTAATTTGAACGCGATGTTTTTAATCCCTGCTCGAGTCATTCAGGTAATTCAATTTTTGTTGAAAACTACGTGATTGGATTTTTTTTTTTGATTTCATCTCTGGGTTTGACACGCGCACTTGATGTGGATAAAATAAAGCCACGTTATTTCAGTCTAGATTCTAGATAGTGTAGTTTTAATTCGGAATTATTTTTAAATTTGTTTACTACTAGGTAGTCGAGTTTTTTTATACCATATTATAGCAGATACTAATTACGTATGTTCAAAGTTGATAAAAATATGATTGATTTGATTAAAATGTCGATTAGAGCTGTCCATTTTTTGACCGGTGGGGCATCGTAAGGTGAACCTAACACGTGATGTAAAGTAATATTATAAATTCTAATATCACTTATAATCTAGAATATTTTGTCACATGTTAGTGTACCTACGTAGAATTTAGACAAATTTTTTCTCATAATATTGGTTAAAATAAAGTAGATATCGTACTGGTAGCAATCAAGTTAAGATGAAAGCACTTAAGGTGCGCAGACTTTAGAAAACAGTATTAGGTTGGAAGTAACGCGGATAATGGGATTATGGCATGAATATGCATCTGGTTTTCAATTAGGTATAGCGTCGGCTTAGCTCGCAATTGTAATCCATTGTACTATGCGCATACATTCGTCATGGTTGAGTAAAACCTACGTTAATTAATGAGATTCGACGAGAGTACGCTACTTTATAAATTGATTGGTCTATAATCCAATGTGGAATCTATTAACCTTTACCTTCGTACGATTTAATGCCTTTGTAACTATAGCGTAGTATAGCTTATCAAGTTTTGAATAAAGTAATAGTGTTAAAATAAAAAAAAGCCGACTTCAAATTGTAACTCTAAAACTACTGAACAGATTTTGATGAAATTTAAATGAGACAACACGGGAAGCACCAGCTTTCTAAGAATTACTTTCGTAAAGTAGTATCGATTCCCATTGTGCTGTTGTTAGCAAGCCACTGTAATAAATTGTCTGTCAGATTTAAGATAAACACCTGGGCACACTCGCTCTGCTGCGGAGACTAGGTACAATAAAACAAAGGCGAAGCTAATTGTGTGGTTCATAGATTTCTAAACATGATTAAACATAGCCATTAGAAAACAAACAAAATGACACGGGTATCCAGGTCAGACTTCAGCTGAATAAATAGATGTTTATAAATAAAACGAAGCTTCGGCCGCGCACGGCCAATTTGCTTACAAGACATAGGCTTAATTAGTTGATTATAAAAAACTTGGTTATAATTCTATGGAATGTTTCAATCTATTCGTCGTAAAAGCGAGCTGTTATCGCTCAACGGATTGAGCTTGATTTTGTGTTAATTAAATGTCGCGAATGAAGTGATTCGTCTTTAAGAAGTAGAGCTAGGGAGAAGAATTGAGGATACTTTGAATGTATAGGAAGTTGTATGTTTGTATGTTTGTTTTACTGCTTGAACAAAGTATGTATGTTGAAGCCAGGTCAGGCGAAGTCTGCTTTTATTTATATTATTCTCATGTGACTTCACTGAAGTTAGATCTTGTTAAAATGAAAGTCACGAAATCAATACATCAAGGCAACAATACAGAGGTGGAGTCATTTCAAAATTAGTTGCCGAGTGATCGATAGTTGGTTTTATTCAAAATAATACTTCGTTCAATCACGACACGGGTTTTGTGTTAGCTCAGCAATTTGCTCCGGAATGGATGGAGGCGTCAACGCGACAAAAAGCTCCGATCGATCAATGCTGCGCGGGCGCTTGTCACTGGTAAACTAGACGTAACAACAAAATAAGCATTTTAGCGCGATTGACAATTATTGTTGTGAATTACACAATAATTTGTTTTACATGTTGCCTGCCACTGATAGGGTACTTACCTAACTTTTTTAACAATCCACTATATTTTTCCTTTATTATATATACATCTTATGTTATGTTACGATATGGCCGCTCATTGCTTCCTTATAAATTATGTTTTCTTGCGTTATTTCTTTGTAATAAATTGTTAAACCGCATATTATGGATATAAAATAATTATTTAATAGTTTTTAGTTACCGATGGAAACACTGATATTATTTTTATAAAGCGAGTATGTTTTAATTCTAGTAATCCTTCTTTAGAGAATTGAATATCTAAAAAATATGCACGCAAGAGATTGAATGCTTTAGAAATGAGGGATTGAATGCGTTCGAAATGTCTAACGATTGGTGATGTTACAAAAAGCTACCTACTCTTTCCTATTTCAATATAGTGTCAGAAATAATCACTTGTGAGACCTCAACGTCTCACGGGACATGGGGAGTGCGACAATGTTTGCGAGATAAAACACCAAGATGAGATATTGAGGTATACGAAGCGCTAGCCGAAGCACTTATGTGACCCCTTGAAGCTACACGGATAATGTTAACAGAGCTCTTTAGGTTGGTCGAAAACATTCCCAGAATGCTATTCCCTGTTGAATTTGTTTTATTTTTGGCTACTGTACCGGGCCAAATCTTTGTTTTTAATTATGTTCGTAATGGATTATTTATATATCTGTGTATAGAGTATTTTAGTTATCTATTTATATAAAATTATATATGTGCTGTTTTAACTTCAAACTGCAACACTTGCATTCTCGTACTTCTTTATTATTGATGACGATTAAAACACCTCAAAAAGCCTATTATATAATATATATATTGTTATGTCTCTCTCCTTCAAATTTAGAATTGAGTTAGAAAGAAAGAGATAAAAAATGTATAGCTAAAAATAGGTCTTTTTTGTCGTTTTATATTTATGGTTAGTCTTTAATGTAAAATATTATTCTGCTGGTAATTCAATTTTAAACAATAATATGAATTAAATAATTATTTAATAAAATAGTACCTCTATTTAAGTAGATTAGAACTGGAACATTAATTTCCTCTGACCCGTAGATGATGTGGGAGTAAAGAGGCAAACGGTCAGTCAGTGGATACCCTTCTCTCGACAAGCTGACGCAGACCGTCACGAAGTGTCCATCACATGCCACTGTTGACGAGTCAGTTTGAATCCAGTTTAGCTTAGTTTAAAATCTGACAGCAATGATAAATGATGCTGACTGATTGCCTTACAGAAATAGCACTCGGCAGTTACCGTTTATTCCTTTATTTTACGATTCCAGTTCACTATTTATGTATGACTGGATATTATCCCACGCTAGCATTCATTTTTATTTAATAAAGTACCTTTGTCTCCGCGTGTCACCGCACGCCGAATAAAAATATTAGGACTCCTGTTGTGATGCCGCACGACCAGTATTTTTATTCTCCGCCAGTGCTTATTCACAATTCAGAAATTTCCCATTAGGGATAACGCTATGACAATTTTGTTTTGTTTGCGCTATAATTGAATAGGCGGTTGGTGAGAGACACGTGACTGCTAAAGTAAATAAAATGTATAATAAACTATTGTCAGTTTCACGCGTATTATTACGCGAGTGAGCACTGTAATTTATAACAGACATCGCAGCGAGTTTATTCTCGTACTCGCAATGGTTTTGTGTTACCTGAGCTTTATCTAAATGGTTGAATGCATGCGTGAAGTAAGAACTGATTTCTCATAAGTTTTCACCTCTTATCTCTTGCAGTTATGTTTCTAAACACATTAGTCATGAAGTAGCTCTCCATTGCATATATCTTGTCAAATATGTATTTCCAAAAATAACAAATACAGTATTTAAATCAACGCGTGGGTAGGACCACACACGCACCCCACCATTGCCCCCTACGCAAATATCGAAGGCGTAACCGTTTACTATACTCACGGTTGCCTCCTACTTACATCTTATTACTATGTACTTTTTCACTTAACGTCTAAGTTCCTAATCAGCTCTAAACACGATCCACCACTATCAACATCGAATACCATTCTTTAACTCGTTAACATCATGATAACCTCACTTGCATGGATCAAAGCTTTTTATTTAACTTCACAATCAAACTTAACTCGTTTCGTGGAAAACTAGGCAAACACTATTAGTGATTAGTAGCCTAAAGCATGAAATTAGAAAGCGATCGTCAAAAAAGTTCGATGTGACGTATCCAAAATATTTTATCTTCGGTATTGTCATAATTAAGGAGCGTGAAATATGGCGCTGTCAATTGTGACACAGCCTCGTGACAATGCACCGTTTAGGGAGAAGGACCCAAAACAAACAAACAGAGCACAATCAAACGAATAAAATACTCACAGCACAATACACAGGGCAGCCAGCTCGTCATAATAAGTCAGTCGTTTTTGTTACTTCGGTTGTAAATCATACAGTTTGAAAAGAATGGCACACCATAAATTAAGGACATAATTCGAATACGGTCTTCTCTATTGGGATACTCTGATTCCACAGACTCGAATAAAATTATTCAATGAAGTAGCAAAAAAAATGTTCGTAAAGAATATTAAATGAATTCGATTTTTTTAAGATAAGTTCAGATCAACTTTTGAAATCCTCATCTTAAGTTCGTAATTTAAATTGGTGATGTTTTTACTGTAGAAGTGAATTGTCTGCTTTTGATTTATTCCTCACTTAAAACTAATCCAATAACGTTAGCTAGCGTTACAATTGGTAATAAATGAATTTTAATGGCGTTCCGGTTAAAATGAAAATAGTAAACGCATAAAAATATTGAACTGCGTCTACTTTCAATTTTTATGGGTTCATAAGAAAGCAATTAAAGTTGAGCATTATAGTATTGAAGAATTTTACGCGGTCGATGTTGTTACGACTGAAGTTTAATGGTTCACTGCACCCCTGAATAAACAGGCCTATTCCAAGTTAATATTGCTTGCACCGGATATGGCTGCCACTCGAACGTATTCATCATATGCCTCTAAATGAAGTCTTCGACGCCTATCTAACTTGCCACTTGACACTACGCTGCGACCACGGACAAAGAAATATTATTTGCTAGAAAGGATGCGGTCAACCACGTTTTATGATCTGTAAATCTTGTCGTTATGAGCTTCTAAATAATAAGATTTATTGGCCACAAGCGACGGGATTGACGAATACCTACTTTACGTTTATAGTCGATCGCGGCTTATAGAGTCCTAAGATTTATGTCTATCCTGAAGTTTACTGCTAATGCAATGTGCTGCGACAAAGAAAACATATTTCTTCGAGCCCTTCATAAAATAAGAATAAAATAATAAAATGCTATCTATATAGAAATGTCACTGAGTCATATTTTTTATCTCAGATACGTAAGTGCATTATTGTTTACTTTTATTCTTTTAGCAAGGGACGTTTGTTTTCGATAAGTTTGCCTTCAGTCCTAACTTATCTATAGACCACCACCATCGTTTCAACTCAGCGGGGATTTGGCACGTTTAAACAAAAGTCTGTGATATCTTTATTCTGGGATGCGTTATTTATTAGTGTTTGCATTTTGGTCTTTTGTGCCTTATGAATCGTTTCCATGTGACGTGGACATCTTGACGTGAATTGATCGAGGATAAACTGAACATGTTTGGAAGTGACTTCGTATGTAACTCAGCGTGAAGTAAGGATGTAGCGAGTCATGGCCCCGTGGGTTCTATACCTCCTGCTGTGAACCGGCGTCTCAGGACCCGCATCTTGTAAAATTTAAATCCATTTTTATAATTTCTAGTTAACTGTCAGTTGTTATAGAAAGGATATATTAATCCGTTTACAAGATTAGTAATACAATTATATTTTAATTGGTAATATTCTTTTTTGTTCCACAAACATTACTTTAAATTTAATTTTTGTTCAACTCGATATATTTAAAAAAAAAACATTAGTTTATTTAGCTTTTGTTAAGCACGGTACTTTATATTTCGATAGTTGTCCCCAAAATCTTGCTTGAATAAATCACACGAACACTGGAAGTTGTTGAGTAAGAAAATACACTTGGGCAGCAGTCGCACAATACAAATATTGGTTGAATCCGTTCTAAGGTGCTTGTCTACAAATATTTGGTTACTCTACAGGGGTCATTATTACTATCCGGCGCTGGTGTATATACCTAACGTTCGATCGAACGGTTTTATTATTTCCTCGGTGTCGCTGCATGTTCCCGCAATCGGGTTAAACTTATTTCTGGCTCAGTTAACATACCAATGCTCCGGGCACCAATAGCATTAATGGGTGCACCGTTTATTTAACCGCTCGTAACAATTTGTTACGGTTGCATGTGGATTTGGGCTATAATCCTAACCGTCTTTAACGCTATTTTAAGAATCACTGAACATTTACTCAAGTTCGATATGGTTTTTATATTATTGACGCTAAATTTCCTAAATCGATCCACCAATATTGCTAAGAAATTTTCAGTCATATGGTGTCGTGACTGAGAAATGTGGATTTTTGGGGAATTAAAGAGCGGGCGCTTAAGAGTCTTCTATCCTATAAGATTGGCTGAGCAAATCAAAGCAGGGCTCGTTATTGAACTGCTTACAAACTTAAAGTAACGTTCTTAAGCGGTCATGTCAGTGATTTTAAAATTCTGTGAATAAATGATTTAAGAATTTGACATTGGATTAGTTCACATGATCATTAATTGTTATATTTTACGGTAAAGAACTCTTAAAGTCCGTTTATTACACTAGAAACACGCAACGTCTATAAACAAAGAGCTATGTATTTAAAAGGGGTGAATTTCTAATTTTCTGACCATTTGTGTTGTATTGCGTCGCCACAAAAAGAAATAGAAAGGATCGTGTGTCGCAGTTCTCAGATTACATCTCAGTTAGGTCGTGAGTTTGGGACATGCGTGCTTGTGGGCAAGAGTCACGACTTGACGAAAGAATTTAAACAAGTTTATGCAAATATTGCAACTAGCATTTACTGGCGATTGCATGTCACAGTAAAATATTATAATCTTATATCACTAGTCAAGAGTCTTGCCTCTTCAGTGAAATCATTATGAAAAAATGATCGCTGGATACAGAGATAAACATTCTACAAACAAATGTTCGTTTTGAAATTTGTTTATGCCTATATAAAGGAAAAATAAAATAAAATCACCGGTAGTCTAATCCCAGATTAGAATGTCTAATAAACGGTCAACCCATTTTTGATGAAAGCTAATTGAATAAAATGTTTCCCGCTAATATTATAAATGTGCGAAAGTTTGTAAGGATGTATAGAACATCCTATACATGTGACTGTGAGTTTAATAAAATTTGGCATGAAAATAGAAAATGCTCTGGATTAACATATGTACATATACCGGTAGTTTGTTCCTGTGGGATAATTTAGAGATACCTACGAGTATTCTATTTTTCATCTATAGTATCAAATTGGATATTATACATTGCACATAAAATAAAGGATATCATGTTCTAAGATATCCTTAGGGATCCCTTAGAATAATATAAAAAAGCACTATTGTAATTTACTAAATAACATCACGTTACGACGAAATTAATTACACGAGTTTAAAATAAAATAAATCAAAATCCATTTACCCGTTTTGGAGCTATGATGCTACAGACACATTAACAGATAAATATACAATACTCATATTATCTTTGCAATGTAAAATTTTTGGAAACAATAAATAGAAACACATTTTAAACTTATCCGTTTTTTGCACCACAAAAAAGATTTTTCCTGTGACACTCAGGCCATCAAGACTCATTGTCGTATTATCAAAATCGGATGAGCCGTTGTTGATAGGACATAGATACATATGTTATGTCAAACCGTCCTTTTGCCGCAGTTCAGTAAATGTTATGAGCTTTAAAATAAAATGCTAGCTTTAATAAGACGAAGATCGGTGTGGGTTGCAGATTGCAACATTCTTTTTCTTCCGCTCATGCAAATTCAATTCCGTCTCGGAAACCGAGAATACACCGATTGGAAAATGTTTGCTTATTTTTTTTTTACTTTATTTTTAGTTGTCTGTGCGTCTCGGTGGTGTGAGTTGTGGTTTTGTAAAATATAAATTTATCGGCGAATTTTATTATCATAATATTAAAACGTGACGCAAAAACTTTGTTTTACGAAAATTGCGCGAACGGGTTATATGGAGAAGATATAATATAATATAGTGATTTTTTACTTAAAATGCACTAAATTAATGAAAATAAACATTATACACACTACTGTTCAAATGACACACACATACATTACTTTTTCCTTGTTGGGTTGCCTGGAAGAGATCGCTGATTAGCGATAAGGCCGCCCGTTGCACTCCATTTAGCTTAAGTTATTATCTGTATCCTATTGTTTATTGCAACGAAGTGTTAATAAATAAATAAATGACTTATTTGCATTATTTTTCGGTTATATTTTATTGTAATATTTCTTGATTTAAAATATTTACCGATGTTGCCTAATAAGTATTCTTTCTTCTTTCATAATATACTAGCGACCCGCCCCGGCTTTGCATGGGTATAAAACATACTTTGTTTTATACTATGTAGTGATTTTACGTTCAATTAAATTCTTCGAACTTCAATGTTCAGTTTTACATTCAATGAATTTTCAAAAAATGAACGAATTTTTATATTCTTGAACCCAACTTTATTCACCTTGCGATGAAAATCTTTTTTATTTTGTTAGTTAAGTTTGCCACCGTGTCGTGACTTATTGTATTAAAAGCCGAGTCGGCCTTGTTTTAGTTTTATTTTAAAAACAGTAGCTTTAAATTCCAACGAAGAATAAAATCGCTCTAATTGAAAAGGCGGAGCCGAGTGTGTTTGTTTTAGCCACAACTTAAATCATACTTTGAAAAAGAAACTCTCTTGTTAGGGTAACTCAAGTTTATAATCATCAGTTTTGAAATTACATGGTAAATGACAGGGTTCTCAATGTGAACATACTCATACTAGACAATTATGAGTTAATTTGTAGAACTGATCTTGGAAAGTTCGATAGTTTTACTACATAATGGGCCATTGTGAAGAATATACATAATTCTAGTTGAGTTAAATCACCTGTTGCAGATGTGAGATAAACAATTTATATTTGAGAGGTAAAACGTAATGTTTCTGAGAGGAAATATAGGTGAACATATTGAAAGTGACTGGGACTGATTGACGGCAATTCGAGTCGGTATCCAAAGGTGCTTGTTGGGATAATAAGAGCAATCTATCTCGCGGTAGTCGGCACCGCATGATGGCTCTGATGGGCTCACGACTTGTTATTGTTGTTTTGGTTTATTGATAAACGCTTCGAGACGCCTTTTTACTATATTAGTGCCTTGTTATGTTTGAATAGCTTTTTAGATTGCTTGTTACAGACGGTATTACCACGGTAATTGAAAACATTATCTAGAATCTACTTCGTAAATGCATTTTTGTCATGATTGTCGTGCATTTAATTAAAATAGAAAAAACTGCGGAACACTTAAATCCAACGTTTCGTCCTCAACAAGCTAAATCTTGTAAAATTCATAGAACGCATAATCACGTTCCACTTTAAGCGTTTAAAACGGCCGAGCTTTAGGTGCTTTCAACTCATTTTGTAGAAAATCACGTAGATACAAAATAGCGAGATTATTTATGATGACTTCTGGCGACGTGCTTGCCAGACTTGATGTTCATAGATAACGTTATGACGCTTTTCTATTGGTATTCGAGTTTTGAATTTTATGATAGCTATGGCGTGCGTGGGCTGCAAATGCAAGAGATAAGTATCGTGTGCTTAGGGTGCTCTACCAGCTTTCACCGTTGTGTCAGAAAGCGCCCAATGACCGGTGTTGTGACAGCCTCCCACGATAACGTCCATGTTTATGCGCGCGCGCCGACCGCCATGTTTGTTTTATCTCGATCCAACGCTCGACCGTGTTAATAAATGTCTTGTATCGGAAAAAAGTCTTATCGCCCTTTTTTATGATCACAGTATGTTTTATTTAGACATCGGTTATTAATAATAATGGATCTTTCAGGGTCGTTAGATCAAAATTTAAGATCTTCAACGTGTAGTCAGTTTTTATATTTGTTTTGTTTTTTGTTGGTGTCAGTTGTCTCGGTTTTATTGGGGTTTCGAGTAGGGGACGTGTTGCCTGTGTTTGTATTTTATATTCAAAACAGATGTGTAACCTGCGATGATTGTTAGGAAATTAATTGAATACGTTTTATTATACAGCCCACGTTTTGAAATATGTGCATGTGTAAACATTCTCGCATTCCTTTTTTTTCTCCGCGTCAAGTGCAGGCTACGTGACAGTAGCCCGTGGATCTTACCTGAATTGTAAACACATCTGAGTTATTAAAATGCACGTAGGATAAACATTCCAAATCATGTTTCATGTATCATCTTTGGTTTCGAATTTCAATAAACGTTTTTTAATTCGTTGCTACTGTCACGTCCCTTCCTATTTAAAAATTGATTAAACCTTTATTCACCCACGGCTATTTTACGCCTAGTTAACGTATGGAACGAATTCACCATTCCCGTGAACGAAAAGGTAGACGTCAACACATCTACCGAGTCTACGGTTTATCTATTCCGACACGAAAATTCGGAAAGCCGTGTAATTGAATCTAATGAAGTGTAGTTGGGGCAAATGGGTCGAATCCCGGATGTTTTATATCACTTTGTATCGTTTTATAAAATAGACGTCCCGACAGCTAGGTTTAGTCAAGTTATAAACATATCTAGTTATTTAGATTTTAAACTATGTCTTAAAGTTCGATTTTAAATAAAGAATTTTGACGACGGATAAAAATCAAAATCAATAAATCAAGGTTATAGTTATCGCTAACCCGAAAGTACATTTGGAAGATTTCAAGTTCCAATAAAGTTTATGATCAAGGGCTTAAAAATTTATTATAAGTGGTGTGTGCAGTGCGAGCGCGGCGGGCGGTGCCGGCGGTCATCTTGCTCTTTTTGCCCATTGTTTACTTACGGCAATGTTAAAATTTTATGATGCCCCCTCGTGACTGACGGGGCTGTATATTTTCTGAACGGCTGCCAACTCGATAATTCCCGGTTACGGACGGCTCTCGATTATCGTTTTATTTATGGGCCAAGATGGCTACGTATTCGATTGCTTGATTAATTCAACTAATGCATTTTGCTGGCACATGAATCATTTTCATTTAACACATTATAAAATGCACTTTGGTATCTTAAAAATTACGTATTTTCAAGGACAACGATCTTAGTGCTTTCTTAAGATCCGCTCAGAATAATTTAGTATTAGGTGTAAGAAAAGTGCATCGTATGACACTAAACTGATGCTTACGGGATAGACAGACGGTGGATGGCAGAGTGTAAACAGTGCAAGTCGAGCACGGCTGCAGTCGACGTTGAGGGCCCTCCACGGCTCTCCGGAATTGCTCTCTTGAAACGAACGATTTAAATTCCCGGTACCCTGTTTTTCCTTTAATTTCGACAAATATAGATCGGTCCGTATTGTATCGTAGGGTCGGAATTTTCTAGTTTTTTTTCTTCATTAACGAAAATCTATAAATACATAAATATCTAGATTATTTCTTGTGTTAAGACCAATGTTGGCATTTACCTAAAAGGTAAATCCTACTAATATTATAAATGCGAATGTTTAGATGCTTGTTACTCAATCACGCCTAAACGGCTGAACGTATTTGAATGATTTTTTTTTAATAATTGGGACAACTCACATAAATTGCTCTGATCCCAAAGTAAGTAGCTCTTGTGTTATGGTAATCAGAAACAACGAGGGTACTACAATAAATACATTTTAAGTTTATAAACAACCAAGACTCTGACTCTGTCTTTAAGAAGATACAAATTCTGCTTTTATTTATTTTTAGATAAAATAAAAAGTTATTTAGTAAGGTACGCCTTTCCTTGAAGGTCTAAAGTCAATATTTCGAGAACAAGAAACCAAACACACCGGCGTCGGAAAAGTATTATGTGTCCTTTTCAATATTTTCCTTTCACCGAGCCTTATAACCTTTCTAAGTTCCAAAGTAAATATTGGCAGCTTCTATGGCATACATTGTTGGTACAAATTCTTCTGTACCGTATGGTTGAATAATATTTGCTAAGCGCTGTTTGATTTGTAGGATTGTTATTGGACACCACTATGCCGTCGACAGTTGTGTTCGACAAGGCAGTTTCAGGAACTGAGCTCTATTTGAACACCTGATCTTACATTTCAAGAACTATTTACTTTGGTTTATTTCGACGGTAGCAGCTTGATAAGGGCTATGGTTATTTCTTATCGATGATAATTTTCGAATATAAATCTCGTATCATATAACACGCTGCTTGATAAGAAATCGACTTTACCGGCTACCGTACGATAACCTCGAATTAATCCCTTGATAAGGGAATACTGAGTACACGTGGGTTGACTTGATAATTTCTTCATAACGAGACAAACTCGTGTAAGGGCCTCGTAACATTGCTATACGCGTCACGTTTATGTTTTTTAATTAGCCACTCAAGCTGTTGAGTGAAATGGGCTGCTTTTTTGTTAAGTTTCAAATTACGTTCGTCGAGTCGCAGGGGTGGTTTAACTTGCGACGTTTATGTAACTGTTTCTGTGTTTTTAATTTGGAAATATTCTCGAATACACTGACGCGAACCGAGTTCGTCATTGGTGAACCGCCCAGCGTTTTATTGCCAATCAATTTTCTGGTTAATTGACGTCTAATTTAGCTTTTTATGTACTTTTAGTTTAAGTTAATACTAAACATTCTATAATCTATGTTTTATCTGTAGTAGTATGTTGGTAGTTCATGCTATGAATGATACACTCAATTTGCGCTGCAACGTTCGACGTTTGAGTTTTGACAGACGCATTCCTATAATTCAATAGAGATCTTTGGAGAGATCAAAGTTAACTAGCACTCCGGTGATCACGTCAAACTACATTTGTTACTGTTCAAATCTGAACAGATGGCAGTTTTAGTTACAATTTAAACTGATTTTGTTGACACATAGATAATAAAAATTATACAAACATTTAATAGAACCAAGTAAATTCTAATACGTATATTTAATTCATTAAATTGAAGTAAACGCGTCCGTATGTATACGATTAAATACCTAAATAGTTTTAACTCCCGAGTTAGTTTAAATGTGGAATCGAATGTTTGTTATCATTTTCAGTGAGCAGTCAAAGCAGACGTTAACATTATAATTAATCTAAACAGTTTGTTTATACAAATTACTCCCAAGTAGATATTAAGAAATAGCACGCCAGTAGTGCCGGCTCACGTGTGTCTCGCGTTGTGCAACTTTAAGGTGGTAATTAACAGTTGAATAGTTTCTTTCACTAGCTTTTTGCGCTTTTAAAGTTGCGTTTAGTTCACGATATTACTATGACTCCGATGTTGTGTTTGGTTACCCGTGTCTTGTTTAAGGTCTTTGACTCTTGAGTTGCTGTTTTTTTTTTTAATCCCGTGTCCCCTAGTGGGGTATGGGGCAGATGCATTTCACATCGATTCACTGATCGATTTTTTCTTTAAGGGCAAGTAGGTGATCAGCCTTATATGCCCTGCCAGACTGAGTTTTTTTTTATCTCCACTGGGAGTCGAACCCAGGACTTCTCGTTTGTAACGCTTACGCGCTTGCCACTAGACCAAGGAGCCGGTCATTTGCTTACTTCATAAGATCATTTCTAAGATAAGACCTTACTTCATAGGATCATTTCTATAGTAAGCTCTTCACGCATCTTCTCACTATACGTGGGAAAACTCATTTGCTAACTGTAGTAACACAAATAACCCAAGTACACACAAAATAGATAATTTGGATTACGTCTGAGCCGGTGAGTCGATGAGTGCGATAAATCTAAATTGACAGTTTCTGCGTCGCCTCACATAATTAAAGGTTTTCAATAACATCTGGTCGCTGATGAGCGCAAAAAATTAGAGATTCCGTCTGTCAAACTAATGCGATGGGATCCGGCAGCACGCGAGCAAAAAGGCACATTCATCAACTTAGTATATATTTTTAAACACCCTCAAACGAACACAGGCAATTGACATTGCTGAAAATTCCTCACGCCTCTCTAATTAATTGGTTAAACAAACTAGGTAAACTCTTGGCCGGTTTTTTAAATTTCTCTTCAGCAAAAGTTAACTTTGCCGATAATAATGCTTACCTACTTACTAATACTTTGTGATATTTCCCTTGATAAAATTTATTTATCTACTCATGTAAATACATTCAGTACCTACATAGGTATGTTATAGTCAAATCTCAACAAAACTTAAAAAATGTTAATTCTATCCCAGCCATGCATATTATATATCTACTAAAAGAAATATAAAAACTCATTTAGTCTATGGTTTCGGTGTAAGTTTTTTTGCGACAAATAAATTTAAGAAAAATATTATCAGAACCTTTTTTTTTTAAATATGTAGGTAAAATTGCGGACAACAGGGCAGGCTTGATGGTTAGAGACCTTAACATAGTATAGAATATAGATACACTTATATAGTATACCGTAGTAGTATATATTAGTTGACCGCCTCCTTGGTCTAGTGGTAAGCGCGTAAGCGTTACAACCGAGAGGTCCTGGGTTCGATTCCCGGCGGAGATTAAAAAAAACTCGGTCTGGCAGGACATAGAAGGCTGATCACCTACTTGCCCCTAAAGAAAAAATCGATCAGTGAAACAGATGTGAAATGCTTCTGCCCCATACCCCACTAGGGACACGGGACTTCACTTTTATATAGTATACACTATATATTATTCAGTTCTTCTCGTGACCACGGCCGTTGCAACACGGACGAAACGTCGAGTTAAATAAATAATGTTTCTTTGCGCGATAAGTCCCGCTATATTTAATAATAATATAATATATTATTAAGGTAGAATCGGTTGTGAAACATTTCTTACTGTCATTTAAATCTTTTGTTACCTGCGAATCAACCAGATTCTCCGAGAATTTAATTACATTTTCATTACTGTAATTAATGTAAGTGGTGGTTATAAAGTGTGCGACAGTGAAGTATGGCTGATGATTACACGCAACACCTCCGAGACACCCTCTTCACACCCTCTATAAATTTTCCGCAACTTCGCTTTCCTCTAAATTCGAGGTGTTGAAAATTTTTTCATTAACATACAGGTAGGTAAATGTCGTTGTTAAAAGAAAACAGATTGAACAAATGAATCTCATAAAATTTACATAAATTCTACTACTTAAAATTATATAAAATACACGTGCTTAATCCGTTTAAACTTTTAAATGTGTCATAATAACCTAAATAAAGGACATTACTATAATATCATTGCGTTTCTTCCTAATTTAATGTGGTTTTTGTAATGGATTGAGACGTAGTCGCTATGGGTTCTTTTAAGTTAACCATTCATTCCGTTTCCCACAAATGTCAAATTATTTAATCTATACAAAAAAAAGACCATTCAAAATTTACTTGAAGGATCCACCGTGCCGTAAGGCCGCAATTAAAATATGACTGTTACTCTTCCTTTTGAAATATTGTGAAAATTATATTTTTAATAAAAAGTAAATTTTATTTTAATTGACAATAGTTAAGGTTATAAACGAGCTGACGCCATGGCGAATAACATAAAAATTGTACCAGAAGAGTTCCGTAAAACTTCCTTTAAGAAGATAATAATATGTTGAACTAAACATATGAGAAAACACCTCTAAGATTTTCACATCGTTTCAAATTACAGGTTTTACATACTGTACGTATAAGTACTTGTTATGTTTTAACTATAAAACTAACCGTGATATTCATAAAAATTTTAAAAGACTTTAAGTTATAACCACATTAGTTGTTTGTCTCCATTTTTTCATACTAAACTCTACTAAACTAAACGACGGAGACAACAAAATACACTAATCTAGTTACAGAAGTGTGGTGAAGAAGAAATAAATTAGTGTGGTGTTTTAACTATTATTTCGCTAACTAACTCCATTTTAGAAGTCTTGCTTAGTATTTTTCGTGGGACTTGATCCTAGATCCTTGCACCGGAAAGTCATTGACCGGTGTTCTTATGCGACAGTTCGTCAGATGCCCGAAGACATTACGCCGATGTCTTCCGGTATCGACCAATAAAACTGTCGCCGTCGCAACAAGTCGTCTAAATACGTTTTTATGGATTTCCGATGATTTTTACGGGAAATTCGACGTTAGCCAGTTTTAAGGGTATTATCATCACGTGTGCTTATGGGTGGATGTAAAATAATGTTTACTTAGCGGTTTCCCGTTTCGCTTGACGCGTTTCTTAACCCTTCGTCCTTGTAATCTTATAAGGGATACCAAGGTGAAGAATATTTCTATTGTTTTGAATGTTTCCTTTTGCATTCCAGTTTCAACTATATATATCATCTTATATCGTTGAGTTTGTTGACAGTTCCCTATACAAACAACAAGGCGTATTTTTCCGTTATTCGTTTATTATTCGTTATTTGAATGTTTTGGTGTAAAACAAGACGAGTTCACGGTAGTTGCCAACCATTTTGAGATGATGAGATACCGGAACGAGCAGTTCTAAGTTTACTTTTTGCAGAGCGTTAGCGGAATATCTGCAGCGCATAATGTGCTGAGGCAGAAATAATAAACGACATTTTTTGTCCCTCAACCCTCGACGAAGTGAAGTGCATAACTCTGCACACCTTTATTTTCAGTCACCTCTGCACTTTGTTTTATTTTCTTGCACGCTTCGGCCGCATAATTCAACAATAATGCCTTCGGTTTGCCCTAAAATTCCCCGCTACCGAGAAGGGGGACTTGCTGAATATCGTCTATTGTTCGTCTTTCTATTTTATTCCATATAAATGGTTCCATAGATTTTTTTTATATGAACGTAATGAATGCTTTATTCGTAGGTGCGACGCTTGAATAGAACGGATTTCTTGCGGGCGTGATTTTTCTCGCGATATCCTATATACAATTGAGGTATTTAATATTTGTGCTCCTTTAACTGAAGCGTCTGGATCAAAGAAAATATTTTTTTATACAGCCGTTATAAGTTTTTTATGTAAGCAAATGTATTTTATAGACTATATTTAAAAAATCAGGACACTCAAAACCATTGGTTTTAGTTATTTCAGTATCTTATGTCAAGAGTCTAGTGGCGGCTTAAAAAACTTAAAAATTAGTTAAAAAGTGGGCGCCGCGGGTCGGCACCGGTTATCTTATGTTATTTGTCATATCAAGTACCGTCGTTTCTTGTTGCCGCTTCTTCAAACGCGCCGCACGGTAGCTGACTTAAATCCACTACTGGCTATGGGAATGCTCAAAAGTATTTTTGCCTTTATTGCCTAATCGGAATATTTACTTTTAGTCAAACACACTTTCTAGGCGCTCATTAAATTAATCTGATGCTGCTTCGTAGAAACTTATTAACAGGTTTATATCTAGTTTGTTGATCTTATCATTTTTGTGGTAGATGATTCATTTTAGAATTTCTGAAATGTTGTTATGTAAAATCAATATAAATAAAATTGAATGAAACCAATGTAGCTGATTTTTAAAACAAATGTTTTGTTTGGTTATAGTGAGATAAATTAGATTGCTCGGACAATGTAAGAAACGAATCGTTCTCAAGACTTTCTCATGGATCATTATTTGAACGATTAATTGAGAATTAAGTTTTGTCTTTAGGTTCGAATGCAATAAAATTCACTTTCTATCCTGAACCTTTATGCTGGGCATCAGATATTTTGACCGCCTAGCTAAAAAAACCAGCCTGTCACTCGTTACAATTCGTTCATAAAAATATCAATTTGAAATTAGTATATATTAAAAAATCGATAGCATCCGCGTATCGATTCAATTTACCAACGGAGTGACAATGGCGCCTGCTCAACATTTTGCATACAAAGTGTCTTAAACAATGGTAATTTATAGGTATCGTTAACGCCTAATTGGCCCTATCGCGGTGCGACTAAACAAACATAAAATTAATGGCGTTAAAATTATCATTGTAATCATATACGGTTGCTTCATTTGCATATTTATATAAAATCCACAAACTTGTTTGGATAGGATGTCTAATTTATGATTATTGTTTATAACAGGCATAACCGCGCCGTATTTGTAATAACAATCCTGCAACCATTCCATATGGCACTTAAAAACCGGTTGTATTCATAATATATTGGAAAAAAGGAATTCTGTTGATACTTCACCATCGGCAATAAAATTAAGTATGTAAATAATTTATAACAGTTGTTTCTTCCAATCAGATATTATTTTGAGATCTCTCTCTCTCAGAGTTTCGGTATCAATAGCGTACAAGCGGCATGATAGTTTTTTAATATGTTAATTTACCTACCATAACCTAAGCCGCCTCCGTGGCTAAGTGGTTTACGCGTCTGCGTCTTGAGCTGGAGAGCTTAGGTTTGAAACCCGGGTTGACGAGGTTATACCCGGTTTACTACTACCGGTATACAATCCGGATACAATATACAATTCTACTCAGGTAGGCACAGATGGCTGATCACCTACTTGCCCGTAAAGAAAATGATTAGTGAAACAGTGCCCCATGCCCCACTAAGGGTTACGGCAATTCATTTACCTACCATAGAAATAAAAGTTTGAAAAGAATGTCTCTCAATTCTGTGAAATTTTTGCCTATGTATTACAATTATTGTCAAAAGTAATAGTTGATCACATTTAACAACACAATTTAGATTGAGATTCACGTCGGTATGGTTTCAAGATTAATATCATATGTCTATAAATTTTAATTATGTAAAATTATACGTACTATAACAAGACACGTCCGCCGTATAATGATTCTAACTCGGTTCGTGGAATGTTTTTTGAGACCGAGTAACTTAAGTACATACTTTCTTTTTATCTAAGTTTAGATCGTATAGTCTTAAGTTTAAAATGTCTTATTACATGTACACAAATAAGTTACGTAAAACAATTACTTATTATATTTTTTTAGTTTTTTTTTCTATGAATTTGGGCATCTGAATCTTAACTAAATTTATTAAGTATATAATACATTTGTTTTTATTTTCTTAAATTTAGAATAAATTTAGACGTGTGATGTTATGTTAGCTTCCATTGTAATGCGTGTTTGAATGCTTGTGTTGTCTTAACATATATATGTGGCTCGACCATAATAAATAAATATACTGAATGTGAGTTTGTTCTGCCTTCACGTCTGTTATATATTCTTATAGTATGTACAGAACAAAAAATCTTTTATTGAAGGCATTTTTTAAAGGCATTATTTAAGAACATCGACGCGAGCAAAGATGCGGATTAAAACTTGTGGGTAGGTATATAAAAAGATGTACTTAATCTAAGAATATACAGTCATCCCAACTAAGTGGATGAAGCTTTGTATTCTTATTCCTAGCTTTATTTCTGTATATATTATGTGTATTCTTCAATTCGCTACTACTTCATCAGTACTTAAGCATATTTATGGTGGATGAATATTAAGTGTTTTGGATAAAATTTCATCAATCTAACTATGTAATTTGCATTTTGTTTTCTTTGAAAGATGCTTCTAAGGATCTGCCGAACTTGTCAAAACGAAGTTTTTCTCAAAATGAGTCGGGACGGCTTTTTAAACAGGTTCCCATGATTTGTGGACAGGTGGCGGCAGCGTCGGCGTCTTTCTCTTTGATGCTGCCGCTACGCGTGCTGATCTAAGTTTTTGTCTGGCCTTTGTTATTGATGTGTATTGATTTGTGCCCCGATTGTAATGTTATTCAATACGCTAGATCGGTTTACTATAGCTTTTTGTCATAGTTCCTTACCGCATCCGTAAAAGATCGGTTTTCAATTTTTTAATAGAATTGAGAACATTCTCAAGCTAGATCTACATCACATCAAATGTACTTTTTAATTACATAATTGTTATTTAATTCGAGTTCTATCTAACTTGAATTTACTATTATTTTATTTTACACGATACTGACGCAATGTGCTGTGTGAATTATCCACAAACCCATTTCATAATCATATATATATCGGTATGACTACATAACTAACTATATATTATTTAAGCAACCGAGCATCCTTCTAATGTAAGAATTTTTTTTGTGTTAAATTTTTGTTTACAACAAATTCAATTATGCAAAATCCCATTTAAATTGTTATTACCGCTGCTGATAAACGAGAAGTTCAATAAGAAATATGTTATATGTACAACATATATTGGTTATTAAATTAGACTGGAGTGCTCGTTTTTATCCATTATTTTGTCCGCAGGTCTAACAGCGGAGCTGTATTATGTCCGAGATGGTCAGATCAACTCTTATGCACTCAACTTCGTGGTTCCAGTGCCTGCGAATATTGGAGAGCTACACTTTACGTGGCAGAGCCTAACAAGACGACCCGTAAGCATTCTTTTGCATATCAGACAAAATTGAATTATTTCTCAGTGTGTATAGGTAGACATTTATGTGGCTGTAATAGAAATGTAGAAATAACTTAAAAAAATGTTTTATTATTAGGTAGGTAATTTATGCAGCGCTGTGAGCTTTTGCTAATTTGACCGCTAATTTCACTCTTAGTTAGCTAAAAAATGGACAAAAATATGAATAAACGCCATTGTCCGTGACTTTAAATTAATGTTAAAATATTATTATTTTTATTTTCTAATGCCCATCCATTCAATATCACTACATAGTATAAAACAAAGTCGCTTTCTCTGTCCCTATATCCCTTTGTATGCTTTAAATCTTTAAAACTACGCAACGGATTTTGATGCGGTTTTTTTAATAGATAGAGTGATTGAAGAGGAAGGTTTATATGTTTTATACCCGTGCGAAGCCGGGGCGGGTCGCTAGTAAGAATTAAACGAAAACACGTAAGAGTAAAATGTAGAATGTAATCGATTACACGTAACTGTGTAGCAATAGTTGTTAGTTTGAGAGCACTTAACAATATTTTCCTTTGAAAGTTAACAAGAAAACAATCGGATTCCGGACGAAATGATCGCAGTTAAAAGGTTTCTCTGTAAAGTAAAATTCCGTTCCACTGAAAACGATTAATGAGTGTCATTGACTTGTTTCGTTACTTTAAACGCTTTTACAGCAGTGATTAGTTGTGTACTACTAAATATAGACACGAATACGTGAAGTTTTCACCTTTATTAATTGCTTTTGAGTTGCAAAAGCCAGTCTGAAAGTTTCTTGACAGTTTCCGGTCTAAGTTTCTGTCAGTATAATATAATATACTTAGAGTATGCTTGAAAATTAAGAAAATATGATAAATCCGAAAAAACTTATCAGGATTTCTGAAATTCTGTGAAAATTCTTAAGCAGGTACATTTTTATATACCTTGTACTTTGAACGCCAGAACTCAGCGATGAATCAATAAACTGTCATCAAAGCTACGGATATACTTAAAAATTAATCCACGTAGCTCATTGATATTTTACGTTGCGTATTAAAAAGTTATATTAGGCTATAAATGTCGCAATGATGTAATGATTGGAGAATTTCGTCTATACTCTCCATACTTATTAGGGATAACTAGCGTCTAATCGAACAATGGATTGGTTGACAGGCCGATATGGTAATCTTGATATGCAAAATAATCGGATGTTTAAAAACTAAGGGGCCTGGCAGGTAGGAATGTATTAAATTTGTTTTGACTCCGCAGTAGGTATAGTAAAATACATATTATGCATATATGTATGACGTGGGCCAGATCTTAAAATTGACCGTTTCATAAGCTCAGGATAATTATTATTGTTTAATGATATCGAGAGAAGATTCATGCTGATAATATAATCCTAATTAACTTATAATAATGATACAGCCAAACGTGGATATATCATCAAACGTTAACTCTTACGATGTGGACAATTCATGAATGGCCATTTTCATTTCATAATATGGCCGATTTTAGCCTACTTAGAGTTATCTAAACAGTTTACAGTAAACTGTACCTAATGATCTTTTCAAAGGTCCTGGTTTCTTTTAGTTATAATGTCTCAGTTAACAGTACCTAAAGTCTGAAACAAAAACTATAAAATAACTGTAGTTCGTAGATACATTTCTACGAATTACAGCAACTTTAATACTATATTTCAATCAGAGTTTGTACAATATTCTACACACTTTTTTTTCTTGTTTTGTAGATACTAGTTAATATCTACATACCTCCTTTTTTCTCCGCAAATCCGCGTTCTAGAGCTCCATAACCAGCTAAGTTAATAAAAAACAAACTAAGCTTTTTATGGTGTTTTTTTACAGAGACGAGCGCGGATATAATTAACATGGGGTGGAAAATTTCTGCCAAGTTTATTTGCCTGGCAAACGAGCTATTCTTATGGAAATACCCGTCTTATCTGAATTTAGATTGCTTGTAAATAAGTTTCGATAAACCTAGCTTATCCGAATCTCTAGGATTATAAGACCTTGCCGGGTTTTTGTTTAACATAGATAGGTTTTTACTTTATGATTCAGCCACCTTTTACTTAAGTTCTTACGGGATTAAGTTATCTCCAACTATTTTAAGGTCCACTTATCTTCCGAGATTATGCTGGCTACAGATTGAGGCCAAAGGATTATTGCTATCAGTGCATGAGTTTTAAGAAGGTTTATTTCCGTATAGGTGTATATCTTTTAAGTAACTATATATACCCGGATTTATTATATCGGTGCTGCAATCTGTATTTAAAGCTATGCTTCTGATTGTATATTATCATATGTCCCCGTTTTCGTAGTTACATACAAACATACCTATTCTAAAGACGACATACCGGCTGTAATGTTGTTAAGTAGGTACCTAGGCATAAAAACAAAAATAATGTGGCAGAAGTATTTACGTACAATTTTTTTTAAAGTGTATTCTCACGGCTTAAACTTTTTACGACATAGGTATCCATAATTTAAACGCACGAATGTATTATTGATGGCGGGCACGTACAAAAAACAATAAATGTAGTTTTTTTATGTTAAAACCGAACGCCTGTTATGCAAATATCCAGTTAGTCGATCCCAACGTAGACAGTTTTATATTTCTCGGGAATAACTAAAAATTATGTGCATCTTAATGTCTACAGAAGCTTGAAGAAAGTAAGTTTGTTACGATTTCTCGTTTACAAGCTGAACTGATTTTGCTGAAGTCGAGCACTGAACACATTCAGTTCATTGAACTTGTCAATGAACCATCTGTTTATTTAGGACAACATTTGCAAGTTTAAGATCTCTGTGTACCAAGTGCCATAACTCCACCAAAATAAAGAGACTATAAAAATGATAAAATCAACTCCAACTATTACGACGCAACTTGCATTGTGTAAATTGCATTTAACAGGCACATCATTAACTGTTTGTCTGGAGTAATTTGAATTGTAAGTGGTATATAAATGAGCTACAATTACCATGATTTCAGTAGGTCGTTTTATGTTTGCGCTATTTACTGTAGACGGCGCTTTTGACTGCGCTCAACAAATATTTGTTAAACGGTTAAGTGGGCATGAACGATCGCGCCATTGTCTGTACAAGTTTCCCAACTAACTAATATTTAATTAGAGGCCACGGTGTCGCACCTCCGTATACCCGCATGCCTGATGAGGCGGCCGACCGGCAAAGGGCCCGCGGCGAATACTGTTTGTTTTACCATTCAAGTTACCGGCCAGTGATTAGTCAGATTATAATGAGTGCTCGGAACACAAATAACTACCTCGTTATGCGGCTGGCTTACACGCTTGTTTGTTATACTCTTGATTTAATAATACGCTCTCGTTTTCATAATTGAGCCCAAAACTTTTATACAATGTTTGTAAGGCCGTCTAATATAAGGTTAGCAAGTTAGATAGGAGCACGATTTTTCAATGTTTGTATATATATTTACGTGATGTCAAAGTGGATCACCGGCGTTTTATCTACCTAATTTGGGCATTGACCGTTCGAAGCCCGTGTCCTTCTAAGGCTGTTACAGTTACATAGTTGTCAGCATACCGTTAGTTAAAAACATACTAGGTACAAAAATTGAAAGATCATCTACTCTAATTTTGTTATAAAATTTGTACGTACTGATATATTTTTTTTTATTGTTACAGTTACCATATACGCTCCGAGTAGATGTAATCTCACATCCAGAAGCTTTACATCCACCAACCTTCAGTATTCCAAGCAATGGCTTGGTGCCGACCGAGCCTCAAACGTGGCAAGTTGATCTGCCGTGTACACACACGGTGGCAGCAGAAGTAGACGTGACAATCGCTGTTAATGTTTCCACTGGTTCCTCACCTACCATACTACATTTTAGAAGACGTAAAATATGCCTAAAGGATGCTCCAAGGCCCGCTGTAAGAGTTGACAATGCCCCTCACGCTCCCACATCTGCTGATATATTTTACGCGGGCGCTGGTTGTGCTGGTGGCGTGATAATATTGGCTGCAGTAGCAGCTGTAGCTTGTCGAGCTCGCGCCAGAAAACTTCGCAGAGCTAGAAGTGATGAGCAGGATGCTCATGCTTTTCTACCCGATTCTTCTTGCAAGTCTGCCGCTAGTTATACAAGCTACCGTCGACCAACCTCATTACCTGTTGTTGCTGCGGAAGATAGGGCCAGAGATCTCCAACAAAGAATAGCCGAATTGACAATTCAGAGATGTCGAGTGAGGCTACGATCAGTGGCGATGGAAGGAACCTTCGGCCGTGTATACAGAGGCACATATGCAGACGAAGAAGGCAGGGAACAGGAAGTGTTAGTCAAAACAGTTGCGGAACATGCATCACAAGTTCAGGTAAATATTTAATCTTATTTTTATTTATTTAACAGTTATTTAATTATCAACATTAACAATATAAATCATTTTCTTAGTTTGTACATTCCAGCAAACCCTTTAAAAGAATACAAATTGCTGTTTTCCTATAAAAGCCTTAAATTACGTCTTTATTTCCTATTACTAAAGAACATTTTCGTTATAGGTATCTTTGCTTCTACAAGAGGGTTGCATGCTGTACGGTCTTCATCATGAGCGTGTGCTGTCTGTTTTGGGCGTCAGCATCGAAGACCAGACGGCACCGTTCCTCCTCTATCCTTGGGGTCCTGGCTGGAGGAATCTCAAGCAGTTTCTATTAGCATGTCGAGGAGTTACAATAGGTGGGGCTACGGGTGCACCGCCCCCTCCATTAACCACGCAGCACGTGGTTAGAATGGCACTGCATGCCTTGGATGGACTCTCGTATCTACATTCGCAACACGTACTGCATAAGGACATCGCTGCGAGGAATTGCGTGTAAGTAAAAGCTTCCTAACAATCTGTACTACGAAGTGTTTTAACGTGTGTATGCATAATTCATTGTATTTGAAATTGATATTTCCCGCTAAGTGAAGCTATACGAAATCGGGTTGCAGTATAAGAACTTAGATTTTTCAATATTTGGTTCATAGCGAAAATTATATGAATTTATTATTTCGTCTACAGAGTTGATGAAAATCTACGTGTAATGATTGCGGATAACGCGCTATGTAGAGACCTCTTTCCGGCTGACTATCACTGTTTAGGCGACAATGAGAACAGACCTATCAAATGGCTGGCCCTTGAAATCTTATCGAAGAAACAGTTCAGTCCTGCGTCAGATGTGTGGGCTGTAGGAGTGCTTCTATGGGAACTAACGACATTGGCCCACCAGCCCTACGCAGAAGTTGACCCGTTTGAAGTAGCTGCCTATTTGAGAGATGGCTACAGATTACAGCAGCCAGCAAATTGTCCTGATGAATTGTAAATATATTCCTTAAGTTTTAAGAATATTTAATTGGTTTTTAGGTGTTTTTTAGTAGCTCTAGTACAAGGGTTCCCAACCTTTTCTTGGTCAGGGACCACTTTTATATTATTCTTGTCAGCAGGGACCACTATGTAGATATAATAAAAATAAAAATAATCAAACGGAAACTTTAACTAAAAACTCCATTACATAAAAAGAATTAATACTAAGATTATCTTCTATAACTTTGTATTAATATGATTTCTGAGCTTGTATCTTGACTTACTCAATCAAATCATCACTTACTTTCAAACGATTCCTCGCCTTGTTTTTAATTACCAACAAAGTATTTTATCCTTGTTCACATACATAAATAAGTTGTTGAGAAAACCATAATAGCGCAAGGCGATTTTTCATTTTAGTAGGATAAGAAATGCTTTTTTTACTAAGTTTAAAATCGTTCGCGGACCATATATTGGCTTCTGCGGACCACTGGTTGGGAACCATTGCTCTAGTTACTAGCACTAGGAAAAAATCCCAAGTCCATAACATCGAAAATACTTTTAGCAAAGTTCTTAATTGAACAACGTTTTAAAGCTTTTAAAGTTTCGAACATTTGAGTCGAAATTTTTACATACATAATATTACATAATACAACATAATATTATAATGTTATACAACATAATATTATTTTTATAGAAATGACTTAATGAAACTTATATTTTTTTATTTACTCAGGTTTGCGGTGATGGCATACTGTTGGGCGATGTCACCCGACGACAGACCAACGTTACCACAGCTGCAAATATTTTTACGGGACTTCCATACTCAGCTCACGCGATTTGTGTAGACTTTAGACTATACCAAAAAAAAAACAGTGACGTGTCAATGTGTTACCAGAGACAAGAGTTGTCGAACATAAACTTTTATTAGTTATAGGTGAAAATCGAAGTGATGTGTTTTCGGAGTTTATTGATTTTTTTATAGTAATTTACATTGAATTTTAGTTCTTTAATTCAACTGGAGGCGGTATTACATAATGTCAAAGAATCATACCCAATTTTAGTATACTCTATTGTGATGGTGTGCGTTTCACTACCACACTTGGTAGGGTTTGCGCATATGAGTATGTGTGCGTATCGATTGTCAATGTGGTTAGTAATTGACCAAATTACAGAATTTTTTAATACTTGTAGGTACGGTAAGAGGAATTTGTAGATGAAACTATTTGTTAAAACAAAAGATATTTCATTTTATATTTGATCTTACTTAAAAATCATTTCACGTTTATAAGAGAAAAACATATGATTTTTCTTTATTCACATATATTATACATTTGTCTTACTTTGACGTTTGAGCTTCCAAGAATCCATTGTTTGAGTGGGTAGCTGTTGTATGAATAAAAATAATTGTCAATTATCACCCGATAATTGGTAATTGTCACGTCAATGAGCTGGTGTTACGTAAAGTTAACACTTCGGCCCAGTTAAGACTGATTTAATAGCATAAGTTGTACAAGATCTCAAACATGTGTTTTTGCTTTTGTTCTCGATAAAGAAAAAAATCTTTCTGAACACAATTTTGACCATTATCAAGCTTCAATTCCGTAATAATATATTATATTTATGCAACTATGTAATGTAATCTTTGAATGACATTAACTTACTTAAAAAGGTAAGATATAATTTAAACCGTATTCTGATTAAGGACAGATGACAATAGTGTCATTAAAGAATAGAAAATGACTTTGTAACAAAAATTAAGAATATTTCTTTAAAGACTCACATACAAGTAATGTTATTATAAACTGAGTTATATTATGTTCATTTATATAGAAAGACTATAAACCAAAAATACCGATTGGGTATCGAATCTTTGCAAGCGATGACATATTTTCAATCTTAGGCTGCCTATATTCGTCCCTAGAAATTGACGCGACCAATTGTTAAAAATACCTATGAACAATCTAATTTTCAAAATTAGAAGGCATTTGACCGTTGGCTATTTAACTAACTGAGGATCAATAAATTCTAGTGATGCAACGAATACGAATACGAATATTCGTATTCGCCGAATAGAAGACATTTACCGAATATTCGTATTCGGCGAATACTAATACGAATATTTAAAAACTAATATTTTTGTACGCATTATTAATATATTAATATTAATATTTTTTCTGGGGATTCGCAAACTAAAAACGAGATAGATGCTTATCTAAAGCTCCCAAATTTATCGCCGACTGCTGATTCACTGGCTTTTTGGCGAGAAGATGTCCATTTTCCAAGTCGGAAAAAGCTCGCCCAAAAATATTTTTTACTGAAGCCATGTACAGTCGCCTCGGAAAGACTTTTTTCAACGGCTGGGAACATCCAGACTGAAAAAAGAAATCGCCTAAAACCAGAAAATCTACAAATTTTATGTTTTTTAAATAAAAATTTGCCTGTTGTAAATTTTAATTATTAGAAGAGTAAACATTATTCAAATAAATAAGTCTTTGATTACCATGGCGAGATATTCGTATTCGTATTCGTATTCGCCGAATAGTAGGTTTGATATTCGTATTCGTATTCGTATTCGTAAAAGTAGTATTCGTTGCATCACTAATAAATTCAGTCTAAGCCGCGATTTTTACTTCAGATTTTCAGCAATGTACTCAAAAATGAAAAGCTATTTTATACTCATATATTGAAAAGCTACTTTAATGAACCAAAGTCATAATATTTAAAGACCAGAAAATATTGGCGCTCAGCCATACTTTTAGTAAAATTAGTTTTTCTCAGAACGCAAGAAAAAATATGCAACCAAACATACAAATTTGTTACCGAATCTTTAAAATCGTTGTCTTAATTTTAATTCCTAAGCCGTCTTAATAATTTTTATCAAAATTTTATATAGAAATATATTTGTTGAATTATTAAAAATCACTATATTCAAAGTTAAACACAATGTTGTCACTGGGAAAACTGCATTATAATTTTAGTTTGATGAAAGTTGACTTTTAAAATAATAAAAAATATCATTAAAAACTAACTTTGCACTTTTATTATAGAAATTATGCAAAAGCATTATGTATATATTTTGATTTATATTTTTCATAGCAAAGTTAAAGTTATTAATTATTTAAGTGAAATTCTAGACCATTTGAAACCCGATATGATAGTTACAAATAGATGATCAGCTTTCAAACAATAGAGATCGCTTTGTAGAGATAAAGTAGCCTATTATACTATCAGTTTGTTTTCTGTATTGTTAGAGATTTATCAATTAACAATTAAAAAAATAATAGAAATCACACTAAATATAAATACACTTCGTCCGATGACTTTCCTCTTTACTCAAAATATAACTACAACTCAATCAGACAGAATTTCCCCTTCTAAGAGATTATCGAATGTCCCCGTTCTAAGAACAACTAGAATAATGGCAGCCGGCAACCAAATATGCTAATAGGATATTGTCGTATTTGAATTGTTTTTATGTGATGTATAAATAAATGAAAAAACCGCATCATAATCGTTCAGTTCGTTAGGAGCTACAAGTGACAGACACTTCACACTTCAAATTTGTTACGTCATGCCTCTCGCGGGCTTAAAACGAAACTCTTTGGCCTTCGAAGCATATACTTTACAAAGATGGACATAAAGTCATGGATATAAATATTAAGTGGGTTTACTTAGTTTTTTTAGAACACAAGCAAAAATATGTGATCGGTCGAAACCTCAAACTGCCATATTAGATTAATATTATGTAAATACTTAATAAATACGTATATTGATGTGCCTCAACTAGTTATTGTTGTATAAACTTTGGAGTACAAGACAATATTATTTAAGGTAAAGATTATGTGTAATATAAAATAAATGTAATATAGAATAACAATATAATAGAAATATATAAAGTGCCAATTTATATGGAAATGCCAAGTATTTCTTGTCATACATGAAAGTATTTCTTCGAATGTTAAACATTTTGATTAGAGTAAGTAATTCTAAAGACAAATCTTGGTCAAAGTATATACAAAACTAGCTTTAAAGAGAGTGTACATTCTTGGTATTAAAGTTCCGTCAGCCGTCACCTCTGATGAGGCAGGAGACGAATATCTGAGTCTGTTTAGTGAAACAAACTCAGATAATCATTTTCTTCACAGGCCAATAGGTAATTAGCCTTTTGTGCCGTTCAAACAGAACCATTTCGTTTGCCCGAAAATATAAAACCTTTCGCATGACACATTAAAAAGCATTATTATCAAGTTTAAATTATAATATTTTAACTAGTTATTCGATATTATAACATTTTTCTACTTACGAAAAGTGTATAAAATGGACATTATGTAAGAATCGATGTTTTGTAGATTTAGAAGCTAGATAATTTATTTGTATAAGTATATAAAAGACTTAAAAATGTATATGATGTAGCTGTAGCTGTGTATATTTGTAAATATTTTGTTAATCATGTCAATATACGAGTGAATATTGAATTTGATGTTTTTTTAATCCCAATAAAATTCCCAGTCATTGCGGCCTGCAGTAATACTATGCCCGGTAACCGTTGGCCCAGCAGAAGTTACAGCATTAGTACGAGATTATTACCACAGCATTTAAAATATATGAATACGTAATTAGATTTTTAATATGTACTAGCTGACACGATAATCAGCATGAAGGAACCCATAGTAAACTGAATTCCTAATTTTTCGGGAAAAATTAGTTCTTTTAAAATTTAAAACATTGCATACTATAATAGAAAGCCAAACAATTCAAATCTTTTGATGTTAATGTATGCTAGCGTACTTATTAGAAAATGTCTTTTCTACGTTTTTTGTTACATTATGCTTTCGGAGACAAAAGTCACTTGAATAAAACCAGCCGCTCTCAAATTTAGTGTGGTGGAACTGACTTTGTTTTTATATACACAGATATTTGATATGTTTATTTCTTATAAAAGCAAGGCGCCGGCGAGATTCGAACTCACGATCTCCTGTTTACTAGACAGGCGCTTTAACCAACTAAGCCACGGTGCCACGCCCAGTACTATCAAAATGGAGCAGTATCATATTGAGGGTTCGCCGTTCGATGGTTGGGTTGCAAGACAAAAGACCAACAAGTGACAGTGGTTTAGTTAGCCATACAATATAGCGTTTGTGTAATCGACCGCGCAAACTTCAATGGTCACTGTCAGATTGACAGCTCTCTAGGAAAAAAACTATAGAAAAAATCGTACACTACATATTCATGGTTGATATTCTGCAAGATTTTATTCACGTAAAAGTTCGATGGTATAGCTATGGTACCTACAATGGTTTTTACAAATATTAAAAACACTTCTTGTATTGTGTGAAAAATTCCTTTGCTGACCGAATAATCTTCAGACATACCTACTACGAATTACGATTTAAAAACGAAATTGCTTTTGACCTAACTTATTACCTACTTTTTCAAGTGAAAATGCATTGATAAATAATGCTCTTTAACATCGGAATCAAATTTTCCGTTAGTCTTTCAAACCGGATACCCTAAGGCCTGAAGAAGAAAACTATGAGTCCAATCCAAGAATTCTTGACTATGTTAAAGACACAAACTTCAAGCAATAATAGCCTATTTTTTAATGTGATGTGAACTAAAAACAGTGGAGTCCCGTATTCCCTAGTTATAAGGGACAAATACACATTTACTATTTTACAAAACAGCTTAAATATTTATGATTTGGGACTCGGATTCTATTCACATTCATGTTTTCATAAATTATATCATCACTACATAGTATAAAACAAAGTCGCTTTTTCTTTCCCTATATTCCTTTATATGCTTAAATCTTTGAAACTACGCAACGGATTTTGATGCGGTTTTGTTTAATAAATAGAATGATTGAAGAGGAAGGTTTTTATATATGTTTTATACCCGTGCAAAGCCGGGGCGGGTCGCTAGTAATGTTATAACATACAAATGCCAATCTAATCACTGGCCACAGAGATATTTAAAAAATTTATATTGTAATGTAGCGTTATTTGATAAAAAATTTCAAATTGGTTCGGTAGCAGTCGTGGCCGAGCGGTTAAGGCGTCTGACTAGAAATCAGATTCCCTCTGGGAGCGTAGGTTCGAATCCTACCGACTGCGACACTTTTTATATTATTGTTTTACTGCTAAACCATGTTTCTTTTATTATTTTTATTTATAAGTTTTTGAAAATAGAACAAATAATTCTTTAATTGTAAAATGTTTTTGGGAGTATAAAAAATTTTTGGCTATAGAAAACTTGTCACTCAAAAATTCCATTTAATTAATAAAACCGTCAACACGGATAATTAAATCAAATAATAATAATTCAAGGATAATTAAATTAAATCACATTTATATAAGAAAATTACATATTGTAATATTGTTTTCCTACATAATATTGACATTTTTTTCTAAGTTAGTTAGAATGTTTTCCTATATATTGACATTTTTTTTTTGTAAATTAATTACGCCAATTGCCACCTTTCATGGATTACAAAATTCTGGTACATACTCTATGGAATTTTAATACAAAAAAAAAATTAATTTCATGTCAATATACCTAACAATTCAGTTAAACATCGTTGCAACAGTTTGAAAAAAAATTATAACATTATACATAAGAGACTGTGAGCCAGAGCTTTATAAAAAACAGGTCATACGTACGTCCTAATGACACGGAAACAATAAAAACCACCCTTGTTTGCGAACGATTAATTATCGGGGGTAAATTACAATTAGTGGGCGCTACCGGTACGTGTTTTATGTTTTCTGTTTATGAATGGGCATCTTTACGATGGCAAATTAAATTTTATACGAATGGCACAACTTAATGTTATCTTTTTCATACAAAAGTGAAAAATGAAATCTATGGAATTCCTTGGTCTCGAGTTTGACTATTTTTGTTTGTTTTTCAAAATACATATATGGCAAGCTAATCTATATTAGATTGTTTCTTCTGTGATTTCGTGATCAGAAACATCGTATATTTAGTACAAGCGACTCGCCCCTGCTTTGCACGGGTATAAAACATATATAAAAACCTTCCTCTTGAATCACTCTATCTATTAAAAAAACCGCATCAAAATCCGTTGCCTAGTTGTAAAGATTTAAGCATACAAAGGGATAAAGGGAAAGAAAAAGCGACTGTTTTATACTATGTAGTGATATTATGAATCAGAATTTTGTCTTAAGCAGATAATACTTTTTCAAAGGGTTTTAATTAAATTATTTAATTAATTTACATCTAATTAAAATATATTCATAACGTTTGTTAGAAGTCAAATATATCTTTTATCGCGCTTCAACTTTACGTTGTTGGAAAGTAGTATGTAGCGTAATATTTGTTTGCATTTTCGTCTTACATAGCGATAGCAATCCCTCTAGCAATGTAATGTTAATAGGGGAAAATAATGAAGTTTTAGTTGTGTCACCCATTGAGAGGCAAGCAATTACTGATCGGTTTCTTTGCGGGGAGATAGGGCATGCAAGTAATCCTCTATATTGGAGTAGCATGGGGTAAAGTCATTGTTAAGACTTTATATTTGCGGTTAAATTGTTCCACAGAACATATAAGAGAATTTTTCTTTGTGACTAAGCTGTAATAATAGAGTATGACTTGTATTTCAACAAATGAGATGTCACGGTAGGGACTCCAAGTTTTTAAATTAAAAACAAACTCTTATAAAAATTTAAGCAGTTATATAATAGGCACTTAAGAGAAAAAGCGATTTTTAAATTTACTGTCTATCGGTTTATTCTATATATGTACTTATATAATCTTACTATCTAGGTAATGTTATCTTATTGTTTAATATGAAATTAAAACGTGTACTACTGCCCATATTTAAATATTACCTACCTTTAGTTATAATTCCTTCTTAATATGTTTTTAGATAATTTATTTATAATAATATTCTTAAATATATTTACAAAAATACAAAAGGCTCATAAAAGCCGTTAGGGTGCGCACCCAAAATACTGGCTGCACCACATTGTATCGCTCATATTTAGTAATTACTTCTGTTTTAATAGCAAGTATTTCCTTCACGTAGAATTCAATAAAATACCAGATGTACGAAAATACGAGATACAAAAGTTATCTTGAGCTAGGATCTCGGGATTCCGACCCGTAGGGGATCAGCAGTGCCGAATAAAACAAATGTTTTGGAATTAAATCGAACCCAACAAATCCCACTTGAATCTCCGCTTTGGAAACAATAATTGGAAATTTAATTTGTATTTAAATATATTTAAGTAGTTAACTATATAACGGTATAGAAACGATTGCTAGTTGCGCATTGGTAATATATTTTTTAAATAAGTTCCTTTTTTGACATTCATTTGTTCTTGTACTTATACTATTAGTATTTAGTATTTACAGAATAACACAGACACGAATATTAACCAATTCATCCCCACCGCTAGGTAAAAATATTCTCTATAAAAATCATAAAATTAACCAAGATAAAATGGAATTTTAGGAACATAAAGCTATCTGAATCTACGTGCAGAAAGTCGCGTTAGTTAAAAATAAAACTTTGGACTAGAACGAGCCTAATTAACTATTTTCGAGAAAACTGAGGAAAAATATCAGAAAAACTTTTTAACAATGAATTATGAAGTAGAAAAATGGAATAACGTGAATTCGTAGTGGACGTAAATTAACGCAGACGACTGTCTTTTGCTTTTATTTTCATGTTAAGCGTTTTATCACGTCATATCTAAATGGGAAAGTTTATGTGCATATCTATTTTCTATATGCTAAAATGCACTTATAAGATGTGTTACCGCCAAAAACCACGATTTCCAGTGACTTAAATAATTAAATTTGGAAGGCTTAATTACAGTAGAAGTAGAAACAGGATGTCAAGAAAGTAGACAGTTAGCTAAACTATTTAGTAGAAAACGAAAAAAGAACGAGGAGGGTTTTAGTGTGTATATTACTCACCCAGCTATCTATACTTAAAGATTACTACAGACTGCTACTCCAGATAGGATTGTCTGTGGTCATTAATACTCTTTACTCTGTAGTCTGTGGTTCTACTACTCTCAATAGAATATGGAAAATGTACCATGTATACCAGCGTATACTAAGACACAGTGTATACAAAGTGTAAGGTAAGTTTTATGAGGCCAAAGTATGTAGTGGTTACGTTGGAGGAATATTAAAACGCCAAAGGATGTGGCCGATTAGTAATATACTATGATTGATTGCGCGGATGCAGGAAGATAGGTGCTGTGATTAATCACAATTTTAATCAATTTAAATCAGAGTTCGCGACAATTTTTCCAGATTAAGCGTGCAGCTGCGGCAATTTTACAATTACAAAAGGAACTACGTAAATTTTTATAGAATTATTTATCACCTTTTAATGGTTTTAAAACTTAAAACGACATAGACCTAGGCGGAATAATCTATTAAAGAGTGTGGTTAGGTCAGAGATGTGTTAGGTGTTTTTTAAATAATATTTTTTTCCTTTTATTCCCTCTCTCATTCTTATTTTTAACTTTTTTATCCTCAATTCTGCCAGTTTGGCAAAAGTGTCAGGAAGTGGAATTCAATCAAGACGCAATTTTTTCTTTTGTTGAAAATGCCTTCATGACTTAATTACTGTGAGTTATTACAATTTTTACAAGACTTCAACGAGCCTTGTATCAGTAAAAGAATGTATACAATCAGTGTCCTTTATTTTATTAGTTTTTTATTTATTTATACTATCACGCCTAAGGAGATTATACACCCTAAGGTGTAGGTAGCTGCTATGATCCCTACCTATTGTCTTTGCTTCATCGACTTTCAAAAAATTCATCATACATACATCGCCAGTTGTAGGTGCTTTTGACCTGCCCCTGCCCAAGTACTTCCTGGATTTGGTTCAGAAAGTTACAACTAGGTCTACCACCAGCCACCTCACCATTCTTCACTCGTACTATTTATCATACATGTAACATACTCTCGAAACTAAATAATTTCCTCGTCTCTTTACCGAAAAGCGACCCATTCGTGACAGGGGCTGGAATATTCGAAGCAGAATATTGGAGTCGAACCATTGAGTTTGGTCGACGGTCATGGGTGTTTTTTTTGCTATGTTTTTTATGTTTTTTGTTATGTTTTAATTCTTGTTCTTGGCTTAGGCTGTAAATGTGTGTATAAATATAAATAATATATAAATATAAATGTTAGCCTGTTTAAGTTTATTAATTACAATAAAATATAAAATTAATATTTTTCTTTATAAGTTAAGACGATGTATAAACCACGAAGGACTTTCTAAGGAATATCAAACACTGTGTAAATGGTTTCGTTAAAAAGGATCAGTTGAAAGAAAATGAAGTGTCACTCCATTGAATGGAATAAGGGGGTAAGGGAAATGGATGAGCCAACACTATCATGAATGGTGGACTCAGATTACCTGCTTGTAGCTAATGGATCTTTTGTTTTAAATACAGTCTTACGAATTATTATAAAATAAATATAACAATCCGCCGCAATCTGACCGTGTCGTGTGTGATAGACAAAAATGTTTTGGGTGGGGTCTGTAAAAATTATGTTCAGTGTACCAGACGTTTAATAAAAAATGATCTTTTTCACAGCATGTCCAAAAGTTACTCTACCATAAAAAGACTACGCTAAATATATTATAATGTAGCTGCTAACAATAGCTAGTTTCAAATATAATGTATATGAACATTTAAATATGCTATAGGCTCTGGAATCCAGATCCAAAATCATGCTCTGCAATACTTTTTTGTTTCTACAAGTCGTTATGAAATGGATTCTAAAAATATGTTTGAAAAGAAGTGAATTTTTAAGATTTGAAAGCGCATCGTCAGTAAAATATTCTCGCTGCATAAGTAATGAAATGTTGGAAAAGATATATCCTCCTTTTTAGATATAAGACAAAGCCAAGCTCCAATATCTATGAGTCTTTTTGCTCATGACTTTTGTAATACTCCAAAGTACCTACGCCTTCATATTATTTCAGACGTTCGGCTTTCGTTAACCTAAATGCTTTCTTATCGATAGTCATAAACTGAAAGCCCAACTTTTTATTTTATTTTCCTGTTAATAGTATAATTTTAAAAGACAATTTAGTAGTTATTTCATTTGTTTTCAATGTTTTCCGGTGCAAAATATAACGGTTATATATATTATATAACCGTTAGTTAAACTATTTACACAAATACTTTTAATATACTTGTCACTAATTTAATATAATTTTATGTAAGTATATAATATGAGAGTACTGATTTTATTAATTTGAAGTACTAACATTAAATTTTCTTTAAATATGACAGTGAAAATCTTATTCAACATTACCCAATATTTAAGACTTTCTCCAAATCAGGCTATTTATTAATTAAGAAGAGAACTTAATCCGAAATTTGAATACTATTATCGCGAAGAATTTCTGAAGCGTTCATTACGTTATATCAGAAATAAGCCCGTAACATAAAGCTAAGTAAATTAATTAATCAATTGCCGACGTATAATTTTGTTGTGGCGTTGTTTACATCGTTAATCAAATTCAAATAGCTTTTTTAAAGTAAACAGCACCTTCCACGTTTATCGCCGGACTTAATACACAATAACGCATTTCATTTTACTGGAAATATAAATAAAGAAATGTGATTTTAACAAATTTAAGCATACAAAATATGAATAGAACATGAAATATTTGGTTATACCTCGTTGGTTTGACTTTTGAATTAAGTTATATTTAATAGAATAAATATATAATTCAGCTTAAAATCATCAAGTCTTGGGTATTTTTTATTTTATTTCAGTTTTTTTAATAATAACAAATATGTATAGATGTAGCGAATCCCTTTTGTAATCTGAGACGCGTGGAGGTTTAAAATTTAGCGAAAATTTAACCAGAGGGGTTCTTATCTCGTGCGATGAGATAACAAAATTAAATAATATTTGTGCCTTCAAGTTTTCCTTTAATTTGCTTAGAAATTGTTTTGTATAATGTTATTATAATTTGCTGAGATTTAATTGTTGAGGAGTATTATGTAATTAAATAATTTAAAAGTCAAAACAAATAGGCTGTCTTTAACACAGGAGATTGTTGATTTGAAAATATTTTGGAATGTTACAAATATTTAATATACTATTTCATCGTACCTCTCTTGCTATTTTATCGCCAGTCACACGTTTAACCTGCAAAAAAGATCAAATGCAGTCATGTGACTACCTAAATAGTAATGTTTTCACAGAACTAAAGGCAATAGTTACCAATAAATAATACTCTTGACTTGACTTATTAATTATTCGTAGGGCAACAGACACAATTTAATGCAAACCCCATACAATTCTCTTTATTACTATAACAGCCTATATATAGATAATAAATCGTATTTTATCTCAGCTGTAGGTCGCTCGATACTGAAAACGTGACGTGAAAGTAAGATTACGTTGTTTTCGTTTACTGTGACCGAATTTTGGTAACATCATATCGTTTATTAGTAAATCGGATTAATTATTTTTTTTTTATCATTTTTTATTAGGATCTCCAACAAAGAATACACTTTACAAGCTATGCTATTGTACTGTTACAGTTTAAACATTGTGTTTCTTCAATTAGAGGAGATCACAACATGCAATAGTACTGTATAACAGGAAAGGACTATGACATATCTTATCCATAAACTATCAATATAAAATTAAAATTAAACGACAAAATCCAACGACAAATTAGGAACAAAAATATTTAAACATAAAAAAAATAACATAAAAATTAAAGAGAAAACAAATTTGAACGACTATTAAATTACGAAGTACTAAACACTCAAACATATACCTAAAAATAGTTACATAACTCAACCGAACAACAATGTAGCCAATATAATATAATATATAATATAATTATGTGTATATAATAAGATTTATAAATATCTACTAGCTGTAATTCAGCTGGATCTATTGCTGGTTCAACTGGATGGTATTTAGCAGTTTTGACGGTAAATTGTAATTATCAGATTATGATTAAGTATTTATATAACTTTTAAAAATTGTTAATTTGTTATTTAAACAATCAACAAAAGCTAACCAAAAAATCCAATATAAATAATATACATAATATAATTATTATATTAATAAATTAAATAAAACATTAAATTAACCAGACTGTAGTTGCATACATGAAATGTGTTATGTATTAATAATTGTAAATGTATGTATAATTAATTATTATTATATTTGAATAATGTCTAGAATACTTATTTTCGTTATGTAGTATAGAATTAAATGTGATATTGTTTTGTGATATGAATTTAACTGGAATTTGATTTGTTATTAATATTTACAATAAACAATTGTCTCCACACTAAAAGTAATTGTTGAGTAAGCTTCGTTTTTAACAACAGTAACTATTAAATTAATTGCCTACGAGATCACTGACACTTGAAGACTTTTTGATACCATATTATTATTTCTTCGTGGTCGGGTTATGAGTAATTATCTTAATTCACCCGTATTCATGCTGTCATGAATAAATTTATTTTGATGTGATGTTTAAGCTTTGAATTTTGTAATAATTAATTAAAACGAGGATTTATAACATTACCTAAATTAAAATTTTCATTATGTTTTGTTATAAAGCTGAACGGATTGCTCGCTACATTGTCGCAAACTCGAACATATGGTAGCCTCTTATACTAAACAAACACACACTACTTCCACTTAATTATTAGACCCATATTATATAATATTTGGAATATATAACACATTTCATGTATGCAACTACAGTCTGGTTAATTTAATGTTTTATTTAATTTATTAATATTTTAAAAATTATATCTTTTTATTTTATAAATTCTACAAGAATGTGTAACTGGCAGTAGTGGGTTATTGGTAAATAGTACTTAATATAATTATATAATAACCGCCTCCATGGCTAAGTGGTTTACGCGTCTGCGTGTTACGCCGGAGATCCTGGGTTCCAATTCTGGGGGAACAAATTAATGTTTCGGTTGGGTAGGCATAGAAGGCTGATCACCTATTTGCCTGTAAAGAAAATGATCAGTGAAACAGATATAAAAATGTGTCTGTTCCATGCGTGGGGCACACCTAATACGGGTTACGGGAATTCACTTCATACTTAATAAATAATGTTTATATTCACTCCAGACTTAGACTGTCAACGTCTCTTTCATTATGTTTCCTTAATAACCACAAGATTCTCATATGAGGTGCCATAGCTAAGTCGCCATAAGTTTATAAACTAATATTAAAAGTTAAGCTAAGTTCTAGTTATGTGCAGCAGAATTTCAGAGCATTTAATTAATGTATGCACAATGCAATCGACGCCTCATCTACATTCAAATTAAACTTCAGCTGTATTGCACAATATTAATAAATAAATGCATATATATTACTTAGGTAATACTTTGTTTTGGTAATAAAAAAACTCAAGGGTATTTTAAATAATGTACCTACTACAAATATCGCACGAAGTAATCCAATTTTTTTGTAACTATAACGTTGAAAGGTTTTCCTATAAATTTTCGAACTTGCAAACTATATGCTTTCCATCCTAAATAAAATACCTTTAGATACGAGCGTGTGCAGATAACAAAGAATATTATTTTGCTTTTGCAAGTTTGGTTATAGTAAATCTGGTGAGGTGTAATGAACCCCTATTGTGTGTATAGTATGTTTCCTCTGTAAAGTCGAATACGGGAACATTTTGCGCCATTCAATTTTGAAAAAATCGCTATATTCAAGAGCTTGATACATTAATAATTTGAAGCTTATTTAAAAATTATTTCGCCAATATTCAAGGCTAATTTATTTTCGTGCCGTTTTGTTTTCGTGTCGTAATACTCAATCAAATAAGGCGAATCATTAACTTCCAAACATTAGTTCCCCTACTCTTATTAAGTAAAAGTAAAACATAAATTCACAGGTAAGTATACTTATGCAATTATTTAAACGTATATGGACAGTGATCAACAATCCACCTGAGAATAAAAAAAACGGAATGCATATAATATGTATGTATTATTTGAAAGTTCAAATAATATCGCTTTAATAATGATAAATTATTTTATATAAAGCTAATATATTTTGTAACAATGAAAACAAGTATTAGGTGCTCTAGATAAGATAAGAAATGAAAATGATTGAAGTGATATTATTGACCGAACATTTTCAGTTGATATAACATCACTTGATTCGACCTACGCATTGTGATAAACCGAATAAATACATTACTTTAATTTACTTTCCTACATAAAATTACATATTCCTGTGTATGTCATTATAAAATAATAAATGTAAGATTACTTCATTCTTTTGAAGAGCTGAAATTATATAATATATATGTAAATAAATATAAATGAATAAACGAACGCGTCCGCTCGTTCGATATCGCCTTACTATTCAGGTACATTTTGTATAATGATCCACAGTGTACAACTATGAAATATGTGTTATCATACCATACATATTTAATGGTGCCATTGGTATGGTCATGGGCGCCAGCAGGGGGGTGTCAGGGGATGCACTTGCACCCCTTGGGATTCTCGAGACCAACAGGAATTATTGAAATAAATTCATAATCAGTCAGAAATTTGTAAATGTCTCGAACATAAGATAAACCGGGCTTCAGATGTTTCCGACTAAAATTTCAATTTTTTATTAACAATCATATACGGCGAAGATTGTAAGAAAACTAAAATCTGTACCACCTGGAAATTATTTCTGCCGGCGCTCATGGGTATGGTATCTACTGGCACCATTAAAATGGATTCATACCACATTCATTATTATCAATAACTGTAGTTTTAAAAGTTTGTCAATATATTTATGAATACTTATCCTATTTACTAACATTCGATTGCATACATGTTTTTTGCTCTTTTTGTAGAGATATCATAATTATATGTAGTTCATACTGATAATAATCAATGTACCCAATGTTATGATATCAAAAACCAAAATAATTAAAGGCATTTAAAGAAATCAGTTTCACCGGATAAAGCGCGGTTATCTAACAAAATTTTACAATTATTTTTATATAATAATTACAATAATTTTTCGCATCGTTTCAAACAATTTCCAAATCAATTCCCGGGTATTCGCTGTGAAATATTTTGTGAATTAGAAGCAATGTCCGATACCTATCAATTAAGTTTTTTTTAATGAATTATTTAGATATTTCACAAGTACCAACTGGTGATTTTTCTCTTGAATCTGAATAGTAATTTTGCATGTTCCAAACCTCCTGCAGAGTGCCAATAAATAACTTAGCAGTTATTGCTTTACAAAAGCACGCATAGCCCCCTCATCAATTACTTGTACATTAAAATTATTACAAATTACAATCCAATGGTCCCCAAAGCCAATACGATACAGGATGATTAGTATAACTTCATTTTTAATACCATACTACAATATATTCATGCTGTGATCTTGAATGATTTAAATAAAAATTCTATGGCAATTTCGTTCATAAATATGATTGTAGTTTTTTTTCTAGTGAATATTAGTTTTTTTTAGCGATTTATTTCATATATAGGTACATTGTAGTCTTTTCATACTCATTTCCCGTCAGTGTAAGATTTTAAAATCTGTTTTTTACGTCTCGTTTTTGCAAGACATGCAATAATTGCTACAGAGTTTAGGCTAACAAAACAATAAGGTTTAGATAAATTTTGCCATTGCTGAAATACGCAATTTATACTTTTAAATAACATTATGTAATGTACTAAATTATCTTTCTTAAAGTTTTTTTTTATTTCAAGTTATTGTATTATTCAAGGAATAACCCGCAACAGCCTGTATTCCTACAAAACCATCACATTATTTACATCAAATTGAGTTAGCAATTTTATTAAGTTAAAATCAAATTATGAATCTCTTGTCTGCTTAAATAAGTTTTGTTAGGATTCGCGATTGCATTGTGGAACCAAAACGTAATTCAATTTGTTACTATAAAGTAGGTCGACTTATTTTAAACGGGAAATTTAATTGCAAGTGAAATAAATCACAAGTTGTGGCTTAACGAAAATTAACTTTTTTTAAATTTTGTTTGAGCAAATAGGAAACTCGCAAAATTTTATATAGAATGGAGTAATTTTAAAACGTGGTCAAATGTTTGCTGAAATGTTGAGGTGAAATCCTATTTGCTATCACCTAGTGACGTTTTGTAGAAAAATAAAAATGTATTGTTTCTATTGTTTTTATTTTGGTCGTTGTTATTAATAAATTGGTTTTAACTTGATTTATTTTTACTCCATTTTATTAATGACTTCTACACTGCAACTTCAGAATACATGCTATATATACAAAATTAGCATACTGTAAATATATCGATTTTATTAAACTGATTTTTATGAATATAGAGACGCTAGTGACTTATAAACTACGTGGAATAAAATAGCTTATGTCACACTTATGTCGCAGAGTGTAGTCAATCAACGGTTTTTTTAATCGATTTGGCAGTTTTTAGGTTAATTAATTACTAACAAAAATAAAACTCTATGCCATAAATGATAAGCCTTTTTTATTGTGTTGACTTGGTATCCAATCCTTATAATCCTGCCTATAATCCCATCCCTCAACCCTTCGACGTAGCGTTCAAATTTTCGCGCCATAGTCTGCGAGTTCAAACTTGCGCTTGATAGCTCATTATCAAAAATTATCTCTGTGAAAAAAAATTAAACTATAATTAATATTTAAAAACTATTAACATAGTAGTGCTAAAATGTATGAGGCGATCGCTGGATGCCTCGTGAGTATCCTTTTCATCATTTCCATATGTTTTCTGGACCCTGGTAACCTAACCAGCCCATAAACCCAACCCACCGTTGTTGACCGATTGAATCAAGTGATGGACCACTTGAATCAATCGGTGTCCTACAATGGTGGGCGCCATCTAACTTTTACATTAATTTTTTAAGTCCCTGTAAATAAGTTTGTAAATATTATGTAAAATAAATGATTAAGCGAGAATGAAGTTACTAAAAGTTTGAGAGCTTTTAGAAATGAAACATCAAAAGACTAGTTTGAAGTACGTATGAGATCTGATTAAAACTTAAATACACTCATAAAAAATAAACAATTTATTAGGGTTAACTATGGACTACTGCTGTTTATAATAATATGTAGGTAGCCCTACATAATTGGTGTATATAAAATAACCGAGTTCTCAACCCAAAACACACACAGCATTTTCAGTTTAAATCAAAGCAAACCCACCAACAACGGACTATACAGAACTCTAATTGTGTTCGAATTGTGATTCGTGTCAAATTCGATTGGACGTCGCTAATCCCCTAATACAAGGCTTTGTCGCGTTGCCATATGTCGTCTTTGGTCTTGCCGAAACCGTATTTAATACACAATGGAGCTGTGTTGATGTGTTAGATTTCACGGGGACAATACGTTTCGATATAAATGTGAAATTGTAAGAATAACGATATTAATAAAAGTACTTTTAATAATCGCTATTGTGAAATTGGATGCTGCAAGTTATTTGCATCTGCCATTTTGTTTCTTTTATATAATAGCGGACAACAGAGATTTAAAAAATTGTTTTGTTGTGTAATATTTTTTGTTATACATAATATTATATGGGAATATATGACTTGAGATAAATATTCATAAGAAGGAAGTGGGAAGTGAGGTAGTTTATAATATTAATAAAGTTAATATATAAGTCAATTTAGCTAGACATTAGGATAAGCCCGATGCCCAAAATTAAAAGGATATTAACTTTTCCTATATATTCCTAATATTATTTAAATAAATGTTTTAAGCTGTGAAAATTTTTCGCTCGGTTTCGTGTCGCGGTCAAAAACTTTAATAACTGTGTGATAAAAGATCTATATAAATAAAAATGAATCACCAAAATGTATGTACGCGTATAAATTCCGAACGACTGCACCAAAATAGATAATTGTTTTTTGTTGTTTGTTATTTCCTGGAGAAGGTTTCTAGCATTAGAAAATTTAAGAAAACTTAATGACAGTGTAAACTTTTCTAATGTCACCTTAGTGATTTTGACATTATAAACTTTGGTATTTCCGTTTGGTATTTTTAATTATACGAATTCGAATTCAATATTCATAGTTAAGACAAGACAACGTCTGCCGGGTCAGCTAGTATTAACTAAATCGAAGGTTGAAGGAATAAAACGTATATATTATTCGTTCCTATAAACTAATATAGATGTAACGAAGCTGCCAACCTCAGATTCGAATAAATTGAGCTCACGAACTATCTTTCCTTCACAGACCCTTTGATATAATTTTGAAATTTGTCTATCCTTTAGTGCGGGGAACCCTTTAACCCTATAAATTATATTAAGACCGCATTTATCTCAGGACGTTATGTGCTTTTACGTGAAAATTGCTTCAATTTGCTCGGTTTAGCAGGTAGCAGGAATTTTAGGGTTGTTTATAGCCATATGATGAATTTGGGCATACGGTCATAGATTGATCCACTCAATCTTAACATTTAAGTGCCTATCTTCATCTCATGCTTATGAATTAAAAGAAACGATGTCAAGCCATTTGATAGTTTTTGCCTTTTAAATATTTGCCTAGTTTCAGCTTTATATAAGTAAAGCTTTTACATAAATTCATAGTAAATTTAGTTTACATAGCTTGATAACTACATTATTAGGAATCTTAAATAAAATAATTTATATGTATATTATAGTCTCTCAACAATGACAAAAATAGTATTTCAATAATAATTTTATTATTTTGACAAAATCCCGCGAGGTGCTAACTTAAATAAAGATAAAAAACTTATATCACATTTTATCATTTTTTTTAATGGATTAAAAAATAAAAATATTAATTTAGACTTAACATTCCAAAATTTTAAAAAACTTAATTTTGTCAGATGTTTATAAATTATGATATAATTTTTACTACTAGCATAAATTTAGATAGTTTGGAATCCCCAACGAAAGTGCAAGCATGTCTGTCCTAAACAGTCTTATCTGAAAGATTTCGAAGCTAAAGACAACGCAATGGAAGATCACTAGACGCCCATCCAGGGAACATAGGACATAAAGTCAAAAAAGTAATCGTTTTGAATTTCAAAGTACCTACTTGGTCTGGTTTATATTAATTTATACAATTATTTGAAATAACGAGAGTTCTTACGGTGCTAAATTGTGAAAATCGTTAAGTGCTTTAGTGAAACAAAAACCCGTTCAAAATTTCAGAATTTATGTCGAGTGGAGAACGAAAAATACGATATGTGCAAATGTATGGAAAAAGCCTTTTTAATAAAACCAGCGAGTACGCTTTTCAAATTAGAGGAGTGGATATGAGTGGCGGCGCACTATGTCTTGTATATTGCTGGTGATATGTCAGCAATTTTCTTGCTAAACCCATATTTGCCTATTGCGACACCGCTCCGCTTTGCACCTGTAGCTATTACTCTTCTTATAAGCTCGATTAGTTTTAAGATAGATTAAACTATCCCTTTAATGAGTCTGAAAAACGTACGCCTGTTTTGAATCTAAACATTTCGTTATAACAATGTCACATTGATTTTACAAGAAATACAACCAACATCCATGGAACGTAGGGCGAGCAGGCAGGCAGATTCTTGAGATATTTCATTATTATTTTTAAGTTGCTTGTTAAAACGATACAGAAACCTTTTTTCTTTATACAGTTTATCAATCCTTAATTCAGTTATGAAATTTGAGTTAAACGTTGGCATTTTAATATTTTAGTTCAAAGTAGAAGAAACTAATAATAGGCTATAAGTGTGAACCGCGGTCGGGTGCGGCAATTTCGAACATTATCCATCCATCTCATTGGACCCTCGCGCTTAGCATACGTATTATATCTCTCTCCCTCTATATTACTATATACCCGGGAATATCATTCAAGAATGAATATTTTTAGTCGATCAATATCGAAAAGAACATTTATAGTAGTCTAGGATAATAATAACTAAGTTTTGTTTAATAATAATTATAATTACATGGTGTAATAGTGAAACACCACACTTACGTAGACACAGTTTGCTTCTTAATAGGTGCTTTTAATTCATTTTTGCGTTAAATTAACCACCAATTTATGAACGAATTGTGAATAATGTTTCCTGTATTATGCAAAATTATACTTATAATTAAATGAGTTTTGGCATCAGTTATAAGCGATCATTTCCCAAATTATTTAAATCCTATAGTGTGGCTTGGTGCGCGCGGCGTAACGGGCCATTTCTTTTTATGATTAAGTGGACAATCATGAGTGGGGACGATATATCTTTGCTTAAAATAGGACGCAGATAAAATATTACGACTTTAATGTTGTATTAAGAACTGAAAATAGCGTTCTAAATAGTTTTATAACATTTATAGCCCATTACTATTATTGCGAAGCGTTTAAACAGTTATGAATGTTACTTTGGTTGAATATGGGTTAAATTTTATTTTTATAACATGTTGATGTTATTATGTAAAAATAAGTACGATATAATAAAAACAAAATTGTTTTAATATATGTTTTGGGCTAAATTTTTGCACTAACACTGCCTACTGGAGTACCAGTAGGCAGTGTTAGTGCAAAAATTTAGCAGTCTCAAGGTAACAAAGTTAAAATTGAGTACAATTTTAACTTTGTTACCTTGAGACTGCATTGTCACACAATGTAGATTTTAGTTTATTTTGCAATATACATATTCATACCAATATCATCACACTAATTGTACTACTAAGTAGATATATAAGAAGAAATCAACTATATTTTAAGATAATTAAGATTAAAATAGTTTAATACTAATGTTAATGCAGTGGAACATAATTACTTTTTTGATGTATACGGGAACTTTGATAATGACAGTTATTAAGTTTGAAGGGGTTAAAAATTTCAGGCCCTAATATTATGCGTGAATTCTGTCCTTAACCGTATTATATATTGCTCAGAGGAGAACAAATGTTCGACGAAAGACGACTCTAAATCATCGGGGGTATTTAATTGTGAAAAATAATATTTTTCCACCTAATCTCTCGGCCTTCCCTCGGAATATTAATAAATTTAATGAAGAGGGATGCTGGCCCAATTTTCCACGATTATTACGTCTTAATGATGCAATAATTTATTTTATTCTCAGCAGTACTTTGATTTGTTTTTTATAGGACGAGTTCTTCAACAATAAGTACGCTGGGACGTAGATTATATAACAAAATGTTTAGTTGCAACAACAAATGAACTAAATTAAGTGTAGTTATCACTAGTATAAAACAAAGTCGCTTTTTCTTTCCGTATATTCCTTTGTATGCTTAAATCTTTAAAACTACGTAACGGATTTTGATGTGTTTTTTTAATAGATAGAGTGATTGAAGAGGAAGGTTTTTATATATGTTTTATAGCTGTGCAAAGCCGGGGTGGGCCGCTAGTATAAAATAATGTACAGTCTTTTTGTCAGTTTCTTCCGGTCCATCTCTAAAATAGATACCTATTTTATTGGTTACATTTATTTTAAATAATATAACAATTTATTTAATTTGAAGAGACTGTTACATTTAAAAATACTTTCTACATTTGATGGTTTAAAGTATTAAATCGTTTAAAAGACAGTTATCTAAGGTTATTCCTCCACTTCGCTAATATTTTGTAGTAGTAAACGTAGGTAGGTATGGTTTAGATAATTGACGTTTGAGGTTTTAATTTACTTAAGAGAAGCGGGTAAACCTGCGGGTGTAGTTAGTTTTAAAAAGAAAGCGTATTGTTGTTTGACTATAATCCCCAGTTCAGTCAAACGACAAGCAAATATATTTTTTTTTCTATTTTTAGATACAATAAAAATTAAATACAAAACGTATATAATGTTGACCTATATAAAAATTCTAAAAGCACATATGAATGAGAATAATGAAAGAACTTCATAAAATATGATCTTCATAGAGAATGAAGCTTTTATGTTTTATAATAATGAAGTTTAAATGAAAAAGCACAATGCAAAGCATATTAGTTTTTTTTAAGCTAAACTCTCATTTCTCATGCTTCTTTTGTCTGTTTAGAGTACATGATAAGTTTTTGCTTCAATAAATATAGATGTATTCAAAACCTTACGTCCGTAATAGTTTCTCATTTAGTTTTATGACAATTTTTTAAATTTTGCTATGACTACTATACTACTATAAAATAAATACGCAAAAAAATATTAATCTAGATGCAAATTTTCTAAACTGTTTTCGTTGAAAGTCGATTTTTTGTCGAAGTAAAGTCGTAGGTCTATGAATCTGAAGACTGGTTGAATTATTACGAGTTTTATAGAAAGTCAAACTTATTAAAAAGACAACTTGTCAGAAAGACAAATCAATCATCGAAGGCTAGTGCAACTGCTTAAATATATATTTATTGGAACGTCCGTTAATTGAGTGTAGAACATAAACTGAACGCATTATCAGAATTAAGATTAACATAGCTACGGATATGCGAACAGCCAAAGAAATTCACCATCGTATTTTTAATATAAGTTATAATATTGTTAAAATATTAACAAAAAACCAATTTCAAATTATAACTTTAAATTTTAAAACTACTGAACAAATTTTGATGATTTGGACCACACGGGAAGCAGCAGCTTTCAAAGAAAAAAGGATTCATCAAAATCGGTTCATCCAGTGGAAAGTTATGAGGTAAAAAACATAAAAAAATACAGTCGAATTGTATCCTCATTTTTTGAAGTCGGTTAAATAATATTTAAATGCGGTAGGTCTGTCATAAAAATGTCTGCGGCGTGGGAGTGAGGACAGATGCGGGTGTCTAGCCACAGCAAATTAGTGGTTTATGTTTTGTCACCTTCCTTTATGACAGTTGAAAGATGCAGTCAAAAACAAAATTATTGTAGGTTGTAAACAATTGTACAACGTCTAAGATAATAACACAGCTTAAGGCCTCTTGGAAAAAGGTAATTAAATACAAATCTTGTACTTAAAATTATAGAATTTCATATAAATGACTGTTTTAAATAAATAATGTTTGGTAACAATGAATTTGGTAATACCAGTAGACGTATCTTTAAATAAGAGTAAATATGGCAATTAAAATCTGAACTCTGGCAACAGGACAGGGATCAATAAAATTTAACCCTTTAATAAGGCCCTTATTACAGAACATACTAGTTTCTATATACTTTATATATACATAGTTGTTTCAGTTTTAGTCCTAGAATTCATAATGTATTATATAGTTCATACAAATATGACTTGTTTTGGAATCACTACATAGTATAAAACAAAGTCGCTTTCTCTGTCCCTATATCCTTTTGTATGCTTAAATCTTTAAAACTACGCAACGGATTTTGATGCGGTTTTTTTTAATAGATAGAGTGATTAAAAAGGAAGGTTTATATGTATGTTTTATACCCGTGCGAAGCCGGGAGGGTCGCTAGTATATGTATAGTAATGTAACTATGTTACATATTTAGTCCATGTTTTGTAATAAGACCCACTAATTTTAATAATTTTAAACCACAAAAGTGAATAAAAAAAATAAAAAAGTTTGTCAAAGAAGAGTCCTAAAGTTTTTCCTTGATTGAAGAAAACAGATTGAATAGATTAAGCGCGTACACACAAAATTTTACAATTACTTAATTATTACTAAATTTTCCCGACGTTTTGATGGGTAATTGACACAGCAGACGCTTGTGGAAAATTGGTATGTAACGTATTACATTAAAACCTAGAATTTATTCATTTCCGTGATATAAAAACATTACCGAAAACCGTAGAAATGAAAGTGAAATTGTGGGCATGGGTTGTCAACAGGCGATCAGTCTGTCATCAACGCATTGCCAGACCTGCGCACGACCCGTAAATGTGTCTGCGCTGACGTTTCTGTTTCCGATACTATTTCCATTTGCTACAGCTTGACAGCTCGATTTACACACTACAGTTTGTTTTTACTTAAGAGTGTGTTTAATACTTATTTAATGTGAAATCGGGTATTTAGGTGCATACATATTCAGACTTTTATTAACTTCATTATTTTTGTATCCACAATATATACTTATATATGTGTATACTTATACTTTTGATGACTGATTGGCGCAATAGGTAGTGCTCCTGCCTTCTGCATCGAAAGGTACCGGGTTCGAAACCCGGTAGGTGCATTAATTTGTGTGATGAACACGAATGTTTGTTTCCGAGTCTTGGTTGTTTATAAACTTATATATGTATTTATTGTGGTACCCTCGTTGTTTCTGATAACCATAACACAAGTGCTTCGGCTACTTACTTTGGGGTCAGTCAAGTCCCTTATTATTATTATTATATGTATTGCCATCTTTGTATGTCATTTTTAACCTTCGAAAAGTCGAGATTAAATTTAAAATTTCAATATTAATAAACTATTAATGTTTTTTTAGACAGTAGGCAATGAAGATGCTGACCTACACCACCTACCTACTAGAGTGTTCCAACATACTATTTTATGCTTCATTGTCCGTGGCAATTGTGGTGCCGTGCATCAGCCAAGGGAACCAGTGTGGTGCAGAGCTGGGAGCCAGTCTGGTTTTCTATTATCACGCACCAGCATATTTCTTGGCGTGTTCTTCTGATCTGATTTAATTTGAAATAGAGAAGTTAATAATGAAAAGCTCCTTAAATAAAGTTAAATTTTAATTTTGAATAAACCAAGTTGTACCAAGGTTTTTAAAAACTTATAATAAGCGTTAATCTCATAGCAAACAGTATAATTGATACCGTTGAAGTACGAGGGTCCAGGCTGATATGAGGCCGTGCTGGGACAAATCGACAGATTATGCTAATCTAACTGTTATTGCATAGCCTTTTTCCTTAGATACTAAAAACTTTAAACGTTCTTTGTTGTTGTAAAATAAAATGTCTCTGTAGATTTCTAATTTGGGCATACCTCTGACATTAAATAGTAGATTCGCAGAAGCTTAAAAGCTGCAAACCTGAAAAAATATTTCGGTATTATCAAAGCAAAATAGCTTTCGTAGCACATTCAACTCAATTCTACTCAGCCAGCTAGCCAATTATTCTTCTACATAACCTATGAAGATAAGTTTTATGAGGTATTATATCTTATCCTAGGTGTTATTCTTATAATACCTAGGATAAGAGTAAGGTACATATATCGGAGAAAGATTATAAAAAAACAGGCTATTATATAACATACAAAACCTTTCATTTTTTGGTATTTCTACGGCTGTGAGCAGACTATATAATAAAGAAAATTATATATATATATATATATATATAATTTTCTTTTTTTTAATGATTTTTTTTTGTTTCTTTTATTTTACCTTGTTAAAGGTTCTTATGTCCATACTACTTTCACCAATAAATGCTTAAACTTAAGAGAATACGAACGGTTAGTAATATATAATCGTTAACTTCCCTTCATCTTAATTGCTTGGTGTCATATGGTTAGCCATTGTTTACCGACACATAAATTGTCCTTAACAAACGGTCCATTTCCACTTCCGTAATAGAACACTTCCGTTTTTACACCATTGTAATTGTCCTGGGATATATGTTATACATCCCTTAATATTTGACCCTTGACATCATTATTGTCAACTGAGAACGAGAAATATCAAAGAAATTTATTTTTACAATAATTTAGGTTCAGCACTTTCTAGTAAATAAATTACGTGGCATAATATTCACAATGAGTCGACAGTATAAAAAGGAAACGAAATTAACGAACATTTTGCGACGTGAATAGTTTTAAAATATTTTAATATAAGTAATAATAATAATTGTACCCTACGTCGACGAAGTGAAGCTAATAAATAAATGAATAATCGAAAATCTCAATTTAAATGGATTATTGACAGCAATTAAACATGAAACGGTGGAGTGTTATGACGTGTCAATACTTCACACCAATTATACGCTGTTAAAGCCAATTTACAACTTGTTATTTAATGTGACGGGGGATTGGGAATCGAGGAATGTTTAGTATTTATTTCTTTTCAATTGTAAGTGACTAACTATTGTAAGAGTTACTAGTGAATCAATTTTAAAATGTATAACCAATTTTATTTTATACTCGGTAAAATTCCATACAACACAGAATATGTATTTTAAATTCAAAGTCCATTCCCAAAACGAAAATAAAAGAGTCTCTGTACTTTGATATATTTTTTACTCATAATGTACCTATTTTATGTACTAACATTTATATATCCAATGAAGGAAGCCGAGAAATTATCCAAAATGAACTCGAAAGTGATTTCATTTCTTCACTTTACGGATAAACTGTAGAACCAATTTTGAAAATAATAATAATAATAATAGAATATATGCAGTAGGAAATTTTGAAAATAATTAAATTATAATTGTTAGTCTTTAAGTTATTTATGGTAGACTCAAGCCATTAAACTTTATATTGACATTTGCATTAACCAGATAACTGAGAAGGTGTGGCATGGTCACAAATTTCTATCAATGACAGTAAGACATATTTAAGGGTCTCCTAAGCCAAGATTGGGTTAATATAAACATCTATTGTTTGAAACAAATAAAAAAGGTTATTTGGTTTTAATGTATCATCGACCCAAGTGACATTCGCATAATATTAATGGTCTTGCGTAAAACATGTGCAGAAAATACGGGGGATGTCGTTGGGATTAAAAAGGATTTCAATGGTAATAAAGACCGTTCTAAATTTAAGGCTATAGATTAAAATCAGCTGTCAGGAACAGACATTATGCATTCGCACTTCGTTCTTGTTTACATTGGCTAGGAGATTTTTGGGGTTCGGACCGGAGTATTCGAGATCTGGGTCTGTTTTATGATCTTTTGGACGTGTGGATATGCTAGCTAGAAAAATGTTTAAATTTTAGATTTTTGTAAAAAATTCTAGAGCGTTATAAAATGAGAAGTCTCATTATTGTTTGAATAAAACGTTAACTTATAATATAGTTGCTTTATTTTAATATTTTTAACAACATTTTCAGAATTTTCTTAAAGTAATTCTTGTCGCACTAACGAGCAATGGAAAAGTGAAGAGTCAATTCAAGCTTTCGTAGGGCCGGGTCAGGAAAATTAGACCCCGGGGAGCCGAGTGCATCCGACTTGCATATGTTCACTACTGGATGATGTTATGCCATATTTGACAATTTCAGCGTATTTGTTTTACATACTTCGACCAAATAAAGTAATCTTTGGTCGAAGCATATAAATATTATTTCGAGTTTAACACATAACCAAGCATAAAATAATTAAGTTTAATATGTAACATGTGTAAATATGTATAAATTTGAATCATATTTTAAGTAAGTTTTTATTACCATGGCGCCAAGGAGTGTGGTTGTGAAATAATAATTAAATAATAATATGTACTAGGTAACTAAAAAGTAAACTACTCCAAATGGTTCATTAAAACTTGACGATAAAAGAATAGTCTGAAGACAGATAATATTTTATATCGAACTAATAAAACGTCAAACTGTATAGTTTGACGTTATATATACGTCGTGTGTATAATCGTTGTATATATGTATATATACAACGATTTTTTGAAAGGTTGTTGAAATACTGAATAAATGCAATTTGAAAGTCCCGAAGCGTTCAAAGCCATCCAAATGCAGTTTGCAATGAAGTTATCAAGAAATTTAGGGGCACTACTGGCGGTGGGGTGGACAAAAAAGCTAACACGGTTCACAATTGCTTTGCGTTGGGGTCTGGGGAGGCTTTGGTCGAGGAGTTGAAGACAGATTTTAAATATTTCCCGTGCTAAGAATATATAACTAACTAGATTACATTTAGAGAAAGAATTTGTCTTCCTTATAAGTCTTAAAATACAGTTTTAAAAGTTTAATAAGAACGCTTTAGTCACGAATCTTGCCCAGTGACTCGCCATTATGGTTATAGTATCTAAACATGGTGGCTTAATTTGGTTCTGAGCATAGTAAGGAGTATCGAGAGTTTGTACTTACAAAGCCTTTTACCTACATTTTAAATAAAACAAATAAAAAGTTTAAATTGAACTAAAGTAATTTTACTTTTTTAAACCAAATCAACGAGAAATAAGATGTAATGCTGTAATGTACAATTTTTTAAACCTTAATCTAAATAACAATATTCTTCTATATGCTCTACATAAAATAAAACTAGTTGTCTCAAATTGTAGACCATCTCTTAGCCTATACGAGAAGCGAATAATAAATATCTGTCTTATTCATAGTGTTAAAAGTTTAAACCCTCTATTGAGCAATCGGATGAATGCATGTCCCTAACAGTTACCAGTTTTATTGTCTCGATCTTCTCTTCAATATAAAGTACTCTTGATTTATAGCAAATAAACGGGGGACATAGAAGAGGTTTTAAAAAAATGCCTATATTCTGTGTATATGGTATGTACTTTTCATATAAATAATTATGTCAAGGTAGTTGAATACAACAAATTCTCTTGTGAAGTGCAAGAAATGTCGTTAAATAATTTGAAAAAGTACGTTAACGATAAACTTAGATATGTTAAAGATTTATAAAGATAAAGATTTTTGTTGATGCTAGCACTTGCGAATGTTTTGCTCTCGTTCAAAAAAAGTATCGAAAAACTTCAAATAGATGAGACCGAAACTCGCAGTTTCTTGACTGCTCCTTCATAAACACTCTGTAAATTCGGTCTGCAGAAATATAATATCTTTTTACATAAATAAATGAGATTGACAAACAACGAGCTGAAGGTTTCCTCTAATTCCTAGTACCCAGGTAGAACATCCCCATGTCCGTCTGTTTCACTCATCATTTTCTATTCAGACAAGTAGATCCGCCTTCTGAGCGTTCCAAAGTGAAAGTTTTTTTTGTTTCCGAGAGTCGTCAAATTTAGCTAAACAGTCGGTTTATGGAATTACATAAAAAAGGAATATTAAAACGATTTGTTCTGAATACTAATTCCAATTGACTCTGAGTAGCCATATTGTATACAATACTTACTTTCAATAAAACAAATAGAGAACGTAATTAGAGGCAGTCGCCAACTCGCAAACAGGCGGCAAGAAAAAGTTTCGCTTCAAAAGGTCTGGTGAAGCGTAACCCAGCTATTTAGACTCGGTTTTAATCAATGAAGTTCAGTACCAATAGGTTTCCACACAAAGGAAATAATTGAGAGGCTGATGCTCGCTGAAACATGGTTTCAAGGTATGAGCGACTCCAATGGATAGATGGATATTTCAGATGAAATAAGTGGAAAAAATAAAAAATGTGTATGAAAATATACTATTTTTTAAAGAAACTGAAATAAAAGAAAAATTTAAGTAATTTATTTTTAATTGATACAAAATATAATCAAAAACCTAAGATTCTAAAGTATTTTCAATGATGGCTGCTTTAATAACCTTCACGTATAAGCTTTCTACGTTGTCTTACAACACTACATGTGGTTTGACATGCTACTTAAATTTCTGCACAACCTTTCGAGATACGACTTTTTGAATTTCACAAAGCATACAAAGTACAGCTGTGTCAGTCTACGATTTATACGACGTCTAAGACCAACTCTAACTATCTATTCATCATAGAGTCCGAAACAATTCTTAAGACATTCTGAAAGTCAGTTAATTATTTAACAATTAGCTCCTCACTTGCGGCAAATCCACAATAGAATCGACTGCAAGTCTTTATTGAATTGTGGCAGACTTTGAGACAGTCTGATGGATTCAGCACTCGAATGGAAATATAAAAATATTGCCTTTTGTATGAAAATGCACGATTTCCTTCGTAATGAAACGATATTGCTCCTGACCAGATTGTTTGAGAACTTGTAGTTCGTTCTTAACGCTTTTGTTGTTGTTTCGAAGTCAAGTGAAAAGACTTGAGAACTACACTGCACCGATTCGAATTTTTGTAGTTTTTAAACAAAAGGAATATTAAAACGTTGTTTTTCATTTGAGCGAGCTTTTGTTCACTGTTGAACAGAAATAATAGTTTCTGAATTATTTTGACACGGTTTGATGCAACCCAGATTTTGTTTAGATTTCTAACAACTGGGTTACGACTTTTCAAATACAAATTTAAACATCCAATGCACCGAGTTGTAATAAATAGCTTTCAACCACAGTTAATATTGAGAGTATTTTGATACCTATTATATATATTTATAATTATAGTATAATAAATAACTTCTAAATTCAGATCATATAATTTTTAAACATTCATAATATATACTTTAAAACATAGGTACTTTCCTATCTTTTATTGCTCTTTTTACCATCGATAAATTAAAGTAACTGGGGGTCATAAATTTAAGCGGAACATGGTAGAAAAATAAAATGGGTCTGCTGTGTTTGTTCAGAAACCCCAAGAGGGCAAGAATAACTCAAAATGACAGTTATTGTCTATAGTCTATACGATAATAACGAGGTATTCGATTGAGTCGTTAGTAGTGAGTCACCAGGTCAGGGGTGATTATTACTGGCTTGGACATCCCTCAGTAGTCAATATGCACCCTTCAAGTACTTGGAAGGTACGTCTTTTATCACATACAAAAGCTACCGAGCTTTTCTCAATGTTATTATATCTTTATAACGTTAAAAAATGAAGTATTGTACTAAAACACAAAGTAGGTATAACAATTTAATATTAAATATTAATAAACAATAAAGTTATTAATATATAATAATCATTATTTTTTAACCGTTCATTAAAATGAGTTTCTAAAAAAGGGTCACATAGAATGGCTAAAATACCTATTTAAATTTTGAAACTTACCCCGTTGGAGCGACTTAAAGTGGGCCTTATTTATTTTAAAAGCTTTATATTAATTATAATTGATATTAATCAAATTAGAAATATTAGTTATCTATAATAAATATAGTAGCGTTTTACGCATAAAATTTTAATATTGTACTTAGTTGTCACTAATCAAAATACCTATGTATACACTTGAAAATTGTTTTAATTTTTAATCTCTTACAACGATGCGATACGGGTAACTTATGGCAACCTCTTCGCAGATAAGGTAGGCCGCTAGTTTTATAATCTTTCTTAAAGACATACGTAAGCACTGCAGAATGAGAATAAGTTAAGGGTGATTTATATTATAGCGATTTCTACATTGAGACGTGACGATGCATTACCAGCACCCTAACTGTTTAGGGAGTTTAACAAGGTTGTCTTGGGCCCCAAATAATTCAGCAATCGTGAATATTGACAAGATCAGATAAAATAGTAATTATGGTAATTTTCTACATATAAGACTTCAATCAAAGTTTATACACATTTTTCATTTTATATTCTTAACAGAACTTTGATTTCGAAAATTAAATATGAAACGTGTAAGTCAATGTCTTTATAATTGTAGTATAAAGCTTAGCGTCCACCAGGCGGGCCGCTTCGGGTCGCACCGCCTCGCCTCTAGTTGACGCATGGAGACTGGAGTGCAGCATTTATGGAGATATTCTAGTAAAATATTATGTAATTCTTCAAAATTTTCGTATTTTCGTGTCACAGGACCGTAAGCTCGCTTATTATACGTACGAATGACTGTTAAAAATACGCCGATGCGGCGCGGATTGCCTGTATAGTGGACGCAGTACGCAAAAATGTGCGTCGCACCGTTGTGGCCCGACCCAACCAAGTGGACGTCTAGCTTAAAATTTATGTTTTACAATTTTAATTGTGGACATAAATACATATATTATATATGTATATGTAACACACACAGTCAATCTCATACACAGTCTTAATATCTCAGTATTTGATATATCAAATATATATTTAAATAAACTAATTTAAGTTTTCTATGAATTTAAGAAAGCATCACGTTCATAAACGTCAGCACAGTAATTTGAGTTGAAGAACTTCATATCATTCCTTCACGACATTTATTTTATGAATTTTATAGAAGTCTTCAGTTTTATTTGCGTTTTTGTAGTTCAAGTAAAAGTGACCACATATATAGAGGTTTGTTTAAAATAATGTACTTAAATATATTTACAAAAATACAAAAGGCTCATCAAAACTATTGGGTTGCGTACCCAAATTACTGACTGTTTTACCGCGTTGTATCGCTAGTCGCTATACTAACGCGTTGGCCAAAATATGAGCCAGCTTTCGGGTTTCATGTGGTCTCAACTTAGCGCGCCGATATTTCTTAAAACAATCGACGCGCTTCTGCCCCCATGGACCCAGTCTGTACTCCAAAAGGAACGAAAATATAAGAATCACTGAAGATTTCACATTTTGTTGATTTCTGCAATCGATTTTTACATAAATAGTTTATTATTTAAATCATTAAAATATAAAGCAAAACCTATATTTATTTTTAGGTACCTTAGGTACTTGTTTCCTGTATAACCTTTTTTTTCCACTTCTTTTGTTTCTTGTTGCAGTTTACTTGCAGAAACTCAAAGTTTCGTTATTTTGTCCCTTCGTTCGATTGTTAAACAACCGGTTTTATTGAAAAAACGAAAACGTACCACGCATAGCATCTATTTTTACTGGACGGTATTTGCACCCTGTTAAATAATAAAGAGTTTTCCCATATGTGAGTTATCGAAGCAATCTCGCTATGACCTCGTTGCCGGTGGTATTGCAAACAATACTGAATTCTGTAATATAAGGTACATTAAACGCACGTGACGCTGCATGCCTGATTGGTTTTCGAATGAACCATAAACCGCACCCTAACTGTAACAAATCCCATTGCTATTAATTACAAATGGTTATTAGTTTGATAAAGGTACGATTCTTTCATCTGCTCCACAATATTATTGTAAGCCATTGACAATATCTTATAAAACCAACTATTACCAATTATTATTTTTTAAGATACGAGTATAAAATAAGTAATAACTATAAATAATATAAAAAAGTTATATTTTTATAAAATTAATATAAAATAAATATAAGTTTTTATGTTGTTATTTTTTATTTACAATAATTTACATAATTATATTTACAAAAATACAAAAGTTTCATCAAAGCCGTTGAGGTGCGTATCCAAAATACTGCCTACGCGGTAAGCGTTGTATCGCTGTACAGTATTCATGCATTGGCCGAAATATGAGCCAGTTTAGGGTTTCCTGGTCTGAACCAAGCGCGTCGATATCTATTAAAAAAAAAAATACACGTCGAATTGATAACCTCCTTTTTGGTTTTTTTGAAGGTCGGTTAAAAATCGATGCGCTTCTGGCTCCCATGGATGGCAAAGTCTCTACTCCAAAACGAACGAAAATATAAGAATCACATACTTATTAAATAACTTTTAATATATAAAATAACAATATATATATGTACTTAAATATTTGATAAACGCAAGTGGTATATATACAGCAGTTGTTAAGTATGTCGGTATTTAATATTATACATATATGTTATTTTATAAGTATAACACTTCTATTTAACGCATTATTCTATGGCTTTTTGTAAATACCTAGTTGCAAATGAAAAAAATTAAGATAGATTAAATTTTCCAAAACAATTTACAGATAAAGCTTCTTAAATTTTGTAATATCTGACATCTGAAAGTTATAAAAAGTAGCAAAGTTATAAAAGCTTTTCCGTGTAAACGAAGTAACGCTTTCTTAATGAGTCGCTTAGTTTCAAAAAGCGTAACTAATGAATCGTTTGCCTTATTTTAAAATTTATACTTAAAATAATATAAAGTATCACCTCAATGTTCTCTTTAGTACTCCCTTACTACCACCCTGTGGAACCAGCTGCCTTTTGAGGTATTTTCAAACCATTACTTTGGGACCTTCAAGAAAAGAGCATAGCTCTCTTTAAAAGGCCGGCAACGCACCTGTGGTCCATCACTTACAAGTTGATAGTTACAAAATCTTAATAACAAAATAAGCTAACAAGATATTTCTTAACAAAAATTTGATAATTGCCAAAACCAAATTCTTTCAGCATCCTATTTTTAAGCAGATAAAATAGACGACTGTTTAAAATACTTCAATCTCTTGTAGTTAATGAATCTTATATAAATATTTTTTATACTTAATTTAATTAATGTACCTAGTACAAATTTTTACTGAAAAATATGTTATAACGAATAAAAAATATATTATTTATAATTTACAGAAAATAACTTTACGCGACGTGATATTCAGTAATAATAGGTAAGTTTTTCTAAACTACATATTACATAAGAAACACGTGTGCCCCAGTTCGGTGGCAAATTCATGTTAAAAAAATGTCTTGTTAGAAAATATTCATGTCATTGTTTCGTTCGCAGTAAATTCGCAGACTCATATCTCACTGTGGGGACATTATTATTTATCCTAACGACGCAGACGAGTGTAAAACACAGTTAAGACGTTGTGTCTTGTAAATCAACTATTTGCAATTTGTATACTGCGTGCGCGCAGAGCAAAAGCTCATATATTAAGGGTGTATTTTTTGCTAATGTTGAAGTCAGTATTTGAAACAATCGAATAATTTTTATACCTTCACGAAGAGGTAATCGCGTAGTTTATTGTAGAGCGTCGAACAACTTCGGTTTATTTTAAACGTACAACTTTTAGAATATAATTGAGTATATAAAATTATAATAATAACTATTAGATTATTTTATTTTAATAAACTATATTTTATGCATCAGCGAAATTAGTCATTTTTATATATATTAAAATTACATTTATATTTATAATGCCTAATTATTATATCTATTAAGGTTTTATAATACTGAGGCTCGTTCTTAAAAATTTTACTAAAACTATGTAAAAACTAATTTTGTTTGCATGAGCTGAATCATTCCCACTTATTATTAAAAAAAAATATTAAATCTTCTTGAGTTTCATATATAGTTTCTTCCTATTTAACTTTTTAAATGAACATGCTGTACTGTATATGTGCGTGAGTTTCAATTCGCATCTTTTAAAATACAGGCGCCGGCGCAAGACAAATGTATTCATTATTTATACTGGCAAACCTAAAGAATTATCGACACTTGAAACAACACTGAACAGCCCATTAAGTGTTTATTGATTGCTCTGGAACATTATTGGGCTAAAGGAATGCTTGTTGGACTCATTGAAGGCTATTTTAAATGATATAATTACTTGCCAAGGAACACATTGCTTAGTTAAAAATCCTAACATAATTAGGTTTTTTGACCTGTTCTACACACTTTACATTAATTGTGTCTTGTAAATATATCAGCCTATCTATCATAATTCCCTTGTGAAAATAAGATTTTATGGATGACTAGTGTCTGAAAACCAGATCAAAATAGTATATAAGTATACTAAAAAACAATCTAATGTTTATTTTATTTATTTATATTTTAGCCGACTTTTAAAAAGTTAGGAAGTTTAGCAATTCTCACATCTGTTTTTTTGTAGTATATACCTACATAGATTTGATAACTACCTCATTTTTTATTTTGCAGTTTACCGTCTCGTATTTATGCACAATTGCTCTCGGATTGTAAAAGTACATAAGAGCACAGGGTTTGGATCTAAGCCACAGTGGCATTAGAGTGTACAGTATCACGAAACTTAAGTTCTATATTCATGAGATGATTTGGTACACGCTAAAAAACTTAAGGTGTAGCCAAATTCAATTTAAAACTTTGGGTGTAGCAGTATTAGTGTTAGTAATTTTATGAAGAGGCATATAAAGGGTTTTATTATCTTTTAGATAATTTAATGTGAAAATTTAAGGATATTTAGCGAAAATAAAAAGTTTGAGAGTACTCCCATAACACTGATTTCCAAAATGAACAGAAAGTCTAATGTAAATATAGAAATGCTTTCGTAGTATCAACTGTTGCTAAACGACAGTCAGAAGGCAATTTACAGACTGGCTCGCTGAACATGTTAATTGCGAGTCGTCCGCCAACACATTTAAACGAAGTAAGCATTTATCAAAACGAATTTGACGTGGAAACGGCCGAACACTGTTTTACGGCGTGATAAATTAATGATCTTATTACTTATATTCTTGGAAATTATCCCGCGGTGTTGTTAATTGATACGTTTATTGCACTTAGCACTGATTATTTACAGCTTCTAATTTCATTCAAGTGCAGACGACAGTATTTGTCCTTTCCGGTCGAAGATAACGTTTCAAAAATAATTTCTGACAGTAGAGGGCGTCGCTCGTGTGACGTTTAGTGTTGCTATCAGAAGTATTTTATTTGCACTTTTTTACATTGAAAACAAGTTAAATATGTGTAATAACACTTCAAAAACTGACAGCGGTTAGGGACATTACAGATGATCGGTAATTAATAAACTAAAACCGTTTAAAAATAGTTTTACCGAAAGCGTTCTGGCTCCATAGCTCATTGGCTACAAACAATTATTAGAGTTTTCAGTTATCACATGATTGCCGCTTATGACCGTAACAGGTACAGATATGTCTGCCCCCTACCAACTTCATTTCACAGTATAGAATAGAATAGATGCAAAATCATAAAATATAAATATGACTGCCGAAAAAATCGGATACCCGCGGTTTCCTATCTTTTAAAATTTGAATTAAGTTTCAATATTTTAATCTTTTATGCGTTACAAACTAATGTTTTCATTTATAATATTAGTCTTATTCATTAGGTATATCTAGCAAACGGTAGTACAAATTTAGTACCTAATGTTAAGTTGGATAATTATTTCTCTCTGTTCCCGTTATCTGTATCAGATTACCTGGACATCATAACGAAAGGTACGTCTGTTACTCATCACCACTGTAATGTTAAAGTGAGTTAACCAACAACACATTTGTGAGTTCATTTTTCAGTATCGAGTTACAAGCGTTGATGCTGCCTTGTTGAGTTGTTTAAACTAAAAGACGTAGCGACAAGCGATTAGCATATGTAATATATATAATAATATGTAATTATATTATTTATTTTCTCGTATTGTATTATTCCCAATTATTTGAGATCGGTGCACTGTTTTTTTTAAATTGAAATACTATATTTTTGTAAGACACACCTCGTTCAAATTGAGTTCCGGCACATTACTTTAGCTATTGTAATAAGTATGTACAAATTGAACACAGTATTATATGAAGCAACTTCACCGTTAACATCATAATAAATTAAATTATGCAAGTGCTTCTATCGCAAGTATAGAAAATATGTTGTAAATTTTTGACCGAAGAATTACATTTTCCTTAATTTCTCGTCTCGTTATTTGCCGCTTCAGCACTCAACTTGGCCATTACAAATTGTCAATTCATCATAACACTCGAAGCTAGATGTACGGATAAGCGTAAATAAACGCATAGCACTGAACAAACGACCCCGTCGTAAACTATCCTCTATCGGATATTGGGATCGTAATTCGAGTTTGATGGATAATGCTGCCCTGTGTATATTTCTTTTCAATTTGTATTAACATATTTTATACATATCATTGTGTCACTTCTGGGTATTTTAAAACATGTATAATTTGTTTTCTTGCATGTTAAATGGATAATCTCACTCACTTATGAGGAGACAGAAGCACTATTACGATGATTAAATACACACACACACACACACACACACACACACACACACACACACACCTACATACTCACACTCACGCTCACACACGCATACACTATACTCATACATACATATTAATTGTGGCATAATATTAAAAGTAATGTTTAAGATTTAATATATTTTTGTATCAATTCAGAGAACGTTTAAATACATGTATATTATCTAATTTTAGTTATGGAAGAGCGGTGTCTGCTAACACAGGCACTAATGCTTAAAAGGAGACTCCAGCGAACTGTTATTGTAAACGAAAACTTTGTAAAAATTAATAAACGTTATTATTATTATTATGTCTACTATACTATTTTTAATTTAAATCATCGTTTTTTGTAACGACATAAAATTGTTTTATATTTCTTTTGAATAGCAGTTAATATAATATTGTATTGTAGCACGTTTTCATTTGGGGGAACAAATCCAGAAGAACTGTTTTTTTCAAAAATTAAGTCTGAAATTAATTAATTTTTTAGTTTAAATAAAATAAGAAAGTGTAGTCTCGTAGTGCGATAGGCGTATGGTACAGCAGTGGGAAATTTTATTAGTTTTTAAAGTATTTTTTATTAATTTCAGATCACGCCGTTAAGATCACCTAAGTGACAAATTAATTCAATTTAACTGTTAAATTTCAGCTTTAATGAATTGTTTAATTAATTAGTTTTTTTCGTTACTAGCGACTCGCTTTTGCCTTAAATAGTTGTTCTTCGTCAATAGTATTGTCGTGCAAGTAGTAGATAGAGAAAAAAAATATTATTTCACCTCGTATCATGTAATAAAATGAACATTGGTTTTGTAAGCATATTTTATGATCTTTTATAGATCATTAATGAAAAGCAGAATAAAAAATATTATTTTTTGTTCCCGGATGTTGTGCTTCATTAAATTGCAACATGTTGTCTTCCTTCGAAGCTTTGAAGGTATCGAAGCGTGAGCCAAGCGCCATTTTATGCATGAACGCTGAAAAGATAAACGTCCTTAAAACCAAATAAAGTATTCATAGTTCATACGGATTACTGATGGTGCGCTCTTTTACCCAAGGTAAAGTGAAATTTAAAAAAACAAATGGTAATCTATATAGATAAATAAAATTGGAGTGTCTGTTTCTAATATTAAAATAACCGCTTTTTACTAAATGCATATGAGATTTATATTATATACACGGTACATATACCAAAGTAACACTTTAAAAAAATTGTGTGTCTGTTTGTTTTGGCTAATCTCTGAAAAGGCTCGACTGATTTTGACGGGACTTTCGCTGGCAGATAGCTGATGTAATAAGGAGTAACTCAGGTTTACTTTATTTAAGAAATTAATATAAATCACTACATAGTATAAAACGAAGTCGCTTTCTCTTTCCCTATATCCTTTTGTATGCTTAAATCTTTAAAACTAAAAAACTGATTTTGATGCGGTTATTTCAATAGATAGAGTGATTAAAGAGGAAGGTTTATATATAGGTATATATGTTTTATACCCGTGCAAAGCCGGGCAGGTCGCTAGTAAATAATAAAAAATAACTATTCCACACGGACATAATACATATCTATTATTATTTTGCTGTTCGCTATTTTACTCTGTTTATGGGTTATAAAACATCACGTTACGACGAAATTAACGCGGCGCACAGCTAGTGTTATACCAAGAATAAGGATTTTATTCATTCTATTAAAGAAATAAATTAAAAAGTGTAAAATGTAACATTTCAAAAATTATTCTGTTATAAAAATAAAAAATAAAAATAGAATCTCTACTCCTTTAAAGGTTGAAAAATAGGTTCGTATAGAAATATTTTGTGTATTTAAATAAAAGTAATGTCGCTTACAGGCATTTGACATGTATTAAACTCACCGGCTAGTGACAACACGCGCTTTAGATTAAACTAAATGGCATTAAAATCAACAGCTCGTTAAATTTTATCAAGAACCAACTTTTATTGACACAGTGATGCATTGAACTTTAATGGTTAAAGCAGATTAACTAGCGCCTTCAAAATTAAAACCGATTATTTTTTTATAAATCATCTCTAGAACCAATTACTTCATGGTAACAATATTAACTATAAGTACTTAACTGTTGATATGCAGAAACGTGCTTCTTTTACCAAAATTTAGCTTGAATAAAAAGCTCTTTCGATAATTTAGCGTTTACTAAAACTTGTATTTGTGATTTTTTAAAAATATAATCTTTATTAAATATTTACAATAATGTACCTAAATATATTTACAAAAATACAAAAGGCTCATCAAAGCCGTTAGGGCGCCAAAATACTGGCTACATTACCGCGTTGTATTGCTATACTAACGCGTTGGCCGAAATATGAGCCACAAATATATTTATGATTATAATAATTACAGAGAATCCCAAGACCTTCGAATGAAATATTTATAAAATACCATGGGTGCAAAAACAGTTATTCATCTGTTTCAATGATAAATTTTATTACATATCAAACATTGTTTTTATTTTCCAGGATTCGCACCCAAGTGTTCCGGTGCAACATGGAGCAGTTCACGCATCTGAGACGCGTAGACCACACAGCTAAGGAGAGGTTTTCGATGCCTGTATGTATATTAGCAAAGGATTCTCTGTAAGGATAATTATAACTATAGCATTCCTGACATTTTTGAGTAATTCCATAAAAAAATAAGCTATAATCTGAAACAACATAAGAAAAGAAATAAACTAACAGGAAACGAAGCTAGTTAAATGAGTAAAGTTAAAGAATAAGTTGATAAGCCCGTCTGTTTGTTTGCCTATATGGTTGTTGGGACGAAACAAAAAATTTAAATGTCACGACTGTTTTGTTATGCAGGCCAATACGGACTATGTAAAGACTTCTTTCTGACATTTACCATATGTTTGTCATCGTTGTCTGCGACGGATGTGCTTCATGCATTATGCAAGTATGGGATAATCGAGTTCGATACTGTTTGTTAGTCAAATAAGCCATTGTGAACGGTTACATCTGATATCGGAAGTTTGACTAAAGCTAACAAAATCGAAACGTCATTGTCATGATTTTCAGATTCGGTTTTGATCAAAGCTCACAATGCTAACTTTATATTTACATTAATGTACTTAAATATATTTATAAAAATACAAAAAGCCCATCAAAGCCGTAAGCCCTACCCAAAATACTTGTTGTATTACCGCCTTTTATCGCTATTTACTTCTTACTATAATATATAATAAGTAATTACGCTCAGTCTATATCATATTTTTAAACTATAAATTCGATTTTGCTAGTTGATAAAAGGAGTTTTTATATTATTAGACTTGAAGAGAAGGCACGTTGGTTTATTAAATTACTTTTTTACTGTCCTGTGTTCCAACAAAGTATTAACAAATACAATTATTAGCTTTTACGTTCATCGTAATTCTACTCTCGATTTGTTCTTAGTAGTAAAAAGGAAATATATCAAGTAACATTATCGTTTTATTACGGTGATAAAAGAAGATTAACAACTCATTGAAGGTCATAAATAAGTAATGGATAAAAACAATGGATTTTCTACTATTGAATCAGGTATTTATTTTATTAGTCGCGCCGACAAGGAAATATCAAAACATTTTATGATTTTTTATGTATCAAAAAACTATTACCCCTCCCCTCTTTACGTCGGGGTCAAAAATATAAATGAATTTATATTTTATTATAGAAGCGAACCGCATGCTATGCTCAGGCAGTTTTAAATGTGAATTGAATTCCCGTAACCCCTAGTGGGGCATGGGGCAGACACATTGCTGTGTATATTTCACTAATCTTCTTTACAGGCAAGTAGGTGATCAGCCTTCTGTGCCTACCCAGCCGGAAAATTCATGTGTTTTCCCGGGATTTGAACCTAGGACATCCGGCGCAAAACGCAGACACGTAAACTACTTACCCACGGAGGCGGTTAAGTTTTAAACGTAGAATAATAATAAATATTGGAATTCAACGAAACCAAGTAAAATTTTAAAAAATCCAAAATCGTATATTTAGCATCTACTTATATCATACATAGAATATTAAATGTTGAGTGTTCTAAGAAATAAATAGTGTATTTATCTACAGAAGTGACTCATTTTTTTTATAATGCTTTCTCTATAACGTTAGATATTTCAATATCTATATCTTTAATAAGTTGTAGTAACACTAAATTTAAACATAACTAACTTAATTGCACAATACTTGAGTAAGGGATAATCTTCAACGATCATTTGGAAACCCAAACTATAAATTGAGTCGTCTACGTAACTAAACTACAAATTCGAATGGATAATTACTTCATTCGAAGCACCAATGGCTTCGGAATCTAAGATAATCCCTCGCCACCCCAAATTGTATTGTCGGCCCAACACATGGTAGATAAATATTCTCAACTAACATTATAGTTAGCTGTTCCAAAATCTAATTGCTATTGAAATCACAGACTAACTATATAACCTACAAAATGTGCTCTAAATTGGCAACACATTCAATGTTTACGGAAGAAAATTTGATATTCTGTGGCTTGCGAATATTCACGCCGGCCACTCAAAGAGGTCCTCCACAAAAGCGGTCCACTACTATCACGTAATTAAGGAGCCAGTTCCAATGTTCAGCAGACCGTGCGGGGACAGTTGCTTCGAATATTTGAGGGAACACCAAGCATCGAGGCAAAATAAGTTTAAAACCAGATACATAAAGTTTATTTTCGAATGGTGTTATAAGCAGGTTTTAGTGCACTGGGCAATTGGGATAATGGTAGTTCCATATAAATTACTACTTTTGTTTGGGCAAAGTTAAGTATTCGAATGTTGGCACTTAGTAACGTAACTGGAAATTCTCTTGTTTGCTTAAAAGATTATACTAAAAACTGCTTAGTTTCATTTTACGCAAAAAAACTTCCTTTACTGCTTTTGTAATGTCATGAAGTAGATAAATCCGTTTCAAGCAATGTCAATATTCCATCTTTTCAGCACGACTGTGTTGTGCGGATGTAGTTGACTTAAACAAAAATGATGATTTGGAAATAAAGTTAATTTATGATTCGGTTGCAGTTTTTATATTTGGTACCAGATACATTTTAACATCCTTAAAAGTTAACATAGTAACAAAAAGAACAAAAATTCTATTGTGTTTAACGTATTAAATGTTTCGTGTTTCAAACAATGAAATTACGATATTCAAATTTATTATTTAACCTATATAATATAGCATGACCTAAATTGCTTAGATATAGATACTTAGAAAATTAAGTAACGCCAATAATATCTCTACGTTGTAATTTTTCTGCTATCTTACCTCTACCTATTTGTTTAGAAAGTATAGAAGTTTAGGTTCCACATAACTTGTTTAGCAATAACTAAAGTATTAAGCAGTATTTTTTAAAATTTCGATAAAGCAAATTATTCCACTTTTACCGTATTGTAAAATAAGGAATAAAGACAGAAGTAGATGTAGAACTTCACAACAAAGCGCTACAAAGCTTTCAGCGGAGCCTATTAAGGCTTTTGACGTCGCAAACAAATTCAGGGCGCAGTCATCAAACGCGTAGATTGAAAGGCCTGACCTAAATCACTATCAGTGACCGAGGGCTTACTTAAGAATACTTACCCCTTTGTCATTTAGGATGTTACGATTTGAAGACGATTGAAGCGTGAAGGGATCGAAATGGTTAAAGGGATTAGCCCTTCGTCTAAGTTACTAAACTTTGCAGCAGCTTTGCTCTTTGATTTTCCTTCACATGTATTATGATCACGAGATTTCATATTTAATTATAATACCAGCCTCTAAACGCAGTGAATGTCCTGTCAAAATTGCGTTAACTACCGGGTAAAGAAAAGAAAACAATTATTTCTGATATGAATATTTGGATATTACTAACAGATTATAAAATTTTATTTCTATTTATATTCATCTAGAACTTTAAAAGATTTGTAGAAACAAATTAAATTCGCAATACGAAGTCTGAAACTGCATAATCTTAATTTCCTCTAATCCGAACCACTTAATCCAAGTAAAACTGGCTCAAAAGCTAGTAATATAAAATCCAAAGCAATTCCACTGGATTAAGTTGAACGAGAAAAGTTTTAAACTTTTATGTGATACTTATTAAAGCTTAATTATTGCTATAACAATAATTTAAAGACTGCAGGAGTTAGGTACCAAAAAATAAATAGGAACCTCAAAATCGAAAAACAGACGAAGATATGTTTCTGCTTTTCCCATTAGTGGTTACAGGACCTCGTTTTTATTGATATTTTATACGAGGTCATATTTTAAACAATATACTAGGGCAACTTGACGTTACGACACATACATTTAATATTGCTTAAATGCTTATTATATAACGCTATACACTATAGAAATTTCTTAAATGTTAAATATTATCTCAAAAGTTAAAATAACAATAGTCTTAAAAAGTCTAAAGTCTTAAGTCTTAGTCTTGTCTAATTTAAAAAGTTTACTTCAATTTCCGGGAAAGAAAATTAAGATAGCTTGGAAGGTATAGGTAAGTGCGTAATGTTTACTCGCGAACTTTACAACATTTTAAATTAATGGACCCCGCGAACTTCGTATCGCTTCAGAGTTCCGAATAATAACGAGTCATCTGAAACGTCATTCCATAGAAAATGTATAAGGAAACGAATTTTCTATAAACACATTTTCGTGAAATTTTCTATATTTTAAATATTTATTCTCGGATTAGACAAATCCAACAAATCAGAGATCATCAAAATCGGTCCATCCGTTCTTAAATTGTGTAAATAACTCGACTTTGTTTATATAATATTATATAGATTAAGGTTTTATAACTTATTTATCTTCTACTATATTAGGTATGTATAAATTGTTTCTTAGTCTCGCTAAAACTCAAAAGGGCTTGATCGTTTTATTTTGCTTTTATAGGTATCTATTTCTTAAAAGTACAAAGTTATAGTTTAAAATTATCACCAACTTCCCAGTTCAAGTAAAAAGTCGAAAAATTAAAATATCTACTTGTAATTACGATAGGAAATGTCATAATAGATATACTGGTATATAAATATTAAATTGACTCGAAAACGACTCTCAGATTTTTCTAAATACAATGGAAATAAAGTTTAATAATGATGAATGGATAAAATAAATTTGACAAAATAAAACCTTTTACATTGTATACCCAAAATATTTAACGTTTTTCTAATAACACTTATCTGTAGATGGATGGACCATTATAACCCTCAATAAAGCGACGGAAGACAAATCTGCTAATATACCTCGACATGATTGCGAGAAAATCCACCGACTCCCACGATATTGAATCCGACCAGCCGCAACAAATAAATACTCTAAATAAATTATCCGTTTCCAATAAAACAGCTATTCTTACCCATGCCTTTTTATTACGAACCCTATCTCAGCGTACGAAAACTTAAAATACCTTTTATAGGGTATCTCTTAGGCACGCGCCGAGCACCGATAGATTTTTCAGAAACCCATCCTCCATGGTTAATCGAGCGAGGGTAAACATGACATTTTTCGCTTAGAAATATCGACAGGGTAACCATTGTTGGCGTAGATGTAAAAACGTTCCCACGAAGGAATATGTTTTGGCAGTTTCCGAACATTAATCATGCATTGAGAACAATCGTTGCTTTAGCTTCTGCTGAAATATACTCTTCTTTAAAGTACTTGTATATACATATATACTATTGTTCAGTACATTTATATACATATATACTATTGTTCAGTACATATATAGGCCAAAGTTTAAACTGATAAAAAATTCTTCTCCCAGAAGTACATTATGTATAACAAACATAAAAATATACTGTAGATAATAATGTATTACGCGAGTTATTTTCTATTAATAGTTATAACATTTAAAATTAGCTGAAAAATAATCAGTTATAGTTAAATAAATAATTAGTTATTCGTTAAATTGTTCTTCTTAAAATATTTCTTAACAATAGCAAGCAAATTTCAATTATTAGAATTTAAAAATAATATTACGTCAATTTATTGATAACAGAACCAATGGTTCTTACCTATTTCCGTTATTTTTATCAAAAACAAATAATATTTTGACCATGTTTATTAACTTTATCAAAGATTGATGAGTTAAGAATTAACAGCTTTATTTTAAGGCTTTAAAGTCGAATTTAGGTTACGACCGTATAATGTCTAGATGATTAAAAATTGTCTGAAGTGATCAATCAAGAGATCGTCGTCAACGCGGATACGGGACCCTATTTGAATACGGCCCTACAGAAACCTATAGAGATTAAAAATCTCGTTACATTTTATAGTTTTTGGCATTGTTATCTGATGACAATTTAAAAGTATATGAAAAGAACATACCTACGTGAAATTCAGTAATACCAAGTTAAACTTACTTTGCTTTCGTGTACACGTTTTATAATTCATAGTACAATTTAGGTATAACTGATAATTCAAACGTATTTTCAACTAAATTGAAATATAATTGTTTTTCTTATTGGTTGCCTTAGGATTCCGTCATTCATGAACCTTTAATTTTTGGTTTTCTAGCAGATATTTTCACGTTGCCCATTTTATTGACGTCAGAAAAGTTTGTTTTCAAGCTATAAAAATGTAGTTTTCATCTTTCGTTTAATTCGTCGTTTTTGATGGTTAAAAAAATATGATTGTAAAATCGTCTCCAACGGTTTCATTTTCTCTACAAATACCGTGTGTTTCAATTCGGAAGATTGATCGTTCCGCTATTGACGCGACACAAATTGCTGTTCATTTTAATATAAGTTACATACAAACTTGCGGTTTATGTATTCACGTGTGTAATTTAATCAATTTAATATGAAGTTAAGGAGTTTGTAAATAATTATGTTAAATTTTCATGTTCGCTCAGTCGCCTCAGCTCAGTAATTGGCAATGAAACGCAAATAGCAATTTAATTATAATTGTTGTTTTTGCCTTTATTGTAATTCAAGTTTGAATATTTGTGGTGTCTATTTCGTTATAATTAATATAACATGTGGTTTAACCTAAATAAATAAACAGTAGGAATGTGTTCCTATGTCCATAAAGAAGATTGAAGAAAAAAGAGCAATGAATTTGTGTATAATTTCGCAATCGAATACCTTTAACTCGGAATAGGTCAATAAAGAATATAAAATTTAATTAATTTAGCCCCGATTTTTATTCGTAGTTAATCATTGATTAATAACTGTTAAACAATAACCAGCTTATTTAAAAACATCGATTAAATTGAAACAATGCCTTAACGGTATCTGATCAGACAAAAAACAGAGCAAAGATCTTAGTTGAGCAAAGTTTATAAGTGACTTGGGTGTTTTGCTATGTTTAACCGTTCGTCAATTTTAAGAAGATACAATATTAAGTTTTCATTACAACTGGCTAAAAATGCCTCTAAAGGGTATTTAACATTTACAATAAGTTATTACTAGTTTTATTATCTACCAGACGAAAATGTATTATCAAAAAATAATAATAAAAGATTTTCTTTCAGGTTATAAGTATTTTATTTTTATCTTAATCTAAATATCAATAAAATATCAATGAATATTAAAACCAAACTCTCTTTATACGATTTTTAATACATGTTAAAGAGATCAATACGTAAACGGTAAAATGTTCTCATACATACAAAAGTCTATAGTCTATAAACAGCACCTTAATCTCCTTTATTGGAGATCAAGTGATCTTGTGTTTTTCTTTGGATACGTCTTGCTCATTGCATTTCAATTTGAAATAGCTATCTGGCATTGGAATCACAAATCAACTTGTAAGTATAAATAAACTATGTTCAAAAAAGTAGGCAAGGATGCAATAAATCTTGCAACACTCATTCAATTTTATTGTCTCAAATATCAATCGATCACAAGTTTTTCTTTTTTGACGTTCTTCGAAAAATAACGGCACTGCATATAAGACTACTATTAAAAATTGTAAATTGATAATTTACTTATATACGTTGACTGTTACGCAAAAATTTTGTGTTCGATTCGGGAAAAATATTTCGAAGATGACTTACATATAAAGAAAATTGTCACTTGCCTGCGAGGGAAATAAGTAGTGAATCAGATACACAAATGTGTCTGGCGAATGTCCAAACATTTCATTAAAAATTATTTTTAAATAGTGCCATAGCAAGGCTTCATCCAATTTTATAACTGTTTCAAAAACAACGATAATAAATTTATTCTATCAAAAGCTCTTAGGTTCAAGAATGATTATAATAAAATAGAAAGGTTACGTATTATTAATTGCCGACGTATTACAAAAATTGTAATACGTCGGCACAATGTTTTTTTTTGAATAAGTCTTGTTAAGGCTGGAACGTGTTTTCAATATACAAGAAAATTGCTTCGTTAACATAATTGTACGTTGAGTACACGGATAATCAATGAGTAGGGTTCCAAAGTTAATAATATCTTAAACACACGATCAAAACAAACAAGGAACTTAAGCAAAATAGTCCAATAACCAAGTGATTTCTTTTTATAAAACTGGTTTTGAAACTGTAATGCCGATAAATTGGTACATTTATAAATAAAAGACTGAAGACATTTTAGGCTTTAGTTTTTCTGTGTTACGTCATTTATGTCCACATTTTAGGTTATTTGAATTTCGTCTATTTACGTATTTAAATAATTTCACCATAAACAAGTCGTTTCTTCAAAAGCCGTTACCACGCCAAATATATTCTAATTATGCCATATTTTCCCGCCCTTCCGAAACCGTGATTAAAATATACGATTATTGTGAAGAAACCTGTTTTGATGGGGAAGATTTTCTTTAAACAATGTTGAGGCTTGAAAATTGAAAACTAAGTACTTTAAGCCTGTAGTTATTATTGCATCGCTAAATGTAGTTAATTAATTAATTACAGATTTTAAAACTATATGTTAATGAACCATGTTAACCATAACCATTATAATAAAATTGAAATGAAATTTTTATGTCAAGATTATTATGTGATAAAAGGCATAAATTTAAAAAACGCCTGAAACATATAAATTAAATCCCAATGAAGCATGTTGGATCATTCCAAAATAATAATAAAAAGAATTAATGATACATAAATATTTTTTTAAAAATTTTGCACCTTTAAATGCATTTTGTGCAAAAACTATGAAAGATACGCGAAAATACGTTGATAACTTTTTTGTAGGGAATTTAATTTTATACAGTATTGTCTTTTGTGATTTTTTTTATTTTCCCAGCCAATCGTGAGATATTAACGGAAAAGTCGTTTTTGCACCCTTTTGCATTTTTTTTGCACCCTTTGCCGTCACTGCAGCGCCCTGCAATTTTAGTATATTAATCTACGAACACTTACGGAAATTTTCGCGTTGGTTTCAGGCAATCAACTCAAATGGCAAAGTTAAGCGTTTGTTTACTGGACTACACGGACTAAGTTTAATATTGTTACCAATATCGTTATTCTTTGTATCTGCCAGGCGTCTGGTAATACTTATTGGGTCGACGAAAATATTTAATATTCAGAATAACATAATTTGTTATTTTATTCATTATGATTGAGCCTCATAACACATGTAGAGATAATCACTGGAAGAAATATACACTACAAATTTTCAAAAACATTACAATGTAGGCCAACACAACAATCATCAAAAAGTTATGTCTAAATTAAACAAAATGAAATTTTTGAGAATAAATAGATACACAGGTGTTTTTTAATACTCATAATCCTATAGATTAACATCAAAACTACATCATGTCATCTTAGCGAGCGTAAACCTCTTCATATTTTAAACAGACAAGGAGTGTCTTCTCAAAATAACGGCAATATCAACTCTATTTACCGGACTCAAACTCAGTTTCCGTGTAAACTGAGTTTAGTCCCAAGGTGCATTTGTCGCAGATGGTTTGAATCTAAATAGAAAGTTTCTTGAGATAAATTAATTATTCAATAGAATTACACCTCTGTGTATTCTTACGGGCTGTGCATTCTTGGTTATTTATCCATATTATAAATTTAAGGCTGTAAATAACCACAATGGTTTTAGGTTTACTTTCCATATATATTATGTAGATAGTAGGTAACCAAACTATATCACATAAACGTCTAAATATAAGTCTAACTTAGAGTTAGACCATGATTAATTAGCGCGTCCAATTAAACAAATAGACAGTATTAAAAAATCATAAAACGGTTTCTTAAAATAGTTATAATATGGCAATTGGCAATGTAGATCATAATATGACTTAGCAATTAACACAAAACCTTCTTAAGAATCGCTTCGCATATTTTTGGAAACTTGACTTCAATCGTTTTGAAGAAAGACTGTTATCTCATGTGGTGATAAATTTTTTTGTTGGAGATGTTTCTCAGAGGGCTCACTATTCCCAAGCACATTTATTTAATAAAATTCAACTATAATTAAAACGTTATTTTAACATAATTAACGCAATGAATATTAAAACTCTCACAGCAAATAAATACTGATTAAAAATATGTAAGTGCTTTGGCGTCTGTCAATCGTCATTTCCAATGATGTAAGACTCGAGTGGTTAGCGTGCTTTTCTGGTGACCACGCTTTAATTACTTTATGATTTATCTATTAAGTATTAGAATTTATTTAAATATAACCTATCTAACATAAATATATATTTGCTATTATTAATGTTTTTATAAAATTAAAAACGTAAATGATAATTTTTAGTTAGTTCTCTGTCTTGAAAGCATTTTGATACTTCAATATTTTTATACGACTATAGTAGAATGTTAAACAGCGAAAAAGTTAATCTAAAAGCCTATAACTTTCAGGTGATCAACCATATTTTTGCGTTTATTTTATTTCTTTTTTTACAAAGGTAATGAAGAAGAATCCACATGGGTTCCCGGAACAAAGATACATCATAAAATGTTTATTGTCTTTTACGGTTACAATATGGATATCCACCAGTAGGTACATGTGTTACAACTGAGCTTAAGAGGCGAAAGCATAATAACAAACTTTAAATTACAAATGAATTTATAAAATTTTACACACTAATATTTCAACTTTCAAAAGATAAACGAAATATCTGAAGTTATCAAAACTCATGGCTACCAAATTCATTATTCATCCGACGTGATGTGATTATCAACTTGTTTATTTTGTTATTATATTTTTATCTAAACACAATCGTGATTATAGAATCGAGGAACGCGGGCGTAGACATCTTGTAAATTGATATTGATTTTCGTTTGTTTGTTTTCTATTCAACTTCAGTTTTCATACTTGTCAATGTCAATGAGTTGAAATAAAAGTAGTGTTTCCTTTTTTATAATAAGAACGAATATTAAAATAGATTGTTATTATTTTTAACATATATACTCAATATAGGTATAACCGAAAACGATTCATTAGTTTAAGGTTTAAATATTAATAATTAATTGCTTACAATAATGTAATTACCAATAGAAATCGGTTCAGATGTTTGAGAGAAGACAATTTTTAAGATTACATTTATACGGCTATATATAAAAGTTAATAATAATTATTAGTGTGTAGGTACTTATTAATATGGATTTAAGGACTACATAATAATGTTCCCAGTACTAAATCTAAAAAAGGAAAATTTTCGTCATTAAAACATTACTCCTTTTTCTATTGTTGATTAAACAATCGTAAAAATAATACACTTTTTGAAGCAATTGAAGCGAACGCGGGATACGTATTCGTTGAACAGGAAATAGAAAATAGTGTTGACTTTTCATCTTGACATTTCGTGTCGGCGAAAATTAGATTTTGCTATTCAATAAGTCTTGATACTTTGTGTCATTTGCTTTGCTAACTTAAAGAGGTTATTGATTTTGGTCTAGACTCTAACTTTAAAATACTGTAAAAATAAACTTGCCAACTTCTTATAGTGTATTTATCAAAACATTTTTTTTTCCATGGGAAATGATTCCACAACATTCTGTAGACATGTATATCATAAGAAGCGTTATTGCACAGTTTAGGAAAATATGGATGTTAAAAACAAGTCATAAGAATCTATATACATATATAAAAATCAATTGCTGTTCGTTAGTCTCGCTAAAACTCGAGAACGGCTGGGCCGATTTAGCTGATTTTGGTTTTGGTGAGAAAATATGGAAAAATTTCGAGGAAGATAGTAAAAACAACAATTTCATTTTCCCATATAAACTGTTCTACCTCTCATTCTACCTTTTATTGGCGGTACGAAGTTTGCCAGGTCAGCTAGTAGGTACCTTATAAAGAGAAATATGTTATTAAGTTTGAAGCAGTTCAAAAACATTATTTAGAAATTACGACAGCCATAAAATACTAAAAGTAAAGAACATGCAATAACAAACCGCCGTATGCTTAGTCAACAGCTGATGCTAATTTAATGAATTTTAGTATAGAACTGAATATTGAAATGTTAAAAAAGACTGTCCTAATTCTACTTCGGGGTTATACTTTTCTATACCATTCCTGAAATGTATGAAGAAATATTTTTTGTAGGTATTTGCTCGTCCGTCTGTTGTACCTAGTCGCACTCCGCTGATTGCGCCGTGTGCCATTTGCATTTACTATCACTGGTACTGGCGCACGCACAAGTCCTTTCGCATATTTTTTTTTTTATAGAATAGGAGGCAAACGGGCAGTTGGCTCACCTGGGATAAGCAGTCCACCGCATATGGACACCTTTAACGCTGGATCCACAAAGTGGTGGTACGTGGCTAAATATTATAACGTAATATTTTGATCGAAGAGACTAAGAATATCGAATCAATACATCACTCAGCGGAGGGAACCACATTTGTAATTTGCGCGTTTCAAAACATTAAAATCTTATAAATGTTGTTTAACTTGAAATGATATTGATATAGAACTGTCATATTAATAGTAAAGCTAAGAAACGCATCTTGGAAATGTAGTATCTTGTTTAATTCACATAAATAGACATTCACGTATGAGAAAAATAAACAGTAATATTATAACAGGTAGGTTTACATTAATTTATTTTAAAGTTTTCGATATATGCGATAATTTTCGAATATTCGCTGGAACTAAACATAAGGCCACTACCACTGGAAACTGCAAGCAGGACCTTTTTATATTCATCACTACATAGTATAAAACAAAGTCGCTTTTTCTTTCCCTATATCCCTTTGTATTCTTAAATCTTTAAAACTACGCAACGGATTTTGATGCGGTTTTTTTAAATAGATAGAGTGATTGAAGAGGCAGGTTTTTATATATGTTTTATACCCGTGCAAAGCCGGGGCTGGTCGCTAGTAAAAGTATAAACCTTTAATATGAAATTGTGCACGTGACTGTACATTCTTGGGAAAAATCGCAACGACAAGCAGAACTATCTTTGTAATTTGAAAGTGAACTGGTAGGCACTCTGTACACCTTAATACAATAACGCTCATTGTAAAACTTCCTTATTGTGTTCAGGATTTTACAAACGTAGCCGATATTTTAAACATTCAATAAGTACATATTATATTACTAGTTTTAACTGGTTCTAAAAGATTAGTGCTCAATGCAAGAAAAAAAAAATGCATAAATTAAGTAAATTAAGTAATTTAAATAAAAATAAAAGTTAAATTAAGTAATAATGGTTTAGGTTAACGGTGATTAAAATATATGTCAATTGACAATTAATAGGCCGTGAATTCTACACTAAATTTGAATGACAAGTAAATATGTGATTAAAAATTACACAAAGAAATACATTAAATTTTTTGTTAGGAAAAACATCTATGATTTTCTACGAATAGGTTACCAACTCAAATAAATATAATAAATATATTAAAATATAATAAATATATTTTAAATATTTTAACTAGTAAAACCTGACAAAATATATTATACTATTTATTATAAAGAAAAATTTAAATTTTTATTAATTTTATTTGTAAAAAACAAATGTTTCTTAGTAACAACTTAGTATAAAACATAAACGTTGAGCTATAAACCAACAGGATTAAAAATTAAAATACTGGGGCAACGTCTCTTTGAAATCTGAAGAAAGTTCTACCAAGTAACTTATGCGTAAAAGAATGTTCCGTATTTGCTAAAACGCCGTTTGAACCGTCACGAGGCAGCTTTGAGTCTTTGATACGACAAGTACAAGTGCAGTCGTAAATGCGCTTGTCAACAAACCGACTGCTCGGGGAAGGCAAAGGCATTCGCTTCCGTCTTAAAAGTGGTTAAAGTATTCTGTTGTTTAGTTTATAATATTGTACGCCTTATACAAGACAAGGAATATAAAGGCATACAGAAAACTTAAATGACATTATTATATGTTTATTTACACGCATACATACGAAATACATAAATCAAATGGAATCACACGGGAAGCACCAGCTTTTAAACAAACAAAGATTCATCGAAATTGGTTCACTTAGTCAAAAGTTCTGAGGTAATAAACATAAAAAAAACAGAGTCGAACTGAGTATCTCCTCCTTTTTTTTGAAGTCGGTAAAAAAGTAATTATTTTGCTAATGTAACTTTTAATATCAAATTGAAAACTAATATATATTTTGACATATTTATCTACAGCCCGGCTAGCTCAGTCGGTAGAGCATGAGACTCTTAATCTCAGGGTCGTGGGTTCGAGCCCCACGTTGGGCGCTTATATTTTTGTTTGTTAAGATGAGTTAGATTTTTTAAACCACAACTTGTTATTATTATAATATATTAAAAAAAATCTTTTTATCATATTTTAAAATAACATTTTATGTAAATTTTTGTTGCAATAATTATATTATTGAATATTCAGGTTTTTATTACACAATAATTATAAGTTTTACAAGTATATAGTCTATTTATTAATTACTTAATAATAATTGTAAAATAAGAATTTCGAATGCAACCCAAATATATAATGATATCATTGCCATCTATAAATCAATAAGTGAACTATACGAGATTAATGGTTTACCTTAGCATCACAGCTCTTACTTTTGTATACGTAGTACATTTTAATAGATGGCGCTTAAATAGAACTCCCAAAATTAAAATTCTCGTGTCACATTGTTAGTTACCTTACTCCTCCGAAACGGCTTTACTGATTTTACCAAATTTTATATGCATATTCAGTAGGTCTGAGAATCGGCTACTATTTTTCATACCCCTAATTGATAAGGGTAGCCCACCCCAAAAATTAATATGGCAAAACAACGTTTGCAGGGTCAGCTAGTATTTTAATAATTTTAATGTAAAATGCAATGGCTATGAAATAAAGATAATAGTTTCGCTATATTGATTCTCTCATTTAATATTTTAAATGAGCAAATGAAAAAGACAACAATTTTCCCAAATCTGACAGGTGAAAAATTAAATAAAATAAGTGTTTAGTTAAATACTTACCCATAATATACACCTATATGTTTCGAACCCTTTTGTGTAAAAACTAAAGCATGGAGACGCACACACACGGTTTCCATGCTCTTGTTCAATCTATTTCTACAATCAATTATGTCTCCGCAGACATTAGGTATTAGGTACTATAATGTTATCCAGCCATATCTGAGGCCAAGTGGTTTATGCGACTGAGTGTTGCGCCGCAGGAGATCCAGGGTTTAAATCCCGAGGTATCAAAATGTTATATATATATATATATTATATATAATATATCAAAATTATATGTTTCGGTATATAGGGTAGGCATAAAAGACTGATCACCTATGACTTAGGTACATGTCTGTAAAGAAAATTAATCATCAATGAAACAAATGCAGAATTATGTCTCTGCCACATTAGTCTGTCTGATAATGGGATTTCAGTACTAATAATGATATCAAGAGAGTCATTGTCTCTTTCCAATTGTTTCTCTTGTTATTATAAATTATTATTTTTAAACTTTTAAGTAGGTACCTACCCACTTTTGTACATAATGTAATGTAAAAAAGATATCTATCGTTGGATCGAAACAATTATATTTCTTAGAATAAACTTAAAAGTAAATAACATTTAAACATTTTCTTGTCCATCTGGTAATTGTAGAACTTCCTGCGACATCATTTTGTGTAATTTGTATTGTTTATATAAAATGGATGAGACACGCGAGTTAAGCTTTATGATATTTTGTGTCTTTGACAAGAATGACTTATACAAACATTCTTTCAATATTTGCTGCCTCCGGTAAGTTTTTAAAACCTTTTTAACTGAAAATTTTACCTAACTAACCAGAAAGGATCCTTATTCTTTATGCAAAAATTTACCTTGATCCGTCACAAACAAAAATTTATAACGCAGTAGGTTGACAATTAATTACAACATATTATGTCGAAATTTAATATCAGTTAAATACATAATATTTATTGCTATAAGGAGTTCTTATTTATATTACGCTTACAGCTGTTTTAATAGGTTTGTGTGATTGCGTATCTACCAAATTAAATTTAAATGAGGATGAAAAACCAGTAATTTCGACATCTAATGAAGACGAGGGCGTAGAAGTTAAACATACGATAATTGTTTCAACTAAACTTAAAAATAATAAAGGGCTCATCGCAACAGGTTGGTAACGAAGCCTTAATCTTATATATAAAATTCTTGTGCCACAATGTTAGTTACCTTACTCCTCCGAAACGGCTTTACTGATTTTTACCAAATTTTATATGCATATTCAGTAGGTCTGAGAATAGGCCACTATCTATTTTTCATACCCCTAAGTGATAAGGGTAACCCACCCCAAAAATTAATATGGCAAAACAACGTTTGCCGGGTCAGCTAGTATTTATATAAAATCCTAGTAAGTGTATGGAATTTTACTTAATAATATGAATTCAGAGAGACATTCTGTGTAAGGTCAGCCTTAAGAGTAAGAGATGGATTGACTATTACACATAAACACATAGCATAAACATGAGACGGGTTCATTTTGATCCTGAATCGTAGATATATTAAAGATATACACGAATCTATAGAATTTAATTTTACAGGTGAACCGGAAGCTCTTTTATTAAACAGAGGTACTCAACATAAACAAGAAGACAGCGGAGAAGTGCCGGTTGTAAAAGCTTACAAGTCAGTTGATTCTACATTAATTAGAACACCAGATACAAGATATAAACAAACTACTCAAAAACCGTATATCATAAGGGATGAGTTCGATTTATATCCGAATACTGCATTTTCCCAATGGCAACCATCTTCATTCTACAAGAACATAAATAATTGGAATGATTTTAACAGACCCAGGCCAAATAATAGACAAGATCCTCGGTTTATAACCAGAAGGGTCAGTGATGATGGAGCCCGTGAATTTTATTGTCGTAAATGCAGAGAACTCAACGGACCGAGCAGAGGTTGTGGGCAAAACCCCAATGCGTGGCTTCGTCAGAGCACAACTCCTAAAACAAAGGTCGATGGCAAATTAGCGAAATTAAACTAATAATTCTTTTATGATCATGAGTCGAAACAAAAAATATATCTAACCTTGAAGCGAAACGTTATGTCAAGTTCTTTGTTGTGAGATGGCTGCTGTGATTAATGAAATAATTTTGAATCAGACTGCTTTGTTTGACTTGATGTTTAAATTACATAATTATATCATGCTTGTAGATGTTAAGATGTTTTCTACTGTCGGAGCCGTAGGTACGTATGTAAAAAACTGGTGCTATTTTTTTGCATTCAGTATATTATGATTAATAACAATCAATCACTTAATGTATTATGTTATCCGATAACTTAGAAAAACTGCACATATTTTGTATTTGTTATTGTCAAAACAAGCTGTGTTGGAAAGAATTAAATTTTAAAAAATTGTACGTACTTAATTTAAAATCGTTTAGTGCGTGAATTAGGATTGAGAGAAGTTTGGTCTCAAAGCATCCTTGCAAAATCCGTGTCTACTAACTGGCTAATTTTTATAAAAAATATATTATGCTTTTCAGGATATTTCAAGTATGTAACAGAATAAAGGAGTTTTCTCTCTAAAAGTGACATAACATTTTACTTAAAACATTTTATTAATTAAAAAAACTTAAAAGGGTCGTTTAATTCTGGACACGGTATTTGGTAATCTTGCCATTGTTGTTGACAATGGTTTCAGCACCCCTCAGATTCTTTTCCTTGCCGTTGTTGTTAGTTGATGAAGAGTATGAAGAGCTGGAGACGCTGTAGAACTTGTTGTTACCAGGGACGTCATTGAAACGGTTCGTGATATCAATGTTCCTCATTGCCTGAAAAACAGTTATCATTAAGTAATAGTTACAAAAGTTAATTTCTTCTACACAATCATACTAATATAATAAAGAGGCAAATTTTTAGGTTAAGGTTGTTATCTTTAGATCGATCGATACTAACAATTGTTTCAAAGATATGCAGTGAGTCTGTTAACAAGTGACATTTATAGTGCCCATGTGGAGGAATTCGCGAGTCGACGATGTTGTCTCCTAATACTTGTTAATTTTATTCACTTACTAAAGTTCCCTTTATCCGTTTAATCCGCCTATAATTTTTATGCAACCCCTTGTTATAAATGTCAAAAACATGTACTATTTTGACCACGGCTATCATAATCAATAATCGGGTTAACTGAAGATAAAAAAAATCTAATATAAACAATATAACCAAATATATAACACTTAAAATATAAAAAATGAATATAATTACATCATTTTCCGGGTTAATCGCTGCAATCTGGTGGCTGAAGCCAGGTCCCACAGCTCCACTAGCAAAAGCACTGTTGGGTCGAGACATGATGTCAAATGGTACTAGATTGCCTCCACCATAGAAATTCGACGGTCCGAATGTGGGAAACCTGAAGAAATGGGGAAATTCACGAATCTGGTTCGTAGTTATATCATACGCTCTTTGTGCAGCGTATGATGCCAACCTCTGTGCCTCTAAATTCGAGGCAAACACCCTGCAAACAGTACCCAACATCAAACACCCAAACACATATAAATTAGATATCAAATTGTGCAATAAAAACTCGTGAATATTAGTAAATCAAGCCAAACGTTACACACTCCACACCATACTTGTACCTTCTGCCAAAGCGTGGAAAACGTGGAAACCTTGGAAACAGAGGGAACGGTCGAAAACCTCGGAACCCAGGAACTATAAATCTTCTTACTCTATTACTATAAATTATATACAGGTTAAAATATGTATTAGTCACTTACATTACCTAACTTTTTTTGGTTCATGTTGCTTTGAGTGCTTAATTATTAAATAACTTAAAACTAAAGGATTGCTGCATTGCATGTTCAAATTGCGAGGTTATGGGAAACATGAACATTTTAACAACATTGGTACTAGAAACCCTTACAACCTCCACCGACCATGCCTTAAACCGTCACCGGATCTCAAAAGTCTTACTCTTGAAGAATGTTATCGTAGTTGGAAATATAATTTGGAAAAAATGCATCGGCGAAGTTGTTCAAGTATGGCAGTTGGGCCTCATTGGAGTATTGGCCAAAGTAAGGGTCGCTATTCCTGACGATGTCTTTGTCATCAAGGTTGTAGGTGCCACCGTACCTATTGCCAAGGGTGTCTTGATATGCGTAAGCACCTACACCACGAGGATTGGGTAAACCTGAAAAAGAAAAACAATTTTAAAAACTTGAGGGTTAAGGGGTAGGTTATGAATATTTGCATCTTTTTGCCTGTTCTTACCGTCACTAATAAACCTTAAGGTAGCGGTTCGCGCCCAAGACCGCGACCCGAGACCGCGACCTGAGACCGCGACCGGAGACCACGACCATGCGAATGTATGGCGAGACCGAGCGGTCTCGGGCGCGAACCGCTACCTTTACTCAACTTTGATAAGAGTTCGAACTGTTTTGCATTATTTTGTTTCTATAACAACAAGTAAGCGAGAAAAAAACAGAGACATTAATTAAACTTAAATAAATTAAGTAATTTGTGGTTGTATTATGTGGTTATTTAGAAATGGTAACTTTTATAAAACAGTGAACCTAATTAAACTATGACTTCATATTGCCATAACAACATTACCACAACAATAAAAAGTAAATATTGCGTCATCTCAATCGACCTTCCTAAGCATTTATAGATTGCTGTAGAAACATGTAAGCTGGTTAAGATTTAATAAAAACTATAATGCGCCGTGCTTAATGTATAAATGGATGGAAATACCATGTCAATCTCTATGATTATAACAAATTGCTACCTATGCTCATTGATTGGTCTATCACGCTTTATTGTTTTTGATAAAGCTACAGAAGATACAGAATAAACATATTTCTGTATCCAATATAAATACGCAATTCTTACTTAATCCAAATAAATAATTATTCTCAGTTATTGTTTATCTATTCTTATTACATCTTCGACAAAAGCAAAGAACCCATATTACTTATTTTATTTTATTTGTACATTTACATAAATATTTATATTACATAATATGTAATATAAATATTCTTTTTCAAAATTTATAATATAAATTTGATTAGAATGAAAAACAAAGGCAAAAAGCTCCCGAAAAAGCAATTTGACAGTTGCACAATATTTAAAATTTACTATTAGATGCATCGACCTAAAAGTAACAAGTCCAGGATTACGCTGAAAATCTTAACACAATGCAATTTTGGATGTACAACGCAGTAATGTAGCCAGTATTTTGGGTACGCACCCCAACGGCTTTGAGGAGCCTTTTGTATTTTTGTAAATATATTTAAGGATATTATTATAAAAAATATTGAATAAAAGCATAATAAGTAATTAAAAATTATAAATTACCTGACGTGAATCTCGCTGAATATCACTTATATGACTGGTAACAAACCAATTTGTCGATGGTTTTAATTTCAGTTATGAGTCATTTCGTACACAGTATGCGTAAATGATTTCACGACATAGAGCCACGGAAAAAAATGGAAAATCTTACGCGTAAATTAAATTATTAAGAGCAAGTAAATTTGTATACGAACTAATGGAAAAATACAAGCCCGCTACATCGAATGATAAAATAGTCGTGCTATATTCAAAGCTCCTATAATAAGCTATTTAAAAGCTTTCATACTTAAAATGTGTAGAAATCATTCCACTTCCCCAGTAATGAATTATGAATTTCAAGTTAAGATTCCTTGTCTTAAGATATCATTGTTCAGGTTCTTGACCTTAGATTGTAAGATTGTTTGTAATTTGATACAAAAACAATAAGATTGGAACAACGGTACATACGATTTGAATGATTATTATACATATGCGAGGTCTAGCCAATTTAAATTTAAATAGAAAATAATCTGTCTTCTCAGTCACAAATGCCTCTCAAACATCTTAAAAAATTTATGTTTTACTTTGTGTTAAATTTGTGTGAATATTAACCAAATTAAAAAACATGAAGTTCAGATAACATCTAAATTATAGGTTCGCTATAAGGAAGCACAAAAGTTTTGTACTAAGCTAACTGCTAAACCTTATGCTCTTTTAAAAATATATATTACTAGCGACCCGCCCCGGCTTTGCACGGATATAAAACATATATAAAAACCTTCCTCTTCAATCACTGTATCTATTAAAAGATACCGCATCAAAATCTGTTGCGTAGTTTTAAAGATTTAAGCATACAAAGGGATATAGGGGAAGAAAAAGCGACTTTGTTTTATACTATGTAGTGATTCGTAGGTTTAAAATAAAACAAATCAAACAATTTGGAAAAGCACAGTTAAGCTGTATACTTTTAAAATTTGTAATCCCGTTAGAGATATTTTTATTTCCCTAGCTTTAGCTATAAATTGTTATTGAATTTCAATTTTGTCTTGTTTTAAATAATTTGCATAAACATAAAATATATATACTATATGTATACCTACTACTTATGTTTTGTAAGATTTGTGAAATTCGATATTTTGGTTTTACCTACTTACCTAATATTTGCTGAGAGCGAGAAACCGATATAAGTAATCTTAATTCTCGACATGTACTTTCAAGTTTTTTAAAACCAATATGAACTATTTTATTTGAAATTATCTGATCAAAAACACATTTATTAAGACATTCGTTATCTTTCCCAAGATGTCAAAATTATCTGTGGGCGTGTGCCGTCCTCTCTAAATTACTGTTACAATGCTATAAACTTCTATTTAAGAGGCTTGATTTACAGCCACAAAAACTAATTAAAGTGTTTATTGATGGAATTCATCTATCTATATATATAAAAATTAATCGCTGAATGTGTTGCTAAGCGCAAATCGCGAGAGCAGCTGAACCGATTTCGCTAATTCTTTTTAATAATATTCCTTGAAGTACAAGGATGGTTCTTAGGGAGAGAAAAATTTAATAAATAGCCTAAAAAAGTCTAAAAACAACACTTTTATATATTCCCATACAAAAGATTCGTATTAATACTTAAAAGTCAATTTGAACTTTAATACCATACCATAAAGTTTAAGTGTTAGTGGAGGGGTTCCGGGAAGACAAAACAATTGAGTAACGCTAGTATTGTATACATATTAATAAAGAATAAAAGAATAAAAAAGTAAAAAATAAATAAATAAATTAATTAATCGACTGTTAGGCGGTAAGAAGTTCGCCGGATCAGCTAGTATTTAATAAAATCACAAATATTTATTATATGAAAGGCAGTAAAAATGTATTTTATGTATCCGTATAATATTTTAAGGGGTAGTAGGCAACTCAATCTAAAAAATAATGTCTTATTATTTAGATTTCTATAATAACTCTATTGACGATTTGCCTTTAGTGGCATGCTGTCATCTTCATCACATTCAAATGTCTTGGAGATGGTTTGTCACTTTCTTAAGCAAAGATTGGTTTAGTGAAAATTAATTACGTATATATTTTATGGTCACTTAGCAACGCTATACATTCTATTTAGACTCTTGCTATTACCATCAAATTTTATAACTTAATATTTAATTTTCAATGACTTGATTGATACGGTTCTCAATATTTTATTATTTTAATATTCTTGTGTCTAATTGATTCGTGCACATACCGTCACGCTAAGCACTGTATGACCTAATCTGAAATACCTAGTTACAAAGTCTCTTATAAAACAGGCTTGCGACTACTTCTATAAGAAATAACCTTAAAAACTGTAATTCTTTATTTCATGTATCTGTAAGAATTTAATAAATTTCGTATCTCGTAATACAGATCGCGAACGGTGTAGGTGTAGCGGTGGTAATTCGCGGGGATCAATTGCTAATTGATTGTGATCCAGGGATCTAAGAAATTGTTTTGTATATATTATAAACAAAAGCGAAATAAAAGAGAAAACAGAAAAAAGAAGTTTATATTAGAATACGAACTTTTTTTAAGTTTCACTTTAGACCAGGGATGAGGCAACCATCACACAAAATCAAGAGAATATTTAGTATTGTTAGTAATTTTATTCACATTGACAATGGCCAGCTTGCAGAACAATCACGCAGTGTTTCGCGAGCGCGGGCGGGATTAGCGAAAATCGAAAATAAAGTTATCAACTATCTCAACCTTCTACTTCGCAGCAAACTTAAAAGTTTAATTTAATTACAATTTGCAATTCCTTTTTTATTCCAATAGTCATTTTGTAATATTACACAATAAATTAGTGATTCAGATGTATTTTTATTTCAGTATTTAAGATGCAAAAATTCAACAACTTGGCCCGCCATATATTTGGTTAGTATTATATTGGCACGTGAAGGAAAAAGTTTCCCCATTCCTGTTTTAGACTATGCAGAACATAGCTAAATTAAGCCCACTTTCATATTATAAACAGAATTGTATTTTGTGAGTACCAAAAACTACTGCACCTTTTTCTTACTGACGCCAGCCTTTTTCTAACAAACCTTTATGTAATAAATAATGTGTTTCACTCAATGTAACCATAGACAGCAAGGATTTTAATTGGCAAAGGCGTAAATATAACTAACGACTCGAGCTTTGTATATCTGTACGTCACAATCAATTAGTTAATTAAGAATTAATTGTAAGGGACAAAATCATTAAGCTTATTATAATGACCGTGAAATAAAAATTATATTTTTCATGACGCATTTACACTAATTTGTTTACTTGGAAATACCCATTTGTTAGATTTCTATCTACCAAATTATAACCTAAGTATTATTTCCACCTCGGCTTTGAAATTGAAGTCTTTGCGAGTATTGTATATTTGAGTAAATATATATATACATACATTGTTACAGTCAAAGCATTAATTTAATAAATTAATTTACTTACTAGTCAGTGAATACATTATCTAATATTATCCGAAAATGCAAATTACAAACGAAGTTCTAACTTTGACTAGTTCGTTTATGCATTTTCTATGACACTTTAGTAAATTTTTGCACATCTATTTAAATAATCATTGAAAATATAACACCATTCAAATTTCCTTGAAAAGTAAAACCTGAAATATTTTTGTTGTAATTTTAGGTTAGAAATAATTTTCTATGGGTTGCAATTAATTTCGGTGCCAGCAATTTATTTATTTAACAAATGATTTTGACTGTATCAAAAATAATGATACTTTCATTGTTAAATTAGAGCGTAAAAAATAAAACTTAAACTCTAACATATTTTTTGAATTTATATAACAAACGGAACATTTCAATCCATTAATAGGCTCCGTCATTATTCTAAAAATATATCGATAATAAATGTATATTTAATTTCCTTTAGTAGTAGAGTATCAAATTATGGTTCTACTAAGGCTTATTAGTAAAAGAATGCATTTGTAGTGTTAATATAATATCAAGTAATGTATCCTGTGCCGGATTAACCACGTAGCAAGAGTAGCAATTGCTACGGGCCCCTCGCGAAAGGGTTCCCCGCATATTTAAACCCACTCATCTCTGCCTGAGTGTAATTTTTTGAGTTAAACTTATTAAGACATAGTAGGTATGTTGAATTTTTTGATGTCAAAATTATTCTAAATTGCCAGGAAATCTCATCTCAAGCTTTTTGTACTTGTCAGAGCCTATAGTAATTTACTACACTAATAATTACCCACAAAATTGTAATCTATAGATAGCAAATAAACGTATTGAGTATTGAATTGTATTTTTACCACTTTCTAAGAACCCATAGCAGATCAAGGGCTCTTTAAAAGAACTTGCTACGGGCCCCGCCCTTGCTTAATCCGGCACTGAATGTACCATTGACTAGTAAATGTATGCCTTTTGACTTTTCTAATAAGAACACTCTAACTGTAACATATACATATAAGTATATATAAGTAGGTACCTAAGTTTCAAGTACTAAAATATATAGAAGTTTTTAAAATTACATACATTTGTAAGATGTACTTGATAAGTCTTACATATCTTATTATTATACAATTGGGGTTTCAATTGAAATTAAGGAAAATATAGGAAAAATTAAGGTTCAGATTTGTCACGTCCGACCTGATATAAATCTGACTAATTTGAGTAGATTACTGCTTTATATTGAAGAAATAAATAAAAAATAGTTTCAATATCTGTTTGTTTGTCTGTTTTTTAAAATATTTTTTAAAACATCGTAATCAAATTGAACTGAAATAGAAGAAATCCCATTTAAGATGATTTATATTATTATAAGTATTTGAAAAGTCTCGTCAATATACCTACATATAGCCTGTAAAAATAAACTGATTTTATTTATAATTTTGCAGGAAATTAGCTAAAATCCTTTATATTATTTTAATTGATTGATTCTATTATACAATTAAAAACTAACACCTTTTTTAAATCAATTACTGTTTAGTAATAACTATAGAAATTAATTTGAAAAGTTTACTATTGACTGTACGTAAAATTGAAAAAATAGGCCACTGTGGTAATGATCCATATGACCATGAAATGTAAAAATATGATATAATAATATGAATACCTAATATTTTGTAATTATGTTGCATCTTAGATTTTTTCTTTATTTACTTATCACAAAAACTTAACATTTTATATATATAATTCTATCCCAGTTATAGAATTCTAATTTATGTGCTTGTTAACAGTTAAAACTAACGTGAAAAAATACACAGCCGCTTAAACCTATTAAAGATGTGTTATTGTTTACCTACTGTAGGCACTAAAAAGTATATATATTTCAAAAAAAAAAAAAAAATCCGCAAATTTTATATCAAAATAAAATATTTACTATTTAAATCCATTTATATATAATTTGATTCATATAATATACCATGAACTTAGAAACAAGCAATTTCGTATTATCGTCATATACCTACTTAGTTATATTTGTTTAACATTGGGATTTCCTTAATAGTTAAACAAATACGGATTATTTTTATTCAATTTTCTTAAAAGGAGGTTCTATTGTGCATAGAATTACTTAAGGTCCTCAAAGGTTACTGACCTTATAGCGGCTTCTGTATGATTTTTAATTAACATAATTTGCGTTCAAGATTTATCTGAAAGACGTATCTATTTGTTGTAAAAAGTTGTCTGGTTTGTTAAAATTTTTGAGGTTTATTTATTAGTATTTTGTTTGATATAAAAATATAGTTTACGGCGATGGCTACATAAAAATAAATGAAAAAATACATACCATAGCACCAACTTAAATTTAGCAAAATAGCACTGACAAATATTGCCTTCATCTTCACGGATGCACTTAAAATGGGGAAATACCTGCACAAGTGTGTTTGCCGAGTGTTTGTCTCGCAATGTTAGTTTGTGATGTCCTGACTCTATTAAATGTTCTTCTTAAACACATATCAATCATCGCTTTTCGCGATAATATGTGTTCAATTCCCTTGAGATAAGAACTATAATGGAATGGAATGTCACTAATTAAGTTGTAACTGCGATTTGCTTAATTTAGATTTTGGTTTTGTGATTTGGGAACTGATTGTGTATGACAATGCGGTGTGCTATAGCCACTTACTAAGTGTATGGGCGTCATATAACTTGTACCTGGGATACTCTATTGTTAAGAATTAGTAACTATTTTTTTCCATAAAAAGTATTCCAACGTTTAGCTACATTAAAAATTCATAGAGGAGTAAAATATCAAGCTTTTTATAGACAAACTTTTCATACATATTGCTCAATATATTTTTACAATATACTTTCAAGTTTTAAGCTATAATATCACATGTGAGCCAGAATTTATAAGAAACGAAAGCGATTTCCGGCAGGCAACTACAGACAAAACGTTCGCAAATTTAATTCAGAGAGGCAATGTCTGTAATTGTAAAAATTGTATAGAGGAGGTATGTTGAAAAACAACTGGACCAATTAACTAATTTGGTCAGTGAATAAAGACTATATCATTATTATTATTATTATAGAGTTTTGTCATACCCTCTTTACACTCGCGCGCGAATTACGGCGTGAAATAGCGGCGCGAATCACGGAAACAGTCCACATTCGCAAAATATGTTCGCTCTCGTCAAGCGTATTCTGTTCCCTTTTACCGTGAAAAATATTCGAATCGGATCCCCACTCCATGACTCGCGGCTTGTGTGTGTTTATAGGCAAGTGTGGAAAGGCTATTAGAAAAACCTATATATTGAACAAATGAAAATGTTTAGCTGTTTATGCAATCGTATAAACTGACCGTGGTATATTGTTATTTAGATAACGTCAGTTATTACAATTTATGTCCAACATAACAAAGATCAATGTTACTCAAATGAAATCATTTAATACATAAATAAACAATTCGAGGCTTCTTTTATTTTAGTCCCTCCATATTATAGTGTATTTTTATATTTTTAGACCGATTCGCTTTCAATTTTTTGTAAGTTGCTGTTTTTTGTTGCAATATATTGTACCTACTTGTTAAGAACGCAGCCAAGTTTAAAAGCTTGATTTTCCTTACCTAGTTAAAAATGTTGTTCAAGTTATGCTTATATATATATGTGTTTTGTCCTTGTCTTGTTTTTGCTACAATATTCTGTTAGGATATAGCAACATTTAGATAAAACACTTATAAGTTACGTATATAAGTTATTTACTTATTTATTTTTATTAGGATCTCCAACTTAGAATACACTTTACAAGCCATGCTATTGTCCTGTTACAGTTTAAACATTGTGTTTCTTCAATTAGAGGAGATCACAACATGCAATAGTACTGTACAACAGGAAAGGACTATGACATATCTTATCCATAAACTATCAATACAAAATTAAACGACAAAATCCAACGACAAATTAGGAGCAAAAATATTTAAACATAAAAAAATAACATAAAAATTAAAGAGAAAACAAATATCAATGAACGACTATTAAATTACGAAGTACTAAACACTCAAACATATACCTAAAAATAGTTACATAACTCAAGCGAACAACAATGTAGCTAATATAATATAACATAGTATAGACACATCAAAATTTACACATTGGTCAATTGTTTAGATATGAGATACGTTTAAAGGTTTTTTAAGTAATCTATCTATATGTTGACTTCAGAAAGAAAATTTAGGTGACAGGAAACCGTAACCATCGCTTATTGGATCCATGATAAACGCGTTTGACATTACCCTGAAGATCTTTCCTTCGAAGGTCTGTGCCTTCCATACTGAAACGAAATAAGGCTACACCGATTCACGAGTAATAAGAAATGAGATAATTAATAAAACAAAAGCAGGAATGACAAAATATGTTTATATTTATAAAATCAGAATCTGAATATCATAAGTTTAGTGAGGAAATCATAGGAAAAATGCCTTTGATGAAAGTAAGCACGTGCTGATTGTAAAGATGCGCTCGCGCAAAATTTTCAACAGAATTCGTTTCAGTTGCTTATATTAAAGCACTCATAAGTTTCTTGCCTAGAGTACTCTCAATATTTAATACGCCTCTTTATTTATTTCTTGATCTAAAAAAATTGAAAGGCATCATGGTAAAAAAAGACACAATTAACAGTACCTAATTTTTCTGCTTAAATAAGGTTCCTAGCAAAATAATGCAAGCAATTCTATTGTGGACATTAGTATCTAATACATACAAAATTATACAAGTTATATTTTTAGTCCTAATTGCTTGTAGAAAAGGTGATAGTCATACATCAATTAAGAGTCATCGTTAATATAATGTTCGCTCTTTCATTTTTCAATTCAACAAAAAAATGGTTTTCCTGATAATTTGAGTCATAGCTTAAATAACACATAATTAACTTAATCGTGAGCACGATTTGAGATGTAACACGATGGTTAAGTAATGATGTGGTTAATCGATTTTTCCATAACCTTTTAAATAATTGTTAAGATTTAATATGTCAATTAAGATAAAACGTCAATAAGTGAGTATGAAACAGTTTGAATGAGATTTTGTATGAACATGTATGATAAGAAGATTCAGAGAACTTATTTCTCAAAAAATATCTAGAAATATAAACAATTCTCTTTGTCTCTCCTTATAGGTTATTTAATGTTTTATACGGTAATTTTTATGTCAGTAAAAAATATGTTTCCGTTATCTAATAGGACTTGAGGAAGTAATAAATTGTATGGACATACTTATTACTTAATAAACGTAAACAAAAAATTGTTCATGTCGTAATAAGAGTTATTGGCTGTAGCATCTATAATAAATTAATTTATATTTTATAAAGGAAATATTTTTTTATTAGCAATGTTTATAGCTTGACCGCCTCCTTGGCCTAGTGGTAAGCGAGTAAGTGTTCTGGGAGGTTCTGGGTTCGATTCCCGGTGGAGATAAGAACTCGGTCTGGCAGGGCATAGAAAGCTGATCACCTACTTGCCCCTAAAGAAAAACCGATCAGTGAAACAGATGTGAAATGCATCTGCCCCATACCCCACTAGGGGACATGTGAATTCACTTATAGCTTGAAGGTATATTGTATTTTATTTGATTGTATTTTATATATATCTTGTTGTATATTTATCTTTATTAAAGTTAAATTTTGAAATAAAATAATATTATTAAATTGAAATGACATTTTATTGTTTTATTAATTGATTTTTATATTGTGGTTTCGGGATAAAACAAAAATTAGAAATGCTTTTTTTTGAGATTCTTAAAATAATTTAATAGTGAATTTAGTTCGAGTTTTCGAAACTAATATTAATAATAATATTAAATTTTTTATTGTAAATTTAAAAACTGTTTACGTTTGCTTCTATTAACATTTTAGTACGAAGGAGCTTAACACCACGATGTTTTTAAACAATATTTGTAATGACTCTGGGTCCATGGGTACATCCACGAACTTATGGTCTGGTCAGACAGCGGGCGGGTCGTGACGCTGGCGCGATTTAATGTACCAATTAATAGTAATTTGTTAAAGTATAGTAGAGGTCACACAGAGGACGAGACATCGTGGCGCTTGGCCTATCAGAGACCCGTTGCAGTCCCGACCCGTCCGCTGTCTGACCAGACCATTATTTAAAACGACAAAAACAACAACAACAAAAAACTCTAGAAAAGCCGGCAGCTGTACCTATTCCCGGCCAATGCATTAATGCAACGTTATAATGCAGTAGAAAGTAGGAATTTTAAGTATATACCGGATCTTTAACAATCATAAAATTACCTACATTTTGGGATAAAAGTGGCAGCCTGCCTAGAATATAGCCTGCCACTGGCAGGCTATATTCTAGTGAAATAATTCTCAAAGCGTTTTCAATCGAGAAAATGTGCATTTCATTAAAACATACTCGTTAGTAAAAGAATTAATTTTATAATATTTGGTGAATTTAACTTATTACATTTAAACAACTATTCTAATAAATTGAAGTGCCTTACAAAAAATATATAGCAATTTCTTCACATTTAGTTTTGCGCGTTATTTTCTAAAGGCGCTTCAGTATTTTTGGGGGTGAAACTGTAGGTGGAGACGTCCCCGTCTTTGTTGATGATTCCATAACCACCACTTTCGGTTGAGACTTTGCCGTTATTGTTGGAGTATGAAGAGAAGCTCGACTCTGCCTGGCCGAAAACGTGAGTGCCAGGACCCGGCTGCAGACTGGCCACATCTGATCCTAAGAAAGGCTGGCTCTAAAAAATAATTTAAAAAAAACCATCTTGAATTACAAAGTAAGTATACAATATAGATATATACTTGCAAAAAGATTAAGATTTAGATTTTAAATCCCTTAGTGTGGCCCATGTCTCATAACAGATATGTTTCTGCGTCTTTCTGCGTGTGCCTACCATACCAAAAAAGTTTTTTAGGAATACGAACCCAAGACCACAAACGCATGAACTACTTAGCCACTGTGGTGTGCTAAAAAACACCAAAATTTTAAATTTTAACTAAAGAGATTGTACTAAATTGATATTATTATAGATTTGATATTACTAAAATCAAAATTCAATGAATTTTACATTTATAGAAAAGGTTTATGATAACGTGAATTTTCAAAATAGTTTTAATTAATAAACATTTTGATATTATTTATCAACTTCTGGTTAACACTTACTTGGAAGTTATCGAATGCAAAGTTGGGGTTGACACTGAAAAAGAAACAACTTATTATTACTGAAAATAATATAAATTAGATACGTACAGTATAAAAACAAGTTATGTTACTCACGGGATCCCAATATTAATTTTAACTAGATATTACTTAATTAGTTAAGGTAATTTTTCGATTTTTCTTTTGTTCTTTACTTAAAAATTATTTTCATTATATATAGGTATTTCAACGGGACTCACAAAGAATTCGCCTTTAGCTTATCTGTACCGTCAAAGTTCTTAAAAAATTAATCTTGTTGATAAGTGATATTTACAACAATAAATTTTATAAGACTTAAAATTTCTAATATATAACATAATTTTTTTTTTAAGTTATATAAGATCATTATTTTTTCAGTATCAAGTTAATCTGGAGCCCCATGGCTAAGCGGTCTTGTAAGCCTACCGCGAAGCCTGAGGTATCGGGTTCGATCCCCGGTCACGAATACAATTTATAATTTAATTTGTATTCGGTCTCTGGTAGGGCTGCCACTTACCGGACGGGGTTTCAAGAGTTGCACGGAGGTTTGGTTGAATTTCTACAGGCTTGCCTGAAGAAATTCAACGAAACCAAACAAAAATGGGTTGCCTGGAAGAGATCGCTGATTAGCGAAAATGGCCGCATGTTGCACTCTATTGCAACGAAGTATTTAAAAAAAATCCAGAACGTTTTCTTGGAACCTCGGGTGTAGAACCCATAAAATCCTTTTGCCGAGAATCAAACCAATACACGTTAAAAAAATGGTTCGTTAAATACGTGACCAACATAGGTATGGAGAATTTTCGATTATTACATAATAAAGGTAATAAAGGTAAGTGCATACAATTTACGAAGAGTTTTGAAGTCACCGGTTGAGGCCGCTCTTAAAAAGTCTTGCACTGACAGTGTGTTGCCTGTTAAAATAAAATATTTATTGATTAAAGATTATAAATTACAATTTGAATTTATATGCATTTTTTTTTCTATCAAAATACTAAGTTGAACTGCATTTTTTTACTGCAAACTTAGATTTCTCTGCCTTTGAAATATAAATTCTAAGATAAAAGTATTTAAATAAAATTCAACATATAAGTCAACTTAGTATTTCACTAGTTTTTTAAAATTGTTTTCATTAACTGTGTACTCGTTATTAATTATTGGCATATTGCGATACAGTACAATGTTTATTCCAAATATGATATAATTGGAAATTAATACTTTTTTGTAAATTATCCAAGTAAAAGTTGTCATCTGTTACACATCGAAACAAGAGTTGTATTTTCTTTTTCTTAAAAAGTTGGTTACCCAATACTCAAAATATAAAATGCATTTTGCTAATGTTTATTTTTAGTACGTTTTCTCTCTCCTACATTAGGTATTTATATAAATTGCAGATGCATTAAAATATTACAATAGATCTTTTAGTAGGTAAGAACTTAGCACATACTTCACGAAATTGAATAGTATGTACCTATATTTAATGTGATAATTATTGATTCCACAAAGTCGTCACGGTTATTTTTAGATATTTACACATAAATATACCTTTTTAAATGGCGCCTCGATGTTTTAAGGTAGTATGCAAATCTTATTGTCCTCAATTTATAATTCAACTTTATAACTCTATAGGAAGTGTGTGTTAAAGTTTTTTAAGATAAACCTTCGCGCTTGTGAGTTGTAAGTTTCAATACTAGATATTAAAATTTGTCAATTTTAGGAGGTCAAGCGCCAGTTGACCCTGACATTATGTCGGTCATATTATGCTTTATTAAACCTATAAAACAATTGACAACCTCTTAAATAGTATTAAACAAATTTTAAACAATTATTTTTTCGATGCCAGATTATATATAACAATAGCTTGAACTCGTGTCTTAAATTAAGCTTAATTTAAACTTCTTTATTTAAACTAGATAGGTGCAACATTGCTTTGTATTCTTTTAGGTATATATAAGGTATATTTTTTTTCAGTCTTTAGGGCTAGTCGTATTAATAGGCGTTTAAATGATAAATTAGTTATGTTTAATACGTATAATGTATTGAAATGCGTGTGACATAAAAAAATTATTTTTATTATTGTTTAATCACGACAGCCTACTGCGCATTTATGACGTAAACGATAAAATTTAAAATAAAAAGAAAATAAAAGAAAATTCAAATACATTATTAATACTTGAAGATAAATCATGAAGAATTTACGGAAATCATATTAATCATATTAATCAAAATTTCTTTGGAATATATGCATAGCTATGAAAATTGAAGGTATGTTTTAATAGTGGTAACTTAAATCACTCTATAACTGATTTAGGTAAATAGAGTAATATAGACAACTGTGATATTGGAAAATAAATAAGAGAATTAACTCTTTTTTAATAAGCAGGGGAAAAATCTCACCTTCAACGAGCACACACAACGCCACCAAACACACAAGGGATTTAATCATATTTAATTTTTATCAACGTTGTCTAACCGGTCACAGCGAATTTTAGACTTAGTATGTTATTAGCCTTCGTTGACTACTTTATTTATATGTGAAAATTATACATTGCCGCTGTCACTTACAATAATATCCTTTTGTTTTAAAATTAGTCTTGAACGTAGATCAATTATTTGAGAAGGTATTGTGTTTTACATGACAACTACAAAATAGTATCGATTCGTTACGTCAACACGTCATCGACAGGTTATTACGATACAGAGGAAGTATGAAAGCTAATAATTATACTTATTTTAAGTACTCGAAGACATTTAAGGCCGCTCTTACACCTACGGATTCCTGACGGGAATTAGGATTCGTTGATGCTTAATTTTTGTTTAAAATCTGCACTAGAAAAACGAGCGCCAGTTTCCGTTCTGAAAAAGTTGTAGCGAGTAAAGTTTGTTTGTGGGACACAAATGATGTGTCCAATGACAATATTTTGAGAAATGCATGCACACAAAGTGCTAGGACAAAGCTAGGACTACTAAACCAACGATATTGGACAATCGATCGCCATCACGTGACGTGACACACGTTTCTCGGTGATCACGTCACCGGTGACAGCGGCGGTGGACAAAGCTGATGTGTCGAGATGGTTTTACACCTTGATGGCTAGTTACAATTTCAAAAATTATCATGATTTGATCAGCTCATTTATTTGTGAAGGCGGTAATTATAATTTAGTTTTGTATTATCTTTAATTTAAATTATTTTAGCAATTGGAAAGTTTTTTAATCTAATCCTCTCCCTCTTCCTCTAATCCTCTTATTTAGAAAATCGTACGTGTCTGGTCGGACTAAATCAATTCCTACGCTAGGTCTTGTCATTTTACAATAATACGTAATTATTTGTTTGTTTTGTTTATCTGAGTACTTATAAAATTTAAATGACAATGTCGTATCTTGTTAAAATTTGTTACGCCTTCATATTCAAAATTAAGTATATTTCGATATACTTTAATATGTATGTATAGATTTTACTTATAATACGTAGAAGATTTTTAGTTAGTTTCACTTCGTTTTGGCAGCACGATAAAAGAATAAAAATATTGTTATACCACTTTATGACCACTTGTATATGACTAAGTATGACTCAAGATCGTGCGGAATGGCGACTTACTGTGGACGCCCTCTGCCCCATGCAGGCGACTTAGGACTTTAAATGATACCACTACATCATTCTTTCTCCTGGCTTTAAAAATTGGAGCGTGCATTACTGTTTTAGACTTTTTAATCCTTTTTTTTCTTTTTCTTAGGTCTGGTCCGTGCTTTGGTGTCCCGGTGACTATTTTCGCTGATCAGTTCTCGGCATTCGTTCTAAAAACTTTACTGCCTTATAGTAATTGTACAAGATTTTTTTATAAATTAACTATTTGTTATTTTTGTCGCTAACTATTAACATTTAACACATTTCCATCAATTGACTCACAAGGCAAGTTCATAACTTGCTAATTATGGTTAACTTGATAATAATCAAGTTTGTATCAAGAGGAATATAATTTAAAACAGTTACAACGTTACAAAATCTTTACAGACATTACATTTATGATCCTAGTTACTTATTTCAGGGAGCAACAAACTAAAATGCTTGAATGTACAGATATTCTAGATAAAAAATCATTGTGTATTTGTGGTGGGAAGGGTCTACGTCGTAGCAGGGACACGCGGCAAGTAGTATTTTTTGTGTAGATTTTATGCAATTATTGTACTATGTTATCAGCACTATCACAATTTTTGTAAAGTATTTTTCGATAGCGTCTGTGGTTCCGCGCAAACCTACTTAGCCACAATGGAATTGACAGCTTTGCAATAGTACAAATCCTATCGAATTTTCGCATGATTATCGAAAATATCTTATAGATTATTAACAATACCTATACTCTATCCTAAAATTATAAAAAGAAAGTAATTATGATTCCTAAAAATTTATAAAACTTATTTAAAAATCTTTCAATATTCGTTTATAAATTATTGTTTTATATTAACATCTAATTTTATTTATATAAATAGATTTTTTTGAGATTCTAAAGTAGTTAATATACTGAAATATTTTTTAAATATAGTATACTAATATGTAATAAAAAAATATTCTGCCAATCTCTGAAACGCCTTAACCAATATAAATGCTGTTTTCAATAGTGTTATGCGGCAAGTTGTCCTTGTATGTTTTGTTTCAATTGAAAAAATTAAGAGTATGAAAAAAGTTGAAGGTAACATGCACATTTTTACTACTTGGCTATGAATAACGTACACTGTAGTTTACAATTAATAATTTATTTCAAATTTTCAAACAAAATTATATTATAACATGATTTTGTCTTAGAATTAAGCATAAACGTCATAGACGGTGTCCACCATCTCAATTGGTACTGGCACGAAGTAAACAACGCCATCAACATCGGACTGAAAGAGAAAATATGAATTAAAGGATGTATAATAATTCTTAATTACCTAATTATTCATTGAAAGATAATAACATTTTCTAAGAAGTACCTTAGTAATTATATCTCCAATTGCAACAATGATTAAAGGTTACTGTTAAGTGCATGCAGTATAAATTATTATAAGGTATCTTATACTACTGAGAAAATTTATTTTTGTCTCTTTTGGAGTAGACTTTAGGTCCATGAGGGCCAGAAGCCCGTCGACTGTTTAAAGATACATCAATGTGCTTAGTTTAGACTGCAGGTATCCTGAAATCTTGGGTACGCACCCCAAACGTTATATTTAAAGTACATATTTTTATTGTATATGTAAGAACTTTTGTAAATATTAATATATAAGCTATTTTACTCATAAATATATTTTAGATAGTTGAACTTACATCTTTATTTTCCTTCTTTTTGCAATCTTCGACTTCACCCTTTTCTTTTTTCTCGTCACCTTCATCCTTCTCTTCCTTAGGAGCTTCGTCATCACCACTTTCTTCATCACCCCTCTTTTCTCCTTTCTCTTCACCACCTTCTCCCTCACTCTTTTTATCACCATCTTCCCCTTCATTTTCTTCACCAGCATCTTCATCTGCCTTATCTTCAGCTTCCATTTCCTTTTCTTTTTCGTGTTCTCTAAAATAATTATTATTCGAGGATGTTAGTTATTCCTAATACATTATTCTTCAGGTTCTCCATTTTATATGCAACAAGAAATTACAATATTGTAGTAAATTGGAAGTGGTATTTAACTTCTACTAATTTTATATTTTTCTTTTTTATTAATTCTTACCTATCGTGACCTTCCTCCTTTTCTGCTTCTCTTTTGATTACTAAAAAAATAGGTGTAATAGATAAGTATAAGTATAATAAAATTGTATGATTTGTAAAATATAATGAACCACTTACTAGCAGAATACGTCAATGTAAGACATAAGAATAGTATCAAAGCGGTTTTCATTTTTAATATTATTTCTTAAAACGAATATGTTTCTAGGAATAAATTTTAAAACTATGACTCTTCAAAAATTACAACGTCTTATATACCTAATTACCAGTACATTACCAGTCTTATTGTTAAATGATTGTGGAAACTTATTTTTCATTTCATTGTTTACTCATCCTTGGCTTTATTGCTAACTATTAACTATTTTAATTTTAGCGAAAATAATGCATTTTTTTCTGCTTTATTCACTTATTCCAAACTAGAATTCGCAAAAATTTGAACGGTTAGTTCAGCATATTTAATAACATGTATTTATTTGTACGAAGGGATTCCCAACATATACCGAGGCAAGCCTTAGACTGGAACCCTCAAGGAAAGCGAAAACGTGGCCGCCCTAAGCAATCCTGGCGGCGGACGATCACCGCGGAGGCGAAGGCAGTTGGCATGACATGGAGCGAAGTGAAGCGCGTAGCTCATGACAGAGAGGAATGGCGACGTACTGTGGACGCCCTCTGCCCCATCCAGGGGCCTTAGGACTTATAAAAATAAAATTTATTTGTAAAATTTTAACGAAAGACCATTAGAGAATGAACAAAGGATAATCAAAGTCAGTTGCGCTTATTCTAACATAGCGCAAAAGTGATTTATGAGTGACACTTTTGCAATTAATCCCCTGATAATTTTAGAAAATATTATTAACTCAAATTGCATACCTGTTACATCCTGAAATCAGGGTGAATTTAACCCCAATACAAAAAAATTACTGTTTCCGTTTTGGTTTTTCTATTTTTTATGGAACCCATGAAGTAGCTCATGGGTTACATATAGGCGTTCTGGTCAAATTCATTGACTACTAGGAATATTATTAACGTACCTATCTGTTTTAAGCGAACTTGCATGAACACTTCATAGCTGGAGATTTTTAAGGTAAAAGGTGGTCAAGTATGACCTGGATCGCAAAAGCTAGAGCCAAAGGAGTTAGTGAGTATTATTCTAATAGCGTTAGACTGTGTGACAAATATCTTTTTTTTACAAAAAAAGGAATAAATGGGGAATGTGACTCCCACTCCCAGTAGCGAAGAGAAACCGCAGATACCCAATAAACTATAATTATTATTCTAGTCTAATTCTTGACTAATTAATCCTAAGGTCTGTATATTAGCTTTATGGCACTAAGTCAATATTGCGATAATTAAACTTTCAGGCGAATTTATATACATGTAAATAACGAAATGGTCAGTTGACTAGGATGTGTAAAAATTAATTCTTTAGTCAATAGTAGTAGATGTCATTTAGCTGTTTTATCAGGGCCGCATCTAAAATATGGCTTTTTGGGCTTCAGCCCAAGGCTTCGTGGATTCAAGGGCTAAGTCAAGTCAAAGTCAAAAATAGACGATAATGCGAAAGAAAATTTATTGTCTCATTTTGTTCTATACTTTGAGTAATTAGGTGGGCCCCTAAGTAGTATTAGCCCAGGGCTCCCTAAACTCGCGGTCTGGTGATTGTGTGTTATTATAAAACGCCCTGTGTTTTATTATTATTATAAAACGCCATCGCTCAGTGAGTCTTTCCTCTTTCTCTTCTAGAAGTGATAGTGCTAAATTACAGTATAGCTAAAGTCTCCTATATATTCGGTGAAATATATTTAAAGTTAAACACCGAAACGCTGGTTTCATTTTATAACCTCCCATACAAAATCTATTCTTTCTAATAAGAGGAACGATTTGTTTGTTTGAATTTAAAATACTTAAAATTTAAAACTACTGGACCAATTTAATTTTTTTTTACTATTAGAATCCTACATTTTTCTTGAGGAACATAGGCTATATTTTATTGTAATTTATATTATAGACGCGGTTGAAACCGCGACGCAGTGCTGATATTAAATATGCTTATTAAATCGAATGCGTAGTTTTATTTTTATAATTATAACCTTCCAGTTATAATTAATAAGCAATTTTTTAACATTGATATTAAATACCACTTCATCTTAATCGTAATCTACATTAATATTCTATTGAGGAAATGTTTTTTTGTATGTTTGTATCGAATAAACTCAAAAATTACTGGACCAGTTTTAAAAATTTATTGCATTGACTGGCAGCTCTTACTGAGTGACATTAAGCTAGTTAAGCTAGAGTACGATGAAATAATATACCTTATAATATTCAAACCACATTTTATTATAAACCAATAAAACTGATATTTAAATTAACCCAAACGTAGCCACACTTTAAAATTTACCAAAACAGGTGGTTGTTATTGAAAAAAACTTTAATAAGTAGTTGAAATGATGAAATACTAATTCAAATATATATAGGATGTTTTTTTTTAAATATAAACACATCGTTATTCACACATAACTTAATCATCGTTTAAATCTCCATACTTATAAGTTTTCTTTTCAATTTTTCCATTATTGTTATTTATAATCGTATCGGCGCCAGCGACGCTTCTTTCTCCGTTGATATTGGTCTCATGCCTAAATGAAATAAAGGATGTGCCTGTGAAGCCTTCGTTCTGACCAGGTTTGTAATTTGGGTCTATTTTTGGGACTGGTGGTAACGGTATGAATGGCACCTGCAAGAAAAAGTTTGTTAATACCTATATATTTCAGTCTTTTATTCTGCAGACCCATCTTGTTGACACTTTGGAGGATGGATAGCATATACGTGATCGAAAAATACTTAGTTTATTCTTCAACAGTTGAATAAATACAAGATGAAATTTCAAGTTATATGAATCTCTACAGATATTAAAAATCGAAAGTTATCAATTGGATGTGTAGTTTAATAGATAATAGAAGATGAGAATCTCATTTTCACACATCAGTCACTCAGACAGTGTCAGAAACAAAAGTAATGGAATTAGGAATTTATAAATTAATACGCGCGTTATACTTTTAAAAGCCATCGTTGTCGCATCGGGTGTAATAAAAAGATAAAAAAATTACTAGTCACTTATATCGATATGGTTTTTAGAGGTCATATATTTTTATTATTTAATTATTTTTATTCTCTCACCAAAAAGTTGTGTTTACCTATTTTGTTAATACCTTTCACCGCATTCTAATATAGAATTTATACCGATTCAGAATGATATTATATTAGTAAATAATGAAGTCAGAAGTTATTTTATGATGTGTTGATTGCATGCACCATAACCGATAAATCCAAAATCCCTGTATTATGTAACTCATTTTATTTACGATTTACTATATATTTCCAAAAACACACATTTGTCAATGTTCAACAGTGTTAAGAAAGCACAGATTTAGATAGGTACATAACATTTTCACCAAAGGCTTTCTTGTTCAATTCACGATGCCTATATTTTTTATTAATACGAGGTGCCCATATGTTTAACGAAAACGTTCACACAAAAATTCAGTAGAACAACACACAGATGCAATTTATTATAATCATTTACCTTTAAAAAGGGTATTTGGGGAAATTGAGGAAGCTGAATAAAAGGTAACTGTAATTGTAAAAAAAGGTTAAATTTAAAAATACTTTATCGCTAGCGCTAGCAATTTATAAAAAACTTTTTTTTTATATTTACCTTTATCTGTGGTAATGGTATTGTTTGCAGCTGCAATAAAATTAAATTGATCTTATATAACCTTTATAACATTATTAAGTTATTTAATAATAAACAATAATGCTTATTATCGTTTTTTGTTAATGAAAGAAAAATATTTAAAAAAGAAAATAAATCAAAACATTATTGCTCCTAATTAGTTACTCGATTTTAGATAGTTACCTTTATCTGTGGCATTTCAATTACTGGTAACTGTAAGAAGGACAATATTTCAATGATATCAAATTATTTTGAAGTAACGCTGGTAATAAATGTTTCAATTACATCTTTTCTTTCAACTTCAACTTTATTTAACCTAGAAACTAGGAGTACTGATGCAATTTTTGGAGTAGTATTTTACAGAATGTGTTTTTTTTTCTATAATTTTACTATTTACTGCAAGTAAGCACGCTAACCCAGTTTTGTCAGAACAAAGGGCAGATACATTTTTGTGTCTGTGTAATATAAGTCTTATAGTTAGAATAATTTATTGTTGGTATATGAATGCAAATGTATTAATATTTTTTGTTAAAAATAGCTTTCATGCAATAAATTCATGCAAACGTAGAAAGCATTTCTTACCTCGGGTCTTTTAGGTTGTGGAAACTGCAAAGTCAATAAATATAAACTTTATTATACTTCTTAAACTTAGTAAATATTTATATATATTTAAAATATTTTAAAGTAGTATTGTTTAATTAGACAATTTAAAAATTATTTCCAATGCTAAAGAAGACAGCGAGAATATTAAATTAGCCTTAATGTTCAATGGTTCAGTTGCTTACCGATGAGGATCTGAAATAAGAAAATATTTATTTAAGTAACAAGTATGAAGTCTCCTATATATTTTTTTCTATAAATAAATTGCAGAAAACGGCAAGAGGCTCAATAAGTGCTTTGCAAACCGTGAAAATAAATCTTAATTTACTGGTTAGTATATTAATAATGCTAACTTTCAAGACTAACATTTAATTAAATTTTATGTTATATTTACGTTTAATTATATACTCATAAAATAATGCGTTTTAAAATTCATACCTTTGTTATTATCAACATCTACCTTAAAACTGAGTATCAATTGGTCAATAATTAAATTCTTCTAATAAATAATCTACTCTACCTACTACTGCTTATGGCAACTTTGTCTGCCTGAAACCAAAATAAATTCTCCATATTATGTCTACTACCGGAATATATATATATATATATATATATATATATAAATAATATAGAATCAGTGCAATTATAGATGTAAAAATAAAACTCTGGCTGCTACATATGGAATACAGAAAGAGGTTTGCTATAATCTAGACAATGCGCACCCTGTTAACTCAGCAACTACTACGACTTGGGGACTTTCGAGAAAAACCGTATCTCAACTATAAGCGATTTTTTTCACAGTTTGCAATCAGTGAGAGACGATTGTATTTTGATTATATCAAAACTTGTTAAACTAACATAGAATATAGAATGATATAGAAGTACATAATATATTAAATATTGCTTACCCTTCGTTGACCTCGACTCCATCATCAGGATCTGTAAGGAAAGCAAGTGAAATTGAAGACAAGTCATCTCAATCATCTTAGCTTAAAGCCTTTCGGCTTATATATAACAAAAAAGCCCTACATGCGTCGCGAGTAAAAAAATAACAAATTATATTAAGCATATAATAAGACACATTACCAGAAAAAGGTATGAATATTTTTTTTATAAAATATTTATTTATGTAAATACATAATATATTTATATATACTACAGGTACTTAAATTTTTTTTTTATTTTGAGTCCCTTTTTTCCAAAGAAATTTCATATTGGCGAGAAGCCAAGAGCAAGATTTTAATAAATGGATTAAATTTTAACGACACCGTTCATAAGTCAATACTTTGTTATAATTATACCTATAGCAAAAAATAACGAATTGTTCTTTAAAAGTCGATTTAGAAAATTCATTGAATAAGAAAAGCTTACATGAATGCTGTTCGATGACTCCATTGCGGTTGGTGATGACATTCGTGCCGCCACCTCGAATTACTTTCCCATCTGGTCCCAGACTTGTGAAACTCGATGAAGATAATGCTAAGCCGTTAAAGTTCTCTCCCGGACCCACATGCTTCTTGACTAAGTCTTGTGGTGAAAAGATGGGAAAATTTGGGAAACCTAGTTTCGGAAACTGGGAAATATAAAAGGGCATGTTTTATTGAGGTTTTCCTATTTAAATATCTATAATGATATTATAAAGCTGAATAATTTGTTTTCGGTAGGACGCGCTAATCCCAGGAAATACTGAATTGGAAAATTCTTTGTGTTGGATAGTCAATATAACATCACGTTACGACGCAATTAACGCGGGTGAAATTACGTGGCGCAACTTGTAATATCAACTAAGATTACCATTAACTTCGCGAGCCATGACAAATTAATCAGCCTCGTTGTGGGTCAAAAATAGATTTTTTTGGAAATTTACTAACTTATACCTACGGATCGACATGGAATAAGAATTTTAACAAATCGGAAGAAATTAACCATATCTAAACATTAAAAATTAAAATAAAAAATTGGTTAATAAAAATTAAATGTTTTTTGATATTTTTTAATAAGTTATTTTGCAGATATTTGTTAAAAAAATATTGCTTACTTGAAATCCTGGGATGCTGAAACAACGATATTAAAATATTATTGTATATTTATTGCTTTTTCTCACGGCTTCACTAACCCTTTTTAGTGTTTGAGTTAATTATTAATAAACAAAAATACGAATTCTCTCTATGATAGGTGTAGAAAGCGTTAGTAAATTACAACTACAATCTTACAAAGATTAAACTTAATAAATAAATTTATTAAAGAGTTTTCCTTATTGCCAGACATATTTTCTATTATTAACTAGGAAAAACTTATTTTAAATATGACAAATTTTCTTATAAATTAATATATAATTAATTAATACTTAAATATATTTACAAAAATACAAAAGGCTCATCAAAGGCGTTGGGGTGCGTACTCAAAGTACTGGCTAATTAATATCTCTTTTAAATTAATGTATAAAATTCAATAACTGATTACATTATAAAAAAATTCTTACTTTTGGAAATGCTGGTATTGGTTGATGGCTAAAACATAAAAATAATTTGATTAATTATTTTTTACATATAAAATAGTACAGTAATTATGGATCAGATAAGTTGAACAACATTACCTTACAGGCAGAAATATGTATTTTGTTTTCATCCCTAGAATCAACAACTTCATTATATGCGTATATACATTGTATTAACCAGTGGATATCTGAGCTATCCAAACTGAAAAAAATTTGTTTCCCGGGAATTGGTATCTGTGTGTCTATATGTTTGTGTGTATGTGTGTCTGCTGCGGTATCGGAGCTCCTAAACGAATAGATTGACTCGATTTTTTATTGAAAGCTGACGTGATTGAGATGGTTCTTAGGTAAAATTTATGAACATCTGTTTATTGATTAATGAGATATTCCTATTTTTAATTAATATATAAGGAATTCTTATGATCTTCAATTTCACGTGTGTAGATTAATAACTGATATGAGCTTACCGTGAGCGCCAGCTACAGCCAAGACAACAAACAAAAAACTTTTAAGCATCATTTTCAGCATTTGAACACCTTCGAAGCTTTACATAAACTAAAAATATCTGAAAATAGATGTCATTTAAGTAGTCATTGTGAGAGCCGCAAGCTGAACAAACAGCGGAACGAATGGTTCTGAGAAACATGGAAATTATGTCTCATGTATTGAAATAATGAAAATATATGACAAAAATGTGTGAAATGTTATTGTTCGAGATCTTTTTGAATCTAGAACGTTTGAGAAAAACTGTTTTCAAAGGAAGATCTAAGATTTGTTTTTGCACGATTATTGAGCTGTTTATATTTTTATGCACGCGACAGTATTTAGACTATTCTGAAGAAAAGAACAGGACAAAGGCACATATCACTTATTTGTCTGTAAAATAATAATATAAAGTGACTCTGTCTGTCTCTCTGTCTGTGTCGCGGTTTAACGCTAAAACTACTGAACCGAATTAAATTAAATTTGGTACACAGATAGTCTAGAGCCTGAGAAAGGACATAGGCTTTTCAATGCGAAAAAAGGGTTGTAAGGGGTTGAAAAGGGGAGATGAAAAATTGTAATGGAAGTGTCGTCATTTTTAGAGCTAAAAGCTTTTAGGCTATATAACATCACGTTACGACGAAGTTAACGCGGGTAAACCTACGGGGCACAGCTAATAATAAACAATATATGGATATGATAAATACAATTCGAAATAATATGTAAATAAAAAATTATCAGCGGAAATATTAGCAAAATAAATGTGTACGTATAATTGGATACTTTATAAACACAAAACTCATCTCAGTGGCAACCTGTTTTAACATCTTACGAGTATTCATTTTCCTGTTTAAGATTTTGTTTAATTTTTATTTTATTTTCCATTATGATATTTAAGATATTTTAAAATCTGTAAACTTTTAAATTTTTAAAGTAGTTTTTTAGTTATTAAATAACAACGCTTAAAGTTGCAATTTTCAATTATGATACAATATGTTACTAGATTTTTTTATTGATCTAGGCTACAACTGGGTTAGCATGGACTTCAGAATGAGTGTTAATATTGCTGTTCAATACGTGGTGTTAATTCAGCTTATATTAGGGGAAAAGCCGGATACATGCCCCGATTTTGAATACACTATGTTAGGTATGTTTGTGGAGTTAGCAGTTGTTTATAATTGGAAGTTTCCCACCTGATGATCATGGTCCCGTCTAAGCCATTAAAGTAGAGGCACAAGTTTTTTCCGTGTAATCAAAAATCTTCCACGGCGAAACTATGACGCGCGTCAAAATATTGGGAAGTCATATCTATTAAATAATTTTATTATTGATTGTAATTTCAGTCAATAAGTCATGCATTAGAGTTCAAATTACACTGTTTATTACGTTTTATTGTTGATTTTTTTTTATTTCGTTTTGATAGTCGCCCTTTTTTCTTGCGGATAATTGCTCTAGGGGCAACTACATAATACGAGTAACTGCACCTATAAATGCTTAAACAAGCAAAACCCGTTTTTTATTCTTCTGATGTTCAACTTATAGTGACTATAACTTATTTTAAATAAAATACATATTCAACTGTTCCATGCGCTCAATCTAGGTGAGCAAAATAACTCGCGAAAACCACGAAAAAATCAATACCTATACAAGCAAAATGCCTCGCAACTATAAGCGAAAACCACGAAAAAATCAATACCTATGCAGAGTTATTTTTACGTACGCCAATATTATAATGTAGCTTATAATAAAATATGAAAAGGAAACAATAGGTAACAGATGCAAGTAAATTCGGATACAGATAATTTTTTATTTGTATAAAAATTAGGACAAAAAGATCGATATTTATAGGGTATAAATATAATAGTAATAAACTTCATTAACTTTTTTAAGGATAAAAATGATTTGTTTGAACATTTACGAGTATATTATTATTTCAAGTGGCCTTTTGAAATTTGTTAGCAATGTAACAAATTCGACTTGATAATATGTATTTGTTTAATTTCTATTTTGGGCAACGAAAATTTTAGCTAATAATAAGACATCTAAAAACATTCTTAGATTATCAGAGAACTTTAAAATAAATTTTTCAGGTAACTGGGACATTTGTAAAAATCTTTTTTAGTAACTTTACGCAGATGACTAACCATAGATAGCATAAGGCTTTAGCGCTTAAAATATCTCTTAACTCGGAATATAAAGGAAAATAAGAACTTACCGCTTATAAAACAAAATTTTAGACACAAGGAAAAACGACCAACTGTTTTAAGATCATATAACAAAGTGAATATTAAAAGTGACTCGGTTATAAGATCATGTTTTGCATTTATAAATAAATGATGCAGTGCAACAAAATTTTACCATACTTACATATATCTATAATTTTACCTATAGTAAATTACATATAGGTAAGTATGGTAAAAAACTCTTTTATTGACTAAATAATATACATATTGTACAAATAAGAAGAATATATTTATCTTGCTCTCGATTTTTATTTACTTTAAAGTGTATACTAGTGTATATTTTTAACCGACCTTCAAAAAAACCAAAAAGGAGGTTATCAATTCGACGCGTATTTTTTTTCCGATGTTCCGCTCGTACTTCGCCATTTGAAGACTGATTTGGATGAGTGAGTGTTCAATCAATATAATCATCAATATATCAATATCAATCAATAGTTTTCAGGATATTGAAAGAATAGTTTCACAATCGGGCGAGAAATCGCTGAATTCCGCGCGACCATGTCGTGCTTATTTGCATATAACTCTATTATTTATGAACTCTTATCGATGAATTTGATGTTATTCGATTTAGTATTAAATTTGCAACAAGGAAAAATAATCAAGATAATTTGATTTATAGTTTTAGAGATATTGAGGTTAAAAAATTGAAAAATCTTCAATTAGTTCGCTTTAGCAATAGAGATGTCCATGTTATATTAAATATTTACTAATTATAATAAATTCATTTTATTAAGAGTCATATTGTCAAGCTTTTGACGGAATTTATGAAAATCTAAGTCATATATTTGATGTTATGGAGCAAAACTTGTCAACAGAGAAAAACATGTCATACGTTATTGATTACGCGTCCAGTTTAGATCTCTATATCTCGATGTAATATCAGTTTATATCGATGACTTATATATCATTTTATAAAATATTAAAAGGGTCATATATGATAGTAAAATGAATAAGGTAAAAGAAATACTTCTAGAGATAGAGAGAATATAGTAACTGAGTTTCTACGGGAAATCACAATGTGCGTTCACTTGCTTACTATAAAACACCATGAAAACTTAATTTATATGAACGATATTACTTAAATTTTTAGTATTAAACGATTCAGTTTTGCGTCTTCTTATTTTCATTAATTTTAAATTATTAAATTAGATTAATTAAATTAGTTTTTAGTGTATAAGGTAAGCGTAAAGTCAGAGCGTCCATGTTAGTTTCGTTTTGATGGTATGATAACCAACTATACGGCTTAGAAGAGTCACTCAAAAGTATAAAATAAATTAATTTTAAACAAAAAAATAAAACCGACCTCAAAACGCACAAAATTTATTTTTTACTCTTCAGTGCGTTTTGAGGTCGGTTTTATTTTTTTGTTTAAAATTAATTTATAAAGCGTTATTTTCGAACTACACAATTTTTTTTGTACCTATTTGTGGGTCCATACTGAATAAGTTCGTCTTATTTATGGACATTTTTTTATCAGTAGTTTACTAAGATTATCAGGTATAATGTATTAGTTTTATAATTAGATAAATATAATCATATTTGGTGGTTCTTCCTCAAATTAATTTGTAGCGCGATGTAGCTTGTAAAGAAGGTTGAGTGTGTAGCGATGACAATTAACAATACGTTATGAACTATGTACAATATATTTACATTTTAAATAATTACAATAAATATACATCAAATTTTTGGATAGAAAGAAGAAATATGAAAGAAGAAATAAAAAATAGGAAGGAAGGAATGACAACTGTTATTTTTCTTGTCGCTGAGCAGCCGCACGCCGCAATACGCAGGCGCGGGAGCTCTGTAGAAGTGAATGTGTCGAGCGAGCAGGCCGCCACAAATCACTACAAAGTATAAAACAAAGTCACTTTTTTTCCCTATATGCCTTTGTATGCTTAAATCTTTAAAACTACGCAACGGATTTTGATGTGGTTTTTTTAATAGATAGAGTGATTGAAGAGGAAGGTTTTTATATATGTTTTATACCCGTGCAAAGCCGGGTCGGGTTGCTAGTTAAACATAAAATTTAAAGATGAGCTTAAGTAATAATTAGAGTATTATTCGAAAGGTTTAAATTAAATAATACAACAGGTTTACCAGTATTCCTGACAGCAAAGAAAAAGTTCTGATTTGACATATTATATGCCTCACTAGATTTTTTATCGAGTCGTCATAAAATATATATTAATAAAATAAAAAAATAGTAAAGGTAATAATTTATTTCAATAATTATTCAGCGGTCATTAACTTGTTGTGACATTACTTCGTAGTTAGATGTACACTATGGCTTTTGCTTATTTACAAATGAATATTATTAACATACCGTCAATGGAAAACATTGACGAGTTTATGTTCACATCTTTGATACACATGTCATGGGCCGTGACACAAGACGTGTGACCCCGGATCGAACTTGAACTGTTTCCACGCCTATAAGGTTGCCAATCGTTTTCTTTTAGTAAAAAATTTCAATGCGTTTTCCTAGCTCGCGTGCCTAAGACTTAGAGGGCTGATAATTAGGTAGCATAGTATGGAAACGACCAATATTGTCACACTTAAACTAGAAATATAAAAACAAAATTAACTAAATTATAAATACTGAAGTGTGTGTTTATTTGTCCTCTCTGAACCTTAAAACGGAGTGACGAATTGAAATTAAATTAAATTATAAATAATATAATATATATATATGTTTTTATATATATAAAATTAAATTTAAAAAAATAGAAAAACCTTTATTTAAAACCAGAAAATATTGATTGGAAATTAGGATGCTTTTCCTAATTGATGATGGTGATTTTGAATTCTTCTCCAAACAAGATCCCGTAATCCCCGCCTGGCCTTTGTAAATAAAGTTAATAACAGTCAGTTGACCAGTCGATTTTGAACAGAGTATGGATTAATCACCTACTTTCCTTTAAAAAATAATAAGTGAAAAAGTGAAACAGTTGTTTTTATTGTAGTTTTTATACTGTTGGGAGAATAAGATAAAAATGTAAGTAGTAAGCATCAGGATATACAAATCTATAATATAAAAATGAATCGCAAAATGTGTTGGTAAGCGCATAACTCAACAACGCCTGGACCAATTTGGCCAATTCTTTTTTTATAATACTCCTTGAAGTACAAGGATGGTTCTAAAATTTGGAAAATTTTCGAAAAAATAAAATAAAAGAAAAACATATTCCTCATACATTTTCTATGGAATGACGAGGTGATACTTTATTATTCGGAACCTTGACGCGATACGAAGTTCGCGGGGTCCACTAGTTATGAATAAAATTGTCAAACATTAAAAGCTAAACGAACACAATGTTAAACCTACACTAAAGATAAGTAATTTATAATGTAGTTTTGAACTTTGAATCAATTTTTTCATTGGTGGCAACCCTAAATATTAAATAATTTGTGTGACATTGCAAGTGTATCGATTACCAAAATCGTTACGAAAAATACCCTTTATTTTCGATTGGGAAAAAAATTAATCCACTTTTTCGGTATTTTGGTGCGTTTATAATTTATAAATATTTTATGATAGAATAAGTGAGGACTACTGTTATGTAACTACTTGTAAGAAGGTCGAAGATTTTTGCTGTAAAACTCACCGTTTAGCTGGAAAACGCGAAAAACCCATTTTTGCAAACTTTCACCATGAATAAAAATTTTTGCACAAGGGGGATTGATGGGGACTTTTCACAATTCGTTTATAATAGTATTCTGAACATTCATATTAATTTTTAGCTCTATGGGAATTTTTGTAACTTTACTTCTATTTTAAGGACTAATTTGACTGGGCTATAAGGAAATAGCGGTATGTACAATGACGCACCCTCACAAAGACGGTATCTGTCTATTATATAGGTAGGTACTAGATATAAGTTTTGTAAAATCTTTAACACTTTTTAAAATTAAAAGTAATTACTGGCCATTACGTGAGATTTACGATTAATTAAACAAGAAGAAATGCATTCTTCAAGAACAAATTAAGTACCTAAGAGGACATTGAGCTGTAATAAGAATTAGCATTTATTACATTGTTTCTTAAATAGTATTAGTATTGCATAAATTAGTATTAAAATTTATGCATATTGAGTGGCTTTAGCCTATTTAGCAAACAGGTTTGTTTAATAACGTGGAGATGACACGTAGCTGCCAAATATTCTATTAGGAACAGGCTTTAAAATCAGATATCTAAACCAAATCAGTGCATCATTGTGTCGTGGATGCCACAGTTGGTATTTAATATCACATAATTTCTCATTATTTTCGAAATTTGTAAAATAACAATCTTAATTTTAGTTCCGATTGTGTCTCAAGTAAGCACCAAATTGGTGTCAGCCTTGCATAACATTGGATCTGGGACATTTGGGTTTCCCAATCTCGTGATCATCAGTTTTCCGGTTCAAACAATAGCACCGTTATCCGTAAAAGGATACCGTTTATTACAAGACGCGGGTGAGACATACGAAGTGGGGATAAGCAGCCAGGATCGACGCAGGCGCAGCGCAGTGGGATTTCTGAAGGCTGCGGCACGAGCCGCATGCCAACATCGATAGTGGCCTCGCACGATCCTATTAATACAACAAACGACACCGATCGAACCTAGTTGTCACTGGACTAATCATGAGGATCATTTGCGCGTGTTTGTGTCTGCTGGTCGCTGGTACCGGCGCTGCGCCGGCCAATTTCGTGTTCCCTGACGAGCGGCGCGAAAAGAAACTGGAACCAATAATAACTCCACCGGTTTTACCTGTTTTGGCACACTTGGAGAATGATCCTAGCACGTTTATTAGAAATAGAGCAAACACGCCATCAGTGAAGCCCAGATTTGGAGGAGGCTTTAATGTGAAGCCGTCAGGCAATGGAGGCTTGACAGCAAGTGTGAGCAGCAGTGCTAGTGGGGGTGGATTAAGTCATTCAGCATCACAGTCTTTTTCGTTTGGGTTTAATGAAGGTTTCAGCGCATCTCATTCGGCGAGTCAAGCTTCATCCTTTAATGGCTTTGGAAGGTACTATAATTACTTTTCTTTTACTGCTCCAAGAAACGTTTAATATAACACAAAATTAATTAATAATGATGGATATAAAAGTAGGTAGTAATCCATTTAACAATATGTATTAACATTATCTACTACAGTACATAAACATTTTAAACAGAATGTTACATTACCTCTATCATTATTGTGCGGGCTCTTTCAAACAACCCAATGTTTTAACTATAATAAAATAAATAAAACATAGTAAAAAACTATTTCAATATTTCAGCGGGTTCAGCGGCAGTCAAGCCAGTAGTCAAGCTGCAGCTTTCAGCGGCGCTGGCGCTTCAGTGTCAGGAGCTGCGTCATCAGCCTCTTCACTAGGGGGAGGATTTGGCAGTAACAGCCAAAGTGCTTCTTCCGCTTTTGGTTTTAATTCAATCAACGGTTTTCAGCCTGAGGTAACTTATTAATTCTTAATAATATTATAAAGAGAAAAAATTTGTTTGTAATGAATAAACACAACAATTGAAATTGAAGATCAAAAATCGCGACATGCTTAATAAAAAAATAATTATAAAATTAATAACAAATTTTCATAAATTGTATTTAAAATACAACTCTGTCACGTCAGATTTTAAAAATGAAAAATCGCATCAAAATTGAACCATTTGTTTAAAAGCTACGACGCCACAGACACATCAAACATCATTTTGTTTTAGTCGAAAGTCAAAAACTTCTAGTGATTAAAAAAAATTCATTAATGTGAAATTATTAATATTAAGGTACTAATATAAAATCTTTTTATATTCTTCAGCCTTCCTTCGGAGATGGAATACTGGACATAAGACACCGCGGTATCCCCGGCTTTACCTTCCCGGATGCACTCGGCAGGAGTAAAGGCGCGAGCGCGGCCGCATTCAAATCTAAACCGAATTTACAGCGGAATAGAGATGACTTCCTAGCTGTATTTGTTTCTAATTGAAAATCTAGGTATAATTACTCGAAACAACAGAATCACGATTCACGACGTCTCTTCAACAACTATCCTTTTAAACTTAATTCGTAATTTGATTAAGTAACTTAATATTCTACAACTACACTTATTTATTTATTATACTTCAACAAGACTAGGTGAAAAAGTGTAAAGTGAATTCCCATAATCCCTAGTGGGGCATGGGACAGACATATTTCTGTATCTGTTTCACTGATCATTTTCTTTGCTGGCAAGTAGGCGATCGGCCTTCTGGGGCTATCCAACCGAAACATTAATAATAAATTAAATCTCCGGGAGGCAGTAATAAGACAAGGTATTTTATATTTTAATGAATAAAACGCTTAACTTGTACCTTGTGTGCTTATCATTTAAAATTTTGTATGGTCAGCTAATCCATTGTTTAATACTTAGTGTAGACGTATTTACTATAAAAATAATTTATTTATGGACGAACGTATGGAAGCGTATGCATAACTTTAACATTTTAAAGGTCATATTTAAGCACATATTTAATATTCAATTTCAAAAGATTTTCGAATCAGTTGGACATTTTTAAATGAAACTTTTTTTTTCTGCAAGATAGACCGTTTCAGGCAATCATACATTTTTTGACAGCACCCTCCAAAAATAAGCCTACTGAATCCCCCGGAGTTCATTAAAATTAAATTTCTAATGTTTTTAATACATATTTTAATATGACTTGGTTGTTTCTGATGTCGGTTTTAATTTCTACTACAAAATACATAATTTTACAATATCCTTTAAAGAAAATACACACATACTTTCTTTATTGCCAGATAATGCAATGACGTTATGTACTTGTAAATGTAGGTACAATACTATTTTGTAACCAAATTAGTACAATTTTAAATAATATTTTTAATGCTAACTTTAGTTATTTTGTAACTACATGGGCTAGCTTATTAATCAGTTATTAACGCGACCACTAGATAAAAATGACAGAGGCAGTTTATATGTCAATTTGATGTCATATTTGACTAATAGTTACATTATGAACCCAGGTTTAAACAACTACCATTAAATTTTATACACATGTTGTTAGAGGTACAGAAAAGTATACATCTTTTATCCAGAACATCAGAAACAAACCGAAGGTAAAAGCTTAGTTAGAAATAAGTTTACTTTATAATATGTTAATTCGAAATTGTACTAGTTATATCTTTGAAATAATGTTTCAATTGTAATTTTCAATTATGTTGTTAAAAAGTTTAAAAAGTTACGGGATTATATTACAATTGTAATACTTTAAACAAACAATATTGTTTACAACTTTGAATGAGATGTCTTCGTTAATATTAAAATATATTGCATAATATGCGACTGATAATAAGTTAATTAAAATAAATTATAGAACGAAATAATACATTTTATTTCTCAAACGTTAAAACTACTGTACAACATACTAACATCATAAAGACTCAGTACACGAAAACATCAACATAAAAAATATCAACAACGGTGTTAAGGGGCTAAGAGATAATGATAATTTTAAATTTGTAATAACAAAGCTACTCCAGCCAGAGTCCACTTAGCAGGTTTGTCTTTGGTCTTTAAATTAAAAGTCCAGACATAAGTGGGGCCGCGGGTGCGAGTTTTGTATACGGGACATTCGTACATATTGCGTAGATCTTGCTTATCTTGCGTTATTGCCTGGAAATAAATAAATAAATATATATATATATATATATACATATATTTTTATATATATATATACATATATTTTTATATATATATATATATATATATATATATCATACCAATCTGGTAAAACTAAAAAAGAAAACATTTCTGTGCATTTTTTTTAAAAAGCTGATAATCCGTTCAAATTAAAATTCACTACATAACCTAAGTTAAATCTTTTCAAATCAAAATGAACCAAATATTTAAATTATGTGGACGTACGTTTTGCCTATATTTAGTTGGTTTATACAAAATGAAATTGTCGTATGAGACACATTTTGTCTAGAATCCCGCATCTACACGTCTACAATGTCTCGACCAAGTATTGATATGGGTTTTTTGATTGGATTTACAAATCAACAAACATACAATCGACTTGAGAACCTCCGCCTTTTTGAAATTGGTTGACAAGTTAAACTTGGAAAGAAACTTACCCTGACATTGATAACAGGCATTGGCGGGAAGAGCTCCTTAAGACGCGAGTCCATAATGATGCCGGCCTGCGTGTCCCATCGGGCGCCCTCCATCAACAGCCCGTGCACGTATGCGCCATCCCGTGGAGCAGATCGCGAGTCTGCTATACTGAAAATATTTTTTTTTATACATATTATGCTTGTCGAACGAACTCCTCCAATCTATTATTATCCCCCGTGGATTCGACCTTTGGGAGTTCTAAGCGGTGAGTGTACCAATTTCTGAAAGGCCGACAACCCAACTTTACCGCGTTTTGCTGCGCGGTTTTCCATGTTCTTCGGTGATCTTTTACCATCAGGGGCCTGCCCTGTTGTCCGCTATATAAACAATTTTAAAACAGAATTTTTACTTTTTCAGTCTATTTCTTCCACTTGATCCTTAATTTAACCGATTTTGATGGTCATCCGTTTAATAGCACGTTAAACAACGCACGCTATGTAAGCAATGAAAATTTATTCCTAATTTCTAATACATTTTTTTATTAATTTATAAATAAAACTAGTACGTGAAATCCTCTTTCATCTTCTTAGTGACGTCACATTGTAGACACATCTTATCCAGAGGTAACTCGTAGCGTCGGGCGGTACTTTGCATTATGGCGGTTAGTAGACTTTGAGGATTGAAAAATCCACCAAGCCACACGGATGTTGGCAACTGGGGAGAAAATATTAAGTAATTCAGTCGTGTGCGTTACATACCTTCAACAAGTATTTTTTTGTAGAATTTTCGATATCTCAGGCGATTAAAAAATATTATAATTGTCATAAAATTTTATGAAAAAGTATATTAGCTTACCTTTATTTAACGTAGGCTACATGGTTAGTCTTAAGTTAAACGCATGAATGCATATATTACACCTTGGGGATCGATCTCAGGGAAACAGAATGCGTTGCGTAGAAAAAAATTACAGCATTTAACTACTCAGACTATTAAGACGCAGAAATATGTGCATCCTATACAACACCAGGATTCGAAATTAAAAAGAAATAAACTTTAAAAAGCAGCGTTTAATTGAACTGTACTAACGACAAAATCTGTAGCCCACGTTTCCAACTCTCTCAAGCGAAGGAGCAAGTCCACAAACCATGCAGACAAGCCCAAGAGCGAAGGGTATGCCCGACTAGACCAGATCATTGGTACCTACAAAACAAATATTACACATTAAACATTTTCATATACAATAAGGTTATATCAATAATAATAATCATTTATTTTCAAGCAACAAAAACTCATAACATTGAATTAGAAATACATATACAGTCACATTAAACACCAATAAAATTTACATACAATTACATTATTTAAAATTATTACATTGTACAATTCATATGACAATATTATTTATTACAAATTATAATTATTCTATTATAGAATATTATTTATTAAGGTTATTTTTATCATAATATGCAGAGAAAGTCAGTAATTTAAAATCATATTTACTTGATCTAAAAACAGCGCATTCTCCAGATCTTCCATATCCGAAGTAATTGTAAGTTCACCCTGCAAAGATTAAAGAACATGTAATATTAAAAATCCGTGTTTTTTTTGCGTCAGAGTCATAAAAAAATGAATGAAACGAAGAAGTCGAAAATACCTTGAGCCCTAAATCTAGTTCTCTCAACGAACGTTTCATTTCTCCAGTCAAGTAATTCATCCTTTCACATTCTTGGAAGGCCACGATCACATACGGAGTTCTTTCTTCCACTTTCCCCATAATCTCAACCATATTAAATTCTTCTGGCAATTTCTCCACTATCTCGTCCAGCATTTGTTTCACCTGTAATGTTAAAGTAGGACAATGTAATGTTAATTAAGACTTAAGGACCATTTGACAAATAATTGCCATAACGTTTATAACAGGAGCTACAATTATGTAAAAATCTTGTTAATGTTCTTTGCTAAAATAATTTACTTACATTAATGTAATAACTACAATAATTTGACTGTTGATGGGATTAGTTTGAAATTTAGTAAAGATGGTAGTCGGGTTAAGTATATATTGGAAAATGAGGTTTCTATACCTTATCTTCCCGAGTGACCGTAGTAGCACCTGAAGCCTGAGCGTCCCTCGGTTGCATTTCGAAAATGGTACGAAAAAGGTTCTCAGAAGTTGTTGTTAAAAACCCAATTTCAGCATTCGGGTGTAAGCCGTATAAGTACGGTGATTCAGCGGGCATTGCGTCTTCTATGTACTGATGATATCCAGCGTAATCAGTGTTAGGAGGAGCTGGAAAGCCTGGAGCTAACTGAAGCTCACCATCCACCTACAAATATTTTCTAATAACACTGAGAAAATTGTTAACTAACAAAATTACAGATGCAAAAAAAAAAAACCTATTTCTTATTATTATTAAAAAATAATCTTTAAAATATGGGTCGTGGGTTAAATATAATATTTAAAAATATATATAAATATTTCAAATTAATAAATATATATAATAAAAATTAATATTTTGTGAACAAAGAGTTTCTTTTTTTATTAATATTTTTACTGTGCTTAAAGGTTGGAATTGAAGATACTAAAAAAGCCTGGGGTAGTAATCAGTTGGTTTCATGGACATAGACAATATTATAAAATCCTTGCTTAATAATAAAATTAAAGACATCGTAATAGTCACAAGAATTATCCCGCCAAAGTATTTCGTCACAAAAAATAAGTAAGGCGTACCAAATCAGGTTGCATAAGTTCCTCCAAGTAAGCATTGCACAGCCTTCGATCCCAGTCATCAGTGATGTGACCTCCATACATGATCTCACCAAACAGATATCGTAGGTCCTCCCATGGCACTTTGGAATTAGCTTCCAAATAATTGTACAGGACAAATACACTTATAGTTAAATCACCTGAAACCAATATTTAAAATTGTCAATCAATTTAAAATTATGTTCCCTCGGTATTATCAACTTACAATTACAAATTAATAAATTATAATATGATAGAATCACGGTCCACTTTGTTCACCTTATAATTAACTTATATGTTAACTATTAAATTCAATTTAAACAACGACATTGTGTTTTGGATAAAAAGTTATAATTAAACTACAAGTGTACTCAAATAGTTTTCTATTAATTTAAGATTGCTACCTCAATAATGTATACATAGAAACAGTTTGAATGTGATAAATCAGAATGTAGTTTGTTTTCGGGCAATATTTTCTTTCTCAATAAGAAAAATCATTAAAAAATCATCTGACCATCTAACGTTAGATTTTATTTATACTGGTGCTCATAGTAATATATTATTTTTCATACATTTAAAGAAAACAGAATGAATGAAGCGCGTATATTTATCACAATTTTATATGTTTTTGTTACGCGTGCATGGTCACGGGCGACTGATAAAAATAGGTACGCACTTAACTGTTAAAACTGTTTTATTTAAAATTGTGTTCATATTTATAAACATCGCAACTAACCAACGTTAAATGGATAGATTTTATTCCACCCCTGAGGGCCAAATTTCCGTCTTTCAGCAACCACAGCGTGGAAGTAACACAATGCAAATAGAATCGCTTTGAACTCCGCTTCCTTTCCACACATTTCAAGCGTTTCCTGATTGAAATTGTCCAACGATTTATGTAAATTAGCCTAAAAAATAGATATATAAATTACGGCACCGTGGTCGCGCGTAATGCGTGATGTTAAGTCTAGGGCACTCATATTCAAATGCGGGGAATCAGATGTTTTGGTTGGGTATATAGTCAGAAGGTGTATCTACTTGCTTGTAAATAAAATGATCAGAATAAGAATAAATTCTGTAAATCGTGTATCGTGGCAGAGAGTTAAGGGGAACACGTACAGGTTAAGTCGAGCTTATATATTATTATTTATGTAAAGATATTTATACATAAAACCACGAAGGACTCTAATTAGAATAATAAAAGCTTTTTTACGAAGTAGAATCTTACCAGTCATATAAAAAGTATGTAATAATGTCATAATAATTAAATGATAAGATGAAACTATTATATTGTATGTAGACTAGACTACAGAACGAGTACGAAGCTCGTATATGGAATTTTAAATCTTTTACTAAATCAATCATTATTCATTATAAAAAAAGTCTACTTGAAGGGAAGCGCTAGCCAAAATTAACATTACCTGCATTCCAGTGGGTGGTTCATTGGTAATCTTGATGCTGGACTCTAAGATTCCTTGAGGTATAATATGTGCAGTGGGAGTAGCAGCTGGTTCAGCGGACATATACAACCTAAATTCAGGATGACAGCCATGGGCGAAACTCTCCATTTTCTTCTCAAGGCTCGGCAGCCATTTTTTAACCAAATGTATATTCTAGAAAATATAAATCATTTAATTGTTAAAATAAAATTATTGATTCCAAGAGACTTGTCTTTGCAACATCCTAATTGTATATATAACTAGCTGACCTCACGAACTTTGTATCGGTTCTGAAGTTACGTGTCACCTTAAAAATCACTCCAAAGAAAATGTACGAGGAAACGAATTTTCTTCATAAATATTTTTTCGTGACTTTTTCTATATTTTTCAAAGTTATTCTGCTATTCTCAGATTAGGCGTATCTCACATAAAAGACTTCACTAAAATTGGTCCAGCGGTTCTTGAGTTGTAAATGGTGTAAATAACCCGACATTATTTTATATATATTATACATATTCTTCACGAGGAAATTTTTTCGATTTTGGCTTCATATGTCAATTCTGACTTCAACACTAAAATTCATCATAATATTGACTCAGCGGTTTTAGTTCAAATGTTACAAAGAAATGAACAAACTTAAAATTAATTTAAATATTCAAGTTTCGAATGTGAAGTTAATGCATAAAATGTTAAAAGTAGGAACACTGATATTTAAATCGACAGAATTCAGGTAACCTTGTCGGCAGAAAAAACAAGTACAAGTAAACGATTGATACAGATTGATAGCTGATAAAGGAGTACCTGTAAAACAACCCAATGCCCCTTCTTGAACGCCTCATCCATAGCCTGCTCAGCCACAATTTCTTGTCCCTGACCCAAAGACACGTTGTGAAAGTTTCCACTATCGGTACTAAAGCCCATTGCTTTCCCCAACGCTTCGACATCTTTGAGAGGATTTACTCCCGGGGATAAAATGAAAAAAATTGGTGTTGCAGGACTGGTCTCTTCGAAGGACTTGCTAAATTCAACAGTTCTGTTTTCAACATACTTTGTGCCCATTTTCTCCTCTATATAGGTACTGAAAATAGTATACAATAATAGATTAGTTCGGTTGGCTGTTATCACGATCGCTCGGGTGGAGTTTCGTGTTCAAACTTGTCGTTAACAGCTGCGTGCAATGGCATGTTTAGCTCGAAGCCGTGCCACTCTGTAGTGTCTATAAGAGCCGGGATTGACTCACAGCTATGAGCTTTTACCATCAGGGGTCGCGCCTGCTGTGTTGTCCACTATACCTAATATAAATAAAAAAAGCCTAAGACAAATTCAAGTCGTTCTAAGAAGAGGAAACTCTATCCGATTAAAAAGTGATTATGAATTTTAAATAAATGGAAAAGTCATACAACGAAGTGTATTTATGTTTAGTGTGGTTTCTATTATTGTTTCATATTGTTTTTCAGAATAAATTACATAATGATTAAAATAATAAGTAATATTATGAATAATTAACTCACGCTACAGCATAGGTCATTCTATCGGGCCGCAACGCTCTTATCATGCAGAGCCGTTGAAGAGCAGTTTTATTTTTCCATTCCTGAAATTAAGGCGGATATATCAAGCGGACTTAGCGCAATACTAGGTTTAGAATGAAATGCAAATGCAGTTAAATGAAATGCTAATGAAGGCTTTTGTCGAGAGACAAGTTTATTAGTTAATGTTTTCATATAGGTACTTCATAAAGTTTAGGAACACTCAGTAATAAAGGCTAATTTTAAATTCAACACTCACTTGTGGAAACTTTTCCCTTTCAGGACACTCCATTTCCACAATTTTTTTCCATCGCTTAGGTGAAGTCTCAATGTCTCTGTCAAGATTGCGAAACTCATCTTTACTGGCCAACGAACAAATGCCTCCCCAACTTTGGTTCGAGAGAAAATCAACTGGACTTGTAACGTGAGGTTTAATTGGGAATCGAAGGAAGAAATCCAATTCTGCTGGTGAAATTTCTTCACTCATCAGCAGAACCTAAAAATAGATATTTCTTTTAATACTGTATATTTTTTGCTGGCACCTTGCCTTGTAAAATTAAATAGAACAATATTAACATGTTCACACTCTATATTGTTTTATTTGATGAAGAACTTTTAGTCTGGTGTCAGGAATCTGATGCTTCAGTTTTGGTTGAATCGTAAGCGAAAATATTAGGAGTACGGTAAACGTACGAGTAAACGAGATAAATATAATTATGTCAATAATTATTATAATTAAATTTTAAGTTTTTAAAGAAATAAAATTATACTTGTATATACTAGTATACCTTCTACATAATATCAGATTTTTATTTAGTACCTACCTGGTAAATAAGTCTCGCTAAAAACTAAATCTTACCTGAAAAGTCATTTGTGATGCAAATATCAACTTGTCACATTCAAAAAGTCCCCGAGAAGTATATTGAAATACTGAATAAGAAATACAGTCAATGAGATTCTTGATTCGTTGACTCACTTCTTCACTCTCTTCAGCTTTTGATATCGCTTTTTGGAAAACAACACTGAACGCCTGAAATTTATGAAAATGTAATAGTTTTAAATACTTTTCATACACCTATAAATAATTTTATAAAAGATTGATGAATTTTCGTGCTTAAAATAGATACAAAACGTACTATTAATCTAAAACTATACCAGAAGTCAATTTAAGTTGTGAAAATCCAAACTATTATAACGGACATGTAGCATGTAATGGATACATTTATTTAATGTTTGAAGAAATTTAAAAAATTAAAGTCTGATAGTAAATAAATTGTCAGGATTGTAAATCAAAGTCCTATGTAGTATCCCAAAGCATATGTAGTCAATTTTGATTATTATATATATATATATATATATATATATATATATATATATATAGAAATAAATACCTTTAAAGAAAATTGGTAAATTGGATTAATAGTGTTTAAGTCATTCAAGATGAAATATAGAAGTGACGCACGCGCAGCGGCTGGACGATAGAACTCTCTCGCTTGATCTATTTGATGTGACGTCACTTTTGCTTCGGTCACCTTAAAACATTTCTTGTTAGGTTAATACGCCAAATTTTCTTAAATTAAAATCATCACAATGGCCGGCAACACAGCAAAAGCGCAGATCGCAATGCAGAGTTGTCCATGAGCTTTTTACCTACCCACCTGCTCTGTTGTTCACTATAATATAATATAGGTATATAAAAGAAGCCCAAGACGACCTAGTCTTACCGCGGTACACAATAATTTCTACTAATAATATTAAAAGTGAAAATATGATTTTTTAAATTATTTATTTTGTACACGGAACGCGGAAAAGAACATAGACTACTTTACGCTATAGTTCAAAGCATATAATGTCGGATAACATGAAATAGAAAAATGTTCACCTTCTTCTCAATGTCAGCAGCGGTTTTTTTGGTAATCTCCAAATTCTCTATCAAGGCTGTGTCAGCAAGTATATTATCTCCGGCCGATGAAAGCCTTGAAAGCAGATCATCTTCGAGATTCTTCAACTGTATTTTAAATTCATTCTGTTGTTTTGTTAATTCAGCCTTAAGTTCTTCCAGATCTGGTCTTTCGGCTTTCACAACTTCTGCTAGAAGTTGGTCTTCTAATCCATCTCTTGTTACAGTGAAGTTTACTAATGTTGTCTGCGCTTGCATTTCAGGTTTGTAGTGGGGGTTAGCGAGCTTTGTATGAAGAATTAGTCTGAAGTTTGGACTGTATTCCACTTCTTTGTCGCCGATTTTGATTGCCCTTGAATAATTTTTGTTAGTATAAATATACTCTATCTATAGTTGTAGCTGTGGTATAATTGAATTTAATAAATATTTTTAAAAAAAGTATATTAAAACGAATAATATGCGATAAACTAAGCAAAGGTATCAGGAAGTTCTGTATTGATACATGAACTACATGATTCATGAAATACCACATTCAGTATAAGATACACGCATACACAAAGAAGCAAACAGACAAAAATAAAAAATTCTAAGAGCAATTACGTCGGCACTGTATTAGCTTTTTAATGGATTTGTCATGTCTTATCTTTTAATTCGTAAAAGAAACGTTTAAAGATTTATTACCTTCCTTTCTTGATTAAATTTCTTCCTAGTAATGGGTCTAGCACTGGATCTACAGTTTCGCCAATGTTTTCCAATAAAACAGATTCTCCTTTGATAATGGCTTTTTCGATTGTATCCAAGTACCCTTTCTGTCCAAGGCGAATGACACGCAAGCCATCGCCATATTTTTGTTTAATCCATTTAACTCCTTGCAACTATAAAAAAATCTATTCATTTCAAAATATTTTAAACTATTTATTTCTTTACCAAATCAATTTGATATAGTTAAGACAGCTAAGCCGTTTTTAAGTATATTAAATTAAACAAAAATCAACAAAATTCTTAGATTATATAAAGAAATCGCTAGCTAGCAATAAAGCCGTTAGTAGTTAGTACGCTACTAAGTTAATTGTGTTTTCTTACTATATTTTTTTTACTTAAATCTTATACTTTAAGTTCGTAACACTTCTAAATTAATTGTTTTCTTATTGTATTTTTTGTTTCCTTATATACTTCACTTTCCTTTTGTATGACTGCTGTATATAAGTCATGTTAGAATTGAAAACTTTTCTTAAAAATTATTGATTTATCTCAATTGTTAATAAAAAATTATGTCACATTTTAGAACTACAATGATCACCTGTGGATCAATCATTAATGGCCACCGATCCGAGTTAGATAATATTGTAGCATTCTCCGTGCTCATTCTGTCTGAAGGTAAGCCTTCATTTTGCCACATCGCAATTGTTGTGTCATCTGTCAACATTGATAAGGGATCGAGACCTTCTGTGATTGGGATTGGAGGCTAAAATATAAAAAAAGTCATTATGAAGTGATTAGTTTATGAGTAATTAAAGCGCACGGGGATATATATTTAAAACTCAAATATATTAAAAAATTATTGAAAAGAAAAATTAATAACTGAAATTGTTTCATGAATAAATCCGTTTGGTGTTTGAAAACCTCTACTATTTTTAATTTTATTTTAATATAGTTAAATTTTGTTTTATCTAATAAACTGTAATTATATATTCAAAATTTTATTAACTGGTTTTGTTGATGACAACAGAATAAATAAATGTAAAAAAGAATGAGTAGGTCACCTACTTATATTAATAGTTTACCTCTAATGTTTTCAAGAAAGGCAGCCAGTTCTTATGCAGTAAATCCAATCTGTATAGCTTAGTGAAACATCCAACGTATGAAATAAAAGCACAAACTAAAAGTACGTCGCCGGGCAGAGTCGTGCTTTGTTGCATAAAACTGAAAGCAATCAAAGTAATAAATAAGGCTACTTTTAGGACGCTAGTGCCTTAGATGCCTTAAAAATATTGATGTCTTTATGATTATTTTGTAATTTTATTGTTATAGTTCGCCACCTACTTCCAAATAGTTTTATTTACATATACAATGTATATATATATAGATATAATAATAATGTTAAAATTTTAACATTTGCACGTGATTGGTCGTTTCAAGGAATGTGACCAATCACTGGTCACGTCAAGGCCACGTAACCAATCACGAGAGACCAAATATGTACCTAGGTACATATTTGCGTGGTGCCATTTTTGAGTTCAAGTTACACTTCTATATTATTATTCGTAGAATCTAAGTATATTTTATTGAGAATGCTTACTTAAAAACTGCTTCAGCCCATCTAACGTTTTCACTGGCGAGTCCATTAACAAGTCTATTGGCTAATTGTATAGTTCTATTCGTAGCATCAGCTTCTTGTTGACATTTCACTTTCTCAGCTGTTGCCTTCTCGAAATCTGCTGTTAAAGTGGCAAGTTGTTCTTCCAGAGACTAAAAATTATACAAATAATAATAATAAATATATATAAATACATATATAGATAATTCAATTTATTTATTTCATTATAATACATGATATAATACATACAATACACAAATAAAAAAATTAGTTTATTTTTAATATTGGTCTTGAGCATCTTCTACTCAAAAAGTTTTTATCTGTAAGCCGATTTCAAATTTGAAAGTTAACAAATAAAACAGAAACTAACAATCTACAAAGCAAATAATTGAACATCGGTGTCAAATTGTGATAGAAAAAAGTACAAGTACTTAAAAGTACTTTCCTTTAATATTATTTCTGTTTTTTAGTGCCTTTTGATGTCGTCTTATATTCTTTTTAATAAATATAGATAATATAAAGTAACGCAAAAAGTACATACTGCAACTTTAGATTTAATAGATTTGAGCTTCTCAGTTGCTGCAGCCAGTTCAGCATTAGCAGCAGCCAGAGCTTTCCTCTTAGGTTCAACGTCACAAAATACTTCGTAGAATTTGATGATATTTATTACCCACGCACACAATCCTGCTGCTGCAGCCGATTTCGATCTTACAAATTCTATAATTTACATTTTAATAAAATAAACACTTTACGATTTTTTCTTAAAAGAAGCCGCCAAGGGTTTCTTGCACGGTTCAGATTTAGGGAGATAAATTCTATAACTTATATTTTAATGTAGAACTTTGGCTTACAAAATAAGGTATATCAGAAATTATGCAAGTTCCGCGAAGGGTTAAAGATAGCGACTTTCTTAGTATTTATATTGGTTACAATCCTAACGAATATTAATTGCGAACATGATTTTGTGTATTACGCTATTACTCCATAACGTATCTTTCCTATTGAACAACATGATATATACTTAAGATTAGCAGGAGGAAAAATGCGAGTAAAAGGTAATACCTATAGTATGAGGCCTTTAATGAGACCGCCTCCTTGGTCTAGTGGTAAGCGCGTAAGTGTTACAACCGAGAGGTCCTGGGTTCGATTCCCGGCGGAGATAAAAAAAAACTCGGTCTGGCAGGGCATAGAAGGCTGATCACCTACTTGCCCCTAAAGAAAAAATCGATCAGTGAAACAGATGTGAAATGCATCTGCCCCATACCCCACTAGGGGACACGGGACTTCACTATGAGGCCTTTAAGCGAATTCTTACCAGGCTCAAATTCAGAATCCTTTAAATACGGCTGTATGGCTTTGATGACATCAGGATGTATATTTTCTTTATCGTAGTGTATCAACGACTCCAGAAATACGTCTACCTTTGCCATCATGATCTGTACGTTGAGTATGAAAATAATTGGCGAATGTAGTAGTTTATAGGAAAAGTACGAAACTTATACAAATAATATACTTACTAACTTAATATACTTTTGAAAATTATGGATTACCTAATAAAATTACCCTGATAAAAATATGTCCATCCAAGTTAAATGATGACCGCCTCCTTGGTCTAGTGGTAAGCGCGTTACAACCGAGAGGTTGTAACGCTTACGCGATTTGATTGAGGTGGAGATAAAAACATAAAAAAAATAAACTCGGTCTGGCAGGGCATAGAAGGTTGATCACCTACTTGCCCCTAAAGGAAAAATCGATCAGGGAAACAGATGTGAAATGCATCTGCCCCATACCCCACTAGGGGACACGGGACTTCACTAAGTTAAATGAAGGCAGTGGTTAAAAGACTATATACTGACAGACTACTAAATCACGCATTTATCAATTTTTAATAATTTTTTTTATTTTTATTTTTAGTATATTTTTTATAAATACGTGATTAACTAGTCTGTCAGTATCTTTTACTCTATTGCGTTCAAGTTGCAATATGTTACCTTAGCCGACTTCCAACTTCTATCTTTAGGTATCTTCCCTCCTGGTGCTAAAAGAACCATCACGGCCGCAGTGACATTGGTGACTGCTCCAGGAGGCGAGCCAAATGACTTCAGTTCAGTTAGATTAGCTTTGTTTAATGTATTCAAAGCTTCTTGTGCAGCAACAAGGGCTGGTTCAGCTTTTATAAGGTCCTCTTCGCAATCTTTTTGTTTCTTTGATACTTCCTCTGCAATAACTGCTACTTTCTCTTCTTCTTCGTCGGCTGGAATAAGTTTCAAAATTTTAGTTTTCTGGTTGGCAATGGAGGGTAGCATTTAGGCGCAATTATGTATTTCTTGTTTTAGATGATTCGAAATAATATAATAAACACGAAATTGAATCTATTTGTTAAAACTTTTATTTTAATGATGACTCACTCTTCACAAAACCTGCGTTCGTGTTTAAGAGATTCACGTGTTTACACTCATGAATGATCTTGGTTAAACAAAAGTATGTTTCGGTTGGGTAGCCGAAACCGCCTGTGACTTCCAATGGGATCTCTCACTCTAATGGTGGTGATGGGATTTCACTACCTCACTCTCTCAATCCTTAGTAAAATATTATATCAATTATACATTATACATAATAGTCATATAATATCAATAACTTCATAAGTAATATATAATTAATTAGCAATGTAGCAAAAAACTTACCAAGTGCCTTTTCGCTCTGAACTTTGGCAGTTTCAACACCCACCATTTCAATAAGTTTATCAGCAGCTTCATTTTTCTGCTGCAACTCAATTTCCTGTATCGCGAGCTTTGCTTTTAGCTCGTCTACTTGCGACGCAGTGCCGCGAAGTTTTTCTAAACCATTTTCTAACCTATAAAAAATATTCTTAAATAATTTCTTTTTAAATATCTTAACATCTCTGCCTTAACATGTATTATTAATCTTATTTGAAAAAAAAAAAAGATTATAAATTTAGTTTCTTCAAAGTAAACTCCTAATAAAAGCTATCTTTTTACTTCCCCAAATATAATAAAGACAGATAGGTAGGTACTAAAAGTACATGGACATCTCCACACTTCTTAAAAGTTCTTTTGTGGTATTAAACACAACAACCACAAGTAAAATTGAATTAAAGTTAAATTGATTACAAATAATCAACTAATCATAGTATAAAACAAAGTCGTTTTTTCTTTCCCTATATCCCTTTGTATGCTTAAATCTTTAAAACTACGCAACGGATTTTGATGCGGTTTTTTTTAATAGATAGAGTGATTAAAGAGGAAGGTTTTTTTTTGTTCTATACTCGTGCAAAGCCGGGGCGGGTCGCTAGTATGACATAAATAATGAAAATATAACATCTCGATCACACTACATCTCAATCGAAAACGGTCCATTTGTTTAGGAGCGAATACGAAATCCAGACACGTTAAACTTATAACACGCTTCTTTTTTTGTCGACGGATAAAATAATTGTAGTCTTTTTTATATATAGGTAATATGTTAGGTTTTTAAATTACCACGTACCTAGAAATTTTAGCTCGAAGCTCCTCAGTTTTTTGATTGACTAATTTCGAATAGAGGCTAATTTGTTCGAGATAACTCTTGGGAGTGGTGTAGTTGTATCTCCTTTCGTTAGATAGATACGCTTTTGATATGGTATTCACGGACGTGTGCACGTACGCCATAAATCGTGACACTGAATCACGCAACGTTATCTGGTGGGTAGAAACAGAATCGCTTAAAAACAATAAGTAAAGAATGAAGTAACTTCATTTCTATTTTTTTTATTCCTTTTTTTATTCGTTGTACTTACTGGCAAAACGTGTAATTCCTCCAAAAAGCGCACAGACACAGAGACCAACGCTTCTTGAGGCCATTCATGGAACCAATTTATGGACGTGCAGTTAATTAGCGCTGGAAACTTCCTGGACCTCACTCGTAAAGTAGATCCCACAGGAGAGAAACAAAGTACTACTTTCAACTGCTTTCTCACTCTATCTATGAAGAATTTCCAGCAAATTTCTCGCGTATCAGGAAGGCCTGCCCCTTTCACCTTAATTTGTAAACAAGTGAAATTGAAGACAATTTTAAAATCTTGATATGTTAATTACAAATGTTAAGAATACCTCTTAAATGGATGGACAGATCTTGATAATTTGTAGTAATTTGTCTTGATAGTTTGTCATTTGTATGCTGTATATTAGCTCTCAAAACATGATATAATAAATAATGATAAATTTTAATGTTTTTACGGCTTAAGTCTGTAGGGACTAGGGACCAAATGACTGAAATGACTTTCTGAACAACCTCGAAAATATTACTTTCAAATTACAAAAAACTACCATTATACTGTATAAAGTATACAATATGGATATGGATGAAAATAGATTCCAAAATAATATGTAAATATATATGTCTAGTGTAAATATTTATGTACATTTGTGTAAATAGTCGATTATGTACATAAAATCTAATGAACTTTTAAATACGCCAGGCTTGTATGTATGTAGTCATTTATTATGTAATTTATTTTCAGCCTGCCAGTCCTTTTGAATTCGCAAGTACAATAATGTGATAATCAATAATAGTGAACAAGTTTTAAATTTAACGACCTAATCCAGATCGTTCACTAAACTACGTTTGAAATTAACGCTATTCCGTCTACAACGTAAACTAGTCAAAAATTAAACTGTTTTTTGAACTAGTTTAATGTGAACGCCGAACGGTAAACCAGTCTCGTTACGTCGACTGTAAAAACGTCGACGACCAACAACTACTATACACTATATAGCTGAACAATAACGCAATCGCGTTGTTTAGCTTCAAAAAATTCATAAAAATTACAATAAGATTTTTAATGTTTTGAAAATTCTACATCCTCAACTAGGTATGTATATACGTTGCGCTGTGATGACAACGATAGCGAGTTCTACACTACACACAGCGCCATCTATTTATCCGCCAGTAGTGAAACACATAAGTTCCCAGTTTTTACTTGTTTCAATATTATGATTAATAAAGGTCTATAAATATTTTAATATACATAAATTAACGTGGGCAAAAATATAATTCACAGATAATCGATTTATAATATTCAGAAAAAAGTATGATTAATGGTCGGTATGATTACATGTAAAAGTGAATACCCGTTTACCGTTAAGCGGTTTCGAAATTCGAAGGAGTGCGACACAACAGACACCGTGACACGAGATTTTTACATGTTTATAATATATTAGATTAAAGTCATTAATCTTTTTAAGTTAATAATTAATATTATATTTATATATTATAACTACAACTAGTTTAACTTAAATATTATACAACTGAATACTAACGCAATAGCGTCGTTCAGCTTCAAAAAATTTACAATTTATAAAGATCTGTTTTACTTATTATGAGGTTTGAATTCACTACGCTCCCGACTAGGTATATATGTTCCGCTGTGATGACAACGATAGCGAGATTTACACTACAAACAGCGCCATCTATTATCTCAGCACTGAAACACATAAGTGTCCTGTTTCAATGTTATGATGATTATTATTATACGTTAATTATTTTAATATTCACATAAAAAGTAACGTGGGCAAAAAATATTAATTATAATTAAATTCACAGAGAATCGAGTTTTATATTATTCAGAAAAACAAACCGGCAAGTGAATACTAGAAAAAGAAATTTAGTGTGTAAAGTTTAAAAATTCCACAGGATGAATAGCTGATCTTCCTAAATAGTATCAATGATCAATCTTGATTATAAAAAAATCGCATCATAATTGATCTATTCGTTCAGAAGCTATGATGGCAAATACTGACACTTTTTTTTGCGTCGCGAAGTAAAAATATGTTAATTATTAATTCTAGCAAGCAAAAGTTAAGCAATCAAAGTAATTAAGCAAACATAACAAAACTTTTTATATTTATCTGTATACAGAAGGCATTTTTTTAAACGCTTTTTTTTTCTCAAAGTCAAAGATATCTTTATTCACACAGAATCTTATAGCACTTTATTTCAAAGATTATTAAATATTTACAATAATGTACTTAATTATATTTATAAAAATACAAAAGGCTCATCAAATCCGTTGGGGTGCGTACCCAAAATACATACATACATTACCACGTGGTATTGCTATACTAACGCGTTGGCCGAAATATGAGGCTTAGAATAATAATTATAAAAACATAGAATCACATATTATATAATCGCTTATGAACGTCACTCAAATATAAGTTCACCGACCTATCAAGAACGCACAAAAATCGGAGAAGAAGAAACTTCGGGTTGACTTGAAAAGTCGGGTTCAATAATGAATAACCAATAAATTAAACTTCTTACTACATTACCTCATTTCTAACACCAGCAATGATATTTTCGATGTCGTCATCAGGAAACAGGTCCCCAACTTCTCCAGAAGCCAGTAGATCATTTATCAAAACCAAAAACTGCTCGTTTGCAACTTGGGCATCCGTCATTAGGAACATAATGCCGACATTTTTGAGACCAGTCTTTATATACAGACCAGAGAGTTCATGCTAAAATAATATAAAGTTACCTATAATAATTAAAAGGGAGTACTAAACTTACCATTGAAATTAATAGATACTTTTCAACGAATATTTTTCATAACAAAGTTTAAGAAATAGTTTTAGAATCCGTAGTTTTAAGGTTATAAGGTTTAATAATAAAGTTGAATTAGAAAAATGAAGAGAGGAATAGAAATAAAGTTCAAACTATTATATTATAATATATATGTATTAAATAAATTATCTGGAATACAAAATGCAAACTACTTTTAAATTAAGTATTTCAGATAGCAGATGCAAGTAACTTTCTGGAATGGTATCTAAAATACTATATATAAAGTACGGATATCTTTTGAATACTTTTTATAGATAAAATACATTGTCAAAAAAAAAACAATTTTGTTTGACCCACAATCCAGATATGAGGGTTAGTTATGACCATTTTCACCAATCTAATCTTAGCATAGGAGACGTCTAAGTGATTACCTATCTCTTACTGTTGTAAAGGGAATAAAGAAGACACCACATCATTTAGGACTCTCCTAAGCTTAAGTGAAAAACATATGTCTCTCTAAATATAAAAAATTGTCTCAACCTTTAAAGCGACTTCAAAATAGGATATTTTCGACTCAGATGTATGTTTTTTACATGATAGTGAAGTCAATACTCGTAATTGTTATCACCGATTTTTAAGATAATTTTCTGTTTGATTGATTTTATCAAAGGTTTTATTACCTTTATTTAAATTTTCTTTTAAACATTTAACTTATGTTATGCTTATATAGTCGACGACATGATAATTTCAATGTTCATTGTTCATATGAGTCTCGGAAATGTTCCACTCAAAAGCGTGAACAAATTTGTTTAAAAAAAAACTATACACCAAGCCAAACAGTAACACGAAATCGTAAAACCTTTATTCTAATGCACGAACCTCTAAATATTTGCTTTGTGGAATGATTATTTCTGTTTTATTTACTACTTTTTAGTATAATGTTTTTTAAAATAATAATACCTACAAATTAATATTCTTAGTTTTGTTAAATTTATCTAAAAATTAAAAAGTGATGGTTTTGCTTAAGAACTGCTGTTATCTGACGGCCGGTTGGCATAATTGGTAGTGCTCCTGCCTTCTCCATCGAAAGGTCCCTGGTTCGAATCCCGGTAGGTGCATTTATTTGTGTGATGAGCAATGTTTGTTTCCGAGTATTGGTTGTTTATAAACTTTTATATGTTAATTTTATATTGTGGTACCCTTGTTGTTTCTGATTTCCATAACACAAGTGCTTCAGCTACTTACTTTGGGATCAGAGCAATTTATGTACGTTGTCCCAATTATGAACAAAAAATTGTCTATTAAATTGAGAGGACAACGTCTCGGGGAAAAGTTAGTGGTTTATATAAATTACCTAAGTAAATATTACCTTCAGATCCGAAACACCATATCCCTTCTTCAACTGTATTTGAAAGACTTCTAGACTGGCGATGAAGGCCGCGAGTCGCGATAACGATTGCTTCCCAGAGCCCCCTACACCGACTAGTAAAGCACTTCCTCTTGGGCTTTCTAGTATTCGACTTATTCTACAAAGAACGGCAACTATGAGAAAGGCAGTTCGCAGTCAGGAATTTATTAGATACATAAATGCGACAATGATCTATTGAGCTCTGAACTATGAGTGCTTCGTTTTAATTAACCTATAATTAATCTAGATCACCTATATCTATTTATGGAGATTGGTGGCAAAATAATTGTAGAAAATCTAATCTTAAGAAGTAATGAGCATTAGGTACACCGTAAAATTAAATATTTATGTTAAAACACAAAAAATTAGGCTACTAAACACTCAATTTCATCTAAAATTTCCTCACCTGCAAATGTGCATCATAGCGTCCTCGAATAACACCAGATTCATAGCAGCAATGAGATCATTGTAACTAGACAGCGCTTCTGTTAATAACTTATTCAATTGCGCCCAAGTTGCTATCGGCATATATTTTGGCTCACCGATCCCGCCCGCAAAATGACAGTATATGTTTGGGCGCTCAAACACTACTCCTTCGTCGATATCCTGAACATATTTCCTTCACACACTTAACACTTTACTTAAAAAAATCCATAATAAAAGCATAGAAGCGCTTTAATATTATTAGCTGCTAAGAGCAGCAGATAATAATATTAAAATATATAATATGCGTGTGTATATGTGGATGTTTATTTAATAAGTAGGTAGGTATATGTATTTCGAATAACTAAATAATGCACCTCAAAATTCTTTTTGCACAAATCCACTTGCATTTTAAGAAACGCATCAATATCCTTATCTTCAGTTAGCTTATCGCCATAAACTCTGTGTGTTTCATGTAACCACAACCTTATTATATCTGATGGATTCACCAAGCATTCATTGGTACTGAAGAGGAATCCCTGAAATGGGTTTCTTGAATTACACGACATATTTAGACTATTACATATTATATATATTATTACAAAAAAGTTATGAATCTACGATAAAAGTAATTTTTTAGTCATTACAATATCTTATTTTATGGACGGATGCAATGAAATTTAAACTTCCAGTCTTGCAAGTAGTGTTACATATTACTTACAAGTTAATAGTGCATAATATTTATGAATGTGTTTACCTGAAATACATTGGATAGGTCTCTCAAATTGAAAATATAGTGAAACTTAATGGCTGTAGGAAGAAATACTTGAGATACTTTGTTGTGTAGAGCAATCGTAGCACTGACAACATTAGCTAAAAGACATTAATGAATTGTTTTTTAGTTGAAAAACTGAAAACTACTTACCTAAAATATGTACGACAGTTTCGTAATATTTAGTTGTTGTTGACTTACTTGATAGTTTACCGATCTGCGCATTAATCCGCAACTCAGGGTTGGCAAGATGCTGACTCAAAATCGAATGATAAATGTTATTTAGAGCTTCAGAATTCGGAAAGCTTATCGCAAACACGCAGAAATGCCGCTGAAGTCTTGGGTTAATTGTAAAACTGCCAGACGTGGGATTCATACAAGCGACATATTGGGTATTATGAATGTCTTTTAGAGTCAATTTCGTTCGATCATACCAATGGTTATAGTCCAAATGCTGACGTATTAGTGTGTGTGGCTGCACAGTACCTAGGAGTATTCGTTATATTAGATAGCTGATAAAAATAACGTTATGAAAAAATAATAGATAATCCTAATATTTATTTATTACGTTATTCAAAACAATTAACCTATCTTTCAACGATCTACAAAGTGAATTGAATATATTATTCAACTAATATATTATAGCGTAAAAAATATTAGGCGTTTTAAAAATAGCGTATTCGTTTTGAATATATAGCCGTTGCAAACACTCCTGTCAGTACCATAAGCGTCCACTTCGGGCATATTCATATCATCTATGAAGTAAATCAGGGTTTTATTCCCTGGTGGACCATAATTTCTGCCAGCTTTCTTTTCGAGCGGTTTCTCTAGAATTTTCTGAAGCATCTCAGATGTCGTGTAGAAGTTAAATGGGATCGATTGGATTGCGTAGTTTTCTGGAAGGCTGAAAAAATATATAAATCATAATTACTTGTATATTTTGTGAAAGTAGACATCATTTCCTGGTTTAAAATGTGTGTAAATCTTGATTTTTGTCAAGAAAAAATACAACATTAATGGTGTTGAAAAAGTTTAAACTTCACGATTTATATTTATTTAATCATAAAACAGTACCTACATATCTATAAATATTGTGATGGGAATACACAAGGATACCTTTGCAATTTTTCGTTGACAAGAACTGTTTTACCACAACCAGCTCCCCCAACTAACATGACTGGATGTTTCTTCTTCATTAATAAATCTAAAAAGAATCTTACTCTTATTGTATCAGCTGTAGGCACCAACACGGCCTGAAAATATGATTGTAGAATTGAGTTTTGTTTGCTTTGCTTTTAAGCGTATATTTCAAGAGATGTACTTGTGTGACCATAACGAAATTATTATATCTATGTTATGGTTATTTATTATTATGTCTTAATTTAATTAATCTTAACAAAGAAGTAACTGTTCGGCTTTTTGTTTCTTTCAAATCTCAAAATTTATTTAAGTATGTTTTATGGAAAGTTTACGGGAATATGATAATTGTATCATACGCGTGACCACTAGCGACTCGCATAGATTAATAAAGAGATTTTTTCTATTGTTTTGTTTGAGGCTTCCTATGGTGAGAGCGAGCCATCAAAATTTGCTAATGTTACGCGATCGGATAGGCCATCAAACAGCGAAAGACTCTCAGGTGCAAGTGGTATGTATGGTGGGACTGACAAAACCAGTAAATTTTTTTGAGGAGAACACAAGAGATAAATATATAATACTATATTTATATTAAAACTTACTAAATTTATTAAAATGTCAGTTAAAATATAGCCTAATATTAATTATTTAGGAGGAGAAAACTGGTCGGCATTTCCTTTGTCTTGGTCGCACTCACATAGCAAGTGGTTTTTTATTTAAATAAATACATAAAATAATGACATACTTGCAACGGAATATCGGAATCCAGCTCAAACTTTGTAATTTTCTCCGTCCAGGGTGTGAATTGCTTTGTTTCATGGTCAATATAGTAGTCGAATACAGTCCCTCCAGCAGGAAATTTGACGGTTTTAAATTCATTTAACCACCATTTTGAGAACTCTGAACAAAAATGTAAAATTATTAATATAATGTACATATTAATCAGTTTTCTGTGTATATCAAAACAAAATTTGATCCGCGGTAAGCTAGGACCTCCGGGGCTAGCAAAGGTTTAAAGTTTGCCATATGAGAAAGATAAAAGTATAAATTATTACCGACTCTGTAATCAACATTAGTATCCTGGAACATGGCAGAGCCGAACGCCCAAACGGACGCAAAAACAAAGAATACATCGTGCCAGTCCTTTGAACAATCTGCGGGTGTATTTTCTGGTACCAGCAAACAATCGAGCAAATGGCATAGCATCTGTATATGTGCCATATCAGCGATTGGTGTTATTTTCTTGAACCGAGTCCTGACAGTTTCCAAACAAGGAGGTATGTACTTATCACAGAGAATAACTAAGTTCGACTTTTCCGCTGGTATTTTTCGTGTTTCAATCCAACTTGTTACATAGCTACAATGAGCGACACAGTTTTAGTTTGTTCGCTTAAATAAATTTACTTAAATGAAAAAATAATAAAATTTGCGAATGCATGAAAGAAGTATCTATAAATAAATCACTGGACAAACTATCTTAATAAAATACCAGTACAAATTATTTGACTGCAACTTTTTCTGCATAGGAATACGATAAATTCAATAAAATATTTTTTAAATGTTTTATCTAAACTCCAAATTTACTACAGCAGTTTTAAGGTAAAAGGGCAAACATTTTTACTAACCATTACTTTCGCATATTTATTCATAAGGATGAAAAAAAACTAAATTATAGAAAATAAAACTACTTACGGGTTCCATCCCAAATCCTGTGGGTTGATATATAAGATTCCCGCTCGTGATACGGTAGCGGGTGTGGCAGTGCGCAGATTTGATATCTCAAACATAAGTCGCATACTAGGAGTAAGTGCAATTCTCTCATTGCTAGCCAATGTGAGTATCTTGTTATCATCCATCACAGTATTCAGCGATTCAATCCACATAGGATCGATATCTCCATCCAAAACGATCCACTTTGGATTTTCTCCCACAATATTCGCTTGATCCCTCATTATCACGGAAAATAATCCGTCTTTCCATTCCCGTGTCGCAGGATTAATAATTCCAAACAATTCATCATTGGTAACTGCCTTAGGATTAAGGTCGGTATAAATTGGTTTCTTTTTTAGATTTTGATATGTTTTAAATAGCGTTTTCCAAACTTGTGTTTTCCCTGTACCCGCATTACCAACGATAAATACGGAATGTCGCACTTCAAGGAGTTCCTCCAATTGAACCACTTTAAGAATAAAGTTGTCTTCAGGTTGAAGTAATAAGTCCATGGCGGCTTGTTTGACAGTTCTTTCGAATTCCAAATCTCTTTTTCTTGGTACTTCGAGAGCCGGGAATAAGTCACCAATCAGTCCCATGAAAACTGGCATATCATCTGTGACAATTTTTGGAATGTTGAAATCTCTCAATGTTCTCATCAGTACCTCTTCTTCTGGTCTCCCAGGATCACCTCTCTGAAATAAGGTATAATATAAAAAAATATATAATTTTTCACTAAAAAAGATACCTTTCCACAGATTTAACTAGTTAAAATCAGATTTCGAACTTCAGATTCGATCTGAACTAATTTCTTCAAAAGTTCGTAGCGGAGTATTACCGGCTGGCTGTGTGGTTAAGTAAGTCTGACATTCGATTCATGTTTGAATACTGGTTAGTTAATTTGGAAGGCACAAAAGCCTGATCAATTAAAAAAGTAAAAGTTTGTATGCCCTGCCCCAAGGTTTATAATTTCTCTTATAATTAAAAAGGATTACTTGGTAAAGATTACACACCTTCAGTGAACCAGCTACAACTAAAACTGATTTAATAGCCCTCAAACCCCAGTCATAATGATCTTGCTTAGATAACAATTCTTTGCATAAGGTATATAAAGTGATAAACTTTCGTGCTAATATTTTAGCTTCTTGAAAGCCTTCCGCTACCAACATGATTTCACAAATCAATTCAAAGTCAGGTACAACCATTGCACATGGTCTGAACAATGCTTTTAAATTTTCAGGTAGCTCTGTTCTTCCAGCATAACCGGGATTCATTGTTATAAATATACCAACTGATGGTACCAATACTATTGTTTCACCCATGAAGTTAAATTTTTCTTTTTTATCTCTGAAAAAGAAAAATTATTAACTCAACAATGTAATGTTTTTTTAACTCTTTGAAGTTACAAATTGTCTTTGAAAGAAGACACAACATTCTATAATTAAATTAGGTGTTTTAGATACGACGGCTAGCAGTAAATGACATTTAGAAGCATATATCATGATTCTTTATGATAGGTGTATTTTTATGTCGAATCCAATATTGTTTGTTTAAAATTCTGTAATGAAGATCTCTCTCAAGCTTAGTTCTAAAATACCTTATCGCATCTTGCACTGATTTCACTTGAACTGCAACAACAGATAGTACTTCAACCGATATTCTATTAAATTCATCGAAACATCCCCATGCGCCTGTCTGAGCGAGTCCTTTGTAAATATTACCACATGACTGCAAATATTTATTTATATTAAATAATCGTTATGGGTTGAATCTAAGTCAATATCATGAATATTAATTTTCCATATTTTTCTTACGACAAGAAATAAGAATACCTACCAATGTATAAACCATAACATTCAATGGAAAACGTACTATCTTATATATAAATTTTTATATGCATATTCAGTAGGTCTGAAAATCGGCTAATATTTATTTTTCATTATTTATATTAATTTATCGAATTTATTTATTGTATTAAACGAAATAATCCTACTGGATTTACCTGATAATCCATTTGTTCAGAACAATTGAACACATAAACCATGATACCCAGAGCACGTCCTAAGTCCTTTGTAGTTTCTGTTTTGCCCGTACCAGCGGGACCAGCCGGCCCACCCCCCATTATTAGGTGTAAAGATTGCGTCAGAGTAATGTAACAGCGGTCAGTTAAAGGCGTTATGACCAATCTTGGCGTATTCCCCAAATATTCGTAGCTGTATTTGAACTGTGCATCACAAATATTTGCGAAACAATGCAGCTCTTTATCGTCCCACCTGTTAAAAGTAAGATTGAAATCTTAAAATATCAAAGTATTCCCATGTTATAACATATTTTTCCACGGTCGTTCCAGTCTCGATGCTAAAAACAGAATGTCCCAAAAATGCCTCACGGCCAAGACCTCCACTTCATTTCCCCCGAAAATTTGCTCGACCAAATTTAACTGAGCCACAACGAACTTCACAGTACACATTTTGATACGACAATTGACATTTGTCATAATGACGGTTTAATAAACCCAACAGTATGAATAACAGTTCCCTTACCTGTGTCTCAACTGAGATTGCCATTGAAACGCCGATCCGGCTTCAACTTTGCCTTGTATTAATTTGCTAACAACATCCCTAGAATGAACGTCTATCGTGCAAATGGTCATGATTTTCTGCCGATCCTGTTTACTAAGCTCACCGATCAGCAACGTAATTAGTGTACTTAATTGTGATAGCTGTTTTTTGTAATAATCTTTGAGCGCATTATCGTACCCTTCTTCTAATCGTGCGAAGGCTAAATTTACTTCTGTCGTCCACCAAATCTGTGAACAACATAAAGAGACCTGCGCCATGTAGTCAAATAACCACTGTTCTCGTGGTTTTTCTTCATATGACACGATTGCTTCACTGAAATACTGTCGTATGGTAGATCTCATGATATCTTGGAGACGGTTAAGCCAAATTTCCACCTGAAATATTTAACATTTCATCTAAAGGCAATTATCATTGTTAGCAAACATTTCAATGAAGAATTATTAACAAAAGAAACCAAAATGAAATCAACAAGGAACCCATTACAAGAAGTGAGGAATGAAATATAAATAACTAGGTTGAAATATACAGAAAATCAGGCTTTTTTTTGATATTTTTTGCTAATATAAATTTTAACTTACAGGACCACTGCAGTCACACGATCCATGAAATGTAACGTATTCGCCGTCCTTAGCTATCATTCCAGCCGCAATTTTTTCTTCGGGTTTGTCATTTTCACCAAACCTCAATTTTGCGATCGAATCGAACAGTTTTGTCAAATGTCTAAAAATTATTATTTCGAATGAGATTGTAGTTTTGGTATACAAAGGCATAATACCGTGAAATTGTTTACCCTGTTCTACACAAACAATTATGCATCAACCCACGAATAATAAACAGTTATTATTAAAAAAATAAAATTTTTGAGGGTGTGTTAAATAATTTTATAACATCCCCTGTAAGTCCTAACCTTATGACAAGTTCAGCTTGGTTTCCATTCGATAATATATCGAGCAAGTCCGCTGACGATACGAAATAAAAACGAGGAAATGCCAATCTCTTGGTTTCTAGATATTCAGCCAATGCTTTTTCACAAATAATTAGATCTTTCTGTAAACTATCCAACGTTGCAACTAATCCATCCTTATTTGTACCTTTTACAACATTGGGAGTCTTCGACATTTCTTTGGATAAAAACTGAAATATTACAGTAAGAATTACTTGAAATAAATATAAAATTACAAAAGCTTTAGAAAGCATTCACATATAAAAATATTATTAATCTTGACTCTAAAAGTATTTTTATTTGCACATTAATAACCATATAAACAGCTATGCATTACATAATATGTAATTACACAGCTGTGGAGGCAGTGGTCAAAACAACACCTGTACATAAATAATAGTTTTTTTTATATTTCTATAACAGACAAGATTAACAAAATTTTCGGTGAAATCTGATATATGGGGGTATAAAAATGTAGAATTCATAATTATACCATTAATAGGGTCTAACATCACCTTACCTTAAACTCAGCATCAATTCTATCAAAACGTTCAGAATCCTCTGGTAACTGTTTTCGTATGTCCTCAGAACTCATGAAGATACTCTCCAAATGAGTCCACGTCCTTTGGACTTCAAACCAGACAGTTATCACTTGATCTGCTATAGATAATTTCTGCTGCCAACTTGAAACTTCTTCTAAGAAATGAGCGATGAATTTCGATGTTATTAAATTTTGTAATTGAACCTGGAATATCAAAGATTTAGTTGAGATCATTTTTTGTAACATTGTATAACGCATTGGCAATTTTTGTCGTTTCACCTCTTTATTTACAAAACTATTGCATGTGTCTGCATTTTTATTTTATAACATCGTAAGTATCAAACGGAAAAGATGTTTTCTTCGCTACATTTTCCAAATTTTCCTACTGACGTACTCGTAAACCATGCGAATACTATAGAAGTTTTCGATAGGTTTTTCAATATTGGAAAGCTGTCAATTCCATAGCGGTCAAGTAAGTGTGTGCGTAACCACTAGCGGTGCTGTAAGATTTTCCATACAAATACTAAACGAAAACGCTATCGGAAAATATTTTAGCAGATTTGTAGTAGAAATACCGGTACCTATTCGAAACTTAAAAACTCATTAGATAATACGCTAACACTGTACCTAACTATTTAAAATTATCCTATTTTATTTTTTAGTCGCTCATGTTACCGCCTATAATTTTTGTGCGATGTAAAACAGCTATGATAAAATCGATTAAGAAAGATCTTAGAAACATTATACCTGATTTTCTTCCAATGTCTCAATAAGCTCTTCACTGGCCCTTAATAAAATACATCCAGTCCTCGCATGTACCTCCTGTTCGAACTCCATCTGACTCCATGTTGTGTTTAGATCCTTGAGAATTTTCTCCATGGACATTTCTTTAACAGCTTTATCAACAATATTTTTTACCTCTTCTTCAAACTCGTGTAAATTTAAAGCAAGCAAATCTGCTAATGTTGTATTTGTATCCATTACAATTCTTACCTATGTAAAAATACCTCGAGTCAATAGTAGATACAATGCTTTGGAGCAAAAATATCCTACACGGAATAAGATTTATTAAAAAAACTGCAATTGAAGTTGATTGTTGAGAAATGATATATAAAGGAACATGATGGAAATAACAATTTTTTTTATAATTTACACGCGATTCAAATTTAAAGTTATCCTTATAGAGCACTATTGGTACAATTAGCAAATAAATGAGTGGATGTACTAGTAATTATAGTTTTAAGTGGTTATTTTAAAATAAAATCAAAAGCTTATAGATATAATACAATGAATGAGATGTGGCTATCTTTAGCAGAACGGAATGTTTTTTTTAGTAAAACCATTACAAATTAACAATAAGTCAATATGTTGTGGACAATAAAAAGTTCATAAGAATTTTGATAAATTATAATATTCTATTGAGCGCGAAGCCTAAGATATCGGGTTCGATCTCCGGTCCTGTATGCAATTTATAATTTAATTTCTATTTGTATTCGGTCTCTGGTATAACTGCCACTTGCCGGACGGGTGTCTTAAGTTGCATGGAGGTGTGGTTGAATTTCTAAAGGATTGCCTGAATAAATTCAACTACACTACGGGCGGTTTCCTTAGTGGTAAGCCTAAGCCTAAGATTTCTTAGCCCAGAAGAATAAATCATCTCTTAAATACAAACGCGGAAGGACGAGGGAACCCACAACAATTATATTCCCCAAAAAACATCCATCAATTAGACATACATGGAGGTGGTCACCCCCTTGAGTGACGAAGACATCGCGCAAAGATAAAATTCTTATATTGCATAACATACATTGTGCTTTCACTAAAGCAGGTAAGATTAAAAGACGTGTTATTCATAACAACTTAACCTACAGGAGCTGTTAAACTTGAGCATTCACTTGTAATGAGCATTTGTGCGAATGTTACATTACAGAAAAATACGAGAACATTTTAGCGAGCATTCTATCGAGCGTTCTGGCGAGCATTCTAGCGAGCATTGCTTCGAGCTTTTTTCCGAGCCAAGCACACGCGACCGTCAAGTCTGATATCGTCGTGAAGAATATTTTTTGACGAGCATCGATTAGAGCGTTCACTAGAATGCTCATGAAAATGTTCATAGCAATGTTTGGCTCTATGCTTGGCTCGGCTCGTTGTTCAGTTCGACAAATATAAAATGTTCTGTTACAAATGAATGCTGAAGTCTAGCAGCACCTTTTCTACCCTTTTCTATAGAAAATTATTACACTTTCCAAAATAAGAATTGAGTTTGAAAGGAAACAAAATATTCCATTTTATATTTTTATGAGTAACACAGATAATATTTACAGAAATATGTCATACTTACTGTGAGTTCAGGTGGTAATGCAGCTAAGCTCTGTGGAGCATAAACGTATTTACATTCTCAAAACAGTCACACCAAGATGCACAAGAAGTTTGTATATACAAAAAATTTCAATACGCATTCGAGTTTTATGTACATTCCAGCTTGTTTATTTATTATTTTTATTATATTGCTATAAAATTATCAATTCCATTGACTTAGGAGCATAAAAAAATCATTTTGACGACAGGCATCGCATTCAAAGCACTGTTAAACACGAATCAACATGCCATATAATAACATAAAATCATGCAACATTCGTTTCATACACATGAAGTGTGATAAATTGTAAAAATTCCAAACTGGGTATGCTTAGCTGTTTTGTTTTTTTTTAAATATATTAATTATAGAAAAATTACAACCGATTTTTAAACTTTCATCGTCATTAAAAATTGGAAGTTTTTATTTACCAATTAAAATTAATTAATTGATTAGAAATATCACGTGCTTTGCGTACCCACCTTGGTGTAGGACCTGTATTAAAATCGTTATACTTTATTCACATGTAGGCATATATATATATGTATGTATGTATGTATGTATATATTTATGGGTAGATATATACAATACATACATTAATTATATTTATTTACAGAGTATTTACAAAGATATTCGGTTTTTATGTACAAACTTTACCTTTGTCGTTTTCATAAGTTGGTCCCAATGTCGTTCCCTAATTGCCGGGTTTTGCAACTCACCTACGGCCCTCAAAGACGTGAGCATATTTTTTACGGTTGCTTCCAAATTAATATATGTGTCCCAACTGAAAACAGCAAGTAAAATATCAGATCCCTTTAATAGAAATTGGGGAAATTGTTCTTCATTTTCATGGTTTCTACACAGCTATTCTATTTTTTAAACAATTCCATCTATCTATAAACCAAAACTAATGAAAATCGTATTATCTGTTAAATTTTAACAAGTAGATAACAAAAAGTACCGTAAGAATTTCTCATTTATGATAAAATCATTGTGATACGGTACACATATTGTTTATAGCTTAACTAAAAACGAAAATCTTAAAACTGCTTGCCTTCTCATTTCCTTATCGAGTAAACGGATTTCCTTAGCGAATTTCTTACATTCGATATCCATGTTTTCAACGTCGATTTTCCGCCACGGAGTGGTTTTCCAATCCTCAATACTTGTTCTTACGATGTGGACATAATCCCAGAGTTGCTGTATATATTTTTAATCTTTTGAATTACTTAGGTATAATTAATCCTTTAAAGTGGAAAAAAAAATGGGACACAAAAATAATTATACCTGTAAATATTGGGTTCAAATTCCAAAAATACTGTTTCTGATAAAATTGATATAAAAGGCTGTTTCTTCCAAGCAGATATAATAAAAATTATGTTTAAATAATTGTCAATTATTAAACCCACCGAAGAAAAAGATATACACTAAGGGCTTTCGCACATGGGTCGTAGGAGTAGTTGTCTCGTGAGACATGTTCCTGCTCGTATTGCTCTCGTACTACGCGCGTTCTACGATACGCTTACGATACGATGCCATGAACTGTGAACTAGATATCAAGCGACAGCACATCAGCCAGTAAGAAATATTAATTCTTAATATACTTCACCTTTAACATCCGTAATTCTTTTCTGCATTGTTTCAGTAATTTAAATTCTGGTACATTCACTTCAAACAAGGATCCCGACTCTTGTATACTCTTCATTTCGTCTTCCAAATACAGCATTTCTTTATCAACTCTGGACATCACGGCATAAGGGTCGTCGCAATCGTATTTAAAAAACTACAAAATTGTACTATATTATAAGATATGAAAATTTAATTAGATTTCGTTGAAAGTAAAAATTGATCTGTTTCTAACTAAATTTTAATGTTTATTTTTTATAATTCAAGCTAATGAAATGAAAAAAGGATCATTTAAGAGTCTCCTAAACTAAGATTCGGTTAATTTAAATGGCGTTTCTTTCAGTCAAACACTTTCTAAATTTGTTTAAAACTTCATGGTCGCGATAAAAGTAAACTAAAGAAGAAACAAACACTACTCAATTACTTTGATGAAACAAACCTCATATTTCTTAAACCCTTCTCGGTAATAAATAATTTGCGAATCAAATGCCGTTATTTTTTTCCGTATACAGGAAACTTCGGCTGCTTGTAAAGGCGCCACTTGTTGTTTCACAGTCAGCGCTAGTTTCTTTGTAGCTTGCCATTGTTCTGGTAATTCCTATAACATAATTTAAAAAGATTTAAGATAATGGTAATAAACAAACAAGAATTTTATTTTTAACTCCTCAGTTTTGAAATTAATAATAGTTATGTTTAGTTGTTAGTAATTACGTAGAGATCGCTGATTAGCGATAAGGCCGCCCGTTGCACTCCATTTAGCTTAAGTTATTATCTGTATCCTATTGTTTATTGCAACGAAGTGTTAATAAATAAATAAATAAATAAGTAACCTTTAATAAAAACTTTATGTTGGGTTTTGACGAAGTATTTTTGTTAGCACTTTTATGTAAGTTAAACTCATAAGACATCTTTTCGAGGTGGTTAAGGTTCATTACCTGCAACAATACATTGACTTCTTCAGGAATATCCATGTCATAGAATTTAAGCAGTTCAATTGTTTCAGTGAGTGGCTGAAACATATCGTCTGTGGTAAGTGCTCGATCTTTGACATTCATCAAATACCCCATGACTGTAACCAGCGCTTCATAATCTCCTTCAGGCACAGGTTGGAGTAAGCCTGTAACGATATTCAATGATAAGGTAGGGCAGATATGCAGAATACTTTATACCTACGTAGGTTGGTTAGTGTCTTTTCTGTCAATTAAGCATAAAATTAATTATATAAAAATACATAAAAGACCTACCTTCGTCTGCTTCTCGAATAAAATTAGCAAGGTCACTGAGGCTCGAAGTAACATTTTCAACTAAATATTCTTTGTACATATTACCCCATTTTCTAACAGTGTTCAATAATGCTTGTCTAAAAGGTCTTATGTCCACCTAAAATAAAACAAAAGCGGTCAAATTATCAAACGTTATGTTTTTGGATATATTTCTCAGTTGGTACGACAACGATTGTGTTGACAATTGTCAACACGACTATTTGTGGTTTTAGAACTTACTTGAAACCATGAATTGAAAACCTTGTAGGATTCCATATCTTCAATATCCATGTACAAATTTTCATAATGGTCAATCTGTTCTCTGAACGCTTCCATTTTGGGTGCAGATGGGACGGGTGGCCGTACTTCCTTATCTTCAGACCCGATCTTATCAATCTCTTCTGGCGTCAATATTCTACCATATTCGAGAAAAATTTCCATAATCGCATCTCGCTCTTCTAGCCACAAATAGGAATAATTCTCGAACGTTTTGCAAAAATCGTTTGCTTCTTCTATAACCTGATACATAAATAAAAATGCGTATTTTTTTTGTCTAAAATATTATCACAGCATAAAGGTGTCATTATTTTTATACTTTTATTTTATGCAAAGTGAATTTAAAGTTTTTGGATCGTTTCCATTGGAATTACAGACAAGCATACATACTCATATCACTCATCTGTTATCCTAAGCTTATAAATGACACAATGAGTTTGATACGCTATCACAATAAAATTGCTGGACGGATTTTGATAAGTTTTGATACACGTAGTATCGTTAATAATAAAATGTTTGGTACCCGTTCAATGCCATCGAAAATTTCTTCTTTCATCTCTATAATGTCATTATGCTTAATAATTTGTTCATGATATGATGCCGTTTTCTTTTTATCAATCCTTTCTATTAATGTGGACATTTTTAAAATATCATCAATCAGGTTATTTATCAATGCCATGAACCCTTTTTCATCGTTGGAGTCTAATGTGGGAGAAAACACCATATCTGGATCTAGAAGTTCCAATTGTGCTTCAAATAATGGTGCTAATTTATTTTTAGGATTCATATGTTCTGATATATAGCCCATACTAAAACAATAATTATGTATTTTATTATTAAAATTTAGTAATTAATAGCAGTCTTTATCCGCACCAATTATAACAAATATGTATTAGTTTTCAATGTAAACTTCGTCTTATTTGCGATTACCATATAAGATTTAAATTAATATCAAAGAAGGAATAGATTGATGGTAATGAAAATTCATAATCGGAAAACGACAAAAGGTCTTCCGTAGAAAGGTGTATAGAAAAATTATCTCATTCAAATTTAAAGCACAAATGGTCGAAATGGCTGCCACGTGCCATGCTACAATAAAATGACGTTTTGAAAATTTTGATTAGATATTTGATGGCCTTATTTAATGTTAATGGTAAACTAAGTTAAGTACAAATCACCTGCAAGCAATCGATTTAAACAATGATTCTTCAATCAAACTATCAATAAAGGCGACATATGCGAGCCATTTTTCGCTGTCCTGATTCTCTTGCATGCTAAATAATTGCATATTTTCATCTAATAATGTTTGAATACGTTCTGCTGTTGTTCGTATATCGCTATATCTTTTACTTGTGCGTTCTTTGCGATCTTCCAAATTCATCAATGTCTCCTGAAGTTTATGTAAATAGACCTTATTAATCTCAACGCCGTAAAAGTTATATTAACCCAATTACAGAAAAAAAATTAAAAAAAGAGTTGCAGAAAATAATCTTCAATTGTAAATAAATATACGCTTCGGTTCGAAGGGCTTTTTATAATTTATGGGCATTGCATAAACGACTAATAGAAAATTTAATCAAGTGTAAATAATTTTAGATATTTTTTTATAGATATAATGTTTCATCCTAAAAAGGTTTTAACCTTTTTGCCTTCCTTTCTCTCAAACAGTGGTTGTGATGACCATGTCTTCATAACAGCCTTTATTTCTTTAAGATTATCTTGTATTTTAGACATTCTATCATAGAGACTTCCAACCAATGTATGTAGTTCTTGCAAATAATTCCATAAGTCTAAAAAAATTTATTTTTAGTAAGAACAAAATCTTCACTCATATTGGAAATATAAAAGACTCTACCAATACTGTGGATAACTTTAAGTCTAAATCAATAATGTTATCTTGAAACTCTTTGAAATCTTCATTAAATCTCTCATCATCAGGGTCTAAGACGTCATAAGACTTTGATGCAAAGCTATGAAAATAAGAAAATATCTCTGTCCGGTCGTTTTACGCCTAAACCGCTGAACAGATTTTGATGAATTTTGACTATAAAGATATTCTACAGATTGGGGAAGGACATAAGCTACGTTTTATTGCAAAAAAAATACTCGTCGAAGATAAAAAAATATGGTATACACGACGAAGTCGCGGGCAGAATAGTAATTTTTATGAAGCAGTGTAAAAGTTGAAAATACCTTTTGAATTCCAATTAAGTTCATGTTGCGCCATTTCTATTCTTTGATCAATAGCTTTTATTTCATCTTCAACTAAATCGAATTCTACTTTTTGGCTATTTTTATGTATCTGATTATACCAATCGATTGTTATACCTAAATTGATTCTATATTGACGATACATTTCCTGCTTTTCAAATAAATCTAAGCTTTCTTTAGGCAAGTTATCAGCTATTTCTGGGTTATTTCTTAAATGATGGACCTCTTTCATAAGATCTAATAACTAAAACCAAATATAACATTGTATGAATAGTATCTCAAATTAAATTAATTGTTCCTAATCGTTAATAAATAATTACTTCAGGACTAAAATTCAAAATAAGATCCGGTCCTTGTCTCGTTATAATTGGATTGTTTGTTTTCTCGTCTATAACTTTAGGTATCGTCAAAGTCCAATCGTTAAAATACTTTCTTTTGAATTCATTTATTTCTTCTATCAACTTTTCGTATCTCTCAAATACTTTGACAGCATCGCCGCACTCCTTTATTCTAATATAAAGATAAATAATCTTATTTTTTTCATATAAAAATTAATGATTAAGATGAACAACAGCCGAATAATCAGCTTTCGCAATTTGCCCCACCCAGATGACTTACGGGTGCGGCAAATTGCGAAAGCTAGCTATGGGCTTGGATATCCTTGTAGCTAGCATCGTCATGTAAAGCAGTCCTCCTGCTATTGGCGGGAAATACGCATCCACCTCCATATGGCCATACTTATGCAGGCGGTTACTTTGCTCTCTAAATAGATCCTGTATGAGAAAAAATACAATGAAAACACGGCATTTATGGAAAAGTTATTGGATTGTTCTTATCACGTACTTCGCAAATACAAAGTTCTTTATCCAGCATTACGATTATTTCAACATATTTGGCGGTGAATTCGTTTTTAATTAGTGGCCTCTCTAGGACAGATCCAATTATATCAATCAGCTGAAAAATGAAATTAAAAATTTGCATAAAAAGTACCAATTACGTACACACTCTAATAAGCTTCTTAGTTTACCTTGAATATTGCTTCCAAAGTTGTACAGTTATCAAAAGACTCTACCAATACTGTGGATAACTTTAAGTCTAAATCAATAATGTTATCTTGAAACTCTTTGAAATCTTCATTAAATCTCTCATCATCAGGGTCTAAGACGTCATAAGACTTTGATGCAAAGCTATGAAAATAAGATTCGAATTCAGCTGAAATATCTCTTATTTGGCCACCTAAAACTCTACCTTTCATTCCGCCAATTTCTATCTTTTCTAACTTTTGAAACTCCAACACTGTTTTAAAAAACCATTGTATTGTATTCAAACGCTCTAAGAATTTATTCATTCTTTCAAAAACAACATTTGGATGAAATGTCCACAGCAACAAAACTCTGTTTACAAAATATTTGGGCAAATTTTCTTTGAAATAAACAAACGTTTGGCAAAAACTCTTGAGAATATCAATCGTTATTTGAATTCGTTGTCTCGCTTCGTCAATATCACTGTGGAATAGTGTGCTCGGGTCTAAACACTTTTTAGCCTAAAATTACACGACATTGATGAGTTCGGAATTGTTATATAATGTAGGTAAGTACTTATATATAATAATTTTTAAGATTACCTGAAAAATAATCAAATTGCATATTTGTTTGAGTAAAACCATGAGTTTGGATGAACTGCAATAATACTTGGAGTCACGCCACACCATGCATATTACGTGAAATAAAGGTCGAAATAGTGGCTGACATTCTGTAAAGTCTGTGTCCTCGAGAGCTTGGAAATGTTTTTCTAAAGTCCTTAAATACATGTCGATTTCTCGAGCTTCTGCTAAAGCTGACACTATATTTTTAAACAACCGACTAAAGCAGGGATAGTAAGCAGAGTTGGTTTTTTCTAATATAACCGCCATGCATCTCACTCTTTCCATTCGCAATTGGTCATAGATATAGTTCAGATTGCTTAATCTTGATCTCCAAAATGCCAATTCTAAAGAAGAGTTATTAATTCCGTTTAAATATGCAAAAGTACTTTATAGAAGTATTAAATTTGAATTAAGTTAGTCGGTCCGTACGCAGCGCATTCGAACCCTTGGTGAACAAAATATTATGTAAAAAATAAGATAATCAGTTCTATAGTAGGAACATGAGGAGCATATTAAATCACCATCTCTACCCGCCGGATATTGATCTTATTATATTAATAATATACAGCCTGTTTTTTACTCTGCTTGAATTAATTATTTCTAATAGATATAACTTTCATCAAATAATGCGTTCAAGAGCAACTCTTTCACACAACTTTCGAAATAAGAAAACTGGTAATATAGACTTCATACCGACGTTTGGTTGAGGATTCTGTCCATTTTCAAAAGCATGTGCAGAATCTTCCATCATGACGTCATTGATTTGCTGGGCCCATTTAATAACAACTCCTTCGATTGCACTTTTTAAGTACAAATCAACTTCTTTTCCCATTAACATCTCTTTTTCAGCTTCATGAACAAGTTCTACACCTACGGGCATCGGTAGGACTGTCTGTCCGCTAACTTTACCTTTTACCTTGAAATAATAAGATGTCCTTAAAATTTCATTTTCACCTTCAAACTGCCTTAACTTTTTATGTTAATAACAGTTGAAAAACTTTTAATTAACCTAAGCTTTAAGCTTTTAATTATGCGAAACACCTGCAGACATATCAGATTTTTATAATCACCTCATATACCGTGCTTTTCAAATTGTGTATTTGCTTCAAGATATCTTTCGAAACGACTCGAGGCCAGCCTTCGTGATTTGATGGGTTAGATAACAACGGGACGAACACTTCATCAACGAGTGCAGCTAATTCATCTATTAATCTTGGTGCTAAGTCCCCTGCAATTACCCGTTACCTCTATAAAAATCTTTTAGTATATCAAATAATCTCTCAAAATTATTACTTAAACATCCCAAGCAGCAACGCATATTTTGACCCTTTTTTTAAATTACGGAGAAATCTTTTTCTAAGACTTATAAAAAAATCTCTTAAAGCAGAGTATAGGTCGTCAAACGGACATCTACCCTATCTACCCAAACTGTCGGTCCATAAAATGTATGTAATAAGAAAATACTTACCAAAAATAACCATCCCAGAACAGCCCTCTTTCGGAATAGCCTCAGGTTTTTTCTTAACAAAATATACAGCTTTATTTTTTAAATAACATGGAAATGTGATAACCGGTACCAACTGTGCTGCGTGGGTCAGAACGACCACAAGTAGCAGTGGTAAAGGTTTGTCTACAAAATCTCTTAATGTGGATCTGTGCTCTTCGATACTTAGAACACGCATCCATTTCTCTGGCTTTAATTTCAAAGATTTTACAGCATAAGACCCGATAAAATCGAACCGGGGATCTTGATTGGTACTGGATGGACCTGGCTGGTCCATGGTTAAACTGAATACTATTCTGTGTCCATCCGGCCAAAATATAAGACCTTTTCTGATTCTTCGAGCTATCGGCTCGCCGTCAGAAATCTTATTGAAGGCACATTGGCAATGTGGGTAGGTATCAGGCAAAAGGCAAGTCACGCAAAGCGAATTATGGAACGATGTCTCCTTTGTAACGACTCTTTGACTGCCTTACAAAAATAGAGCATTGCTTGGCGTAAGCAAAATAAATTATCTTTAATAATATTTTTTTATCTTTAATAAATTTATGAGGTATTTTTTTGTAAAAATCTTATGAAACTTTTGTGTATTTAAATCTTTAAAAGAAGATATCACAATAAAGCTGCTGAAGTGGCAAGTAATGACCACAATCCACTTTTAACTACGGTTGGATTGTCATTTGATTCTTTAATGAAATAGTCAGTTGAATAGTTATAGTGCTAGTATGGCTACAGTCTCTAAAATATATTCGGTGAAATATTTTCGAAGTTAAAAACCGAAATGCTGGTTTCTTTTCATAACCTCCTACAACTATTTTTTCAATTATGTTAGATTACAATACTAAACTAATTATTGCTATAAATGTAAAATAATTTTACTTATTCCCAGACATACAATATCAATTAGCTATAGTTCGAATCCGGGAGAAATACGTGAATGTTTCGTTTGGGAAGGCACAGAAGGATGATCTTGCCAGTGAAACAAACATGAGAGTGTCTGCTCCATGCCCCTAGGGGTTACGGAGATTCACTTTTTTATAATTATAATAAACAGACGAGACAGTTTGAGAAAAAAAATATTCCTAGGTTTTATATTGTGGTCATTACATTGTAACTTAAAAAATATTTAGCTTTGTTTGCATTCAGTACTTTCTTAACAAGTATGAGCGAGTGCCAGGCGCCTTCCGCTCCGCCCTCGCCCCGTCGAGATGACACTCGCGACGTCGCGAATAAGGTCAACTGTCGCATTTACGAGCTTAATAATTTTATTTTATAAGCGAACCGCGATTTCAAAAGCATAACTTTTTTAAATTTCTACTGTGCCTTTTTTTAAAAAGCAACATAAGGCAGATTTACTGTCACGGTCAGAACTGAACATGACACGAAAGTTTGAAATCTATGAACATAGTAGATAAAGGAAATATTATAATAAAATAATCAGGCACTTACCGTTAATCCAATATAAGAACAATTGTCAACGTGGTGAACTTGAAACAGGACACTTGTCAATTTTACTATATGGTTACTTCATTAAAAAGAATTCTTACTCAGTTTGGCAAACATGAAATAGATGACATGATATAGAGACAAGTGTTTTACTTAGACAATGTATTTTGCTTTGTACATTACTTCCATTCTGACTTCTTTAATGTGGAGACTACACTGGAACTGTGTAACCGCGGCCATACATGAACTGCTTCAAGCAGTTGATAGCGACTGCTTGAAGCCGCGACCGCACGGTGAACTATAGAAGCGGTCGCGACTGCTCGAGCAGTCGTGTGCACGGCAGCGAATGAATGACTATAGTTCACCGTGCGGTCGTGGCTTCAAACAGTCGGTCTCAAACTGCTTGAAGCAGTCCGTGTACGGTCGCTCTAAAGCGCTTTAGATTTTATGTTATAATTTAAGTCAATAGAAACATTTTCAAAATGATAATAAATTTACAAATTAAATATTGCATACTTATTTCATGACACGGAGAATCAACAGAATGTTCCGTGCTTTAATACCGTGGCAACAAAATTGAACTTTTCTTGTTAAATGAGCATAAATTTTTGATTTTATTCTAATTTAAAAACACTTTTTGAAAGAATCTAGAATCGCTTAAAGTTCATGGCTTTAAAAGATTAAGCTTAAAACCTTGCGTGCAAATATTATGTACTTTTTAGTATTCTATATTTCTGATTTATCATTTATTTCTGTGATGTATGCATCGCTTATGTGGCACAAATAATCTAAGTATCTACGTATCACGAAGATTTCTATTTAAAAATTATCTACAAAATTTAACTATACATACTTATTTACTTCTATACTTCTACGATTTAATTGTATCTCAATCATGCGTACTACATAATAACGGGGAAAGGGATGTAGAATAAATACGAAATTCAGAATTTTATACATTTATTGATAATGACAGCGATGGTTGACTCAAATTTGCTACTTGGCAAAAATATTTTCTCTAGAAGTGAACTATCTGTATTTAAATATTAAAAATCTCTTTATTTGTTTACATTAATGAATATAATGCAACCATCTATCATGCTACCAAGTAGCTGCCTAATCTATCGCTTATCACATAAAAAAATCGAAATACATTTGTGATCTATAATAATTATGAAACATAATTTTTAAAACTGGCAACTCAATACATAACTTCATTGCTACACTAAAAAAAAAATAATGTCAATAAAATAATACAACGAATTTATAAGCTCATATCGATGCAATGAATTGACTGCAATAAATACAAATTACACTATGAAACAATTCAATTATAACTACATTTAAAAACAAGCACAGCACGTTGTCAGCTTAGTTCTAATTAAAATAAATTAGGACCTAAAAGAGGTCAAAGGTCGCTATTAGCCTAAAACTAGGAGCCCTAGTGCTTACTCCGAATGTTTTTACCTTATACTCTCAACTAACCTTATTGGCTTGCATAACCCGCCCTTAATTCCAACGCGAATTTTGCAGTAAGTGCATTGTAGTGCATTTGAATTCGCTCATTTGTCATTTATTGACGGATTATATAGTTCATCTCTATCTTCCCTCATTGCCCGAGTTCTACCAAAACTATTGAACTGAAGCACATCGAGAATTTCAAAGACACATCCTAATATATTTAAAAGACGCAAACATTTCATCAAAGACTACACATTGAGCTGTCCTAGTTGAGGCCTGATACACGGTAGAAATGCAAAAAATCATTCGCAATCTGTCTATAAAAAATCTAACTTATAAGTCTAGGTGTGATAAATGTCCGAATGGAATGTTAAGTACGACAGTCTAAAAAGCTTCAGATTATGCGAGTAATTGTGAAAAATAAGATATCAGTCGAGTTTCTGTAATACTATTAAAATGGCGTTTGGAGTGCACGTTATAGCCGATTTCTTTTTTAAAATTTAATATTTTATACAATTTGTGTGAAATAATGGTGGCAAGTCACGGGCTCGGAATGCTGAAAGTGAGATTTTAAAAACACTAGTAAATAACGAGGCGCATTATCTCTATTTGTGTACTCAATAAAGTGTACTTAACAATTACATCTCTAAAAGGATGGAATATACAATAAGGTGAACTAACACTATACCGCTGTGGCGGATGAAGCGAATCGATGTGGATATACCCTAATACATGTGATTACACTTTCGCTACTAGCATTCTGATAATCACCTCGAACTAAGCTACCCCAATTAGCTACCACACTTAATGGAAAAATCAATATACAGATTTGATTATTGTTTTTGTGGATGGATAATGACCTGATGACTAAATTTTTAATATACGAGTGTAATATACAGCACGTCGAAACACGTCTATAAATATTAAATTTTTACAATTTCAAAAGTTTAACTACACAACCCTTATCGATATAAGTGTGGTGCAAGTGACGAACGACGACGAAACAATAGGACAAGCGTACAGACGTAAAGTATTTTAATAGCGATTTAATAAGAAATTAGTGTTAAAATTTTGCTTTAAATAATCGCTTTATCACTTGCACCGAGAAAATGGATATTTCGGGTGTTGAGTCCGTGGCAATGGCTGGATAATGTACTAAGTACAAGTCTTTAAGAGGACGTAGATGTGACATTGGACGATTTCGTTTTTACCAAATAAAAGGGAGTAAAAAATACCAATAAAATACTTCTTAAGAAGTGGCAAGAAACTATCACAATAAGGTGGCAATTGTGTCCAAATACACTGAGCAATTTAACATTTAAATGCATTAGAATTAATAATTGTATATTAAGTCCCGTCCACCAATAGAGGTTGTAAATATCAAAATATTTTTAAAATGCTCTTAGGAACCTTGTCAAACGACGTGATAAAGTTTCTTAAGTTGTCTTAAAACAATGTAATGCAGTAAAACAAATGTTTTAAATTGATGCAAAAGTATTATAAGATTCGTTATAAGATTGATGAGCTTCAAAAAGGCATCTTGTAAAATGATCTAATACATAAATAATACCACAAACTATACAGTAAAAATTCTATACAAACAATTCATCGTCTTTAATCACAAACAATTCATTGGTATCTAAATAATTAAATTATCAACAATACACAAACATTCACATATTTACAGAGAAATGATAAAATGAAACAAATTAAATCACACACTTCATTAAATGTCAATTTTATTTACAAATATGGTCTTTGAATAAAATAATTGACAGTTAAAAAATTAAAAATAATCGTAATGTTTTTCAACGTCGCTTAGGGAACAACATTTTCATTCAGCTTTTATTGTTGAAGACAATAAGAGCGAGAAATGCCTTCCTATAATATTAAAATAATGTACACGTGGCCGGGGACGTAATAACAAAGATTTCAAAAATGGAATGTTGCAATAAAATCAATATCGGTACTAAACATGAAGTTCTGTCACTATTAAACGACTGTAAGTGAGAAATATAGATAGAGGTTTGCTTAAAGATGAAAGGAAAACATATACACAATATAAAATAAGCACCATAGCGTTACAAAACTGCAACATAAAGAGAAATTGGACAAGTGTGGACGTCTTTACGAATTCGGTCCGATTGCTGCTGACGTTTCGCACGCTACGAGCGTATACGCATACGCTCGCAAGTATATTTTGTAAAAGCTTATTTGCTTCTAGTTTTAGTACCGACAGCGTTTATGCTGTCACCACGACTCCGAGATCTGTGTAAGTTCTGTAGGCCTTCACCTGTGAAGAAAAGCTATTATGTACTACATAAGCTTACTACTTAATGCAACATAAAATTTTAAACACCTCACCGAATCTACCTTACTTATAAAGGGTGTTTATAGCTTTCCTTTAAATAAATTAAGTTTAAAATAGAAAGATTTGCACGAAGCTTAATTTACATAATACTAAAAAATAAGATGTCCTTTACGTTTCGCTCTGAACACATCTACTGAGGTATATAATCTACAAATCCAAATATGACTTCAGAAGTGAAAACTTCAATCATACTTCTTACCTTTGCTAGTTGCACGTTTGAGCTCATTATCACGGAAGGCTCTAGCGCTGCGGCCGCGCCGGTCTTGTATAAGCTTATCACCACGCACGAATATACCGTGCCGTGGCCGACATTCGAAATACCGGGTCCCTCCTACAGATCCATCATTTTTACCTACAAAATAATTTAGAAGTGTTTAAGACAAGTTCAACAATGGGTAATATTTAAAAAATAATTTAAATAAGGGCAAAATAGTAGTAATAATTTTTAAAAAATGTAACCGCCTTTCTTTAACCTTTTATATATTATTAATTATTAAAAAATTATACATACCAGTGGGAGCATCGAGTTCTACACCAACCCAGGTGCCCGAAGCGAAATGCGTCGGCCCAACGTACGCCACTACCCCAGTACTGCTACTTAGACGTAACTGTACACTTTCACCCACACACATCCATTCTGGTACTGTGTGGGAACGATCGCTATCTGTTGATTCTTCTGAAATAAGGTTTTATTAAATTTAATAACTAAGCCTTTTTATTATTTACAAAAGGCAAGAATCTTATCAAGTATATTTCATACGTAAAAGACAACCTATTGCTTCGCTACATTCGTTGTGTACAGTTATTTTTACGTTAATATAGAGTATTTTACTATACAAAATAAATATTACCGTGTAATATCCGCTCCGTAGATGAGGCAGACATGTCTTTAAGTGATGGAGAGGCATGTTCGTGTGACTTTGTACGTCCAGACGGGTATGACGCACGCGCCGCATTACGATTCGTGCCCGCACGGCGACGTACCACCTACAATATTTCCTTATATAGTTTTAACCTCTTAAAATATTCATTCAGAGACGGTCAAGGTCGCGTTATTATTTCACTGGGACACTTAGCGGATAAACTCACATTTGAGTAACTCTCTGTGCCGGTAGTTCAGTCCACAATCACATCAAGTTCCGTACTTCCCAATGGGACTCACTGATCTGGCTGATCATTTTACTTCACAGACAAGTATGTGATTAGCTTTCCAAAGCAAACCAATTGTTTCGTTATTACGTGTGATTAAATTAACTACAAAGTGAGACTGATGTAGACTTTTTGTTTCATTTTATAACATGCTTTGTGGAGATTCATTAACACTTTTACTAAAGTAGTAAATATCACTTAAGTAATCCAATATTCCTTAGAAGTATATAAAACTTTAATTTTAATCAATTTTTGGCATAAGCTTTCAAATAAAAAAAGGTACCTTTCCCGCGGGAAGAGATGTGTTAATTGGGTCAGGTCCAGGTGAATCGCTTTCCCCAACAGACGACGCCTCGCGGCTACGTGTTTCATGACTTGACTGTTCTGAGCTTACAGACTCGATTTCCGCTTCACCTGCAGACAACATTTTTAATATTAAGTTTTATTGGAAAATACTACATGAACTAGGAAATAAAATTTAATTTGTCACAAAAAATGTGGGCTATATTTTTCCTTTATTTTCGAATAGAAATCATGCACTTTCATTATACGTAACATGCACTTAATTAAGGGCTAATAACTAATAAGGAGCTGGAAGAGGCCTATGTGTCACAGGAAACGCTGATCACTTAACCGAGAAACAGATGTGTTTTTAAGTTAGTTTAATTATTATTTTATTTAGGTGCAACAATAAAGGCTTATAAAAAGTAAGAAGGAGACATAATAGGACAGCATTATTGGTATTTAAAACTATCCATTACCAAATGAGGTTTCGTGTGTTTCGCCATTAGTCTGTTCATGTTTGGTTGGACAAGAAGCTACAACGTGCGTCTCCACAGGAATAGCACCAAGTGGGTCCAATATCTGACCCGTTTCCTCCTTCATCGCCTCTTCACAATCTCTTAAGAACGGGTTAATCCTGTTCCTAGAACCAGGTGTTAGAACTGGCGTTTTCGCTTTCTCAAAAGCAACGTCTTCTAATTCGTTTTTAGATTCGACTATTTCGTTCTTCAAGTCTGTTATATCGCTTCGCAATTCGCTTATTTCGTGTCTGAGGCCAGCCATTGAATTTTTAGTCCGGCTCAGGTGTGTGTAATCCATGACTTTGTCAAAATCTGGCGTTTCATCTACTGACATGCTGCGGATTGATAAAGTATCGTCGTTTGTGAGGTTGGTCGACGATACTGCTTGAGAACCTGTTTTTAAGAGAAAAGTTTAAAAAACACTGCTAGGTTAAATTTCGCTTTGATGTAAAGTGAATTCCCGCTACCCTTAGTGGGGCATGAAGCAGACATATTTCTGCATTTGTTTCACTGATCATTTTTTTTACAGCGGATTAGCATTATGTGCCTACCCAACCGAAACATTCATTTGTTTCCCCGGGACTCTGGTGCAACACCAAAATCCTAGAAAAAATTGCCAACATTTTGATTTACACAAAAAAGATTCTGCCCAATAGGAGCAGCCATTCTGACGTTATGTGCATACGTTAATCATATTGTTCCTTATTTAAGATTGGTTAAAAAAAAACTTAATTGGCTTACCATATCCACTTGAAGAAATAGAAGGTGAATTCTTGTTAGGAATTCTTTCGCATGCTAGTTCATGCAATGAATCCAATGTTTTCGATGTTGGTAGAAAACCGCGGGACGTTGCACGAGTTCGCGTGCGCTGGAACACATTCATTATTTTTGCAGCATTTCTAAATAACCCATAGACGTAATATTGCTGATGCTTGCAACACCATGGTATTGCCTATAAAGTGGTTATTCCCGAAGTCCTACCTATCTATTAGCTAAACAAATGGTAACCAAAATTGAATGAACGTGAAGTCTTATCAAGTTTACTTTCGCATTTTTAATCGGTTACAAATATTGATATAAATATATTTTATTGAATATAATAATTTTATTAGAATAAAATAAGGATCTTGTCTTTTATGTTATACTGACTTGCGAACGTGGAGTTGTAAGTTCATCAGAGGGGGCCGATTCCGGCTCTGAATGAGAATCTTCGTCATTCCGTCTGCCCGGTTCCTCATGCAAGGTTGTCATGCGTAATCCTAATTTTACACTTGCTGGAGACGCTGTAATGACAATCATACGCATATTTATAAATATCGTTTAACCTCGATATTCATAAAAAATAAAATACCTCAATAAGCATATTTTAGTTTTGGAATGTTTTGTTTCCTTCTTTCAAACTCAATCCGTGAATAGAAGCAGAGCAGCAAAACATTCTACAACTAAAATATTTTTATTGAGATGTTTTAGACTTTATGAATAACGCGCTACGATTTGTCAATATAGCAAAAGAGCATGATGAACGTATCTACAAAATATAGCCAACAACCTATAAGAACAAAATTTAAATCTTAGTTCGATATCTAGAAACAATTCCACTACAAATTGTAAAACAAAACAGCGTATCAGAGTTCTGAGATGTAATGCCAATTTCATGCTACGATGTTTTATGAATCATGCCAAATTGTAAGACTTCCGAGAATTGAAGCTAAAAGAAAAAAAAATCATCGAGAAAGTCTTTTAAAGACTTCGTTAAAGACAAAAACAAGCATGAATATAAAAAAAAATATGAAAACAACGCAAGTTTAGAATCAAGCCAATCTAATGATTCTACGTCTTAAATATCTTCACATACACTTATTTGGCGTCTGCAGTCGTAGGGAGTTCAGGTTCAAATTCAAATTTAGGAATGTTGGCCGAGCTGAAATAGAAATGTTAGTACTTGTGTCAGAAAATGTAGCTTGGTTAGGTTATGCAGTATTGTATCAAAAATTCCCAAATAAATTGATTGAAGTTAGTCGTTTAGTTACCAAGTTGCTTAAAAATTTTAATGAACGGCGTTCTGATTCGCTGTATGGGCTCTAAGATAAAATATGTTCAATATAATTGACATCACTGAAATTACTGTTCCTGAAGCTAATATTTATCGATATATTTAATAAACCTATGTTCGATACTAAATACACATTCTAATCCATGCGTCAATACATCATTGGTTATTTTCAAGTACAGAACTACTTGACACATGCATTTCGTTACCTAACACACACCTACTTATATATTACGAATATTCTCTATTACTACTGTCAATTACTACAATTTAACTGTTTCTCAAGTTTTTTGTATCACTTTACAACACTGTCTAATAATTTATTTGGCTGTATTATTCTTTTTATTTCATATTTATTTTATTTGTTTCAGCTACTTCGACAGCAGCAGAAAAGTAGGTAAAAAAACAAACAAGTCATGCCGCCATGCAAATAAAATATAAAGGCAAATAAATAAAACTTAATTAAGCTTGCTGGACGCTGGAAATGAATCGAGAATGATTCAACAGCCTTTCTTATTCCAGACCTTATTTAAATACAATTTCCCATTATACGTGACTTTGAAACGTTAATTTTAAACCTAAGTCTTACAGCCAATTACCCTATTTAGTTTTGATAACAATACCACAGAAACTATTCAAATCCAATTAACATCGCATTCGACTAATAATTTTGCCATACAGTCTTCATTCCAAGACAATGCTGTGTTGTCACTTTATTACCTGATAGAAACGAGCCTGAAGGTAGCGGGGGTCATAAATACAAAATTATTGTTAGTTAAAGCCGGGAATAACATTGAAAAAATTTGGATTACCTTCCTAATGCTTGAACAAAAGAAGCAAAACATTATAACCATCTTCAGCAAGCTGCAATTATACTTAATTATGTAAAATGCAACACCTTAACAGTGAAGTAAGGATTCGGCTGTTTTGTATTTTTCAAAAATTAGGAAGGTTTCTAAACCGATTGAGAATTTTGAATTAGAAAGAATAGAGTTAGAATAGAGTTAGTATAGGAGAATAGCATTGCCATAAAGCATATTGAAATGAAATAAATTGTGATAGAATGGTGGGTGTGTTGTGGAGAGTAAAACGAAAATAAAAAAAAATCTGCCATAATTGGTAGTAACCCATATGTTGTAAGTGTCACACTATTTCATATAGTTAATTCTATGCCTACGAGATGCGTGCAGTTTATAGTCAGAAATTATCTAAACTACAATATGCACTATTAGCAAAAACCTCAAACTATTCATTAAAAAATATAGCAAAATATGAAAAGAAGTCAAACGGTGAGCTAAAAAATGGGGATGTGTTGTGTTTGAAGTAGAAAGAAGTTTTTTTCTGTTAGGATATAGATCACCCGGTTGTATATAAATTATATTTATAACTTCATATTAACCATGTTCCTTAAAAAATTAAAACACCACAATTAGTTTAGTATATTCAGTCACTCTTTTTCAAATTACGAATGCTGCATTTTGAAAAGAGATAAAACACTCCTTAATCAAAATTAGCTAATAAACGCGATTTAATTTTTTTTAATAACACGGTTAGTTTATATACATAAGTGTTGAGGGTATAAGGTTGAGTTTTCCTTGATTCATATGTTGAGGCAATAAGGATGATTTTTTCTTGGCAGCTGGACCCGAAATTAAAAACACGTCTTTCTTAGTTGATGTTTAATTTGCGACTGTCATATTATAACATACACTATCGAGTATCGATCGAACATACCGCCCACCAAAGGGCATTTATGGCCTTTCACAACATCTTTGATAATTTTGAATTAAAGACCAAGAACTAACTAAATCAATTACATCTTTATCATCAGTGCATGCATAACAAAAATAACGCCTCCCAAAGGCTACCATGATGTGGACTGTATGCTGGAATGAAATGCCATTGGGTGCCGTCACTCACTAAAGAATCTGCTATATGACCAGTGAATTCTAGGTTCGCTTCTTTCCACGCAGTTGTTAGTTCTTTGTTAGCGCCTATGAAGTTCCTGCCTTGGTCACTCCACAGGTGATTACATTTTCTCTTAGAACTTGAATTCTTACGGTTGCTCTTTGTCTGGCGCAGATAAAAACATTTGTGAATATACACCCTGATCAACGCTTTTGCTCGAATTATCCAATACTTGGATCGTAAATAATACAACATCAGCTGGATCCCGCCATGTACCGTCTTGTGATAAGCATCTGCGATAATTAGAGACGTGAGAGCGTTGTTTCCCAAAATGATTGGGTGTTTCATGTTCTCTTCTAAGTTCGAGTGTCTAAGGCGTCCGCCCACCCTGAGGATATCGTCCTTTTCATCAAGGTAAGGCATCAATGATTTTAACTTACTCCTTCTCTTTACTTCCGTTTTCATCATAAGGCTTTCTATTTCTTCTCTGAATTCTTCTCCTTGTACTATTTTGATGCACGTGATTAAGGCATTTTCTAATTCTTTTGTAGTTAATGTCTTCTCTGTTTCATCCTTTTGTGATTTAAATCTTAGAAATCTCTTGCAGTAGGTAATTGTCTTAAGTAGTTCATCCAGTGTTTTAAATGTTTCAAATTTTGTAATTAATGTTCTTTCTTTTTCAAGTGTCTCCTATATCTTCAAATTCACGTTAATCTGTATCTTCTTTAACTCTAAGTGGATCATCGTTGAATTTAGTTTTGTGTACTCAATACTCCTTGATTTCAAATTGTTTGACGACCATTTTGTAAGTTTGAAACCACCCTTTTGTAATATATCTCTTACATGTCTGGCTGTGTTTATAGCTTCTTCAACTGTATCTTTTCCTGACATTAAGTCATCCATGTAGAAATCCCCTTTTATAATCTGTGCAGCATCTGGATAATCTCGTCCTTCATCTTCTGCGATCTGTTGAAGTACTTTCACTGCAAGATATGGAGCTGCTGCAGTGCCAAACGTGACTCGAAGTAAACGGTAGTCTTTGATTTTCTTTGAAGAATCTTGTCTCCACAGGATCCTCTGGAAGTCCGTATCTTCTTGGGCTACAAGAACTTGTCTGTACATCATTTGTATATCAGCAGTAAAACAGATCTGCCTTGTTCGCCATCTCATAATCAAGCTACGCAGATCATCTTGTAGTTGTGGACCGACCAGCAGTTCATCGTTTAGGGATACATTATTACTACCTTTAGATGATGCGTCGTACACAACTCGGGTCTTCGAGGTTTCTTTATCGTCCCTGACGACGGCATGATGAGGTAAGTATACACAGTTTTTTGTATTTATTTCTTCCACAGGTACTTCTTCCATATGACTTAGTGTTAGGTATTCTTCCATTACCTTTCTGTAATCTTCTTTAAGTTTTGGTTGTCTTATAAATCTTCGCTCTAGTTGTAGTAATCTCGTTTTTGCTATCTCTCTCGTATTTCCTTCTGGTGATATAGGTTCTGCAGTTTTAAAAGGTAGTTTTACAATATATCTCCCTTCTTCATTTCTTGTGTGTGTTTTCTCAAAAATTTCTTCACAAAGTCTCTCTTCTCGTGTTTGTTTTCTGTTAGTAGTTGTGTCTATCTCCCATATTGCTTCTAACATTTCATCCATACTTAAATGCATGACAACAAATGATTCTTCGCGTGTGTTTGTGTCAATCTCTCCAAATAAGATCCAACCCAGTGCAGTAGCTTGAGCACATGGTGTTCCAGGTGGACCCTTGATTAAATTTTGTTGCATGATTTGTGCATACTCGTTAACTCCCAGAAGTAGATCGATGTGACCTGGCTCATTGTAATGCGGATCAGCCAGTTGTAGTCCTTCTAGGTGTGGCCAGTGAATAACCTTGATTGTTTTAGCGGGAATCTTAGTAGTCAGTGGTTTGTTCATCACGTATGCTTTAATTTGTAGATTGTACTCAGGTTGTGTACGTGATGCGATATGTAGCTGAACTACTTGATTAATATTTGTACGTGTAGATCCCACTCCTATAATGCTGCCTCTTGTAGGCTGTCTCGTGAGCTTCATTGTTTGCGCTGCCTTCTCACTTATAAATGATGCCTCCGAACCTTGATCTATTAGCGCCCTCAGTACAACGGTGTGCCCCTGCTCGTCACGTACTGTCACCATTGCAGTCGCTAATAGTGCTAATCGCTGCCTAGTCGTGTGATGTGATGCGATCGTCGTGTTGACATGTAAATCTGCCTCTTCTTCATTGTGGTTGGGTGACGTCGGTTGCTTGGTACCAGAGGGCGTGCTTGGTGGGACCGACGGCTCTTGATTCTTATTTACATGTAGAAGAGAATGATGGCGTTTACGACAAATACGACAGGACACTTGACCTCGACATTTAATTGCAGAATGTCCCGCGGCTAGACAGTTGAAACATAGATATTTGTTTTTCACAAATTGTATTCTCTCATTGGTTGGCATCTGAGTAAATTGTTTACAATGACATAATGCGTGATTTTCGTTACATAAGATACAAGTCTTCGGCGTGTGTGTAGTGGTTGTAGTCGCAGTATTCGTTGTTATAACAGAGCGTGGTGTGACCCTTTCTCGAGCCGTGACTGCCGGAGTAACTAATTCAAGTGTTCGGTATTTGGTTTCTAGGTATTTCTTCAAATCCGACCACTTAGATAATTCGTCCGAATTTTTCCTGTAAGCGTACTCTTCCCACTCCTTGTGTGACTCTGGGTCCAGCTTCTGTACGATGAGAAACACGATGAATGGATCCCAAGAATCGATGGAAATTTTCATATTGATTAACTGATTTAAACAGTCTGTGGTTACATCTAAAAGTTGTTTGTAGGAAGTGGCAGTCTGGGTACTCATTTTCTTCTGCGTAAATAATCTCTTCAATAATGTATTAACGATAAGACGTTTGCTACCATAACGGTTTTGTAACGTAGTCCACGCCTGGGCATAATTCTCGTCGGTGACTTGTATGTGTTTTAATAAAGACGCGGCTTCACCTGCGACGCTGGTTTTCAGGTAATGTAACTTCTGCACATTAGAAAGTGAACTATTTTTGTGAACCAGCGATAAAAACATGTCGTGAAATGTGGTCCAGTCTTCATAGAACCCGCAGAATGTGGGGAGCTGAATTTGAGGTAATTTTACGGCTTGTTGTTGTTGATATGATTGGCCTTCAGAGTGTGAACTTCCCGTAAAAGTGTTTAAAATATCCTTTAAGTCACCTTGAATGTTTAAATATAAGTCTTCGTAAATATAGTAATCTTCATTAACAAAGTAGGGTACCGTCATTTGTTGTTCCTTCGGACATAATTTTACTAACTCATTATGATGACCGTTGAAAACCGCCCAGTATTCATCTATTATGCGTAATCTCGCTTCAATATAACCTCGCGTGAGGCGTGACCTTGGACATTTCTTAAGGTTAACTTGGGCTTTTTGTAACTTACTTGCCGATTCTTCTAATATATTTAACATTTGTTCAACTGTTGCCATTGTTTTGTTTTACACTTAGTGATCACACATAAACTTCGTAATTGTAAATATTCACTTTTTAACCGTAAAATTATCTTGATAAGCATAGATCAATCGTAAACAACTCGAACGCAACGCAGTTAACTTGAGCTCCTTGAATGGAATGCGGCTCCTCTATTGTTCTCGACGCTCGAAGATAAGCGGTCTTAATCCGGCTCGATTTCGACCATATGTTGAGGGTATAAGGTTGAGTTTTCCTTGATTCATATGTTGAGGCAATAAGGATGATTTTTTCTTGGCAGCTGGACCCGAAATTAAAAACACGTCTTTCTTAGTTGATGTTTAATTTGCGACTGTCATATTATAACATACACTATCGAGTATCGATCGAACAATAAGAGTTTTAGAATATATTATTGTAAGAAACTTATTATAATAAAAATAATAATATTAACTAACCGAGTCCGAAGGGTTTAGTGGGCGTGGCAATGTCTGGGTCGTTATGCGCAGGCGCGGCGTATGAATGTCTATGAATGCTGCGTCTTGGTGTCTCGTCCACTAAATCAGCCACGCTGCCCGATCGGCCAGCAGCTAACCCAGCCAATGACTCGAAGGAAGAGTCCAAGCGCATGATCTATACATTGAAATTATTCAGTATTCTATATACATACTTATTGTGTTATTCATTAAAATTTAAAACATGTCAAAAAGCTTTTAGTTGTTAATGTTTTGTATACTTTCATATTCAATTCAAAGTTTGAAATTAAACAAATTTTAAACATGGAGTCTTGTTGTTTTAATTTTTTGTGAATAACACCGTACCATAAGTACTCATAACTGTCTTTTTCTCACATTTGCACAATCAATAGTAGAAATTGTAGAACCGATCCCAAGTTTTGCAAGTTTGTGCTACACTCCCATTGAGTGGAAAGTCGTGACAATATTTTATAATCGTCGATATTCCAAAAAAGAAGAAAATTATATTTAAAGATACACAGTATAAAACTAAACTATGTACAGCATATAAGCTAGCTTACAAATCATAAATATGAGAGGAACAAAAACATGAAACATGCCCAATCGTAGCAACCTACGATGATTCGAAATGACAAATATTGAATTAATACTCAATATTATTAACTTTCCTCTTAGTTTTCATAGTCAAAAATCGTTCTTCTAAATCCACATCATAAAAAAAAAATTGCAAAATAATAATAATGGAGACCAAACGAGCGTAATTTCGGTCACGAAATTTCTGCTGTATTCGGTTTCATACATGAGTCTAGTATGTGCCACACGGCAACGCAAAATGAGTTGTCTGCCGACTCGACTTTTCAACAAAAACTTTTGAACAAGACCGAAATAACGCGACTCACAAAATTACGCTCGTTTGGCTTCACCCTCAAATTGGGCTCGGGAATTACCGACAGTACCTTTCGGTACATTGAACCCATCTCAAGCCACAAACATGTATTACAATTGAAATTCCTTGAGGCAGTGATAACTGAAGATCCTTAAAACTCGAAATTGAAATTCCAGAAAGTATATACAGTACCCCGATTCTCCTATTAAAACTTAGATATGACTGCAACTACTGTAAAAGCGGCCGTGAAAATTTAATGGTATTAATATCATAAAACTTTTTGGCTACCTGTCTTATTCATCCACCTTTACGACCTTTCTCTAATGTACAATGTATCGAGCATAGCAATTGTACTTCTTAAAACCTCAAGAAGTTGAAATCATATCATTGCTAAAGTAGGAGAATCAGGCGTCAGTGTTCTACCGCAAGACACCACAGCGAGAAACAAAAATAATGCAACAGAGGGGATGCGTGTAAGTGCCATGCTGACTCACGTTGTTTCCGTTCTTCGCGGCGTTCTCGAGCGCTTGAGAGAGCTGCACCGCGTGCGTAGCGACAACACATATCATTAATGATTGTACACACGAGCGAATTCAAAGCCTAGTTGCTACATTTTATACGAAACAATTTTAGATTTGATTTTTATATTGTGATTAAATTTATTAAAATGTAGCAACTGAAGTTTTAGAGATTCTATAAAATTCCTGTTGTAACACGATCCTAAATACTAGACAAGGAGTGTTCGCGTTTAAATTAGGAGTAATTTTAAGCTTGCGTTTTAGTTTTTGAGCTATTGTCCGATATTATATAGAACCCACAAAATCCTATTACTACAAAATTTTAACTAACAATTTCAAAAAAATATCACAAAAACATATTATTGATTGGGCTATAACCTCCTCGCTCGTGGAAACAATCTGATAAAAAAGCTGAGAACATTGAGATTAGATTTTCGTTTTTTTTTTGTTTTAAAAATTAAAACCCGAGATTCGCGACTACATTTTAGTTATTTTTGTTAGTAACGACATTAAACAGCAAATAGCTTCAGATAATTAGCATTTTAGCGTGGTACAATAATAAGGTTATAAGAGGACCTTCCATCGAATAATTAAGTCAAGATTATTTTGCATACCTTTTCACAGTCCCACCAACTTATGTGTAATGGCCGCAATGGGAACTATGGCCACCATATTGAAATAATGTTAGATCACTACTCAGCGATCTCATCCAAGCAACTCAAATTTTTGATGGTTTGGTTGAATTTCTTCAGGCAAGCCTGTAGAAATTCACCACACCTCCGTGCTACTTATGACAAGCAAGTTCAGCAAGTGGCAGCTCTATCAGAGACCGAATACAAATACAAATCAAATTATAAATTGTTTTCGGGACCGGGGATCGAACCCGATACGCTTATAAGATCGCTTAGCCATGAGGCCTCGTTTTTGTATCAATAAATCAACTAATTTATGATACTTCAAGTTCTTAATTTTACAGAGCATGAAAAAAAATCTATTTGATATATTTAATGAGAAAATCAACTTTAAATTTAAACATTCAAGTCACAGTAACACAGAAACTACACTAGCAACACTATTCGGTTTATGTTTTAAGTTGGCCGGACTGTACATTTCTTACTAAGGCAATAAAAATAGATTTTATAATTGGAGCGTTAGATCATCGTATACCTTATTTTACCGACCGACGTCATCAAGCTAGACAGCCCAATGGGACGTACGTAACCGTATCAAGCATACGCAACAAAATGGAGGACATTTTCTCACCACGCGACGCCCCGTATCTTGAGTATCGTACTCCTGCCCTTGGAATGACGATACGAAATCAACAACATATCGAGTCGCGTTGCAAATCGTTTCTAACGCGTCACGTCGTGAGAAAGCACCCTGAAATCACATTCAACTTATACTTGTTGCATTTCGATTCAACGCCTTGTCTTTCCTTTGATGCGTCGTCTGTATTAAAAACAACCTGAAGTAAAAACATAAAACTAATATAAATCAATTTACAGTGTAACTTAAAGTTTATCCGAAATGCAGCAAATAAAATCGTAATGCCTTGTCCTTCGAAATATTTTAGAAAAAAAAAACCCGACTAGACAAATGATTATTTAGTGATCATTATATCTTTAAAAAAATTTAGTAAATTATTCTAAATGCATCAATTATGATTCATCTTGTATGGTGTATTTGCGCCTGCATTCATACTACTGTTTTGCTTTGACTAAGCAGTGTTTTTGTGAAATATTGCATACAATTTGACGCGTTTTAGCTTAAATTTATTGACGATTTTGCATGTCTCTTCGTAAGTTTCAATACTGAAAATCGTTAATAAAAATGTATAAACTAAAGTGTCTTATGGTAAATCAATAAGGGTTTATATCGTACAGTACCTGCGAGAAATTTGGTACTGAAGCGGTCTTGCGCATAGTGACCGGTTGGCCGCGGGCTTGTTCCAATTCCTTTACTGCGACACTTTGTCTCAAACGATCCAGTGTTAGAATACTCTCCACTGCGCTTACGCCCCGAGTGTATTTCTCTGAAATAATTTGTATGTCATATTTAATTTGAGCATATTCTTAATTGAACATCATAATCGAACAAAAACTTAACATACAGAATTATAATACAAAAAATTCAATCATCAATCAAACTCAATTCATTCATTCATTTCTTCAATTCATTTAATTACATAAAGATATTATGATCAGCACGAACAGCAAGAAAATAAATCCCTGTGAGAAAAATTATTTAAGGCATGACGAAGGACATGATGAATGTTAGAAAATTATTAAAAAAATATATTGCCCTGATTCAAATAACTTAGGCAAATCAAAGAAGTTATTTATATAATATTATGAATGATTATAAGTTACCGATATAAGTTTCACCATCGGCTGCACTCGCCTCTTCTCCCGTAGCGACGATTTGCGCCAAACTCTCTCGCTCCTCCAACTCTTCAGATGCTTTGGGAATATTTGATACTACCTCGTAAGTAACACCCGTTTGAGTTAGTTGATCAACTCTGAAACATATTTAGCCAATTTTAACTAGATTTGACTTTATTACATACATACATCTAAATTAAGTAGATTTAAAGAACTAGTTTAGAAACAAAAACGCCCACAAATAATACATATGAGTTAAGTTTTAGCCAAATTCCACCAATGAAAAAGATGTAGCGAGCCAAGTCGCCGGCTGAACGAGCCACAAGATCACGCCTCTCATGACCCGCCTACTTGAAAGCGCTCGCCCCGCGACTGGCTTACAAACTCATGCTCACTTAAAGCCGTCCAAGCAATTGCACAGCTACTAAAACTGTTTAGTCTTTGATTTTTGTAACAACTATTATTATTAAACGGAAGCAGTCTGCTCGTATTCATTGTGTTTCACTTGTGTCCTCAAGCAGTCAGTCATATTAAAAATATATCAGCTACCAAAACTACCACAATCTGCTACTAAAACCAGTTCCCACTGTCTCTATATAGAGAATGTTATATTTTACACATTACTGTAGTTCAAAAACATTAGAATAATTTATTAAGGAAATAGATAATTAGTCAGTATGATACAAATTCTAGCCTGCGACATTTTTGGGTAAACACTACCTCGTATTGATTTCCGATTCTCTTATGTTTATAGACTAAACAATATTAAAATTAGATTTAAAGGTTAAAAGGGTGAGACCAGAAAAATATAATGGAAGCAGGATTACCTGACGATTTTCTTCCGTATCCGGTCAGTGAGACTTTGCCGTTTGTAGATGTTCAGCGCGAGTCGTTTGCGCAAAATGAGCTCCATAGGCGCTGGGTGTGAGAGACGCACTGTTGTTTTTAGTATCAGATATACCCGTTCGTTTGCTGGAATCATTAACATTTATAATTTATTTAACTGTATACAATAGATTTAAACACTAACACAAGTGCTTCTCAAGTGTTTCTTTGGGATCAGAGCAATAGAGCTGTCCAAATTTTATTTATATTTATTCCATATAACTCCATATCATATTTCAACACAGCTTTTTATTTATTTGAGAATACTACACTTTTATAATTTACTTAATAATTTAATTTCATACGTGCACCTAGATATTTATTTCGTGGAAATACGCTCGATGTCTATATCATGTCTATATCATCTACATTTGTTAATATGTCGCTATATTTAATTTACTTTCAATAATTTTGGCCTAGACTATTGTTGCCTGAAAACTGAATACAAAATATGATAACGTACGTTCGGTAATCCTATTGAGATATTGCGAGTCGTGTATAGAGGAATCCCAAGCGGCCACCGCAGACACGTCCTTGTGATGATGATGCACCAGTTGAAGCTCGTAGAATCTGTTTCCGTGCTCTTTGGGTAGGATGGAATGCAGTCCCGCCACGGATACCTCCTCGCCGGAGCCATGTGTTGTTAAGTCATCAGCTAAAATAGACAATAAGTTCTTTTTTTAATGAAAGTATTTTTGGACACAAAAAATATTTTTATTACATTTTCATCTATGGGTATGTTATATAAAAAAATTTAACGCACAAAATATTTTTTTTTATAGAACAGCGATTGCGTTTTTGCAAGGACGTTATCGATTCCTTTATATTCTTATACCGAATCTTCAACCTGAAGGTAAGCGAGATTTCTTCAATACAATACAAAGTGTGGTTACTATAAAAATAAAAAAACATACCATTGAGATCAAGAAACAGTACAGGAATATGTTGTTCCATGCCACCGGGAGGATCCCAAGCGGCTGGTGCTCCAGGTATAGGACTTCCAGGACTTGGAACTAACACTGCATTCCTTTCTTCAGTTAGTGAAACCCATTGTTCTACCAGAGATTGCTCCCTTTCCATATCCCTTTCATTCTTCAATGAGGGTGACATGTTTACGAGTTTCTGTAAAAAAATTTTTTTAAATGTGTGCTTTTAATAAAGATGGAAAATTGCTTATTTTTGTCACTAATCAATAATAGAGATACGAGATGAGACACGGTAATGAAGTGATTATATCTAATGATAGATTAGTTCGGTGGGTCCGCCGCCGCACCAACCGCGAGCCGCGTCAGCTGCTGCCGCCCCTGCCGCATCTACATACACAACTGCAAATATACCTGTAATTGTGCGTGTAAATGTTGTCTTCGTCTCGCGAGTGCTTCGCTCCACCTTTCTCTCAGTACAGCCAAGTCTTCCTCTTGGTATGAATCTAATGGTTTCTGTAGTCGTGACCTGCAAACACAATTATTATTCTTAATATTATATATATTTAGTAACACATGAAATGGATTATACTCAATTTAAACGTCTAAGATATAGTGATATTATCAATCATTATTATCACAGTATAACTCCGACGACCGATTGGCGCAATTGGTAGAGCTCCTGCCTTCTGCATTGGTTCGAATCCCGGTAGGTGCATTTATTTGTGTGATGAGCACGAATGTTTGTTTCCGAGTCTTGGTTGTTTATAAACTTATATATGTATTTATTGTGATAACCTCGTTGTTCTGATTACCATAACACAAGTGCTTCAGCTACTTACTTTGGGATCAGAGCAATGTATGTGAGTTGTCCCAATTATTATTATTATAACTCCTTACCTGACAGTAACGGACCCGACTTCCACACTGACAATGTGCTGGCATATAATGGGCAGCGTTCCAGAATTAGCCGCGGGTCGAACGCGCACCGCCACGCGCCGCTGTTGACCTTGACGCAATTGGTATACGCCGCCTGTCAGGATATCTGGACGTTGCGCCACCTTGAAGAAATAACATTTTGTTATATTACAAAACTGACCTCGTTTATTTACCCGATGACTATATGCGATGCTCATATTTTTACTTTAAGTATACATTTTTCTAACAAGGAATTTTTAGAGGTAACAAATACGGCAATAATCGTTTTAAAAAATCCTGTCTTTTATATAAACAGTCCCAAAACATTGTAAATTTTTAAGAATAGCGCGCAGGGACTGGTTTCCACTACAAGAAAAGTATATAATATCTCTACTAGAACTTACTGGATTCTCTTACAAAGTAAGACTAAAGGGTCAAAACTCATTAGTAGTAACATCTTACCTCCACGGGGGCGTATTCACCCTGATCATTCAACTCGTGTATTTCCACCCAAAGCTCGATTTTACGTGTAAGTTCCGCCCAGCGATCAGCAAGCGAGCGAGCTTTGGCCAACTGTTGAGCCTCCACTTCCCAATTGCCAACTGTTCGACTAAAGCCGGCTGAACGGTGGCCCCATACTTCGATTGATAAGGCACCCTCTAAAAAAAATGAATATGAGGAAGATGTAATAATTATGTAAAATATTCCGGTTTACAGTTTAACTTAAAGCATTAATTTTTGTGTAAAAATTTGGTGAAATCAACATCATATTAATTTAACAGTACAGTTTCGTTTCGTTTTTTCCTCGAGGTACATTGAACGGCACTGTATTTGTAATTTTTACTATAAGTTCATATCTAACACAAAAGGTAAATTAAAAAATTATACTAGTGTTTATGTGGCAACAAACAACGTTGAACAACTTTAAACAATAAATCTTGCACAAAACAACAAATTCTCGCAATGTTAATACACTATATCTTAGTAAGAATAGAGCGGGCATTGATGCAGTAAGAAACACCAGACACATGATACAAAATATTATCTCTTCAGTGAGGTGAAAGTTAAGACAAGTATATTTTTTTGTTTGTTTTTAAAAGATAGGAGGAACGAAGGCTCATAAAGTGAAGAGGCTAATAAAATTGCAAGACATGTACTTACCCGCGCAATGCTCGATGAACTCCTCAGTAAGGGGAATTGTGAAGTCTTGTTTGTGGTCAAAGCGGAATGTGAGTAGATGGTGTCTTGGCGAGACCGGGACTGGTACTGGTACAGGGGGAGGGGTGTCAGCTGACACCTGCGGTGGTACCACTACTGGTTCCCCACCACCCCAAACAGAGTACTGGCAGAAAACGAAGTTTGACAGCGACGGGGGCAGACCACTAGCCTGCTTTATTACTACGCGGATCGTCACCTAAATGAAAATTTATCAAATTTTACTCTAGTAACAACAAGTAAAAATCTAACTTCTATGAAATAATACACTTATGTTTATTACAATATGTAAAGTTAAAATATATTTAATGTTTGTTATCTTTATCCTAACTAAATTACTATTGATTTCTTCGTTATAAGTTTCTTCGTTTTTTTAAACGCTGTCAATAATTATAACTTACCTGTTGAGTCTGTTGATCGATGGGTTCATCATCATCTCTCATATCGCCAGAGCTGTCTGACGCCGCTTCGCATATACGGTCTTGGGGAAACTGTCCGGAAACTCTGCTTATTTCAACCTATAAAAAACATCAAATATTTAAATATCAAAGTATAGATTAGATTTAAATTAGATGTTATTTCCTGTAAAGTTTCAAAAAAACTGAAATCCAACGGGATTTAGTAGCCATAGAAGAATTTTATTTCTAAAATATATGCTCTATGAAAATGCTCAGATATCATTAACTTATCGATACAAGGAAAGTAAACATACCTGCAGCCTTCCCGCGACTTCTCCCTGTTGGCTTATAATAGGTGTGTGATAGTCGAGTGTGACGTCATGAAACAGCGCCTCTAAGAATATATTCGCAACGCCAATCAAGTTGTGATTCTCTTGCGACTCGTAAAACGGATCCAAGGCTTTATCCTCTGGCTCCTTCACAAAATATAAATATATAATTAATTGCTTAAGATACTGCACAATAAATACATATTCAAGTACAAATTTCAGAATTTAATGGTTAGGTACCATAGGATATAATATTAAGTAGTTCTTATATTTAACACATACATAGACAATTTTTTATGGAATAGAGTGTATGTACAATGCAACGAAAGCACACGCCGTGTTTGAGCAAAAAGTGAGTCGTAAACTTGGCAATTTTCACAGAAAATATTACATTTCTAGACACTTTCTAGATACATAAAGTGTCAAATATATATCTCTACTATACAACAGTGAACTAAAATTAAAGCCAGCTAAAACGAACCGTTGGTGTTTCCACGTCAATTTTAGCTGCGTCCTGAAATAACAACAGCATATTGTATGTGCTATAAAGCTTCCATAACCTATTTGTAACATTGACAGTGGCATGCATGACTTAATTTTTCTCAGGTAAGTGCGTTCTTGATTAGCTTAAAAATAAATAAAAAACTATATATTTAATATTGTTTATCAAATTATTATCATTGTACGTATACGTATACATTTTTATGCGTATTTCTATCTTAGTCTATCCAATTCAAATTAGTTTAGAGGACCCTTGTTCAAAAAATGTAAATTCAGTTAAATAATGCTAAGTACTTACATCAACATCATCCTCTACATGTTGTCTATGCCGCCACTCGTCATACATGTCCCGCATGTCAACTAGTTTGTTCTCGAGTTTTTCCATAGACCACACCTGAGCGCCACGAGATGGACGCTTCACCATAATGGCTGGCTCTGACACGAACGCGCCACGCTGAAAGTAATACCTAATTATCAACAATCTTTCTTACTAATAAACGTTACTGCAACCAACGCTTCGAATACTATACAAAAATCTTGTTGCACTCTTTGAACAAAGTTTAAAAATCAGAGCTTTTATTAAGAAAAAAGGACTACCACTCGTGTAATTAAAAAGTAGCTCATATATAAATACATAGGATTGTATCATAATCTATGTAGACATTGAGGCGTCAAGAAGTAACAGTCATGCACACAATGCCGCGTTAATAGTAATTGTAGTGACTGTTAAAGGTTATTCAACTTAACTGCCTTATAGATTTTTTCAATTTATGAAGTTAGTGACTTACTTACGGAAATATTTTTTTTTTTTTGTATGACAGTGAATAGATTAGTAAATTTAACTAAACATTCATACCTTTCTATTAGGACTCAAGTTCTGCGGTGGTATTTGCAGCGTGACACTAAACCTGGTGTTCCTTTCCATCTCTTCAGCGAGGAAATTGGCCTCTTGTACCAAAGCATTTGCTCTCAATATATCAGCCTTGAGCCGCCCTATAGACCGTTTGAATGTGTCGTCTCTTTCAGCGGCCCAGCGCTCTACACGAGCCGCTGTTGTCGGTGTGCATGCGGTCATTTTACCTAAAACATATATTGGTATAGTTAAAAAAAATAACCCACAAAGTCAATAAATTATTATTGTCATACATAGCAAATCATCTGTGTTGTGTATGAGTTTTTAGATTTTATGATCTTTCAAAAAGCCTTGAATGAATTTCGATCGAATTATTATGGAAAAAGACAACTCTATAGAGGTTGTTATATAAAATCTAAAAAATTTATTAAGATGATTGGCCATTTATTTTTAATAACCTAATTAACGTTTTCGCACTTCGTGCACTCTCCCTTCATTACTTTATTATATTCCTTGTTGGGTGCCTGGAAGAGATCGCTGATTAGCGACGAGGCCGCCAGTTGCACTCCATTTAGCTTAAGTTATTATCTGTATCCTATTGTTTATTGCAACGAAGTGTTAATACATAAATAAATGTTAAATAATAAATTGTAATAACCTAATTTTAGAGGATCGTATGAATACGGCGGATAAGGCGTAGACGGTGACAGAATATTCCGCAGCTGTTGAAATTGTCGCTCGTACTCTTGCCTTTGTTTCTCGAGTGCAACTGAAAAAAAAATCAGAAACATGCATGTCAGTATACTATTTTCATAGGTGCGAAATAAGTTCTTTTCTTTAAAAAGTCTCGAATATAAAAGATTTGGTCAGTTTCCAGTAGTCAGGCGTCAAATTTAAATATAAGTTTTATTGTTAGAAATTTATCAATTTACCATTTAAAAATAATAATAGAAACCACACTAAACATAAAAACAATTCGCCTAATGACTCTCACATTAACTCAAAATTCACAACCACTACTCAATTGGACAGATCTTCCCCTTCAAAGAACAACTGAAAAATGCCTGCAGTGGCTGTAGGACATGGTCACAAGCTCCACGGAGCTAGATAGGTCAGAGCGCACCTGTTAACGACAACACAAAACCCGACCCGACCGTTCACAACATCAGCCGATGCAAACATCATTAATATTGCAAAACATTCCATACAAGTGTGAAAAAAGGGGATAATATTTTTTACCTTGTTTGTCCTCTTCGTGTTGTCTCTCGAGTCGTGAAATGGCGGTTTGTATGGGATCATTGCTTAGTTCGTTTAGCATTATCTCATCGCGGGCAAAGTTATAATCGATGGGCTGCGCGGGAGTTTGGGGCTCTGATGACGTCGCTGGAAAAAGCGCAACGTATGTACATAGCCATAAATCAAGTATTGTGTTTGCTTCATTCTTAAGACAAAAATTCGATCAGTGCTTTAGAAACAGAATTTTTAATTTTTTTACATCGATCATGATTGATGATGATACATCGATTGATATGTAGGCGGGTATAAAGCAAAAAAACCTATACATAACACTAATGAGTGTAAAAAAATTAAAATACGAAGATTATCACTCTTAGGCGGCCCTATTATATTGCCCAAGAAAACGAACTGCACAATATTTTCGTGTTTTTGTGTTTTCGTTTTTTTATCACGGTCATGATATTCTTTGCTCTTGACATTGCGCAGCGACGGCAATTCTCTGTTGATTCGCTGATAAACTCTCTTTCCTTAACTTTTGTATTCTCTTTGAAAAATATTGTTCAATAAAAATTAAACTCGCACAATCTTTCGTTCAATCATTGCGCAATCTTCAATATTATTCCTAAACGGTTAATAATACTGCACAATTTGTGCAATTTGTTTGACCGTTTAGGGGCCGCCTTAGGTAAATAATGGCACCATAATGTTAGTTTTGACTTGACGGAATTATTAATGGATAAATAATGAAAACTTACTCATTTCATTGGTATCCTTAGGACAATTGACTCTGAAGAAGTGGTGGTTTCCCCAGAGTATTCTATCAGCGTGTCCCAATCTCACTCGGGATACGACTGGGGTACCATTGACAAAACACCTTGCCGCAGCTACTGGTTCCATATTCAATGCGCCATTTTCCACCACCAGGAGGCAGTGCTGAGGTTGAATACCGAGGCCAGATAGCTGAATGTCAGCTGACCTGTCAGCGCCGACCAAAGTTCTGTCCTGGAAACATTAATTTACAATTAAATATACTATACTTACACAGAATAAATCCGAAAAAATAAATAACAGCTTCCGTGGCTAAGTGGTGTACGCGCCTGCGTGTCGCACCGGGTTCGAATCCCGGGAAAACACATGAATGTTTCGGTTGGGTAGGCACAGAAAGCTGATTACCTACTTGCCTGTTAAGAAAATTATCAGAGAAACAGATTCAGCGATGTGTCTGCCCAATGCACCATTAGGGCTTACGGGAATTCACACACACAAATAAATACATAAGGATTTTCTATATAAATAAATATTATTATTTTCTAAATTTGCATTTAGAACTTGGTAGTTTATATACTCATCAATGATTCTGGGCCATTCGAACATTTCAAAAACTTCATTAATATTGTGCCAAGCAAATTATATTTCCCAATTTTACATAAAATATTTAGTCTAATTTACGAAGAAGCTATGTTATATCATAATAACTGGGACATTACTCTTAATACCCTTGTATTATTCATAAGTCGAATGTGAACAGTGTGGCAAAACGCAATAACTTCAATTACTGTCTATTTGGGACACACACAGAATAACGGTATCGAAAGAATTCGCTAGAGAAAAACAAAATTAGATTAGCTACAGAAACACACGTAATCAATTTAAATTATTCTATTTATCGCAGACATTATTACACATTCAGATTTATAGTTTTTATATTAAATTTGCTACATGGCCCAAAGAAAAATATTTACGAAAAAATAAATAGCTACATTAGGTGTACACAGCTGATGTAGCTATTCGCTGTAAGTTTAATCGTAAAAGCTCTGTATTCAAAATTCGTTTGAACATTACAAATCGTTTATTCAATTCAAATATATCATTTGTTCAATTTTACAAAATTACAAATGTTATTTCTTTAACGTTTAAAGCCTAACAAAATTTAGAGCAGTCAGCCCTTGCCCATATTATATTAATAACAATAAAATTGAGACTGTATGTCAGAAACACTTACTTTAAGATAATACACGAGCAATTCATTCAGCGACGGGTCCGCATTGAGATTGACCAGATAAAACTTGTTTTTCTCCACTTTAATACCACTCGCCTGAACGCTTATACCCATTTTCTCTAAAGCGTGTTGTCTCTCGCTTTGTACGCGTCCTGCAATAACACAAAAACATTTAATTTTTATTTTAAAAAAAAAAAACATTTCAAGGGACAAACATAGATAGATAAATAAAATCTTGTTCTAAACGACAGATGAGCTACAATACAATACTTTGTATGCATTATACACGTCACCACACTCAAAATATGTATCATAACAATGGATTAAAGTTTTTGAACATTTTACAACCTTAAAAATATTTATGGCTAATGTTAAGTTGTTTACAATTTTTATTAGAATGAATAAAACAAATGGTGTAAAAATTTGCGACAAATATTACAAGCAATATAGTACAATTCAATTCAAGGGTGTATATTACAAGTCAATATTTATTATACAAAAGAAATTGAACACCTTATTATATTGTTATTTATTATAATTATAAGGAGTAAAGACTGTATATATAAATATTTAATTAATTTAATCTCAGTGAATTGCATTAAGGGTATAATAATTTTAAATATTCAACTGACCAGTTTCCACAAGCTTTTCCTCCCAGGTCCGGGACATTTCCTTCATGAGATGTTCACTTTGCGCCAATTTCTCGTGAACATCCTCGCCAACCGGTGAGCCCTGATTTAGAAACATGGTTCAATCATATATTATTCTATTCTAAATTATTTTTAAAGAGATCATTACAACTATTGCCTTCGACCAAAACCTATAAATATATAACTATTTCCGGAAGAAAATATATACCTCCTAAAATTATACCTTTAAGACAACAAACTAAGTTAAGAGTCAAGAAATTGGTTAGACTATAAACGTATTTTAAATTAGTAGACAGAAAAATATAACTTTAGTAGTTAATTTGTTAATCGTACTTTAAGAGAATTGTAGTTTATACACGAAAAAATAAACCTAAACTGAGAGAACGACTTTCGAAAATATTTTTATAAAAATGTTATGCGCAAAATTGCCGTTTACAAGGTTCCGGAAACAAAATGACAAATAGTTCAACCCACAATATCAACAAAAAAATTCTATTAACTTGACGGACTTGTGCCTCGCTTATTTACATATTACTTTATATATATATATATATATATAATATATTATATATTTTATTTATATAATATATTATTACTTTATATTATATATAATTTCTAAAACCTAGTCTTCGAGATGTTTTCTCCGTAATTCGCGTAGAGAATGATCCATACGTTGACCTCTTTTATCAAGGGCTCGACATATTATGTAAACCCTTTTATACTATCTTATACTTTTTTTTTAAAGACTGTATTGGTATGTTGTAGAATACATATGTATTATACAACCTATTATTATGATGATAGTATTAAATTAGCCATTTATAAAGTGATCTAAACGAAACGAGACCTAAATTTATTTAAAAAAGTACTATAGATATAAGAAATAATCAGCTATGCATGGAAAATCTATTACAAATAGAAAATATGTAATATGTATGTATGTAATATACAAAATAAAAGTTTCGTTCGTCTACGAAATGTAAAGCATAGATGTAAAAAAAAAACTACAAAAGCGTAATAGTAAAATATAACTACACTTTTGTAGAAAACACACTAGTACTTTATAATGTACTTAGAATTTATTTAATACTAGCGACCCGCTCCGGCTTTGCACGGGTGTAAAACATATATATAAACCTTCCTCTTCAATCACTCGATCTATTAAAAAAAACCGCATCAAAATCAGTTGCGTAGTTTTAAAGATTTAAGCATCAAAGGGATATAGGGACAGAGAAAGCGACTTTGTGTTATACTATGTAGTGACAAAAATTTTGTTAAACTCAGAATCGCAATAAACATATAATGTATTTAATTGTGACAGCCGTTCTTATGTCTGATTAAGCACATCAGTGATTATTATTTTTCTATCTACGTAATACTACCATAGAATGTATTGACATTTCGTAGCGCAGCTACGGCATTACCGTAGCATACATGAGCATTTCTTTTAGAGCTTCGACCTCCTGTCGTAGCTCGCGTATAATTCTCGCGTTGGGGTCTTCGTTCACGACCGCATGGTTAACGATTCGCTTGGCTCTGTCCGCGTAGCGCAGCGTAGACAGCGTCTCTTCGTAGTTATCAGCTGCTGGAGATACCGTAGCTACCTATGAGTGAAACGAATGTATAAATTATTTTTTACTTAAACAAAGGCTTTAAATTATTAAATTTAACCTAAAATGTTAGTGACGTCACTAAACATAAATAAGAAAATAACACCTTAACCCCGTTAATTAACGTCGCTCAGTTATGATCATTGTTCAACGTGTGCATTTGAAACATTGATTAATTTCAATAACGTTTATAAGGGCGTCAACAAATACTATAACAACAAACAAAAACAGTTGAAAAACATTCATAAGACCTCTCAAATACAATATATTGTTATAGTCAATAAATTAAGCATAGATATAAATAATATTAATATAATTATCCAAACAATCTGTAACAGAATTGTGTAAGCTGAGAATTTCGTAAGACTTAATTCAAACTTAAACTTACCATAACAGTCTTACTGTTTCCACCGAGATTATCCTTCAAAAGCCACGTTAAGACTGAATCTCTATAGGGGACGAATTTATCTTTATTATTTTTACCAGACGACTGGTCTGCTAATTTTGATATTACTAGGCCGAGTGTTGTTAGTGACCTGTAACAAAAGCAATCAATCGCAATGATCCTTAATATTTACACTTTACTGTGTAAGGCTGAATAAAATGGAAATTATAGAATTTTTGGTTATTCTGCCGACGCGACGAAGTAACATAGAAAGTAGTAATGCATGAATATATTTTTCTGGCCAATGAGTATTAATTACATCTTAATATAGATTGGTCGGACACGGGATTAATATGTGAAGGGATACTTTATATTTTATATTTATTTACGCTACACCGGTAACAAACAATAGAGTCAGAAACACACATTTTATAATAACATTAATTATTAATCTCAAACAACAAGACAGTTTTTAATAATTCCCTATCAAGCATTTGCATACAGTCTACACCATTGAGGGAAACCATAAATCGAAGCGTGTCCTTTATCAAACCGCTTTGTGGGTATCATTATCATTCCACGACACTGTATGTACAACCAATACTTTCATACGCTTCATAGATATGAAGCGTGTGTGAATAAATTCACACAATATTCTTTCCCTCATTTTATCTCTTTTACGCTTCCCGTACGCACCCATCCTCACAATCTATGTACCTTGTCGCATATTCATTTGTTGTAAATAGAAAATAGGATGAACATGACCTATTTGAATGTCTCAATAAGTGTTATTCTGTCGTTGTGTACTTACTTATTAATATTAGAGCCTTCCTTTAATCTATCTCCCACCGCGCCCGTCTTGACAGCCCTCTCGGAGCCGGCCAAGTCCACAAGCGATAGTCGCGCAACTTTTTCCCCCGTGACGCCAGTCGCAGAGTCGCATAGAGTTTGTGTCAACACAACACTGAATACAGCGTGCGATCGTGAAGATTCACTGTTCATGTTCGTCGCGGCAACTGTCCGTGATTTGTTACCCTCGGTCATTAGGTTGTCGATGTCCTAAAACAAGATTTATATTGATACATTAACATGGGTTTTAGATATTTTGGACGGAACTTTGTAAAATTGTTATTTATGTTTTATTTGTTACCTACTTTTGTATGCATTCAATAAAAAGTTTTATTATTACAAACACTTTAATCATAGGGTTACCTATTGTTACTAATAAAACCTAGAATAAAAGTAATAGAATCTATAAAATGCAAATCCTTTGGGAAAGAACCTGCAGACAAACACTAGTTTAATTTTAAAACACAATTAGTCCTGAATATATATCTCATTATAATATCTCATTATCTAAATTGGTGCCGTATTTTGTTCCGTTATGAATCTCCTTCTAAATTCCGCGAGAGCCTGCAAATTTACAAACGTTCTTTTTATTTGTAAAATTAATTTTGCGCAACTCTTCGTTACATAATTACTTAGCTTAACGATTTTCTCTTCATTGCGCTCTGTCTGTATCGCGGATAATATTTTCATAATAAGGGAAAAACTTTAAACTCCGTTCCTATAAATATTTGTACTAGATGTTGTACTTACATTAATATTGTTTTGTTTAGCTTACGCTGCAAATAATCATACTTATATAAACTAGAAACAACATTGTAATCTCTGGATACACCAATCCGATTCTAAAACTTTATTGAACTAAGTTGCAAACTAGTAAATAATATTTAAGTTTGAAGTAGATTTGAACAGCCTGTAGATTGTAGGAGTAATATACAACGCAATTTCAACACCTTGGAGCGAAATACCTCTTGTCAGAAGTTCTGGCTTGTAACGGTTCGCTTATCTGGCAATTCGCCTGAAGTTTGATGCTTAAATTAAATTAGATTCAAGGGATATAAATTTGTATAATTCAAGATAAATGTTCACTTATAGTTTTTAACAAAAAAGAACTAATTTAAATAGAACGATTGTTTTAATTCCAATAAAGAGCAACAAATTATTATATATTTTATTTATAGTTAATTTAGAAGCTTAACTTTTACAAATTGTTAACAATAGTAATAATGATAAGCGTATAATTCAACACAAACAATATAATGCAAGCTAGTTTAAGTGATAGTTTTCCTGTATTCGTCGTATAACAATTCATAGAAATAACGATAAAAGTGTAAACATTGCAAACGTGTGGGAGTTTGACAAATAAAAGTGTAGTAATTGCATCCTTGTCCATCTTTAGCCTAGTTCTTGTATGAAAATAATTAGGTCACGGTCAAAGCAAAGTGCTCATTGAATAATCGATTCACGTTAGTACTTTCACTAAGCCCTTGTTTCGCACTTGTTGATATCAAGCACCCATTGAATTTTGTTTACTGGTAAGGACAACAGACTGTATCTGAGGCGACCTTTTTATGTTAACAATGATTAACATTTAATATAACAACGTATCAAATCTGAGCCTAAGGTTTTTTGTGTGTTAATAATAAGTTACATACGAAAATAACAAGTATCGCTAATGACACGATCTTATGAAAAGGCTCAATTCTAAAACATTTTAGGTAAAAAACAGAAAGCTATTTATTTTTTAGTACATTAACGGCTACTAAATTACCGATGTAAACGGTGTAGTAATGATTGAGAATGGAAGTTTGGTGAAGGTTATTATCAATCAATCTTCATTCAAATATTTACAAAGCTGAGCTAATGTTTGTTTTGTTTTACCGGCAAGGGTTTTTCGAATAGAAAATATAGAAGTAAGTAAGTAAAGGTTAAATGAAAAAGTGAAATATCTATCATGTTTCCCCGGGATTCAATCAACCAACCGACAAACCACAACATCTGGCGATATAATCAGACGTACGAAATAATATAGCCATGGTGGTGGTAGGCAAAGGCTAAAAGAAGGGTGTCGTTAAATATCGCATGAGAGAGACGTCTAATGAATTAAGATCCCGTGTGAAAATGTACACCTCGGTACGGGAACACGACACCGTGGATTATTTAGAACTTTCCCTCCCACGTGTAACTCGTCCAATACTTAACCGGACATTAAATAAAGACACGAGGAAAGTGAAATATTCCCTGAATATTTGTTGCAGTCGGTCTCAACAAATGGGCAAATAACATGTTTAAATGTATTTTAATGATTAAAAGACCTTATTTACGCGATAAACATTAATGAATAATGTTACATAACATTTGTTGTTTGTCTTTAAAGGAGAACAAAGGTTAATAAGTAAAGGAGTCAATAATGCTCCTTCAAACTAAATATGTATAGCAATAAATTCTTCGCACTTGCACTTTTAGATTGCTAAGCAAATATGAAATATTACTATAAAGAATTAACTAGATTAAGTTTAATCTTACTTATTATTATATAAATGCACACTTCACTTTTATGTCTGGAAAAATCTTCCCATCAAGAAATTTTATAACTTTTCATATTTAGTGGCCCAAGAAGTATTAGGAAAAAAGAAAAATGATACCCCAGTTATAGCTTAATAGATTATCATGTTTATCATTTATATAAAATATAAACCATAAATTCAGAGTCAAAATGTAATAAGCGATATAAAATATAGCTTCGATGTGTAATCCATCACACGCGAGCACATTACGTATTCCCAGCGAGCAGTTCTGACTTAGTAATCACTGTCTGATCGAACCAGTATATATTATATCATATGCCGCGTACTATGTTTGCTTACTGTGCTCGCAAGTTGGTCACGTGTCTGACTTTAACGAAATGTTGGGAAATAATAGTAATAATAAATAAAAATAAAGAAAAATTGTTTGGAAATGACCGTCGGCTGATCAGTGATCACAAACTTGCCTGTAAAGAAAGGCGTACATGTATACCTAAAGCATATTTACTGACACTAGAAAAATCAAATGGTGCTCTTATTTTATTGTATCTATTTGTTTTATGTTTGGACATATTATATTTTAGGTACAAAATCAACTAGCTCATAAAGGACATTTTCATAGAGAAACAGATCACTTATATGTAACAAATATAGTATAATTCGAAGTTCTTTTTATGAATCTACTGCGATTTAATTTACCTTATCCATTATCAGTCAAATTAACAGATACAGAAATTTCTGCCTCACTAGAGGTTATACTTTTACAACTGTAGATACTCGAAAAGCAATTATGCAAAATGGTAATTAAATTTTTTTAGCGACAGGCACTGCGTACCTACTGGGACATTAATTGAAAATGTTGAATAAAATTAATCCGTACAATACACTGAGCAATTTATTGTTAAACGCAAAATCACTTTTCAAAATGATTCTTGAAGGTTCATTGTAGTAAAAAATTACTAACCGACCAAGTTAGATTAAATCTCAAAGATAAAGCCGCTGGAAAATAGATCGCTTTGGAGAAAACTTAGAAAATTAAGCGTTTTCGAGTTGAAGCGGTATTAAGGGCAATCAAGACGAAATAGCGGCCGTTATTAGGAACACGACGTAGTATAATGAAGCCTCCGGATCTTTTCCACCGCGAACGATGTAATTTCCAATAATTAATTGATTCTTTAGAAACTTTCTTGAAGAGCTTAATATTTTGAGAGAAAAATAACGTTTTCAATGCAATAAACCACTTTGTTAATGTTCGCATTAACAAAGTGGTCTAAAAAATATTTGTAGATAACTAATATAAAAAAGATAAAATATTTGTGTTTTTGTTCGTACCAAATGAATAAACTCAACGTCTGCCGGACCGATTGTGATTCAAATAAATAATCTTTCTGCGTGCCATGGGCTATATTGTATACCTAACTACACCAAGTGAATGAAGTCAGGAGTGTTATACACAGATATTGATTTTCAACAAAATTTCTTGTCACGCCTTTTTATACCCTTATAAAACGCAACATTATATTAAAGTGGTGTCATTAATGAGCTCACACTACAAACGCCAAGTCTATCATGATATTATAAATTTTCATACAACGCCATCTCATCAACCAATCGCATCTCCGTCGCCCACGTTCTTTCATTTTCACTCATTATTTTTAGTCATTTAAATATTTTAACCAAAAAAACAAAGACAAAAGATGACACTTGACTTTGGGTGAATTCTCAGAAGGTTTCACCTCAGCACTCAATGATTATTTGAGGTACAATCGTAAAAAGATAGTTATCATCTCGAATACCCCTGACCTTTTATTTTTCACAAAGAAAGATGCGGAGATACGCGACCCGCGCTTTAAGTATTCGAGTAAAGGTCAGAATGAAAGTTCGGTTGCGAATAAATTAACAATTTACGTACCACGTCGGGTTTGTGTCCAGAGGTGACTCACAATTTGTAAAAAATACAGAAAATATCAAACGAAATGACAAATTTAATCATTATAACATAGCTTTGTCTACATAATATGATCAAAAAAAAATATGATACAATGTGTTTTGGTATGACAAAATTAGTTAATGGAAATTATCTAATGAACATACAAATATTTCTACATTAAGATGTTTATAATAAAGTATTTTATTTATAACACTTCTTTGTAAGTGCCATTATTTTTTGGATGTTTAATTATGCAAGAAAAGCTTTATTGAGAAAATGATGGAACGTTTCATCGTATCGCGATATTTTGAATTACAATATATAAACGGGTATATAAATGGGGAGTCGTATAGAACAAGTAGGTTAAAAGTACGGTATATATATAGTAATGGAGAAGTTTCATGATATTGTTAATATTACATTCGTAGTATTAAAATGTACATCATAACTAATCATTAACTGAAAAAATTTTTGAAATCCATCAATAAATTACTTAGAAAATATAGATTATTGAAGTTTACGTATTTCTTATTCACCTGTGACGTCATTTGACCAATCCGAGATCGCAAAATTACTCTTGAAAGGGCAACTTCAAAGTCCCGTAACTTTTTCATTTCTAGATATATTTTATTGATTATTTCACGTAGCGTGTTTGTTTTATTTTACTCAAATTTTTATAAATTTTCCATTAAAAAATGAAAACTTCTTCATTTTACACATTACCTGATAAGACGTTACAGCCAGTTGTGAGAGGCCATCCACGTAGGGCCCCAGCACGGCATGCTCTCGAACCCGGAGCGACCGTCTCGTTGTCTCGGGGTCCAAGAGATCGTGGACGCGTTCGTTGTAAATCTCCATGTACGACACTTCGACCTAATAATAAATATGTGTTTCCATGTCAATTATTTTTTGTTTTTGTTAAACTATGTATTTGTTTAACTTTTTTTTATTTTGAAGATCTAGAGAGACCTATGTTATAGGAGACAATCCATAATTTGGCGCCTATATATAATATCTAATCTACCTGTTTTCATATGTATGTTTTTACGCACATCGCTATTACAAAAGGTCGTTACATATGTAAAAATATATTATCATTTTCAAAAGCAACTATTACATACATAAAAATGTATTATACCAAAATTATTAAGAATAAGAAATTTCAAAACATCGTCTCTCGTCAGCAAGACGTAGGTACGTTGCTTACCTTATACGTAAGTGCAGGAGGCGATTGTTGTCTAGCTATCCTCTCAAACAAAGAGTCGCAAAGTCTTGGAATAATACCGCGTTCGTCGGCTCCAGGCGCACCCATCATTGTATATGACTTCCCTGAACCTGAAACCAAAAGACGCGGCTTAACAATCGGGATAAAGGCTTTCAAGACGGCTGTGGTTGACTGACTGACTTGAAAAGTAGGAATACTTACATAAGTGAAATTAAGGACAAAACACAGTGACAATTTAATTACATATCTATACACATAAATAAAATTAGTGTCTGTTTGTAATATTAAAATAACCGCTTTTTACTAAATGCATACGGATGTATAATATAACATGTTTTTTTATACAATTTTTGTCTGTCTGTGTTCGTTCCGGCTAATCTCTGAAACGGCTGAACCGATTTTGACGTGACTTTCATTGGCAGATAGCTGATGAAATAAGGAATAACTTAGGCTTACTTTAATTTTACTCTGTTTATAGGCTACATAACATCGCGTTACGACGAAATTAATGCGGGTGAAATCGCAGGGCACAGCTAGTAAGAATATACGAGTAAGTTCACTTTGTGACATGTTGAGCCGGGATAGGAAAATATACATTACTAGCGACCCGCCCCGGCTTTGCACGGGTATAAAACATATATAAAAACCTTCCTCTTCAATCACTCTATCAATTAAAAAAAACCGCATCAAAATCCGTTGCGTAGTTTTAAAGATTTAAGCATACAAAGGGATATAGGGAAAGAAAAAGCGACTTTGTTTTATACTATGTAGTGAAATATAGGTAATATATATACAAGCTAGTAAGAATTCGTCAGTTTTTGTTTGGTTAATCCCGTCTGTTTACTTCCTGGGACCTTCAATTTAAAACTGTGTATTATAATGCCATCTTTTAATCGCTGAACCGATTTTTATATATATATATATATATATATATTATATGTTCAGATAGATAAAGTGAAGTTCCGTGATCGGGGCATGGAAAAGCTACAATTATTTTACAGGCGTGTACGAGATCAGCACATTCAATGTTAACACCATAATAATAATTATCAAAACCCCACATTAATATTGTATGATTTATAACTAGGGCATAAATGCGATATAGAACTTAACTTTTACTTCTCGCCGTACATCATATGCATGCCAACTTATGCTCGTAGACGCGTTTTAATGGGACATAATTTTATTTTTTCGCTTCTCACGCTCCAAATAAGAGAAAAACAAGCTTATATCTAGTCTCGTGTGAGAGCACTCTGCATCTTGAGCGCAACGAGTCCCGTTAAGGGAAGTGCCCTCTACGCGAAAATAGGGTAAGGTCACCCAAGTGCATTTCATAACTACAGGTGTTTGAAAGAAATATAAAACTCTTTGTTTTCACCTCTATAACCTTTATATTGTTATTCAAACATAGTTAATTCTTATAGCAGATTATTTTAAACTTGGTTAAGACAAGAATCTCTCGTAAGGAAACTGACGCTGCTGTTCTAATTCTGACAATTAAATTCGACTGATAATGTTTTTATTGTTGAAGTTTACTTCTTCACTGGAATGCAGGTATATTGTAAGTAGGTAGATTATTTATATTATTTATCCTTTCTTAATGTATAATTCTATTGTTTTATTAAACTAAATAGTGAGTCACAAATTCGGTTTGGATTTTCTATCCACTATATCTCCACTGAATAGAATACTTTTTTAGAATAAAAACGATATGCGAATTCAAAACATTGGTCAAACTAACACGTTCGCCATAAATCTTGTCACGGCTCTTATTAAGATCATAGTGTTGGCGTTCGGAACATTTTCACAAAGAAATGCCCGAAATCCACGTTGATAAATGTAAGACACGACAAACACAGTTGTCCATTACAACACAATACAATATATTTCTTGATAAAAATCTATGATACGATACTTCTAGGACTAAAGCTCCTAATCTCACTTTCAATTAGTTCTACCATTTATGCAGAAGCAGAGATAACTCCCATCACACACGTTGTATTATAATTCACCGTAATATGTTATCTTTTTTTATATCAAATAGGAGGCAAACTGGCAGGAGGCTCCTTTAGAAAAAGTACTCTGACGCCGATGGACGTATAATTAAATAAGTTAATAGTGAAAAAGTGAAGCCCCGTGTCCCCTAGTGGGGTATGGGGCAGATGCATTTCACCTCTGTTTCACTGATCGATTTTTTCTTTAGGGGCAAGTAGGTGATCAGCCTTCTATGTCCTGCCAGACCGAGTTTTTTTATCTCCACCGGGAATCGAACCCAGGACCTCTCGGTTGTAACGCTTACGCGCTTACCACTAGACGAAGGAGGCGGTCAAGTTAATAGGAATTAATAAATAAATAAAATATCTTTATTTCCAAAAAAATATATTCACAGTGATCAAAAAATTGGCCAGCTCTGAAATTCATTAAGATGAAGGATACGTTTACATACATGGCAGAAGCCAACAACCCCATTGTTCGTTACAAGCCTTGTAAAATTGCATGACTGAAAACAACTACAAAATATGAACGTAGTTTTTTGGCATACGCCCAACCGCAGCCTATCCATCATGTGGTATTGTTAAAGTTGTAAATTGGTTCAAGTGTAAATAATCTATAGGTACATGTCGTGAAATATTCACTTGAATATTTCGCAATACATATCTAGTACGTACAAGTCCAGCTTAGAAGACGAGTAAGGTAAATTTTCAACACGTATTTAAAATTTAATACAGATGCGTTCATGATTGAAACTAGTCAATCCCCTTATAAGAAACCTAAACAAAAATGTGTCTGTTCGATTATTACGACTACCTACTAGGCACCGTGAGGAAAAAAGGACAGTAAATTAAATCAAAATGCTTAAACGAAACTATTTGAGAAGAGTTACATTTTTTTTTTTTTTTTTGAGTTTTATCAGAGACTATATTTGCATAAAATATAGAAGCCTTTCGGTGAAGCTCTAACAATTAACGAATGCAAACAGTAGTAGGTAGTTAAGAGTGTGTTTAGAGGATCAAGGTATTACAGCAAGCGATATTACAAAATCAATGTATTATTTATTTCTAGGTAAATGTGATAGTTTTTAAGGATTTTTTAATTATAAATAAACCACGTTAATAAACTAATTTATTGCTAATTATTTAAATTATTTTATAGGAATAAGAATAGGAATTACAAATTAAATAATAAGGTATGTGACGTATCAAAAGAACATAGTTGAAAAAATAACAAGTATTGTTATTTTATTCAATTCTAATAAATCGTGTTTGTTTGATTTACTGAGCCGATATTTATTTCGATAAATATTATGCTTTAGAATATTTTAATACAATAATTTTGTTTCGCAAAAAAGATGTTTTATTGTCAAAATGACGATCATTTTAAGTGTAAGATTATAGTGTAAGTGTAGAAGTATGATATAGTGTATAAAATATATTGTGGACGTATAGAGATACTGTAATGAGTAGAGGAAATTCTTTACATTTATATTAATATAAACCAGGGAAGATCTCAAGAAAATCAAAAAATTTGATCAAGAGCTTGAAATTTAAATATTTGAAAGAAACATTCCAATATGAATTATGATTGAAACTTCTTTTTAAATCCTTGTAATGTATAGGCATGTTCTCAACAATTAAACAAAGGCATCTACAACTTAGACCATACCATAAGCGACACAAAGCTGGCAGGTGTAGCTTGCAGTTTTAGGTCACCCGGGCGGAGGGCGCTCATGTTCACGCTTTGTTCCCATTTCAACTTATTACGCAAATGCTTGGTGCGAAAATCTTAACGAGTCGCTTGGAGCACACATTAACCCTTATGTGTTACACAGGTATGAATTCAGGTCTTAAATTATGAAATAGGGCAATCTCTTTCAACATCGAGATGCTCTGTCATAATTTAAAAATGAAACTTTATAGGTTAAGGTTACTGCTGTCTGACTCTTTCATTTCTTTACACATATTATCTTCTATTTCAGAGGAGGCATACTTTTGCAATTTACTGTTATGTCAGAGGTTTGAGATGTATATATTGAACTTATTATCATGTTATATAGCAAGAGGTAGACCATGTGCCAGATGGGCAGACGAAATAGTAGCTTGGCGGTCAAGGAATGGCTGGAAAGAGCAAAAGATAGAGAGAAATGAATTACGTTGGATGAGGCTTTTAGCGTAAGATGGTTGGAGATTATTCTTTATTGTAAGTGTTGTATTACATTGTTTTGTCGAATTTGTGTGGAACTAAATTAAAGTTGTCCCAATTATTATTATTTCTCTATATTCACTATATTATTTTATTTTAAATACGTTTTAAATATAAAAAATACAGACCTTGTATTCTTATTTACATAATCGCGAGAATTAACTTGTAATGGAATACATGGTTAATATTAAAAATATTTTTAAATAATCTATCTCAACAAATTACGTAGTTACAACATTTCTGACAAAAATAATATGATATCTTAAAGAATTTTACCTTAATTTTTGAGCAAACATTTTAGACAGTGGCTTTCAGGTAAAAGCTTTTACCTGAAAGCCACGTAAAAGTTTCTCAAAAACACCTACGTTGTACAAACGAGTTTTTACAAGAAGAACGAAGCAAAACACTTGAAATTAAATATTTAAAACTGTCTTATCTATTTATAGTATAAATTAAAAAAAAAAATTCAAAGACTATCATCTGTATTGTAATTTCATGAGCTTTACGCCTTTGTGTTCTTACTTAAAATTATTTATACCAATAAAAAATACTAGAAAACCTTTATGTAATGGCTCACCCAATTAAAATATGGGTTCTACACTAATAATAATTGTTTTATTTTCAACATTTAGTTACGCGGATAAAGTCATTGACGCAGCTAGTAAAAAAACTTAATTATAATAGATAAAAACTATTAAACAATTATTGTGCAAATCTCTTTCACACATAGACGTTTATTATTAAACTTAGCCTGCAGAAAATAATGTATGTCCTATAAATAAACATCGAATTTCACTATTAATATCACAATGCAACTGCCAGTAAATTAAAATTATTCAAACAATTATAAATTCAGCACGGTACAATTTATATTCGCTAACATTTAAATATACTGCAGCTACATTTTACATTACAAAATAAACGCATTTATTTCATGCGGAAAATGTAATGACCGTAGAAATCTAACTCGAACAATTTAGAGTAGGAATGTTCACAATAATTTTACGTTCACAATTTTTTAATTATTTGTTATTTCTACTACTTTATTTCAAAAGAGGCAAATTAACTGGCATTTCACCAGCGCCAACTAAAGCGATATTTCAAGGTAAATACAATTTATTATGTAGGAAGCGCGTTCGTTTAGCATTTTTTGTTAGAGAAATTTTTTGATGAATAGGTATATCTAAATGAGAATTTCATCGTATAAATGTAAATACTCGGTATTACGGCAACTCAATTAAAATGGCTAAAAATATCTCAAAGTGGCAAATTGTCTTATTTAGAGATACATATAATGCTTTTTTTTTTCTTCAATTTACTTTGACAATCAATTGAGAATCCACATTTTAAAATTGTAATTATTTTTATTGTAATGTATTTTTTGATACCTTTTTTGCATTATAAATTGATACAGTCATTAAATGTATGGTTTTGGTATCCTATAAAAAAAATCATTAAGAGTTTATTGGAAAAAAATAAACTGAAATGTCTCTGCAAATGTAGTTGAAGTTAATTGTGATAAATATCTTTAGGGTAACATGTTTCATTATCAAGTTCAACTTTGTTTCGAGTTAAATTCATGATAAAGTGACAAAACAAATAAAAAGTATACCGAAAATATATTTTGTATGTAATATCGCATCGGGTTTCATTTTCATTTAAGGCTTATTCCATAATTCATTTGAATTTAAAATGCTAATAAATTCTATTGCGTACCTAATTCAATTTAGAAAACGAATTTTTATTTGTTTAGGCACTAATACTTAAAAGATATTTATATTTTGTTTGTATCTAATGAATAAACTCAAAAATAAACGGACTGATTTTAAAAATTCTAAGTTGGGAGGAAAAGTAGCAAATAAGCGACAATTAGTCCGACGATAGATGAGAAGCTATAAACTAATTTGAAAATCTTTTAGAAGTGATTTAAGTGTCCTGGGTTCGAATACCGTTCACAATACACACATTGAATATACACATAATATTTATTTTATTAATATATAAATAATTAATATATAATTAATAAATATAGATAATTATTCATTCAAACTCAATCCAATCTAAAACGCTGAAAGAAACATAAAGACTGACGCTCTTTCTTATAGCAACGTACCTTATATGCAGATCACTAAATATAAAGGTATATATTATGTACTCGACAAGAGAGTTATCATTACTAAAGCAATCTAGCTAATGTACAGCAATTTCCACTTGTATTACGAGGCGATTACCGTTGCTTATCCGAGACACAAGAGCCCATTTCATATATGCGAATTCTCATATGCGGTGTTTCTATAATCTCAACGCTGTTATTAAAATTAAATAATTCATACGTAAAATGGATAAGAGCCTGCTTTCAAGATGAGTTTCTGTTCCCATGGCTAATTGTGGCTTAAGATTAAATTTTACCCTTATTATAGACATGAGGTATTCAGGAAAAGCTCTTTTAGTCAATCATCAAAATTAACTCGAAAGCACTTTAGGCTCTTACGCCAAGTTTGAAAACAGGATTTGATTTTATAACCTGTTATAAAAATGTAACGTGATGACAGATAAACATTAAACACCCTTCTAAACATTTTCAAATAAAAGTAAATCGTACAAATTATATATAACCACAATAATTATAAGTATATAATATGTAGGTAATAAAGATATTTTTGCCGATTGAGTGTATTTATCAAGTTTAGGTATTAATACGTTAAATTTATTATGTTAAAATAGCAATTACCAAAACCAATACACTGGGACAAAATATCATTGTTAAGAATGTTCTTTCCTTTACCATCTCCAAAATGGTATAACTATAGCCGTTTGAGCGTGAAAGCTTAGGAAATAAATTTTTGATATGTCGAAGTTTGAATTTAATATCTAAAGGAATAGCTTGGTAAAGCAAAATCTTAATCCTCGTACGTCGCTTTCAATTTAGCACTTTCCTTCCGAGGCAATTAGCTCAGGTCCGCTCAAGCCTACGGCAATGCACGATGGATTACGTGTAATATGCTTACGTTGCACAGGTGTGGCGCTCACCCGGCCTGCGGCCTGCGCCCTCTTTGTTACTAATCGGGTATATCTTCAGCAAGAATTTTAAATAAAATATATTTTTGCAGAAAATGTTGGTTATACAAGTTAAAAATCTGTTTTTATTTCATATTACTTTATTCTATTTCATATAACTTAAATTGAGGAAACAGGATAAGTCATGTTAATCCTACAGGCCTACGTCGTAGACGCGATTACAGCAGAATATTAATTGAATTATACTTAAAAATCATTTTACGTTTATTAAAAAAAATATTAATTGAGTTAAAGGTTTTTATTTCAGTTATTAACTTGTTTATTATAAAAAAATATAAGTATTTTACAGACTCGTTTAACTTTACGAACAATACTCTACTACTAGGAGTAGGTACCTACTTCTCAAGTGAAACTGGTTGTGGAAAATTTTCTAAAAAAAGAACTGTTTATGTTAGCCTGTTCGAATTTATTCCTGATATAATATCTAGCCAATTTGAAAATATACTATCGTAACGATTGCTATTGCATCCGTCTGTTCAGTAGACGGACGTAATGAGATTTGGCACATGGTTGGAGGGCGGCCAAAGAGAGGGTCCATTTGATTTAACGAGACCTGCGCAGGACGCCTCGGAAGCAATATACTTCGAAGGCTGCATCACGCTGCAACGTTTCCAACGAGGTGGCATTCATTGATACATAACTATAATTCTTAGTAATCATAAGTACCAGTGTCTACATCATATCTAAAGTGAAGGGTAAATTTTGGCAATATATATAATAATAATTGATTAGCCTTATTGGGGCATGTTATGACAATAACAGAGCAAGATGATATGGGTCTCGTTAGGCTAGACATGTTCAAATAAAAAAGGTCTTTGTATAACAGTCAATACGTCAAGAATCAAGATATTAAGTATGTTCCGCTCATATGTACTTTTTGAATATTAGATAACAAAAGAATATTGAACACCGGATGAATTTCTACTGGTAAAGGTATGTATTGTTTAGACGTAAAAGATATAAATGATCACACTTGAAATGTTTAGATATTCATTTGATATATCACCTTTTTTTAATTTCTAAAGAACTCGGAAGTCATCAATCCTTTTTCAATGTAGAATAATTTCAATACACCTACAAGATACGATAATTACACTATTCCTGTATATATCACGTTCAGAAATAGCGAGCGAATTATTTTCCTAGAAACGCTGAGGGTAAATTCAATTAACCTACAAATCATAGTCGTCCTATCTTCTCTCAATAGGTCGCGCAATTACTGTGTAAACCCAACAAAAGCATATTACATTATATGTTCAACATTACATATGTCGCTTGCAGATTACATGTGTTATTATTTCTAGTCTGATGAATTTACCTCTTCATAAACACGAATTCAGAACACTATTCATCGCGACTTTGAATGTATCGTAAGCTCTTTAAAGATGTTATTATTGTAACTAAATATGTGGGGGTAAAAATTTAACAAATATATGGTTTTTTTTTGTAGAATAGAAGAGTTTTCGCAAAAGTAAAATATTATTTAAAAACAACATAATGATTACTTTAATAAAATTCACCTCTATTTATTTTATTCTAATACCTAATATAAATAGCACGGATACCTATCCATGTATTACCAGAGCAACTTATCTTATGTACCTACCTATGTGAGCTTTTTATAATTTGTAGACTGTTCTTTCGTTTTCGCTACTATTGCATAAAAAAATTAAAAGGAGCGTAAATAAGTTAGAATCACCGTTTAATTCAACTCATACGCGTACATTACATCCGACTTGTCCGACAAACAGTTACATCATTTCTGTACACAATTGTAGTGTGTAAGGTTGACAATTACCTCTACAAATGTACGCTACGCTACAATTTGCATTTATTCGCTCCACTGACGAACACACCGTACTAAATTAGCCGTCAAGTGCACTCGAACACGGCGAATAAATCTGCTAGTGTCAATTTGCTATGCTATATTGTTAATAAAATTGTAACGTTTTAACTACTCAGCAATGTTTCAATGTTTAATTTCAGCTGCGGTCAGCAACGGTTTAGTTTTACGACTGAAAGATCGCTGCGGTAGTGGCAAACTATGATTTTATTAAGCTTTGACATAAGTTTTAGTTTTTGCATTGATTTTTAAGGGACATCGAGCATTGTCTCGTGTTACTATTCTATTGTATTTATCCAATAGTAACACAGGCGACTTAATACCACCTTACGTACGTTTGTCTATAACGACATATAAGTGAATGTTACCGTCCGCGCCTTGATATTAAAAAACCAGTGACTGACCTGTGCGTTACGCTTCTTTTAATAAGTAAAATAATTCAAACGAAAGCAATAACAAACGTAATGTGACATGTATTGAACTATTCGTTTGTGTGGAAAACATAGCAAAACGTCAAACTGTAAAACAGATGGAATCACATTTCATCAGTAAGTAACTGAAATTCATTCATCACTACATAGTATAAAACAGAGTCGCTTTTTCTTCCCCTATATCCCTTTGTATGCTTTTTTAATAAATAAAGTGATTGAAGAGGAAGGTTTTTATATATGTTTTATACCCGTGCATAAGCCGGAGCGGGTCGCTAGTTTTGAATAATTTGCTTTCATTTTACTAAGACTCAAGTTAAATTAGTCATGTCAAATTACGTACGTTGAATAGCATCTCACTCATCATCTCTATCATCTATTTCTAATATTATTGTTATAAATTTACTACCAAATTAGCTATATATATATTTAATCATATGCCATGCAATCAAGCCAAAGCGGAACCACCAGTTCCAACGACAAAGAAGATGAGACAAGTCAAATTTTAAATAGAAATTTTGAAATAACACCTTTGTCAGCTACGTAGTTAAGTTAGTGGAAGTCGATGGGGCGTGAGACAATGGAGTCGGTGGCTTCACCCGAGGCTCGGCGGTTCGCCATTGGAGCGCTTTTGTTCAACGTGACCTAGAATGTTCCATTGAGCGACCCTAGGTCAGTTCAGCGCTAATTGCCGTTAAATAAGCACAGAGCATCCATTATTTTCATTTTAAAAAATATCTTATGAATATCATACAAATTAAAATTCTTTAATAAATTCTTTTCCACTTTCAAGCAGTATTAAAAGTAATAATGTAATGAGTAAATTTTATACTGCTTAGGCAAAATTTTGTGTTAGTTATCGAAAGAATCATACAGTACTAACGTCTAATTGGGATATCTAGTTATGTTCTTAGTTCTGTCCAAATACGAAACTATTCAAATCAAATAAGTACAGACATAATGCGCATAAAATTATATACTTACGCAGCAAAAAAACAAAGAGTATTATGTAAATTCCAAAACACCATTATATCGACTTACATCGCTAAATTATTATAGATTATTTCAAAGTGTGTTTAGGCAAAACAAATTTTGCTATTGGCATTTGTAGTCTGAATCCTGAATACACGATTGGATCGATCAATACGTAATGCGAGTTACATTTCATGTATTGAATATGTGATTCAGATTCTATGAAGCTTCAGCAGTCGGCTACGCGTTATTGCCGCATAATCAAAAATGTATCTGGAAATTGTAGGCGCATTCATGAATAGAATATTAAAAATTAAACTAATTTTAACGACGATATTAACTCTATTGTCGATGCAAAACTATTTTTGAGTGAATCTTTTATTATATCGAAAAGGTATTTGTTTATTTACTCAAAGTCTAAACTAAACTAAATAAAATGTAGGTACTCTTTGTATTATTACTAACAGTCTATTAGATAACTCATTAACATCGATATTAAGTATTTTATTATCTCTGAAGGCGGTGTATTAATAACATAATTGCGAGTTCATTCTTTCCGATTAACCGATGGTAATGTATTCAAGTTATGAGCTAGAGAGAACGTTGGATAAAAATTAGTTTTTATTAAAACTATTGATCACCTAATCACAATAAACACATCTTATTATTTATATGAATAATCCACGTTCTTCATGTGTTTATAGGATTCGTGGAACTGTCCCATTTATGGACGATCTGGCGTCGGGCATCAAATTCGAACGCAATTAGTTTCTTCAGCCGGATGCGAGTAAACCGAATTACTTCAGTGTTGCAAGTTGATTGCTCAATGAAAAGGTCAGTCACGTGCGCAAGCGTTTAATTTGCATTTGGAGTGTTAATCTATATATATAATCTTCTTTTTGTTTGTTGTACGTAGACGAAACCCAGGCTTTATAATTAAATAATTTATAAGCTCAACCGTTACTTTGGTAAAGCATTGTGTAAACATTGGATCCCTAGCCGTTATGCGAAAACTTACATGACGACGGACATCTCCGCACAGTAAACACCAATAGAATATTAAAATACCTAGCAAACTTTTATTCGCAACTTCGTGTACGAGGGCATATACTATGTTTATGTCACTATGTAAGTCTAGCTAAAGATTTTTTAAATCTATATAGTAGTGTTTGAGTACATTACAACCATAACACAAACATATCTACAGAACTTTACTGGTTGATATACCAACTTATTCTTAATGCTTGTTCATAAACATACAAGTAACATTCCTATTTAAGTAAAATTCTCGAATAGAATCAAAGGTAAAAAGCATTTTGAAATCGATATTAATTTACTGAAAGCTCCACCATAAAGACACTAACAGATTTATATTAAGCAGACATTCTCGAGTTTCCAAGTTGACGTTGGGAACACGGGAATGCTCTTGCGATGAAACCTTTGAGACAAACGAACATTAAATTCTTCCTTTCTATCTTTATTACACTATTAATGGGACTCTTGAATCTTTATACCGCTTTTTAAGATGCTCGCGTTTTTCGCTTGCGTTCATGTTTATCAATATTGTTTTTCTCGATAATAGAAATATAATTCTTTTGCAATGTATATCTAAACAAAGTTACACAAGACATTAGCTATCCAGAGTCCCTAGCAATAGATCTAAAAATTTAATAACCCTTGAAAACTTAAACCCTTTCTTATAAATTAACAATTACTACCCATCCCCAGACAATCGTAAGTTAATAAACTGTTGAGCTGCTGATAATATTACCTTTTATTATGTTTATATAACAAATAATATTATAATAAGAAACATGCATTTCTGCATGTTTGTAATGAATGAACTCAAAAACTACTGGAATATATTATAAGATCTCGCGGACAGTCGCGATTAAAAGCTAGTTATTTATTTTTTCGGTTTCACTAGTGACTGACAATTATGGTTTGTAATTAATGCTACGTTAGGAACCTTGAACGATTCGAATACGCAGAAACTATACTGCACATTTAATAAAAGCTAATATTCATAGTCTTACAAAAATAGTCATTTTTCACACATTCAATTTTCCAAGTATGAAAAGTCTAATGACAAGTAGCATTTAAATTTCTAGTTTAAATTGAAAGTGATTCAGCGTAGCGTCTGCTCCATTCATCCCTGTTCATTCTAATGGAATAATAACCGAGTTGAAAACGAATTGCTATTAGTTTTTTCTTTGTATGAAAGCAAATTATTTTGAAAAACTCCGTATTGCGAGTTGAAAACGTGCTCTCGCATACAATTGTGAGAGTCGCTACTTCTATTGCGACACGTTTAGTTGAAAATTAAATAGGCTTTTCTATATTACACTCGAGGTTATTAAAACTTTTCTTTACATTTTCCATCTTGAAAGTATTAAGCGGTTGTCTAAAAGTGATTGCTTACAAAATATATTTAAAGATAATTACGTAAAATATGAAAGGATTTACAAGACTTCTTCTTTTGTAATTAATGAAACTTAATTATTTAAACGGTTCAAATATTTAAAACAATAATAGAAATTAAAGACTGACATTGAATGTAAGTAATTGCGTATATAATACGTATATACCTAAGTATTGTGTCATTTATTAGCGGTAACAGAACTGATACGAAGATAAAATGGGTCTTTTCATTCGTTCTTCTGTTTTATTTATTACGTCTCAGTATAATTTGTTGATTAATTAATTGTAGCGCTCCGATGTTTTCCTTGTTACAGATAAACATCGGAGCGCATACAAGTCTTATGTATTTACATAGATTTAATGTATGATACACAAACATTAATGTCCCGTAACTCAAATTAATCAAATCATCATCTATAATCATTTTGTATATTCCAAACCGAAACTTTATTTTCCAAGAAATCGAACCAATCCAAACCTTGCGAGAACGAATTGAGTGTCAGACGTGTGACCAACTTCTTAGATACTGAGCTGGCTAACTTTTATAGTCTACAAAAAGAGGATGAAAACCTGTGAGAAAATATTTATTTATTTTTTTTTTTTTTTTGTAATACCAATATAAAATTCTTAATAATTTTACCTTAGACCTACCTAAGTAATAACGAGTACCTATATAACTTAAGCCTCCTCATACGGCAACGAAAAGAAATTTACACCTACATCAAGAGAGAAGCGGCGAAAATTTAAGCTTTGGGATGTAATTAAAATCTCCAAGGCTTTATGAGAAGTTATGGCCAGTTAGAAATATTTGTGCTGTATTCAGCGTCGTTAGTGGTAGTTAAGCCAGGTCTGCGTTAATAATAATTTATATTTATTTTGTGCATTGCTTTTGGAGAAAATTGGCTTATTTTTGTAGTAATGCTTTGATAAATGGCTCGGTTATTTTATTTATTTATTTATAGTATTGTTATTATAACTAAACTGATTAGTGAGAAGATTTATAATGATTAAATGAGGCTTAAAATATATATATTATTTATAAATATTTATTTCAAATTATATGAGGAGATAATTATAAACAGTTAGTTATATTTGATTGATAGTTACTCGTATTAATTAATCTAGCCGTAGAAAATAACTGCCGTAGCAGTTCTACGACAAGCTTTCAAGCTCTACGCGATTGAATGCTTTCTCATAGCACCACGGTGTTTTCGGTGTTAACAAATAAATAAATGAATATATGGAATAACAAATTGCATATAGAGTTTACGCACACATAAACATTCGCATTACATATTCATCACGCGGTTCCGTCAACTTTCAGCCCCTTTCAAGCGCTCGCTCCCCTCAAGACAATGATGACAAAGGACAAAATGTGTCAACCAAAAGAACAAACAAGAACACTTTTCATGACACAACATAATAAAATAAAAAAATTCTAAGTAACCTCATCTTAAATATCTGATATTTTTCATTGTTACTTATTAATTCGAGCAATAGTTTTATTTATTTGCTCCATGCATTAACATTACGGCCGCTGACCGGATTTATGTACGGTAATTAAAGACAACTTTTTCTATTAGATCCTTTTCCTCAATTCGACATATTTTTCTTTGCTTAGGTAATGCAATTATTGCAGAGATCTTGGACATGCGCCCCGGAAATACAATTTAGTTTGAAAGTCACTCACAAGCCAGAAAACTGATCCCTAACTTGATTAATAGACAAGTAGGACATTTTCCGAAAATGATCATCAATATATTTAAAAATGACTGCCCCATTCTGCTCATTTATTTTAGAACCAAACATGCATTTAGGTCGCATGAAGCGCAATACAATTAAGATGCACTCAAGAACATGCTTCAATCAAAGTACGAGGACAGCATTCAAGAAGTTTGCGTAGAATTTCAACGTCTCAAGTGTGTCCGGACCTTTACAGGCTCTAAAGCACGTGCCTTATCAAGCAAGACGAATAATTAATCAGGCTGTCGCGATTAACTTGCCGTATAAAACATATCCTTTGAAAAATGCAGTACACGTTTGTGAAATATTAAGATTGAAGAAAAAGTTTTTTTTATGAAAGCACTCATTAGTGTAACGAGGTAAATTATTAATAATTAGGTTGCTATTTTTGAATTTCTGGATTCCTAGTTATTATAATAGAATTACATGTTTTTCTCGCGACGAAATAAATGAGATGAAAATTACGTAAAGTAAACAGTAAATTGCGGTGCACATAAATCACGACAAAATCGCCGGCTTTTGATAACAATAGCAACGTAAACAGAAAGTGCTGAATGTCGAAGTCCCACGGAATTACGAATGAAGAATGAGGGCTTGCTTAGTTAAATATTGATTTATCCTATTCGCTATGAATTTATTTAGCATACACTAGCTGTGCCGCACGGTTTCACCCGCGTTAATATCGTCGTAACGTGATGTTACATAGCCTATAAACAGAGTAAATTAGCGAACAGCAAAATAAATTTATTAGTAACTTCGTCCGCGCGGAATACTTATTTTTTATTTATATTAATTTCTAAAATAAAAGTAGCCTAAGTTACTCTTTATTACATTAACTATCTGCCAGTGAAATTCTCGTCAAACTAGGTCCAGCCGTTTCAGAGATTAGCCGGAACGAACATACAGACAGACAAAAATTGTAAAAAAATATATATTTTGGAACATGTACCGTGACCATGTGAAGTTAGTAAAAAGCTGTTATTTTAATATTACAAACAGACACTCCAATTTTATTTATCGGTATAGATTTACTTCGATGACTAGGTTAAACTCCTCACGGAACTAGATAAAAATTAAATATTTTAGTTTTCTACTAGAAGCCCTCTATTAACATGCAAGATAAATATTTCATAAAAAAATATACATAACATGTTGTTTATATATATAACATGTAAATCTTACCAGTCTGTCCGTAAGCGAAAATACAAGCATTGTATCCGTCGAAAGCATTGTCCAAGATATCTCGTCCGAGACACTCGAACACTGTCTTCTGTGATGCAAAGTTGTTGAGAGTTGGATCCAACGAGTAGAAACAGTGGTCGAAAGCGAAGGTCTTTGGCTGTTTTCTGAAAAGAAATACATTTCTACTTAGTACCTATGTAAATCTAACGTTTAGTCTACTTTACTACAAGACCGTAATGCGGGCAATTTTTTACAACGAACACGACCGATTGCGTCTGATATTACACGCGTATTGCGCAGAAGATTTTGTTTAGCCTGGAACTGAACTCAGAAAGTTCCAGGTAAAACGAAAAAAAAATCGGTTTTGCAGACACAGTAGGTAGGCTTGATCACTTTGCCTTATTAAGAAAATGATCAGCGAAAAAGGCGTATAATTGTGTCTGCCTCATACTCTTGTAGGGGTTGAAAGACTACGTTTTTTAGTACGAAATTCTAATGTTAAACATTAATGTAAACTGTATGTATGACTTTTATATCAACATTATAATTCAACGGAGTCATATTATACTAGACATCAATGATTAACGACCTTGCTACCCTTTAACAGTTAAACGGCATTTAGCCATGTTAATCGAAGTATTTGTCAAATTAATTTTAAGTACCTTATTTAAAAGAAAATAAATAAATTAACATTATAATTTTATATTTTACAGTATAGAATATGAAATAAATAAGATATATAAATAATCAATAAATCGGATTTCTCTGTACCTAAGGATCAAGATGAGTTTTCTATTCAGCTACATTTTCCAACAACTGTAGACGGATCTTTTCAAAAACGCGTCTATAATAAAACTACGCCATGTATAATTAAACTACGCCATGTATAATTAAACTACGCCAGTATATCGCAAAGGATTAAATTATTCAAGCCTAAAAATACCCGTTTATTGATTCTGTTGATTAATTTCGACACAAAGGTCGTTTTTATTAGCGAATTGAATTCTTAAACACAATGCTGTACACAAGTACTGTAGGTGTTCGAAAAATTTATAAAGATTTATGTGCCATGAATGCGTTGATTAATTTCGACACAAAGGTCGTTTTTATTAGCGAATTGAATTCTTAAACACAATGCTGTACACAAGTACTGTAGGTGTTCGAAAAATTTATAAAGATTTATGTGCCATGAATGCTGATTTCTCGTTTTCTGAGCTTTTGTTTCTAAATTTAAAGAATCTCTAGATGTCGAAATTTTCGTTAGGTTTTTTATTGTTTGAAAACTGCCGCTTGAAGACGCTTTCAAATATCTAGTAATATAGTTTACCTGACTCATAGTTAAGGGACTGAATAGTTGTAGTTATAGTGAAAGTGTCAAAATTTTAAACGATATTCAAAAAATAGTTTACACTATTCCAAAGTCTCACGCTCTACTGTATCTTATTATCCGATCTATTGCGTCCTCTTGTATATATAATTTACTTACTTCTTAGCAACTTGTTGCGTAACTTTACTGTACCTCAAGGTTGGCTCAACTTAATAAGTATTACTCACTAATAAATTCGAAACAGTGACTATAATATGCGAACCGCGTCCGATCGTACGCATATAAATTCGAAATTCACACAAACTGACAATAATTCAAAGTAATTTGAAAATTAAAGTTCAAATTAAAAAATATCGCATCATGATTAGTGCAATATAATAATTAGGTTACTGGATACGATGCTACAGGCAGACACGTCAAACTTATAAAATACCTCTTTTTACATTGGCGGTTAATAAATTAGGTTCGGATAAAATAAAATATATCAATACGTCTTATTTGGCTCTTTGTATTGTAAATGAGAATCTATTTTCGTTGAAAGAGAAAGCGTCACAATATTCCAAACATTTCATCAACACAAGAAGGTTCTCGTCTCGTCCTTTGCAATAAAATATCTCTCGGAGCGCCGAAGCCTATATTCGATCTTGGAACAGATTCAAATCTATTTCCATATTGGCGACATTCTATCTATAGGTATGTTACAAGATCGGTAACATGCTATAATAATATGGTATCATATAATAATAAATCATAGAAATTTAAGCGCCTTGATACGCCTATTTTAGTTGTTACTAACATTCTACTGACCGCTTTGTTTTATTGTCTCAAATTCAATTCGTAATTAGAGGAAATTGTAAAACATTTTATTGCTAAAATAGGTACTTACTATGAATAGCACTATTAAGAACTTATTAAGACGAATAAAACTCAAAATGGGGCGAATTTAAGCATTGTAAGATTCGAACAAGCTTCTAAATTTGTTGATGCAGATTTTCATAATTAACCTAGCAGCCCGACCTAACTTCGCAGATATTCCTATAAATTAAATATAATATTAAATTAGAAAAATAGTCTTTTTTTATTCATATTTTGTGATTTAATGTCAAGAGATGGTGCTGATCAACTCTGAATCACACTATAAAAGTCTTTTCAGTGAAACATTAAACTAATTAATTAATTTCATTGGTTTATTTTTAGCTTTTTAATGTGTACTCGTTAGTACGTCGCCATTAAGTTAATATAACTACTCAGTGTTATTTTCTATGGTAGGTAATATGTTTTGTCAATACTTTTTTTCTTTAATTCTCAGCAAAAAATCCAAAAAAAGAGATAATAACCAACAGGTGATTGCTATGCACTAGTATTTCGCTACACAAAGATACATCGCAGTCAAAGGTCGAATTCACTATTGAGTACGAATCATTGACTAAAGGCGCCCGTGCGTAAATCGATATAGTGAACAAATACCAATACGCAACGATCTGATAAGAACCTATTATTGCTGTGTAGCTTAGATTTCACGTCTTACTCGACGTTTGGATTAATTCAAAACCATCGAAAACAGTTTTCAATCATTGTTGCGATTTGCGGTTACTTGTGTAATCATATTTTATCGATAGATAGGTACAATACAACAGAATAAAATCGAATATTGAAAACAAGTCTTCTATAATTATTCTTAAATTAGGTTATTTTTATCAAAAAAGGTCTTGTTTAAAATCGTACGCATTTTTTTTTTCATTTCAGTTTTTGAAATTATTCCTACCTTGATATTTAAATAATAATATGCATACGACGTAAAGATTTCATTTATTAATAAATTACAAAGTCAAGTTTATTTATATATTTGTATTTCCTTTCGAAAAACTTTTATTTAATAGAGCGAAGATTTTATTTAGTTTTGTGTTTTTTTCAACCACAGTGACGACAATATTTTCCAGTTGTTACTAAAATTGAGTAAATCAGATTAATGTTGCGTTCGGAAACCGACCTCGAGGTCATTGCCTTATTTATGAAATCTCTAACAGTTTACCTATAGAAATTCCGTCGGTTTACAGAACCAACCAATAACACAATAATTAAAAATACTTAATATATTTTCAAAAGGATTTTCCTTTTAAGACTCTTCAATTACTGACTTTCAACATGTACTTATGTGACACTATCATGCTTTTGTATTTATTTTAGTAATATTAATTGGAGATACAAAGACGAGCTGCTTACAAAATATTAAACATCGTTGCCAATTTACGGTAGGTATATAGACACAAAGAAAACTGATTTAAAGCAACATAGGAGGATGTTTAAAATGTTTAGTTTTATTCACGAAAGCTGTTTTGACTAAGAAATCGGTTGTTTTCTTTGAATAATTACTGAAATAACATTACCTATTATAAAATGACTATTAACTTATTCGTCTTTCGAGACCAATAAATATAAAATGCAATGGCTTCAACGTTAAGCTAAAAATACCGCCAAATAATTTTAAGAATATATTTTCTTCGACAAAATGTGGGGCAAAGACTTCCTTGTGCATTTTATAAACATTATCTTAAACTGCGACCAAGCCCGAACAAGTTGAAGTAAAACAACTGTATAACTCAAGGGTTATTGTATAATAGTATGAGGCGTGCCAAGCTTTTATTATTCACTTTGTTTTCTCGCTTTATCAATATCACTGAAAATAAATTCGTATAGGAATCTAAAATACTGTATAAACATAGAGTACCTACAATAACATTTGCCTAGGATTCAATCTTAGCTTCGGAGACTGATTTTAAACATAAGGAAAAACCTATACCTACGTACTTTATTTTTTTGCTTGTCACTTCGGTACGTTGCTCACAGTGCTAATGCATCTGTTTCAGCTAATCTCTGGACTAGAATAAATGTCTGAACTGATGTTGATAAAGAAACAGATTTGATTTTTTTGTTAGACGGAGTTGCGGGCACAGTTGTTATTTTTTAAGATTGTATCAATTTCTTTTGATGGTGACATAGGTCTAATAAAGTCTTTGTGATATTGAGAATTCTTCGGTACTTCTTACCGAGCGGAAATTGTATAACGTCGTGGTCTATGATTGCCTCTATATCCGTCGAATCAGAGAACGCGATGTTAACTTTGAAATGAAAGAAAAAATTGTTGTTATTAAAGCTAAAGGAATTTACCTACCCAAGGATTGCACAGTGCTGTAATAAGAATAATTATAATATTCATATTAGAATAATAATAATTACGTAGTATGTAAATCAAAAAATGTGAATCTGTTTAATATAATTTTACAATATTAAAATATCACTAAAAGTTACGGTGAAACTATACTCGATACGAATATTTCCCTGCTTGGGGCATATTAAGGTCTCTGAAAATATCGTGAGTTTACATAGGTACGTGTTTATTTAGAGAAAACTTATATTGGCTTCGAATACACATATTTTTAATAGGTATATATAGTTCTCAGAAGCGTAATGTCTTAATTGACAATTAGAATTTAACTCGTTAATTGTTTTTTACACGATATTTTATACAAATGTGGACAAAATAGTAAACGCCGACTGTATTTTTCACTTATGTTAGCTAACGTGTGCGTAGAATTACGATAAAAAGTAAAATTACATTTTGCCAATATTCAGTGAAAAACACAACCAACAAAACACATTAAGGGCTTTTGTGTCACTGAGTAAATGAACTGGATGTTGGAATTATGCGGTATCCAATACCTATACATTACATAGAAGCAATACTTTGTAAATTGTTTGAAATTAGTTATAAATTAATGCCCAAGTTGAAGTAATGTTAAGTAAAGTGAAAGAAATACCGCTACGCCTTCTACGATTAAATACATAACAATAATTAAATTATTTTTTGTTGTAGAAAAAAATCTGCATGTTAAAGGCAATCGTATGATAAAAGAGGATAAAGTGTACAATCAATACAATTAGGCACTCGTGTATTTTAATGTCGCTCTGAGCCACCTGTCTGCGCAATTCGCAAAATAACATGTTTGTCATAATTATCAATCACACTTAAATACCAAATTGTATCATATAAATATCGCAAATTGTTTCACATTCACAAAATTTTTAAAAATAGCCTCATAAAAGTAGCCTCAAACTGATACAATTTTCGACGTGAACACACACTTGTACACAATTCCGAGAAAACGTAGACTCAAAATTAATTCATTCTTAGCCAGCAAATAGTTAACCGTTGAAAGAAACTGCAATTGCAAATGTTTCACAGCACTGCGAAAGTTGTTTTCTTTGAGATTCGCTGAGGGAGGCACTAAGTTAGCTTCACAAAGCAGCTGATTGCCCGCGAATCAACAATGGTTTAAATAGCGCATCGCAACGCGGCGACAGCGCGTCGGAAGGCTTTGCAATGTACAGGAAAGTTGGACAGCATCCAACTTATTATATAAATGTTTATATTGCACTATTGTAAATGAAACAATACTGAAGAGCTGATAGGTAAAATATATATCAAGTTGATGACAAATCGTAAAATGAAATGATCATATTCTGAGCGTCACCATGAGCAGAGATTTATAAAAACCTAAAATGCTCGAGTCATGAAATGAATATTCTATTTTTTTTAAAAGCAACCTAAAAAGTAAAAACAATATTTTATTAAGAAAAATATAAATTATCTAAGTAATATATAAAATAAATCCAGTCATTTTGCAGATAAGCCAAAACAAAATATGATATCTTGTCCGAAAGATAGACGCAAAACAGTGTATTTATTTTTCTTTGTTTTAAATAAGTGATAGAAAGGAAAAATTAAACTAAGATTAATAGAAATTGTATGAAACGAATGTTGCACTAATGAATTTTCTTCACATTTATCATTCTAAAATGCAGCCTGAATTTCAGATTCTAGAACAATGACGCACATTACGTAGGCGATAAATCCTGTATCATATTATGTATTATTCAATATTCAGAAGTTCAATATACTTGGTATTCTACATATGACTCCAGAATCCACATATACAACATATCCTTCACACATTTTTTTACATTTTTTCATTACATTCATGTTTAAAAAAAATTAAGTGAAGTCTCTAACCATTAGTGGGGCACGGGACAAATACGTTTTTTTACCTATATGTTTCACCGATCATTTTTAAAAGATTCGAATACATTACGTCCACCGCAACTCTAATGAAACGGTTAATTATATAGAGCTTTGCAATATTTTTTTTTCTTAATCTTGTATTGATAAATTAATAACCGTATTTTAATCTAACTACTCATAGACGACGAACGACGAGAGAGCGAAAATGGAAAAGCAATTTTAAACACAGCCTCAATGGGCAACGGCTCGGGTAATTCGATTCATAAACAACATAAAACTGTAACGGCAAAACCGTAGAATTAGATTTATTCGCTGGACGGGGTTATTTCGTCACAAATTCAATTGAATATAGAGCAAGCTCAAAAGTCTATAATAATCACATACACATAATAAAAACCGCTGGCTGCAACTAAATCGTCGGCTATCGTTGCGGTGTTATGGATTTAAAAAGAAATCTACTTTGTGAATAAAACATGAATGGAGATAAAAGATAACACTGGATTTCAACTTGATATTTCCATATTGACTTTTAGTCAAAATCAATAACTTACAGCATACTAAAGCAAATTTTAACAGAAAAAGAATACCTAAATATTACAGGAAACTATTAATTTAAAAAAAATCAATGAGAAAAATAACCTAAATAAAATATAATCAATAATAATATTTAAATGGTTCCCTTATCATTCAATGTTCAAAGTTAACGTCTTCCACGTCACCGGAAATGCGGACGAAGGAAAAAAAGGAGACTTATAGGACATATTTCATCGAAAAAGAAGGTCATACAGTATTACCGTATAAAAATATTAATTGTGTTTATTACACGTCAAGGACTGAAAGGTTATCTTTTTTAACGAAGGCAAAATACATCGAAATCATAAAAATTTCCATCACAGTTGAAAATTATACCTTCGCATTTGTCTCCTAGTTTAATTATGCCACAGTATTTCGAATCCTTTATTAAAAACAAATAACCTGAAAACCAGCTACAATGCGCGAAAAGTAATAATCTGGTGTTATCCTGCGGCATTAGACTGTCATATCGGCGAAGTTATGCTTTGCCGTAATATCGCTCCCCTGAAGATTACCACGTCTGAAGCCTTTACAAGAAATGCCTTATTGGAGTTACATCTCCACTTATTGCTATACGGCACTTATTACATAGATGGTACATTATATTTATGTTCTACTGGTTTATAAAAGCAGTATAAACTGCCTACATTAGCGTTAATCCAATTTGAAAGGAAATGTTTGCAAAACAAAGTAAAAGAAACCTTTTGCCCCGGGTTTCATTAGCTTTCTCTTTCCGAACTCATTAGGCCGACGTTTTGTAAGCAGGTCACGGAAGTAACATAAAAATGGGCTAAGTTTCCACGCATATCTTAGTATACTTCAATAATTACTTAGTGAAAAGGTATGAAAGTATTAAGAATGGATTACCGGCGACATTTTATGCCTTCATTAGGTGACATTTAACGAAACCGACGTAACATTACGTTATCTACCTATTACCAAAAAACAAAAAAAAATACAATAAAAATATATTTATTTCATATTAAACGTTTTACAAATAAATTTATGATACATATACCTACGTAACAACTGTTTTATAAAAACAAAAAAGATCTACGTCAACCAGAAATAGTCTATCTTCCCCTACGTGAAAAAAATAAATAAAGTGAATTTTAAAATCTATTCATGTAGAAGTTTTCGAGTTAAATCATTATACACATACAATTTTCTCTTGATTAGGTATATTAGTTAACATTTTGTCATTATATTTATTTAGGACTAGTGGACACCACTGCGAACTTCGTATCGCTTCAGTTTCGAAAAAAAAACCACGTCTTTCCATTGAAAATGTACGAGGAAATGAATATTCCTTATAAATACTTTTTCGTGAATTTTTATATTTTTTTAAACAATTATTCTGCTATTCTCGGTGTTAATAATCCGACTCTGTTTATATATAGATATGTATTCATTGAATCTGAATGTTATTTCAAATAGTCGATTCCGCGGAAGACTTTCATTTTCAATCCAAATTGGTATCACACTCGGAGCTCTCCTTTGTCAATGAGGACGTGGGTAGAATCTTGAGTACGACATTGGCCAAGTCAAAGACCTTACTACGTGATGGCTAGACGATGACAAACTTAGGCTACTATGAACGTTTCTAGTTTGACTTTTTACTTTTAATTTTCAAAATCATCGGAATCCATATCCTTTCCGTCAAGATCCGCATTCCCTAATTTTATTTTAAAAGAGTAATATAGTCTGCTATTTTAAATTAATTATAGGTCAAGTCGTAGACATGAACTAGTTCTTACTAGGATAAGCCCTTTTTCCCTAAGTCAAAGTCAAAGTCAAAAATATCTTTATTCATATTGAATCACTTAGATGATCGCTTATGACCGTCACTTATAGTAGGGGAGCCCAAACGGGGATTTTGCGCATTACTCGAATGCGACAGAAAATCATAGGGGGAAGTAACCTTGCGGCTTGCACCCTGTAATGTACCCCTACCAATGAACCCATAATAAAGTGGGATGCGTTGAGGGCAGCCCGTCAGATTAGTAAAAAAAATCGATCCTCAGAAAAACTCGAGCGCGTCAGGTTAAGATAAGTTAAATACAACCAGAAAAGTTTATATTTCAATAATCTGACAATTTCAGCGTGACATAAGGAATTGGGTGAGTCACAAAGTCGAAATACTGTACAAGCTCTCCCCCCACTAAAATGGAAAACTTAACATAAACTTTTTCTCGTTTTAGAACCTAATCTCCACCAATCCAAGGTCCCCGTGACGTGTGGTAACTGCAAATTTAGCATCCTGGGGTCTACTACTATTAGATCTATAGTAGGTAAGTTTATAAGCTGTTCAAGAACGCGCCCAAATCTGAGATCTAAGACCAACAGTATACTACTGTGAGGTATAAAGGTATTTTGTTAAGGTTTACCTAGTTACTGCAAATAGGCGAATTTTATCAAAACATTTTCTCCAAAATTCTCAGGTAAATGGGACGCACGCCATAAAAATGCGAAGAGGCTTTCTAACCGCTACTTCATTTCAAAATTCCTTGCCAAATAGTGCTATATGAAACTTTTCCGTGTATTGTTAGTTTTATGATATTGCAGACATTTCCTAATATATTTCCGAATGACACTTTTAAAATTCGACCTAATTGTAATTTGTAAAAATTAAAATATTGGCAGCATTACGGAATTTATTATGGGTTTGTATTAAGTTACAATTCTAGTACATATATAATCAGCTCGAACTACATTACCTAAACTACGTTGGGTATCAGTTGTGTTGAATTATGATAGAGACATTAAGTTTTCCGAAAAGGACATCGCAAACTTCGGAAAACATAAATACTTCAATTATAAAATTCTACAATTTTTTTTTGTAAATAACAAAACAGCACGAGATTAAAAAGTGAAAAAATTTTTTTGTACCTTACTATAAATTAAAAGACGTTGATAAATATAATTCTTGTAAAATTCAACACGGGAATTCTTTGAAAGTTACATAATTCTCTGTAGGTATCGTATAGGTATTAGACTCGATATAGCGTACCTTCACGTGTATGTATGATCTGCTTTTCTCCGTTCGGAACGTTTCCTCCTTTAAATCAAAAATATGGTTATGAATTTAGATTTTCACTAAATTTCGTCAAGTTTCTAAATGTACCAGGTAATTAGTAAAACGAAAGTATTACAGTCTACCTTAATTTAATATCTTAGTACCTTTGGACTTCCAAATTGAAGACATTAAAAATAATTATTGTTTTTTGTTACCTCTACATCTTTTTAGTCTAGTTATAATAATTCTTAGTTAAATAATAAATTTAATAACATCTCATTTATTGAGAAACATTTACATTTCGCCCGATCGTAATACTTTTATTTCAATATCCTGAAAACAATTGATCGTAAGAATTAAAAAAAAAATGGGTACACTTTGACGAGTTACCCTATCAAACGATAACTGGCTACTATTAGAGTTTAATTCATACAAATCGGTCTACGGACGGCGACATAAGAGTGGAACATCGGGAAAAAAGTACACGTCGAAATACATTCTTTTTGATGTTTTTGAAGGTCGGTTCAAAAGGCACAAGGCAGGCGCTACGAATACTTTTGAAATAATAATTAATCACTGTTGGCGACTAATCGCAAGGGCCATCAGGCTTCACAATGACCCTCCTCAGTGCCGTCCACTCATGATGAGTTTCTGTACGTCAACCGTTACGCTGAAACGTCATCACTCATATCAATACAGTAACAGAATCACATACAATCTACACACAAATGCGTTAAATTCTTTGAGTGCAAGGCTTGCTATGTAGTTAAGTTACTGCTTGACTACCTCTCCTGTTGAGGTAAACAAAGGGTCGCGTTATCGCGTTAGGGAGCGATGACGTCACAGGCGCCGCGGTGGCTTAGGGCGGGACGGGCACGCTCACACCGCCCGCCCTTCGCGCGACGGTGGAATGCTTTTACGGTTCATCGAACTTTTGCAACTACAAATTGGTAGTTTGGCTGTGAAATTATTATTAGCTAACGCTTTAAAGGTTTCGGAAATTTCTAATTTGAAAGCGAATTTTAAATAACGATTAACCATAGCGAGATTATTAAATTTATATTATATTATTGCAATTTTAAGAAGCCGACTTAAAAAAAATAAGTAAATATATTATTTACTCTTAAAATAAATAAATTCTAATAACAGATAAATATCATGTATGTATGGTTTGTACGGTTTTGTAATATTTTTTCGTATGTCCGAGAAATTCTAGCGATAAACATTTCGAAAATTGCTAAATATAAAGAAAACATTCTCTTTATAACTTGTTCAATAATACCGTTGAACAGTTGTAAGGAAAATAAAACTCTGCAACAGCATCAAATTGAAACAGCTATGGCAATATTTTCATACAAATCGTTATGGAGCAGCATTGAGTGGGGACGCCTCGCTGCACACTGAAGACGTCTGTAGTGTGCAGTTTGCACAGCGTTATAACCGCAATCTGAAACGTTTGTTTTACGGCAATCACTTCGGCAAAATCGAATGGGTTTCTTGAGCTGAAAGTTCGTACTCCTTACTATAAACTTGTTTAAATTGTTTTATTAACATATTTAGGTTAATTATCAACCTGCGTTATATGTAACTAGTGTCAAATAATAACCATACCTTCATCTTAACCCTGAGTTAACTGAGCTAGTTATGACTAGGGATGGCAGCCGCCGGAGAGATAGGCCAATAGAGTAAAAAACTAACATTTTTGAGGCTTAGTAAAAAGTCAAAAAGTTGCAGGCAGAGTAGGTAAGTGGAGGAAAACGTAGAGGCAAGAAGGAAACTTAAAGAAAGAAAACGTTGTTGTTTTTAGTAAACTCACTGATTTTAAAAAAATGATTTTAACAGGTTCTAATTGAAATTCTGTAATTAAAAATTATTACTTTGAGAAATACTGTGAATTTAATTTAAATATCAAACTTCATTCATAAAAGTTATTTATAATCACTTAAAAGTGTACCTATACGTTCAGCACTTGACTTAAACTTCACGAATAACTTTATTTATTTACTTATTTGTATGAATCGTATAAAAAGACCAAAGCTAACAGCAAAATATAATATAATCTTAAAAATTAATCAACCTAAAATGTTCAGAATATTTTCGAAGTGACGCGTTCTTGATTTATAAGCGAAGCTATTTTCATTTAGCAATAAAGTATGCTAAATAATTAAGAGAAATTGAGCTTCACAATTATGCTGACGCCACAGCGACATCAGGTTGGTATAAAACAGTAATTATCTTCTTATAATTACTTCCATCTGTCACAGACTCACAGCCTGCGTTTCACAGTAAATTAATCTGTTTTGGAAACAAGTTGGATATAACAAATTTAATATTTAGCACATAAAAGATAAAGTTATTTAGATTTACACTTAAGACTAAATATCGCGTACAATTTTTTAAAACGATGTGTTCTTTTCACCTTTAGGTGTAAAGTATCGAAACCAAACTCGTTTGAAAATATTCTCTAGGTATTGAACTTAGCCCTTAGGAAAGTACTAACAATATGCACTCAAGATTTTAACTGCAAATTATATGTCGAAAGATAAGAAAACGATAAAGATTAATAATGTATGATCTATACATCTATCTATAATGTTTATGGTAGCTTGTAGCGAACAAATTCTCTTCACAGAAAATCGAGAAAGATAAACCTCTTGTGTAAAAAGCTACGAGACAATAAATGTCGACCGATGAAAAATTTATATTAATTTTCTAAGCGAACACGTCCAGGACAAGTTCGCGAGTGGAATTTAATTATGCTACGGGACAAATTTAATACCTGGGATCTTTGTAAGTATTTACAGTACACCGTTTTGTAGGTCATCAGTGTTTTATTTTTAATTTTTATTTTATTATGAAGAATATAATATTATTATTATGAAGTCCCGTGTCCCCTAGTGGGGTATGGGGCAGATGCATTTCACATCTCTTTCACTGAATGATTTTTTTCTTTAGAGGCAAGTAGGTGATCAGCCTTCTATGCCCTACCAGACCGAGTTTTTTGTTTTATCTCCACCGGGAATCGAACCCAGGACCTTTCGGTTGTAACGCTTACGCGCTTACCACTAGACCAAGGAGGCGGACAGTATTATTATTAAAAATAATAATAAATAATATCTTAGACAAGGTCGGTAATAATTGTTATGAAGTAAATTCCACGCAGACGAAGGCACAGGCTAAACTAGTAATTATATATTTAACAATACAATGCCGTACCACGATGAATGATGTTTCATTTATAACGTTGGAAGAAAATAGTCCACACACACACAGTTTAACACACTATACAAAATTAGGGACATATTAAATAATTAGAGATCTACACATCACACACATAAAAAGTCTCCTTTTTACTGAATTAAGAAACTTTCATGCTTTATATATTATATATACGCTATTATCGTATAAATATGTAACAATAGAATTCTTACACAAGACCAAAAATTGATATTGTTGAATTAAAACATCGTCCTTTGAATTCTTAACATCGTTTGAACCTTGAATGAAAGCTAAGTCAATCTTGGTGGCCTAGCGTGTGCCCAGCTCAGGGCCGAAGTCTGACCTCCTTTGTGCCAGAATTGCAAGCTATGTAACACTATCTTAAACATCATCTTAAATAGTTACGTAATTAGTTTCTGATCTTTTTCTCACAAGCATCAACGCAACTCTGTTTTCTTTTACATAATAACACTTTCTTATTTAACTCATAATACATTATATAATATGTATAATATTAATGCCTGAAATAGACAAAATCGATCTGCTTTTCTACTTTTAATCGAGGACCTTTTACTATCATTACTTTTTATTGAAATTAACGGAGCCCTTGATTTTTTAAGTATTTTCGAACCAGTAATTTGGGGCCTTCAAAATGAGAGAAAAACGCTCCCTAAAATCCGCCCTAGCAAGGACGGCGACACTTAAAGTGAGTCTCTTAAAAAAGATAAGATTTTCATGTTTACTTAACTAAACATTTTACATTACAAATATTATTTAAGTTCACCTTCCACTTATGATAGTTACTCGTGAATTTGTGCGACATGTGTCATTAAAAATAACGTCAGAAACTATCTAAGGACCTTTTGTAGTATTTACGGAAGTATAACAATGAGTCAATTGAACATTCCTTAATAAGCACACTTAATAAGGTCTTGGGAATCGGATTGATCATTTTAATTGTATTTTTTACTATTCAACTGGCAGTGCGAATGGGCGGGTGGGATGTAAAAGTTTACAAACGTCTCCTATTTTTTGCGCAAATATCCATAGTACTCGTAGATCTATGAGACTTTAAAAACAAACAATACGATAAAGTACCTATAGAAGAATTTTTAAAATTTTATAATATGTATAATCGAGTAGAAATATTAAATACGTATCGATTTGGAAATACCAGCAATATTATCGGCTATTAAGGAATCAATAAAAAATAAACGAAACATTAAAACATATAGTTTCCTTATATGCATTACACTAATGACTAAAGTACACCGTATTGCTTTTGTATATTCACTATCATCAAAAAAAACCTCTTTATCTATACCGTTTTGTATAAAACAAATGCCATCACACTGATAAGATACTATTAACAGTATTAGGACAACTCGAACTTACACGTGAACGGTTTATAGAATCAATTCCTATATTCAGGGAAACTAACTTCCGTCGTCTGCGAGATGATTTACTCCATTCACATACACCATTGTTCTTCGATCGAACATCTTAGCAGAATACGTAATTCACAGGATAGTGAGGCGTGACTCAATCCATTGGGGACTGACTCATACAATATTAATTACTGCCAACAAAGCCGATAATTTTCTTTATCACGGATTTTATAATTTCGTTTTTCCCATTAAATGATCGCTGAAAATATAAGAGACATTTTCTTCGATTATAGAAAAAGTTGGGTTTTTATAAAAAACTAAAATACAAAATTATACTTCAATATGTTTTGTCAATTTGTTTTGAATTTAATTGCTTTTATAAGAAGACAATATTTTCAAAATACATATATTAAATAACGGCGATTTAGTAAAACCTCTATCATGCACGTATATTTGGTAATACAGTAACGCTGTAAATATCCTAAAATATATAAATGCTTAAATCTAAGGAACTTTATCAAAAACTAAACAACAATAGCTCAATAGGAACAACAGAAAGTGTAAGTGTAACCCATGAGAATCACTGCATTGCAGCACTTTAGTCGCATTACAATAACAAAAATGCAGTGTATTGACGTAAAATTAACAGTAAATTGACGCCGTTTCATCCAATAAAATATATTATTCCGTAATCCAATCGAATCCGTCGCCGTAGTGACTGACTCCAAACAGTGACGTAGCTGAAAATACAACTATAACTCATAGAGCCTTCGTTACATCGATTTAAAGGAACTAGATGGCGTGCAACATAGTTCAATGGTAGAAACAAGGCTTTCACACTATTAAGTAGTTGGCTACATAATATTAAGTTGTTAAGCGTAGTCATTTTATTCTTAACTTCCTAATTTGTATAACGTGATTTTCAGAATACTGTCAATACTGAAAAATGGATACAAAAATTTATTAAACTTTATATTTTAGGCCGAGTTTAGGCAAAAAGAAAGAAATCTTAAGCACTTTCGGTAATTCAGGTTTTCAAAAAGATGAAACATCTTATGGTTGAGAAAGGCCACGCAGTCTTATCGCAGTGCTGTCATTATTTATTAATAATTTCGAATAAACATGAAAATAACGCAAAGGTGAATATGCGTCTAGTGAATACCCCAATGGGTATTATAATATGTGTGTGTGTGAGTACCTAAGCTTGAGCCGTGACACTGAGGGATGTGCCAATTAAGTCAAACTACAAACTCGCACCAGTAAGCTTTTGCCTTTATTTCACCTAAATACTGCGTCGTACCGTCGGGAAACAATGCAGCTTTTGTATTTTAGTTTTAGTAAAATTTTATACAATTTTTGTTAGAAATATTGTTGAAACGTTTCAACTATTTTTAAAACATACAATAGAAAAATTTCATTCTCTACCTATACATGATAGATTATTTAATATTGAATTTTTAGTATTATTTTTAGTTGCATGGCAAATAGAATTTATGTGTTTACTATTTATGTAAAGACAACTATATGATAAATAATCGAGTTTATAGAAAACACAGATCATTAAAAAAGTCGCTTTTCTATTACCTAAATCTTCGTAAACAATTAGATTCAAAGCCGATCCTTATGAATGAAGTTATTTTATCAAAAGGCCCCAGCTCTAGCAAATAATCTACCTAGTAATTGGTTTTTAAAGAACTTATATGTAAGTACTTATTGATTTCTTAGATGTTGATGTAAATGGTTCCATATAGAATAAATAAAATAAAAGTTAAACTAAAACATTTTTAAAAACGGCAACGTTGATTATAATTATAACAACGGCTACGTAGCTAAGTTGAAATTTTAGGTTTCTATTTTAGCTTCTATACGTAGTCGTAGAATAATGGTAAATTATGTAATATTGTTGAAGATATTTTCTTCCATTTTCTTACGAATGTAAAACATAAATTATTCATTTTCATAAAACTCAATGTAGTCTTTCCTTTATCGTTATAGAACAAAGGGAATTTCAAATCACCCTTTTCGATCTAATTATCGTTTTAAATTAAAACTACTTTTAAATCTAGACTCGAAGTCTAAACTCTACTTAGAACATTAACAACGACTTCCTTTTTACGTTTAGTGAACGTGTTTGTAGTGAGATGAGGAATGGGTAGTGAGATTTCTGCGTCTGTCCCACTAATCTTTAAAGGCCAGTTGGAGATCAACGTTCTGTGCGGTGTTTAAACAGTAAAAGTAGTGCGGGTAAATTTAAACAGTACACAACATTTTCATGCCATTAAAAACTGTAAGGGCTGTGGATCGCCCCGTAAGTTTTGATTTATAGGCAGTTAAACATCGTTTTAATGTTTAACTTATGTGTTATTTTAACAATTTTAAAAGCAATAGAAAACTTTAAAGTTTACTCACTTATTGAGGTTAATAGTTTAAGCATAACAGTCAAAGTAAACTAAATCTAACAGCCTTTTTATTACGAGCTATTTCCCGTATTACAATAATACAGCGCCGATCAATAAAAGGGAGAAAGTTCGGGAAATTAGGATATTCAGTACGAGGAAGTTATTTACTGCTTCGGGGTAAAAAGCTTCGAGTTCAACAAATGCTCGGGCCTTTGATAAGCTTTAATGTGTATTTATAGTGACAGTAATCGGATTGTTGCTCTTTTTAAAACCCGCAATATCGGGCATTTAACACAAACTTAAAAACAGAAACGAAGCAATCTTATCCGACTGAAATGTATGTCATGTAGGTACCTACTCAACAACTGAACCGTTTCTGATAATACGTCATTAGATTACAAATACGATGAGCTATTTTTATTATTATTTATGAAAACAATCCTTGGTTCAAAAGTAAAGAAACCTAATTACTGACAGACAGAACAAACACAAATTAGATATTTATACAAGAAGACAATTACGAACTGTATATATAAATTAGAGGAGGTTCACTGAACTCACGTTGTAGTGACACAATTGTAATGATAGTCACAAACAAATTCATATGAAGCCTCTTAATTAAAGCAATCTAAGTTTTCAAGGTAACACATCTGTACCATAAATGTTGGTTACTATTATAATATTCAATCTTTTGGACGGAGAGACACGTACTACAATGTAGAAATATAAATCAATAAGAAAAGAATCATTAAACGCACTTTTATAATAAAAATTTGTTCATTTATATTTTTTGACCTTAGTAACGTAAACAGGAACACTTTTAATGGAAAAAAGGCAACGATGAATTTTAATATCGATAAGTAACACTGACAAGGCAAGAGTCCTTTTTTTGGGCGTAATGTACCTTTATGTCATATCGTATACTTTCAATTATTTTTTATTTATCATATTATATTTTTATTATTATCATAGTTTAGCCACATAATCAATGTTAAGAAAATGACAGGAAGAAATATACACCACAAACATTGAAACATGTATTACGAGTAGGTACAATGGAGTCCAGCACAACAATCACAAAAAAACGTCTAAATTAAAATTAATCTTTTAATAAAGTAAGAAGGCATACCTTCTTTTCAATTGAAAACATAATTTAATTTTTAATTAAAAAATAACTAAATGAAAAGAAGCATGTGACCAGTTGCTCATTGTAAACACATACATATTTTATGGAGATTGGAGATGTAGCAGTATAATTATTACGCTAAGTAACAACAAAGATGAGTCATGATGGCGATAAGCTACAATATGACATAGTATGTAAGGGCGTGGAGTCCACTAATGAAAGGTAAACACGCGAGCCTCCACCCAACCTACGTTATTAATATCAATACAGAGTTCCTATTTATTTGATAATCTACTCTGAATATGTTCGTTATACATGACGTACCTATATATTTAAAGAGCAGGTAGAGTAATTCGTAATGCGAATCGTCAGTTGCCTTATTCATTTCCATTGAAAACGTAAGTACTTTCGTTCATTTCAGTAATAAACTGTATGTTAGGTATTAAAGAACATGAAATATATATATTGCTTGTTATATCAGTTAGTTTAAGATAGTTATTTTATATTTGTCAGCTTTTGGGTCCCGCATATAGCACCAGAATTAATATGGATGTATATTGTATAGGGTATCATTTACCAAACTTCCAGTTACGTCAAAAGCTACACTATATCACAGCAGTAAAATTTAAATAAATTGTTGCTGCTTACGCACAAGTAATATATTAATAATTTCACACAGAAAACCATAGATGATATTTCGAATAGGGCCTTGGTACAATTAACTGAATCACTTGTAATCAAAAGTATTTTGAATACAAAACCACAACAGCTAACTATGAGTAATGATTCGAGTAATTGAAACAAATACGTTTGTTATATATAACATTACACAACACGTTAGGTAATATAAATACATCACGATATACATAATTCTACAATTCGTTTTCAAAACAACCATAAATAAAATATAGAGATTATTATAAGTAACACTTTGACGTTTCGTTGGATAAAGTGAATTGTATTAAAGTGATATTGTCATATATTAAACGAAGTAAAATACGTGAAATTTTAAATAATTTATGGTTTACATAGAAAAGATATTCCTAGGCCCTCCTCCCATGAGTGTACTATCATGATAATCGGTTTGGTAATTATATTATACAATTAAAATTAAAGGCATTATAATATAACTTATAATGTCTTTTTCCTAAAACTGATTTAACAAAGCCATATTAATCTTTATTACTGTATATATAGCTCTACTGTAAATTGTAAGCGATTTGAATTTTATAAATGTACCTAGTAGGTAGGTAAACCCACAAGTAGCGGTAGTCGAAACTCGAATTATAAATTGATTGGATTTAACGTAGAACGTGTGAAATTTGTTAATTTAACTTAAAGAGAATTAAACAAATGAAATTGAAGACAATGTAACAAACTCACGTTAATTATAAATAACAATGCTTCATAAACGAATGAACAGATATTCATAAATCACAAAACACAGATAGAAATGCAGACACTCTTTTTGGGTCGGTGGTTAAAAAGAGCAATATAATACGATTCAAGTCGAAGTTCAGTTCGCAGGCGGCATGCCCACAGTTGTATCATGACTAAAAATACAGCAAAGGTGGGCCGAGAACTAGTTTCCCCTTTGGGTAACCATTAAAACGGCTTCGTAGTTTACACATTTTTTGAATTGGCATGTGTAAGCTCTATAAGTTCAAAACCCGATATATTATAATTACAAATAAGAATATCTCACGAATAAATTGTAATTTGTTTCGAGTCACGAAAGCTTTTAAAAAAATCTGTATTAGCCTGTCGTTATTTAAAATATAATAATAAGTACATGCCAGGTGAATGTTTTAAAAATACCTTACGTCAGAATATAAATTATTAGCCAGTTACTCCATTTATCCCTTGGGTAACGTCTGTTAAATAAATAAGTGGCCGTACAAAAACGACCTTCAACATTTGCGTCCAGACTAAAAATACAACTTATGAATTCCACAGCATCCCTCGAGTAACCGGCTACTATTTCAAGCCGAGTAATTTTAGTTATGACTAGCTGTTACTCGCGACTTAATCCACGTGGGCATGCGAAATGTCACTCGAGAAGTATCCATCTTCGTAAAATAACTATTATAAACGATCTTCATTTAAAACTTGTATCTTATGAATTTATAATAGGTTAAAATAAATTTGTTGGTCGTAAAGGGACCGTTAGCGGGGAATTTGTTGGGTGCTGCACAAGCATGTGTTATTATATATACAGTAACATAAAACTCAGAAAACGCAATAATAATATCTAGGAAATGTTGGGATTACATTAATAAGTTGCTCTTGGATTTGTATGCACTGTGCACTTGTGAAAGCTTTGGTAAAAGCATCTCAAAATTATTTATTAATTTCTGCATAATTCGAGAGCATTTCGTAGTACCATAAAGTCACAGACAGAATAATATTTATTATTTTTGTGGAAGGAAGAACCTTAATGAGTTTCTGAAAGTTTATGTAAAGTAGAAAATCATAATACATATTTTAACTAATGAGCGATTGAAACGATAGTCTGTATTATATTAAAAAACGTAAACATAATATATAGTATTATTGCTTGCTTCTAAATTACTTATTATCTCTATATGGATATTAGATAGTATTTTAGCATATCTTAGACTTTAATAAGAAAATATAAAAACAAGGTAGATATGTGACAATATAAAAAGAGGCTGAATCCCTTGGGTCCGAGGGCTAAGCCCTTACGTATTAAGCTTACCTATTCATTTGGAGCTTGTACGTGATGTGAAATATTTGAAAGCAAAAAGAAGCGTATAGAATTGTATCGTATCGAAAAACTTATTTCGCTCAAAGTGAAATTAGGTCTATTCCATCTCTACGGGAAAATGGAAAACGGTTTGTGCACAATTCAATCTCGCAAACGATCCCAATACGGGCTCACCTTGAAAAGAATTCTGGAACGAGATCTAGGCCCAAAAACCTACATCGCTTATCACTGACAGTTATTGTGCGTGAAACAATGGCTTTACGGAAACAGTGTAAAGCCACAATGGGTCAGCCTTGAGGGAAAAATCTGTAGCCGGCGGCGACGCCCCATCTCCCACGAGAACAATAACTCTCTGTCTTTTGTTAAGACACGTATAAACGAGATGAGCACGCGTTGCGCTCGTGGTAGTCCTTGTTAATCGGTTAGTGTGTAATCCGTATACAAATTAATAGATGCAAAGTCTAATTAACTACACATCTCGCAGTTTTAAATTAATTCTGTTAAACATTATATTAGATATAGGTACTATGACGAGATTGACCACATCGTGCTAAACATTTGTAAATTAAAGTTAGTCTCTATCAAACATTACTTACTTTATCAGTAAAATGCTGTTACTTTTTTCTACCACACCTAATCTCAGTTATCAAAGGTCTCATTCAGGACGGTTTACGCGGAAGATCCTAATTTCGAAACGCGGGTAAAAAAACGTTTCCTGTAAAGAAAATGATCAATGAAACCGATGCACCCACATGTGCACCCTCACTCCCTTCATGCCACCTATCGCTATGTCCCACTAGGACTTTAGTTTTATCTTTATTTACTATTTGAACAATATCAAACAGATGGTCTTAGGACATCTCAAGTCGCCTACAGTTTAGCGCAATTCTAATCATAGCAACAGCTATAATAAAAGCTGGTGTTAACTCGAAAAGGATCGTTGAGTCAGAGGCGTGGGAGTCTAGATTTAAGCACACGCAACAAAAGTTTTCCTTTATGGAAATGAGATGGTGCAGTGTTAAATGTAAAATGCAATACTATGTTAATGTAATTTGTGAATGGTGTGACTGAACTTTATAAATATTAAAGAGATTGTTTTTAGGTACGTCTAGGAATGATTTTACCACGTAGACCCTCTATCATTTAATGCATTTCATGGTTTTCCATTTATTCAATCTACTATGTTGGTTCAAATATTTGCTCCTTATGACACCTTATCGACTGATAGTCAGCACTTGGTAAAAAATTCTTTTCTGTAGTTCTCATAACGTAACATCATTGTATAGAATGTAGATACATAAAGATATTTTATTTCAAAGATTTTTTTAAAGAGAGAAAATGTTTTGAAGAGAACTACTAAAATTATTTCATAAAATTACTTAACACATTTTATAGAGAAAACCATGCTATAAATATTTTGTAATGGAGACAGCTGAAAAGATTCACGAGATCACGACACTCACGAACATAAATTTCTCAATTTAAGATTTGTTGAAATTTCAAGATTTATACATAGCTTTGAGAAACCTTCAAAGATTTACCAAACATAGGAAATGTATATTATATACAACTGAACTGTCACCACAGGATTAAAACGTGATTCATTTCAAAATAAACCTTCGAAAAGTCACGCGCGTATTCAATGCAATATTTGATAAAATGAAACACAACATAAAGTTCACCCAACACATCTTTTAAATTAAAAATATTATTAACTGCCGACGAAAAAGAATGGTATTAGATATTCGTTTTGAGTGTAAATTTGTGTTCGACGATACATCAATAGACGATATGTAATATTGCAGATCTAAAATGAGCCATTAACGAGAAATATTTTGAGACTATTGAAATTAAACTGGGTTTTTTAACTTTATATTAAATATATATTATGTCTTTGTAATTCTATTTTTATATGCGAACCACGTACTGCAAGGATTTGGAGACAAACCTAGTCATCGTAAACGTGCTCCATGTTAATTAATATCAAAATTGGACCAGCGTTACAAGAAAGAGTAGCAAACACCGAATCTAAGTAACATTTAATATATGTTTCTTTATTGTATTGGATGTTGTGCACAAGGCAAGTTATGTTTAAGGACACAAGGAACTATATATAACGAGTAAAGAGAGAAAACTTGCATTTCGAGCCTCGTGGCCGAGACTTCCACCCACGTGAGACTTGGCTAAAATAAATACCTACCATTTCACGTCAACATTAGTTTGAATATGTTATTGCTTTTTAAATAAGCAAGGTCTCAAAAAGATCATTTACTGTAAAGAAAATTTCAAACTTTTAAACTAGGTATATCTAGTAATATATATAATATCATGTCTATGATGAAAATGAGTGTTATAAAAGCTCTTAATAATTGGGACAACTCACATACATTGCTCTGATCCCAAAGTAAGTAGCTGAAGCACTTGTGTTATGGAAATCAGAAACAACGAGGGTACAACAATAAATACATATAAAAGCTTAAACAACCAACACTCGGAAACAAACATTCAATTCAATTTCAAAACATCTTTATTAAATCATAATAAACAAATTAACAGTACAATTCCCAGTGTTAGTTTAATCCTAGGACGTACAAACAAACAAACTTTGACAATGCTTTTTAAGCTAAGCGCTTAATCGAAAAACTTATAACGATAATTTTATAAATACGTGTTACGTAACTTATATACTTAAAACTAAGTAACTAGATACATTATTATGACAATAGACAAAAATTTGAACTTTATGCAAGCTTAAGTGTAGCATTTGCATTTAATTTCTTAAGTTTATTTGATATTACAGAATAATACCTACAATTAGGCAACATACATTATTGGGTTTATATTTGAGGGTACATACAAGTTGTTATCCGCTAAAAGGAAACTCATAAGAATATCGCTCATATATTGAGAGAAAATAAGGGCTTGTACACAAAACTGCGGTGCGACGTCGCATCGCAAAAACCTGCGACCTCGCACGACCCACCGCAAGAACATACGAACTGATTCGCATCGCGTATTTCTGCGATGTTACGTCACACTTGTTGACCATATGTTTAGTTCGCTCTGAGACTGCGCGTGGGCAAGACGTGTACTTTAATGTAAAAAAAATGACAGAGTACGACGTTGATTTTTTAATATCACTGATTGAGGAGCGCCCTGTTCTTTGGGACACTAGTAATGAAGATTATAAAAACAAATTCATCAAACAAGATGCTTGGAAGGACGTATGTAAAAGTTTATTTCCAAATTTCGAGGAAAAAGAAAACAATGAAAAAACTAAACTTGGTAAGTAGACAAATACATTTATTAAGTATAACTTCTTTTTACTAAAACTACCTACAAATCAAACATTCTATTCATAATTATATAAGCACAAAAAATATTCTTTAAATGTTATGCAATGTTTAGGCGTCGACAGCGAGTTACTTTTTAGGGTTCCGTACCCAAAGGGTAAAAACGGGACCCTATTACTAAGACTCCGCTGTCTGTCTGTCTGTCTGTCTGTCTGTCTCCAGGCTGTATCTCATAAACCGTGATAGCTAGAAAGCTGAAATTTTCACAAATGATGTATTTCCGTTGCCGCTATAACAACAAATACTAAAAATTAAAAATATATATATATTAAGGGGGGTCCCCATACAATAAACGTGTTTTCTATTATAGATAATAGTACGGAACCCTTCGTGCGCGAGTTCGACTCGCACTGGGCCGATTTTTAGTTTTGCGATGTGATCCTTTTGTACCTGTTGTATTGACTTAATATCAAGAAAGCGAGCAGCAATGTAAGCCGCATTGTATATTCTTAAATTTTTTGTAGTTGCCAGCTTAATGCTCCAACTTCACTAGTAAAGTAATCCGAATATTCGTTTCTTATTATATTTGCACTTACTACCTGACTACCTACATTCGAAGTGGTAAGTTGTTGTTGAAGTGGTTGTAGTTCAGAATCATCTATGATCATTTCAACAGGGGTGTCTAATCCATCACGGTTAATTACAAAGTTATGTAGTATGCAACAAGCCTTGACAATGTCTATTGCAAAATTATATGAGACGTTAATGGGCCGGTGAAATATTCGCCACTTATTGGCCAGTATGCCGAAAGTACACTCGACATATCTTCTTGCCCTACTCAAACGGTAGTTGAATACTCTTTGTTTAACGGACAAATGCTTGCCAGAATAAGGGCGCATGACATTATTCGAAATAGAAAAAGCTTCGTCTCCGACAAAAACAAATGGAACCGGTTCTTGAAAACCCGGTAACGGCCTCGATGTTGGTGTAGGCAAATCACCTCTCATCAGTAAGTCGTACAATTTCGTGTTGTGGAAAATAGTGGAGTCGCTTTCCTTTCCATACGCTCCTATGTCCACATAGATGAATCTGTATTTCGAGTCAACAATAGCTAACAAAACTATTGAATTGTAGCCCTTGTAATTAAAAAAAAGTGATCCACTGTTTGAGGGACTACGAATACGAATATGTTTCCCATCAACGGCTCCAATACAGTTAGGGAAGTTGGCTTTCTTGTCAAAGTTCGCAGCAATTTCTTCAAACAGCTGTTGCGTTATTTTTGGTATGTTTTCATTTAAACAAAATTTCCATATTGCACTACAAACTAATCGTATTATTTTAGCAACTGTACTTATTCCTCGATAATAATCTAAATGTATATTTCTGATTTCATTTCCGGTCGCTAGGAATCTGTAACATAAATAGAAAAAAAAGGATTAATTTATATAATAAACTTGAAAAGTAAAGAACACTAACCTAAAACGATATAAACATACATAAATTAAATATTGTCTATTTTTTTTGCAGGTAATTCAGTAATACAAAGATGGAGGGGGATTAAGGATACCTTTAATAAATATGAAAAGAAACTCAAAGATGCAAGTAGGTCAGGGTCTGGATCAAAAAATATAAAAGAATACCATCTGTACAAACAATTACAATTTCTTAAGAAAAATTTACAAAATGAGACCACTACCAGTATAAAAGAATCAGAAAATGAGCCAGATAATCAAGAAGGTTCATCTAAAACACGTTACCAAAAGCAACCACCAAAAAGAAAGATGGTTAATAATAATTTTGAAGATGATATTGTAAAGATTTTAAAGGAAACGGAGAATAGACACATATCTTTTTTTAAAGGTATTCTACCATCTCTTGAAAGGTTAGATGACAATAAAACACTAATCTTTCAGAGCAGAGTTCTTCAAATTTTAACAGAATTGCATCAACCTCACGGCTACTACTATCCGAATAGCAACTACCAGGGTGGCTATCAAACTCAACATTTCGCTACATCTCAACAAACGCCACTTGTACGTCCACAGTCATCTGCGAGTTACATACCAGATCAAATTGATTCACCTAGTAATGATTTTTCTACCTCAAGCATATTAAGCACACTTTCAACTGAAGAAGACTTTGATTTTACGTAAATTTAATCGATTGTAATATTTGGAAAACTCTTTTCTCAATAAAAACTTATGTAAACAATTAATGTTTTACTTTACTTACCGGATAGTGAGGCCAATCATTTCCAGAGGCATAACAGGAATTCTCCCCTTGTACGATCGTTTCTGAAGATATGGTGATAATAAACTTAAAAGCTGTTCGAATGAAGATATGCTCATTCTAAAATACTCAAAAAATTTTTTTTCGTCGGTTTTCAAAGCTTCATATTTTAGATGGAAATAGTTCCCATCGGGATTCATAACAGTAATAAATGGATGAACCCAAAATCTTCTTTGTTTCTTTTTCCTGTATCTCCTTAGCAATAACAAAAGTGCACACTTCTTTTTACGATCCATGTCACGACCTAGTATTCAATTTAAAATACGTTTAGTACGGTTGACGGTCGTCGAAGGAATGTTCACCCTGGGAGACGCCTTGCCGCACGAAATCGCATCGCAGCAATTCGTGTCGCAACTTTCTGCGTTGCGAATTCGCATCGCGTCGTATCGCAGTTTTGTGTTCAAGCCCTAAGAACGACAGTCGCGCGGACCACCGACCGTCCACTCGCACGGACCTAAACGTGTTTACTCATCGCACTCAAGAAACAAGTGATGGGGTAATCTGTAACGATTGTAGTTATCGATATATATTAAATTTTTTTTCCTAGTTTTGCAAATATTTTTTATGTATTTATTTTTACTCATGTAATTACGATGTAAGTAGAATTTTTTAGATAATTTGTAAATAAATTCTTTTAACGTTGGTAATTTAATTTTGTTATGTAATTTTGATTCGATCGGCTGAATTCTGTACCGAGCAGACGTGACAATTACGATATCCGTGACTCATGCGCATCGCGCACGACGTCACCGCCGCTGTTGCATACCGATACCGCGATGACGCAGATATTGCGATTTGTGTCTATTAGTCATTTCATGCATTAAGTGAATTGTAAACAATCGTTAAGGCGAAGTACTAATCATGGCATCGCTTAAATTAAAAACTGAAACGGAGTACACCCTCTACAGAGCCCTCACCGAAGAACGGGCAAGAAGAGAAGAAATGGAACGTATGGTACTTAGCCTGCGTGACCAGATATCAAGTCTTCAAGAAGAAAAGAAGCAACTTGAAATCCAAAAACAGAAATCATCGTCACAGAACGATGACAGTGAAAAACAAGCAGTGCCTGATCCTACTAACGAGGAATACTGCACAGATGAAGAAGAATTAGCTAAAGAAACAGAGTGGATTCGAGTAAAAAGCAGAAAGAAAAGGAAAATGAATCGGTCACCTACTCCTCCTCCACCTGAGCATCAAACACCAGAAAAAAAATCTCAGAAAGAGAAGAAAACCCCTCTTCCACCACCAATTATTGTTGACGAGGTGAAAGATTACCAAAATTTTTATGATTTTCTATCAGAAGACGAAGCCAAGGAGTCCTTTACTGTAAAAATACTACAAGGTAACTCTGTCAAAGTTAACACTATTACCGACGTAACATATAGGTCGATAACAAGAAAGCTGTCGAACAATAATTATCAATGGCACTCTTATGAAAACAAACAAGACAGACCAATAAGAGTGATGGCTAAAAATCTACCATTTACCTGCAAGCCCGAGAGAATCATAACAGATCTCAAAGATAAAGGTTTTGAGATAGAAAATGCCGTAAAAAAGCTTAGCTGGAAAAATAAGGAACCGTTGAATATGTTCGTGCTTACATTCAACCACTCCGATAACATCAAAAAAATCTATGAGATTAAGCACATTCTTGGTTGTAAAGTGGATATACAACCGTTAAAAACAACCAAGCTAATACCTCAATGCAAGAGGTGCCAAGCCTATGGACATACGCAGAAGTACTGCTCCAAAGAACCCAGATGCGTAAAGTGCACAGGTAGGCATTTTACCAAAGACTGCAGAAAGACATCTGAAGAAAAACCTAAATGCGTCCACTGTGGCCAGCCGCATCCAGCTAACTACAGGGGATGCATGGTTGCCAAGGAACTTCAGAAAATAAGGAAACATGGTGGTAATAAACCTGTAACAAAAGAGCAACGGAATAACAACCCAGCCAAACCTGCAACAAATCAGCCAAAGCCAACAACTCGGCCAAATCCAAAAAACCCAGAACGGGAATTAAAAGGCAAATCATATGTGCAAGTTGCTAAAGGTGAAGATAGTTCTCAATCAAACAGCATTGAAACTAAACTGTCCGAAATTCTTAACTTGATGTCATCTTTTGATGCACGATTGCAGAAATTGGAACAGGGTGCCAAACACCCATATTCAAAATTACAAAAATGATTCGAACACTCAAAATAATGAACTGGAACTCCAATGGACTCCTACAACACGAAAAAGAGTTACAGGTAGTCCTAGACACCGAAAATATTGACATATGCCTTATCTCAGAAACACACTTCACTCATCATTCGTTTATGAAACTGAAAGGTTATGAGATCTACCATGCGTTACATCCTGACAACACTGCCAGAGGTGGGAGCGCAGTTATAGTTAAAAAAAACATATGCCACTACGAAAAATTCAGACATGAACAACAACAAATGCAAGTCATCGCTATATCTGTGAGAACCAGAACTTATCCACTTACGGTGGCTGCCATATACAGTCCACCGAAACATCAAATAAAAAGAGATCAATATCTACAAATCATGAACAATCTTGGTAATAGATTTATTCTCGGAGGGGACTTTAATGCTAAAAATACCTACTGGGGATCGAGACTAACTACGACCAAGGGAAGAGAGCTCCTGATGGCGGTTAAGGACCATAAGTGTGACGTTATCTCCACTGGAAAACCTACATACTGGCCTACAGATCGTAACAAACTTCCAGACCTAATTGATTTCTTCATATACAGAAATATAAATCCTAACTACTTAGACATCGATGAAGGTTTTGACATGAACTCTGATCATTCAACAATTATTCTTGAGGTGAATGAAACTATATCGCGGAAACAAAGAAATCCTACTCTAGTCAATAAATATACTGACTGGGAGAGCTTTCGACATGATCTAGAAAGCAAAATCAAACTGAATGTGCCTATACGTAATCCGGCACAGCTAGATGAAGAAGTGGAACAATTTGTCTACGATATTCAAGCTGCAGCATGGGATAACACACCTACTGTTAATCTAACAACTAAAGGAAAGAGTTACCCAAGGGAAATTAAAACACTGATTTTAGAAAAAAGACACCAAAGGAAAGTATGGCATCAATCTAGAGCCCCACAAGACAAAAGGAAACTTAACAACCTTACCAAAAAGCTCAGTAGAATAATTGAAGAGTATGACAATGAGTCCATTAAGAACTACCTACAGAACCTTACGAGCACTCGCTGTAGCGACTATTCTCTATGGAAATCCACAAAGAATATGAAGAGGCCCATTATGCAAATACCACCCATAAAAGAAGAAAATGGAAGTTGGGCCGTCAATAACGAGCAGAAAGCGAAAAGATTTGCCCAACACTTAGAAAAAATCTTCCAACCTAACGATGGTGAACCAAACAACGAACTGCAAATAGCGATAGACAATGACTATGAAATTTCCCTAGAGAACGATACCATAAAACTCGTTACACCTAAAGAAGTGTCACAAGAGATAAAAGAAAATATCAGTCGAAAAAAAACACCTGGCTATGACTTAATAACAGGTGATATTTTACACAACCTTCCACGCAAAGGCATAGTTAAACTGACTTATCTCATCAATGGTGCACTCAGATTAATGTATGTTCCATGCTTATGGAAAGTTGCTGAAGTAATTATGATCCCTAAACCAGGAAAACCACTAAATGAAACTACATCGTACAGACCAATTTCTCTGCTACCGGTGATATCCAAGCTTTTTGAAAAGTTACTCTTGAAGCGATTAAAACCAATATTAGAAGAAGAGAAGCTAATTCCGGACCATCAATTTGGTTTTAGAGAAAAGCACTCAACAATAGACCAAGTTCATAGAATAACCAACATAATCGAAAAGACTCTAGAGGAAAAGAAAGTCTGCTCAACTATTTTCCTTGACGTGGCACAAGCATTTGACAAGGTTTGGCACGAAGGTCTGGTGTACAAACTAAGAATGTCACTCCCAAAGCAATTTGCACGTTTACTGGAGTCATATATTTCAGAAAGAGTTTTCCGAGTAAGGCATGAAGATGCCTACTCAGAAATAAAACAAATAAAAGCTGGTGTTCCACAGGGAAGTGTCTTAGGTCCGGTCCTATACCTATTGTACACTCGGGATATACCAGAGACAGAGCATAACACTATAGCAACATTCGCAGATGACACAGCAATAATGGCAATAGGAGACAGCCACAAAGAAGCTACAGAAAAGGTGCAAAAAGCAATAAATCGTATACACGATTGGACTAAAAAATGGAAAATCAAACTGAACGAATCCAAGTCAGTTCATATTGATTTCTCCAACAAAAGACCTAATTATTGTCCTGTTTACATAAACAGTCAAATTGTACCTTACGCCAACATGGCTAAGTACTTGGGAATGACCCTTGATACGAAACTCCGCTGGAAGGCTCATGTCAAGAAAAAGAGAGAGGAGCTGGGACTACGCTATAAAAGTATGCATTGGCTAATAGGCAGACATTCTCCACTATCAGTGCAAAATAAAATTCTACTTTACAAGCAAGTCCTAATGCCTGTATGGACTTATGGTATCCAGATCTGGGGCTGCACCAAAAAAACTAATATCCAAGTTATACAGCGCTTTCAGAACAAAGTACTCAGGGAGATAGTTAACGCTCCCTGGTATGTCAGGAACGAAGATCTTCATAAGGACCTAAAAATAGACTTCGTTAACAAAGTTATTAATAAGTACGCTGAAGCTCACCAAAAAAGACTTCATCATCATGTGAACGTTGAGGCTATCCAGCTCCTTGACAACACGGACATAGTGAGAAGACTAAAAAGGACCAAACCTTTTGAGTTAGTGAAGTGTTAAACTGATAGTGTAAATTAGAAAATATTATGTGTATATGAACAAAGTGCACTTCCCCTTAACAGACTCTAAGATTTTGTCAGTGGACAATTTTTTAGTTTACGTTCAATTTATTAGTTTAAGTCAAAGTAGTATTACTTATTAGCTTATCAGCTAGATTGTAATTAGTTAAAGTGTCCTTCTGTAAGGTGCTTTAAACAAAAAAAAAAAAAAAAAAAAAAAAAAATGTAATTTTTGAAGGTTTGTCCGAAAAGGGGTATTAAAAGAATATTTTAAAGCCTTATTTTGTATGACTTGTAATTTATTTATGTTAGTAGCACATGTGCTACTCCATACTGGGCAAGCGTAAGTAATACAGGGCCGGACTAAAGTTTTATAAATATTTAACTTAGTACTACTGCTAAGACAGGAGCTTCTATTAAGTAAAGGACTTAATGCATTAATGGCTTTGATGCCTTTTAAACGTAGATTTAGGATATTGTTACTCCAGTTTAGCTTAGCATCTAAGATAGTACCTAGGTACTTAACCGAGCGGCTCCATGGGATGTCATAGTCTTCAATTTTAAGAGTTCGCGATGGTAGGGAACGGCAGCGTGTGAACATTATGGCTTCGGTTTTCGAGGCATTTATCTTTAGTTTCCACTTACGAAAGAATGAAGAAAGAAGGTCGAGGGATAACTGCAAGCGAGAAATAATTAGATCAATATCTTTTGATGAAGAATAAGATGCCGTATCATCTGCAAAACAAGCAAGGTTTGTGTGTGGTTGTATTGGCATATCATTGATGAAGAGGAGAAATAACTGAGGTCCGAGGATCGAGCCTTGAGGCACGCCTGCTGGAACCGATTTAGGCACTGAAACTGACTCATCAATGTGTACTTGGAATGACCGATGGGCCAAGTATGACCTGATAATTTTAATAAGGGATACTGGAATGCCAAGCTTTAACATTTTATAGAGGAGAGCGTCATGCCAGACGGTATCGAACGCCTTTTCAACGTCCAGCAGAAACATACCAGTAGATTCACGTAAGTTCAGACCATGTGCAACGGCTTCCGCAACTCGAGCCAGTTGTTGCGTCGTACAGTGAGCATCTCTAAATCCAAATTGCTCATCTTTGAGCAACGTTTCAGTGGTGCGGCGGAGTCGGTTATTAATAATTTTTTCAAACAACTTACCTAAGCAAGGCAACAAGCTGATTGGACGGTAACTACTAGGTTCAAAAGAATCTTTACCGGGTTTATGTATGGCTATAATTTTCGCCCGCTTCCATGACAAGGGGAAGTAGTTACATAGTAGGCACGCATTAAAAATTTTTGTCAAAAGGACTACGCATTTCTGTGGAAGATTTTTAATAAGATTATTAGAAATTTTGTCCGGGCCTGGCGCTTTACGAATTTTTAGTTTGTTAATGCACTTTTGAATTTCGATGGGCCGAACTAATAATGGCTTTTCAGATGGTAGGATGTCGAGTTGGTTTATAGCAGAATCTATTAAGCATTGTTCGTCGCTAACCCAGCTAGAAGTGAGAAGCATATTGTCACAAAATGATTTAGCAAGTACATCACATTGCTCCTTGGTGCTCACAGTTTTAGTACCTTCCTTGGTTTTGAGGGGCGGGATAATGGATGAAGAAGTCGGCTTTAGCCCTTTGGCTATGCGCCAAAGGTCTGAGCAGGGATTATCAACTTTATGTAATTTACGATTCCATAGATTATCGCGATGAGATTTTAAGGCTACGTCAATGTCATTTTGATATTGCTTAATTTCTTGTTTGAGAATTCTCCGAATAGTGCAGTCGGTTTCTTTTGCAGAGTAACGCCTTAATTGGTTTTTGTGTTTAATTTTTCTTTTTATATTTGTGTTATGGAAATCAGAAACAACGAGGGTACAACAATAAATACATATAAAAGCTTAAACAACCAACACTCGGAAACAAACATTGCTCATCACACAAATTAATGCACCTACCAGGATTCGAACCCGGGACCTTTCGATGGAGAAGGCAGGAGCACTACCAATTGCGCCAATCGCTCTTACCGCGTTTCTTTGCAATTCAACTACCGAATGGAGTTTTGCAATTTACACCAAATAAACGAAGTATAGTAGTTTCAATTGTATACAAAAGTTGCTGAAATATGACAATGATTGTTGAAGGTGTCGAAATATATTCTAACGAAACAAAAAGTATGCAGACGCCACTTTTAACTTTTATAATATAAGACTAGGCAAAGGAAAATATTGAACATCGCTTATTCTTCCATTCTCACATTATTTGATTATATATTATATACTATTTGCAACGAAAAATAATTCTCTACTGCATACCTTTTTAATTTAATTTCATCATATAACCTGGGTTTACAACGAGCCTCGTTAATATTCACAACTTTACGTGTACCTACATAATTTATAAAATAGTAGCCAGCTTGAGGAAAAATCAAAGGTGAATTTTCGTAAAAATAACGAGTTTAAACACGCACACATTTTGATTTCAAAGTTGAACATGTAAATTAAATAAAATTGAATGCATTTTTGTATTTGATAAAACGTTGATTAATGAAAAATAAATTGATTCAACAACGTAATTGAATGCTTGTTCTTTCTTTGTTTTGACAGTCAACAAATTTAAATAACCATAGAAAATCACTTACTCCCTGAGAATCTTTGGTTTCACTTTCCTTAAAGCTTAAAATTACATTCTCACAAAGTAACTCGTACTGTGCTCCCAAGTGCGTGTCGACTCCGCGACCTGTCTCGAAACATAATTACTGTGTTGTATTTATTGAATCTGCAGCCGCAACTTCACAACACAGAAGGCGTAGAAGATGAGCTAATTATCTTCCCTAGCTCATGATATACCTATCAGCTAGGCAAGACTACTTGGACTATCATGGCAGCCTTCCCTTTACTAATAATACTCAAGTGTCTTAATAGAATATTGAATTGCTATATGATCCGTATGAAATGAAAAACAATAATTTTGATTGGACTCAGCGTACCGTAAGCAGTATGTTTCCAACGATAATATTACATCGATGCTACGTCGAACCTTGTATCAAATAAAGTCATATTTACAAAAGGCATTATCATTATATTAAGAAGCGTATCTTATGTACCAAAATAGTTTTGTATATATTCGTTTAGTACCTAACTAGACAGACAGATGTTCAAGGCAGCCAAAATTCTCGCAAATGTAATACAAATATAAAAATATTTAAAATTTTGCTGGTCTTTTACATAAATATTAAGTGACATATTTTATAAAAAATATTGAAAGATAAACTAAAACCCTGCGGCTAAATGGTTTACGTATTGCATGTTCCGCCGATGTTCTGCGGTTCCAGTCCCAGAGGAATAAGCTTATAAAAGCTATTAACTAAATCTTAACAATTATAATCTTTCATTGAAACGATATATAGTTTTTAAAACGTAAGTTTTTAATTTCAACATACATAATATGAAAAAACAGTTAAAATTACAAAATCTTGATAAAACAGTTGAAAGAAATTAAATATACCTTATATATTTACATACATACAAAAAAGTATCTGTAAAAGTAGGTATTATGTCTTCAAAACAATCTAAAAAATATTAGGATATTGTATTTATTTTGTGGCATAAGTTATGTAAATATTCTCGACGTGGTCTATCTATTTAAATGAGAAAAAATAAACCCAGATGCAACTCCGAGCAATCACAGAAAATAATGAATTACTCTGTACTGCGCACTTTTATTATGGTGATTATAATACACAGATAATGTCTGTATGTACTGTGCCTGTATAGTATAGATTGTAGTGATTGTTCATTTATCAAGGGGAATTTATCACGGACCTCTTATTTCCGGCGACATTATGTCTAACAATAAAATTAACGGATAGACTTACGAACTTTCTATATAACACACGCGTATTTAAACACATATAATAAAAACTTCACTAATTAAACATTTTAATTAAATAATCAGTAATTACGAGTTTCTTTTTAGTTATTAGTCCATAATAGAAAAAATAAATATAAATTACTTACACTTTTGTTCCAATTAATTTAATGAGTTGTCCTTTTCGTTTGTGACGTTTGAGATAACAAACGTCGTTCTAGTAATTGGCCATAACAACAATATATGAAATAGGATGATGGTTTCACGGCCTTTACTCATGATTAACTTGAATTCCAGCTTTAAACAGAATAATACACTTCAATTATAAGGTCGCAACAGTATGGAATTACTAGATACAATATCACTATAAAACATAACAATAAAACAATAATACTACCTAAGTAATATTATTAATGCTTTTTTCGATTTAGATAGAACAAACGCGACCTTTAAAAACAACAATTTATTCTTCAAAGAATAGATCAAATCAGCTATTATAAATATACTGAATGCCCATTATTTTCGTTACATTATGTCTTTAGGTACACTATACATGAGTAAAACATGATTGTTTTAACAACAATCTACCTTATTATTCCCTCTATAGTTCATTCGCGTTAAGAAAATAGTGACTCATCACCGACTGCCGGCCAAGCCACGCCCCCTAGCCAATTAAAACGCTAGAAATTAGTAAGGCGAGTTCACAGTGCTCAGTTGAAGTCAGACCTTCGAACTGATCGGTTGTGTATTTTGCGTACTACTTGTTTAAAATTAAATTTGGAAAATGGATATCTCACCTATTAAAAAAAATAAAAGTGGATCAATTATACATAGTGGAGAGAGACGCGTAATTTACAATGTTTATAAGTATTTCAAACAGATTGATTTAAATGAGACTGTGGAGAGCATAGTAATTAAAACTGCAAGTGCATGCGGTGTGTCCGAAAACACTGTTTATAAAATTATAAAAGAACAAAAAGAAACGAATACATTGAAATCACCTGTGAAAAAAAGAGCTCGACTATCCACGGTCGATAAATTAGATGAACTAGACAAATGTGCAATAAGGAGAAAAGTACACTCTATATATTTAAATAACGAGTATCCAACATTGGACAAAATAATAACACTTTGCGAAGCTGATGAAGATATTCCTGTTTTCAAACGTACAACACTTCACAAAATACTGCACGAGCTTGGTTTTGATTTCAATAAACAAGATAGTAGAACATTGTTAGTGGAAAGAGAAGATATTGTTTTATGGAGACGAAAATACTTAAGACAAATAAAAGAATATAGAAACGCTAATAAAACCATTTACTATCTCGACGAAACGTGGGTAAACGCCGGACACGTAAAAACAAAAGTGTGGTTGGATACAACAGTCAAGAATAAAAGACAAGCTTTCCAAGATGGCTTATCAACCGGCCCAAAAGCTCCGACAGGGAAAGGGAAAAGGTTAATTATATTGCACATTGGCAGCGAAAAAGGATTCCTGGAAGATGGTTTACTAGTCTTTGAATCTAAATCTACAAAAGATTATCATGAAGAAATGGATGGTGAAAGATTCCTTAATTGGTTCAATGGTATAATACCGAAGCTTGAACCAGGAAGTGTGGTTGTCATGGATAACGCTCCCTACCATTCGGTAAAAGTTGAAAAAATACCCACGGCCAGTTGGAATAAGCAGCAAATACTAGAGTGGTTGCAAAACAAAGGCATATCTATGGATATGAGTTATTTGAAAAAAGAATTATTATTGAAAGTCGCCGAAATCGCCCCACAATATAATAAATATTTAGTAGATGAGACTGCTAAAAACAATGGCATTACAATTCTTCGTCTGCCGCCTTACCATTGTAAATTAAATCCGATTGAAATGGTGTGGGCCCAAATAAAAAATTATATTGCTGCGAATAATACTACATTCAAAATGAGTGACGTAAAAAAATTATTTTATGACGCAATCGCGTTAGTAGACGCCAATCGGTGGAAGAAATGCTGCGACCACGTGATACGCGAAGAAAATACCATGTGGGGTTTGGATGACGTCATGGAACATGCAGAACAAAATTCATTCGTAATAAATGTAACGGGAGAATCTAGCGATACTGATTAGCGATTTAAGTACTTAGTTTTAAGACAATTTTGTATTTTTTTTATTTTAGTACTTATTTTATTACCATTAATCCAAATATGTGTTACTCTACTAATATAGCGTTTAAGTTGACATTAAAAATTACCTTAATAGGAATATTTTAACATGTTTAAAATCATTGATACTTTATTATTTTTCTATTAAACTTATTTAATGTTTTGAAAAAAAAATGTTTAATTTTTTTCTCCATTATGAATACACCCTTACCCTGCAGTTGCACTGATGAGTCACTATTTTCTTAACGCGAATGAACTATAGTAGATGATTCGATTATTTAGAAAGGGCCACGACCGTGAAAGTCGACCGGTGACATGCTGTCTGAGTTCTGACGCAGTGCAGCCGACCGGTACATCCCGTTGTATTATGAGAATAGACGGACAAGTCATTGATTAAGAATAAGTACGAGTCATATGATCTGAGAGTATTGGATACATAAACTTTTATTTCCTAAATAAGCATTCAATCATAGACTCGATTTTACATCAGTCTATCTTTCTAAAGTATACTTTCTATAATCTTCTTTATTTATTACAAAGTCATAGACATTTTTAAGTACTTAACACACTTACACAAATGATATTATTGCTAAAACTTTTGGAAAATTCGAATTAATAGATTCTTCGCTTTAAATAAAATAACACATTATAAAAGTAGAATTTTTTAAATATAGGTAAAAGCAAAACAAATATAATTCAAATAAGAGGATAAACGTGGGCGAAATTGTATTTCGTAACATGACTTCATTAGGAACCTTTTATAAAGAATTGTCATATTTTTAGGAAAATTTCATTAGAGGTGATTTTCAAATTGATGTTACTGAGATTGTTACCATTTTCTAACTATTAAACTGGCTCAAATGTATTACCAGATACCACAGTTACACCTCAGCCGACGGAAAAAAAAACACAACTTCATTAGATTTTACCTAATAAATATGTATTTCAATTTTGCAAATGACTTGTGACAAAATAATGAATATTTTGAATGAATCAGATAGGCGGTTCCTACTTATACTAATTTTTACTATTTACGAGGAAAATAGTAAAAGTCGCGATGATAATGATGTTCTTTATAAACTGTCAAAAGCCTGTCACGAGAAAGAAAATTGTAAGACTACCATTTTTATGCAAGCGACTGCTTGGGCACTACTTAAATAATAATTTACCTTAAATTAAATAATATTTAAATCTGGTACAAAAATCTTTTAACATAAAACGGCTAGATTCTCTATTTTTAGTGCTCGGAAGTAATTTTCATAACTGCTATGGCTTAGTTAAGTATCTTATACTAAGTGTTTGCCACATACATATTATGTGGAATATAACGTAATATATCCTATTAGTAATACATGCGAAGCCACTTATTGGGTCAGATTCTCGCTAAAAATAAAACACGAACAGGTAATAATATCAGAAAATATATAGACTGCACTGTTAGACGAGATAGTAAGTTACAAAATATACTTTTATTTTGCCCTTTCTAGAATTCAAACGTACATTTACGTTGAAGAAAATATTACGGATACACTCGTCCTTGCGTACGTAATAAAAAGCAGGAGGATAAATTATTCTATTACACATACGCACCTCCAGCTTCCCAAAAGTCCGATTTCCTGGGTGAGACTTTTAATTATTTACTGATAGAAAAGTATATAAGAATCTGGCTTTTCTGTCAAAATACCTAGACAATAATTAAATTACCTAGCCTTGTTTAATAAGAGTGGCTCGCCTTTGAGCAAGTGACGGTGAATGAAATACTTAGTAAAATGAAATAGTAGACAAATCAACGGGCCGATGAAATGGAAATGGGAGCACGAGACTTTTCATTCGCCGCTTAAAAGATCCGGTGAGGTGTATCAATTTCAGTAATTAATAAGGCTTATTCGCTTTTTATGTGACGCTGAAGTTAATATTATAAAATTGAAGCAATACTAAAAATAAGAAAAGATTGCTACTTTATTGTGACTTCACGTTAAGTCCACAGAAATTACTACAACAATTCCCTTGAAACCACTTACGTAATCAGTTGATGATTTAGAATTAATATGATTTGAGATAGGTAGACGAATATATGCTATTTTCGAAAAGAACCACAGACAGGCTGGTTAACTATTCTATAAACTAAAGTTTAAGATGTTTTTTTGACCGTCGGGTCATGAGTATAACGTAAAAGCATGTAACCAGGCGTATAAATTCCTATTATCATCACAGTTATTAAAATAAAACCTTGACACTAACATCTAGACATGCGTGATCTGTAGTTTTGCACGTTAGCTGTGTAAGCGCACACGATTAGGTATCTATCACTTCCGTATTTATTGAGATTCATAATACATATTTTTAATTTCAAGGTAAAACATAATTAGGTACATGTGAATTTTTAAATCTTTTATGTTATAAATAGTTTAATTAAACAGATTTAAACGAGTTCTAAATTCAAACCCTCGCTTTACTAAACAATTCAATCGTTTGAATTATTAATTGAAATTTAAATTGTTAGCCAAGAACGGTGTAGACATTAAAATTAATTGAGCCCTTTTCTTTCATACTACTAAATTGTATCAATTTACATTTTATATTATTCGAAAATTATCCAAAACGGCTTAGAATTTTTCCTTGACGGCTTTGGTACGTGAATATTTCCGATTTGGTAAAATACACATTCGTATTTCCGGAATCGCAATGACCTAGAGAATATATCGATCAACATAAGTATTCATTGTAAATTCGTTGGATATTTCAATTAAACACGTTCCTGCTAAGTTGATTTATATTGCAACACATCCGATAACGCTTATCATTCGATAGCATTGTCGCCAACATGATTGCGAGAAACGAATTATTTCCCTCTATACTTGACAGCATATTCAATCAACTCTATTTATTAAATTAGGTTATTGTGTCTAAAGTGATTATAAATTTATAACCTATCAATCGATGAGAAACGACCTTTTTGACCTAAGCAAAAGTCACACAGTGATCGAAATTTAAGATACATGTGAAATTGAAGACAATTAAAAAACACACAAATAAAAATACTTCATAAATGAATGAACAAATACATAAATAGTAGCTAAGATCCATCTCTACCACGTCAGCTTTCAAACAAAAAAAAAACCATAAGAATCGGTCTATTCGTTTAGGACGTAGCTCGTATGATCGTAATCATTACCAGAAACATAAATACAGACAAGTAAAACTTCAAAAACCTCTCTATTTGCATCTGGGTTTAAAAGTACATTGTAGTAAATTTTACAATTTTGAAATTCCTCAAAGTTAAGAATAAAATGTAGCTTTCTTTGTCCCTCTACCTCTATACCTACCAAAAAATATCTAAATCTGTTCTCATGAGAAAAGGACAAAGTTTTTTAAATTATATTTCGGTTTAAGATTAAATCTACGTTTGCTAACACTATTGCAACGGATTACAAAACTCATACGAACATAAAAGCAATACGTGAAGCAATAAAATTAAGTTCACTGTTTTATGATTCGCGACGCAGGAGTACACAAACACGAGATCATCATAACATTGAGTTTACAACTGTTCTTTACTTTTATGTAACGATAACCTCCATTGTTCAATTCATCCATAACTTCTCGATTCTTTTACTAGAAACAGAAAAAAGATCCTTCACACAATCGGATCGCTAGTTTATAATAAGAACCAGTCATTTTAACTCTACGATTTACAAAAAAATAATGTGACCACGCAGGCTGTAATGAATTTTCCTCGATAAATCATTATAAAATGATGTTACATGTACTTATTGCAAAAGGAAGAACAATAATTGATAGCACTGCTTCCCATGACCTCATCAAAGGGAACTCACCACATACTGCACTGCGCTTACAGAACTCATTATATGCGAACTTTAAACTAGACGCTTTAATTAAGACAGCAACTTGGCTTTTTCAAGAAATCGTCAGTTTTACCTTACCACGCATAATAATATTAAATAATTGCTGAAACAAATTGTAATATAGTTATTATTTAAAGAATTAAACAAAGGAATGAACAACAACCTAATATTTTATCATTGAAGGTAACATTGAAGGTAATAAATATTGCTTATCTTAGCAATTTGTGTACAAACCTCTGTTGATAAGTAGTTAAGAGATTTCTATAATAATTGGCTACTAACATTTTATCATTTTACCTAGTTGGTTTTATTAACTATCTTCAAACTCATCCAACTCTACCTAATTTTCAAAATATTTAAATTATTACAAACTTATATGATGTTCACGATTCACAACATCGATCACTGATAACAGCGTAACAGTTTATTACAGTCATGTCGCATACGGATCGTCCTAAATATCGTGAATGATACCTCACAACTCACGAAGTCGACCAAGGCTGGCAATTGAATGAAATCCGATTTAAATTTCAAATTCATCCCGAGTAACTTCCAAGTAAGTCCGTTCTACGCAGTCTGCAAAATCGATGCCAAGTCTTCGATCAGTATTGTCTTACCTGATATGACAGTGCTACTTAATTGTTAATTTTGTTCTTATTATAATAAATTTATTGCTCGAACATTTTATTAACGGTTGAGTCACGCTACAAGTGTTCCTTCACTATAATTATGTTGTTTATAGGAACTATTTTAATGTTAATGAACTATGAGAACTTCGGTCAATGAACAAAAAGTTGTGATTTTACTTGATAAAAATAACTTTAAATAGAATCATTAGAAGTAAATTTTAAATAAAAATCGCACTAATATTATAAATGCGATAGTTTGTGACTCAATCACGCTTAAACGACTGAAAGGATATGAATGAAATTTGGCACGTAAATAGAATATGCTCTGGATTAAAAAATAAGGTTTCTATACCGGTAGTGTGTTCCTGTGGGATAATTTAGAGATACGAGTATTCTATAGCCTATATAAACATCACGTTACGACGAAATTAACGCGAGTGAAACCGCGGGACACAACTAGAATAGAATATTCCTACTCCAAACATAATATTTCTTTTTAAAAAGTGTACAGTCTATTTTTAAAAAGTGCTGCTTCTGCAACAATCATCACAACAACACGTCAGGGAGAAAATTTGACACACTGTTTCAAGTTAAACAACGTATATAAGTATGGGAGTAGTTCATATAATAGATACAATCTCTAATATAAGTTAGTATATAGCTATATTTTTCATTTGAATAAACTTAATTCATATATCTATAACTACTTGTGCTTAATATCTTTAATGTTAACATTTCTCATATGCGGTCATATTATGTAGCCCCATGTTTCAATCCGTTCCCATTAATTTCGTTTGCGGTCCAAATGCCTCCAAATATAGGTCGGACTCCATGTTACAGTTTCCATTGTCATGTCAAGATTAGTTAAGACGTCGCCTATCGTTAGAAATTGGAAGCCTTTTGAGGATTAAGATAAAATAAAATAAATAAAATAAAAAATAAAATAAATTAATAAAAGTTTTATTCAATTATGATTTTCTCACACCATCTACAAAAATTTATAAAGAAACAAAATTACTGAACATAGAACAAACATACAAATATTATTCATGTATCCTAATACGTAAAATACTCCAAAAAGACTTGCACACAAGTTTAACTTTTACAAAAAAGAAAAGTATACAAACCAGAATTTTAAGGAGCGCAAATAATTTAATACTGCGTCCTCCAAGGACAAATTACGGGAAAAAGAATATTACTTATGAAAGTGCATTTTTATACAATAAACTCCCGGATACTATAAAAACCGCTAAAAGCCTAACTATGTTTAAAAAACTTTTAAAAACTAATTTATTGAATAAAATATGATCATAATATCACAGATTAACCATATCTAGCAACTTTTGATCTTTGTTCTTTGCCCCACTACGTTGTGTATTGTGACCATTGCTACACCGATACCTACTCGTTTTTGTGACTGTTCTACCGATCTTGTTGTAGTGGTACTATTTATTTAAGTTACACCTTACCCTCATTGTTAAATGATGTCAGCATGCTCGCATGATAGTAATTAAGTTACCTACATTTTATTATTATTATATTTTCTCAAATAAGTGAATTGTAAAAATTCTTATGAGAATAAATATCTTTAAACCCAAAGGATTGGACAAAAAGTAATTTCACCTAGATAAAGGTACTAATTGCTTTTCAAATTACTTATATATACATTAGTTAAAACAGTTTATATCAACGACATAATCAAGTATTCAAGCTTAAATTATAGAAATATATAATAAAACAATTTTAAATCGGATTCAAGCAACAAACACATTTTAATTTTACAGATAATGTAATTGTCACGTAAGGTAGGTAAACTAAGAAATATATAAATTAAATAGCTGACCCGGCAAACGTTGTTTTGCCATATTAGTTTTTGGGGTGGGCTACCCTTATCGCTTAGGGGTATGAAAAACAGATAGTAGCCGATTCTCAGACCTACTGAATATGCATATAAAATTTGGTGAAAATCAGTAAAGCCGTTTCGGAGGAGTAAGGTAGTTCTAACATTGTGACACGAGAATTTTATATATAAGACGAGAATTTTATATATAAGATTATTTTTTAATTTTGGATCTAAGAAAGTAAGATAAGGCGGGAATACACATGCATATAAAACGGAACAGTAGCTTGCATGCTAGTTAACGGCATAATATAGAAGTAACTGGCACACTGTGTATAGATTTGCAAGTTATACTCGCATGTAATTTGCGCCCTTGCATGCGTTTCGTAGCCCTCCCTCACGTTGCATGCCAGTAGCTGACACAAAATCAAATGTTGTGCTATCTACTTGCATGCCAGATACAGGCATGCCAGTTACCGTATACACATGAAAGTAGGTGGCATGTGCAAGTATCTTGTATGCAAGTGTGCCAGCTACAGGCATGTGTATTCCCGGCCATAAGATCGTAGCAAGTGGATTTCTGTGGTAGCTTCATAACTTTATTTAGGAAAGGCGTGATTTAAAATAATCAAAATAAATAAACAATCCTGATTTAAGAAACGACAAAATCTATGTCAAGAGATCTATTGACATGTCTGAACCCTGAAGCTGGTAATCACACAACCTAATAGTTTTCTCGTAAAAACAATCAACTTAGTCATGACTCATAACTAATAGTGAAAAGGAATTCCATTAGGAAATTGATCGATCTATCATTTCATATGTTTGATGTAACATAGATCGCCTAATCTATTTGTGAGGGATATTGTTGAAATGAAGCGTCCAAATTGCGCACGTGATGTTCAAATACTCGTAAGCTTAATTAAAAGAGACTAATGTAAATATAATCTATATACCTATATAGCCTACCTAGGCTTTTGGTACTTTGGGAACCACCTCTCCCATTTCTGCATCTGTTACCTATGTTAAATATTATATTGTCTCCGTGTTGAGACTAAATGGGGTCGACTAAATTTTTCAACCTGTAAAGGTGTCGCGTATCCAAAAAGATTAAACAACACAGCTCTATGCTGACAAAATTTGAGCTATAACAATATATTTTTGTAAATAATCAACTTATATTAGTGACAATGCATTTTATAAACTTACTTAGATTGTGCCTCGAGCGAATAAAAATAGGATTAAAAGTTAAGTCTCATTTAAGATATATGTCAAGTAATTTAATAAAAACTTAACTGTTCAGTAATTAATTAACGATTTAAACCTAGAGTTTTGTTGAGTGCCCAGTCGAGTTGAAACAAAGCGAATTCATAGAGGCATGTCACTAAGACAGCTCACAGCAGCGGCTCTGTCAGAGAGCTCTTTGACATCTCTTAGTGAGAGCAATTAAGCTGAGAACAAACCATCTAACATTTACGGAGTGCCATCTGCTTTGGATTGTCGTAGTTATAACTACTATAAAAATGGAGTCGGAAACATATTAAGCTATTTTATTGCCTATAAAACTTGTTGTTGTAAATCAAAAGGTTTTATTGTCGTGAAGACTTACGCGATGTAATTACATACCTACTAAATTTTAGGGATTGTAACGATTAGAAAGTATGACCGAAGTAGACCCTCATCTATTCTCTGACAGCTGTTAGTTACAATATGATATTTTTTCATTCAAATGTCTGTTTTAATTAACCTTCCAACAAATCCAAAAATATTTTAGTGAAGTTAGGGAAAGTTTAAAACAGATGGGAGCCTTGAGATGTACTTATTATAATATCAAGTGTACCAATGATAATTTAGATGTTTCGAATAATTTCATGTTTGGTGTTCCGTTCCCTTCTTCGTGGAAAAGAATAACCAGTCCAATCAATATACCACCAAGACCAATAATTCAAGAAAAATAAGCAGTAGTAATGTTTATTTTAGTTAATTTAATGTATTTCTAATGCATTTTATATAAAAAAAAATAGCTTTATGCATTTTTTCTCCATATAAACTTTAACTGTGTTAAATCTCACGTTCATCCGTTATTTTCTTAAAAAGGTGTACGAAGTTTTCGCTTCACGTATTAATATAATATACCTACATTTATAAATGAAATGAATGGCGCAGAGACTAACTACAATCGATCTGCATCCCACGCTTGCATTGAACCGTTAATACCGTACACCAAACCGCAGTCACATATACATAAGAACTGAGAATAGGTATATCTAACATAAAATAAACTGATTTAATGTGAATGAGTTGATTTGTCTGTGTCAGGCATATTTTTGTATCTTTTCGTTAATAATTTTGCAACTACTAGACTCTTACTAAATGGTTTCATTAAATAAATGTTAGTCATTCCGTTCTTATAATTCAGCTGTACAATTATATCTGTTCAATTTAATTAAATGCTCTTCACTTTACTGTAAATTAAAAAAGAATCTCGAACAAAACTACTTGACAAACGGTTCTATGAAAGCGAAATCATAGCGAGGTTAATGTAAAGAATATTGCCTAATTGAAGGCAATTTATGGAAATGAAACACATTCTGAGTAGAGCATTCAGGTCAATCTTTAGGACGCGAAGACGGTCGCGTGACGGGCGACCGGCTTTGCAATTTTCATTGGGGATTAGTTATTTTTGATTTATTTCACATAAACTAAAAAGCATGTAACAAACTTTATTAGCTACGTCTACCTATAGCTGATCCGGAATAATGATTTATATCTACGGCACTAGATAAAATTTTTGACTGAGCTCGTAAAATAGACCATAAGATTTAAAAACCTCGATAAATCGCCATGTACTGGTGGACAAGGTTGATTCAAATTCAGTTTTCCTGACCTTAATCGATATCTTATAAGTAGGTAATAAAAAAGTATGCAAAGGCGACGCAAGAAATTGTTTAACTATCGAATTAGGCGATTATGACTCTGACAGTTAATTAATTTATACATAATACATGCTATTAAATAGTAATTACCCCAACATTTTACACGAAATGTGTATTCTTTACGCAATATAATTGTTAATCATAACTTAGATATGTCTGCTTCCTTGTTTAAAAAGTTCAAAGTAAATGTATGTTGGCGATAAAATGATACTTACTTTGCTACATTTCCGCAACATCAGGCATTTGTGATATTCACGGCACTAAAAATAACCAGTAAATAAGATTACAAAACTGTTTACGAAACAAAACTTACCGTAGTTAATTTCTGATGTAGTTAATTTCCAAGAAGGCAACAAGCGCTTAGCTAACTTCGTAGTTAAGTTTGAGATTTTGTTTATTAAGCATTTTGCTAGGGTCCAGCCTTTGAAACCTATGCAAACAAAGAATGTTTTTGTTTCGAAAGAAAAACAGTGTCACCCAAATTGTTCAGAGAAAAGATCAATAAACAAAGAATATGTCCTATCTACTCTACTGGGAATAAATCTTTACAACAAGTAGTGACAATAGGTAGGTATATACCTACATAATACACTTTTGCAACTGCTTGTTAAAGTTGCGAAAACAAAGTTAAAAACAAATAGAGCGTCTCAAATGTACACCAATTATGAAAATAACAAGTTAAAAAATATACATAGTACATTAAAAAAATCCAATACCCAAATAGGTAATTAAACATCCCACTATATATATTTCTTGAACCAAAAAGATTATTACCAACCATTGATTAAGTAACAATTCGTTCCGTTTTTAACCGACCTTCAAAAAAACCAAAAAGGAGGTTATCAATTCGACGTGTATTTTTTTTTTTTTGTTTTTTTTTTAGATGTTCCGCTCGTACGTCGCCATTTGTAGACCGATTTGGATGAATGAGGTGTCAAACGATAGGGTAACTCGTCGAAGTGGTCCCATTTTTTTTTAGAATTTTTACGATCAATAGTTTTCAGCATATTGAAAGAATAGTTTCACAATCGGACGAGAAATCGCTGAATGCCGCGCGGCCATGTCGTGCTTATTTGCTTATAACTCTATGATTTATGAATCCTTATCGATGAATTATATGTTATTCGATTAAATATTAAATTTTCAACAAGATAGAATAAGAATCAAAATAATTTGATTTATAGTTTTAGAGATATTGAGGTTATAAAATAAAAAATTTAAAAATCTTCAATTAGTTCGCTTTAGCAATAGAGATGTCCATGTTATATTAAATATATACTAAATATAATAAATTAATTTTATTAAAACTCATATTGTCAAGCTTTTGACGGAATTTTATGAAAATCTAAGACATATATTTGATGTTATGGAGCAAAACTTGTCAACAGAGAAAAACATGTCATCCGTTATTGTTTACGCGTCCAGTTTAGATCTCTATATCTCGATGTAATATCAGTTTATATCGATGACTTATATATCATTTTATAAAACATTAAAAGGGTCATATATGATAGTAAAATCAATAAGGTAGAAGAAATACTTCTAGAGATAGAGAGAATATAGTCATTGAGTTCCTACGGTAAATCGCAACGTGCCTTCACTTGCTTACTATATAAATTAATTTTAAACAAAAAAATAAAACCGACCTCAAAACGCACTGAAAAGTAAAAAATAAATTTTGTATTATAAATGAACTTACTATAAATAAAAGACGTAAATAGTGTTGATAAATAAAATTCATCTAAAATTCTACAAGGGCATAAAACTTTCATGTTGCTCTTTGAAACGCGGCGCCAAGCCATTCAATTAATTTTTTTTATTAAAGTCCAGGAATATTCGATAAGTCTTTATTTATATATTTGGCACCGCCTTTCAAAAAACAACATGAAAGTTTTATGCCCTTGTAGAATTTTAGATGAATTTTATTTATCAACACTATTTACGTCTTTTATTTATAGTAAGTTCATTTATAATACAAAATTTATTTTTTACTTTTCAGTGCGTTTTGAGGTCGGTTTTATTTTTTTGTTTAAAATTAATTTATAGTTGAACAAGTGCAAAATTTTAAGCATACGTAAATCTTCCGTTGACATACATAGTAAGATGAACAAAGAATTTAAGCTACATTGTTTTCTAACATAAAAACTAGTTTACATTTGTGTATGAAATTAAAACTGGCAGCTAAGCACCATTCACGGTGTCATCACATTAAGAACCGCTAGATGCAATTACTTTACGTTAGGGTACTTTCCGCTCATTGCTCATGTAGGTCAACGGTTTTTAATTAAAAGTTCCTAACTACAAGGACGAAGATAAAAAAATAAAGCCTCACATACGCGGAAGGCGTTAATTATCTCGTCGTGCTAATAGAGGCAGTTCCTTCTCTGTTATTCTCTTTATCTTGTATTCTTAATCTGGGGCAAGGATTGTACATGAGGTCACCTTTGTTAATATTCATTAGAGAACATGAAAGTTTGAACAAAGAATATATTATAATTACCTAATTAAGTTTTATCGCTATATTTTATAACCTGTTGTAAGATTTTTTAATGGTTTCGTTTTAAAAACATTCATATGCATTTTTTTAGAAAAGTTTGTAAAAAGACGGACTATTGAAGTCCTAAGAAGCTCTACAAACATACATACCTTTCTTTGTCGTGAGTTGATTGCGGGTATTGCAGAATGGTCTGCTGCGAATCCATATCCACCACGCATTGTGTACCGAGTTCCAGTTCTGTAAAAATAGACTTGTTAAATTTCCCCTCAATCTTGTCTAAGTACCTACTTTAAAAAATATTTTAATTCATACTTCATTTTTTTATTTGAAATGGATTTTACTAGGATTTCAACAAGTGACATAGTCGACGTTATCAAACATAAACCGTATTTATGGGACTTAAGTAGCTGATATAGGAGCATAAGTGATAGGTCAAAGATCTTTTAAACACTTAATGTAAAAGAAAATATTGAATCAAGATATCCATAAAATATCTTATGAAGGGAATCAACAACATTGACATTGAACAACAGGCATTGAATAAGGTTTATATTATAAACGACTGCACCGATTTTAATGTAACGTATAGCAGATAGTTAAAATGTTTTTAAAAATATTGTATTAACTGGTTTTCCATTTAGTCGAGCACAAAATGTAACATTAAAACTCAAAACTTTAATTTTCAAACCTTGATGAAAAGAAAGATGAGCTTGACGTGTCTGTGTTTCTGTGACTGTGTATGACATCATAGCTCCTAAACGAATCGATTTCAATGCGGTTTTTTTGTTTGATGGATTTAAAATACAATTTATGAAGACTTGTCAAAGTCATTTTTCTCTAATTCACAATATAATATCATTGGCATGATCACTTGTGAACTAAATTTGCATTCGTTTATGTGATATTCTTATTTGTAAATTGTCTTGTACTTCTCTTGTAATTAACAAGTTATACCCATTGACGAGACTACTACATAAATTAAATTTACATTTGTTATAATTTAATCCACTTCGACAATGATTAAATAGTATGCCTTATTTGGACAATAATTTGCTTGTAGTTGATTAGGTGTTACTAAGTATATATAGTAATGTTTATAGAAACTAAACAAACAGTCACGCGTGAGGATTACACATGATAAAACCCAGCTTCCGGTAACGGAAACACATGTAGTTGCGGTTCTAATTTTGTGTTAATAGAAACAAGGTGTAGAAAGTTCTGATATTTAGTTAATAATCCTTGTAAATTAAATAAAAGTACAATTATTTATATTTATTTCAGGCCATAAAGTCCAGTATGATTACGAATAATATTTATAATATATTTTCTACGAGGAAATTAGTAATTTGTCTACTTTATTATGTAGGTACGCAGAATTGTTGCCATTTAAATAATAATCATGGTAACTTATCAGAAATAGAATTTATCTTGAAATCTATTGTATTTTCCATTTACATTTCAATCATCAACTTTTACGATGTAGGTACGTTTTTGATATATTTATGGCTGCCAATAACAACAGATTGAAAGCACCATCAATAAAAATGGTGATGTCACCAATTCTAAATGTAGCGTCGATGAATTTTCAACTTTTATATTTAAAAAGACATTGCTTCAAAACAAGTGAAAACAAAAACTCCGGCATGTTGATTACAAATGAAAATTTTTCATAAATGGACGAACCGATTTACATAAATTATAGCTAAGATCCATGTGGATCATGTCAGCTTTCACAAACCCACAAACACAAAGCACGTCAAACACCCCTCTTTTTACGTCGGAGTTAATATGAATACCTACCTCATAAATGGATAAAAAGATCTAATTTCAATAACGTCAGCGTTGAAAAAAAAACCACAAGTAATTAATCAAACCCGTTTGGAGTTACGATTCCACAACAGACACACATACAAATTAACTTGTAACACCTATCGTTTTGCGTTGCACTTTTATCGATAGTTTTAAGCATTATCGATAAAATTTTGACAGCTTTTAATTTTGATCACGATGTTCGCCGATTTTGTTTATTGTTAACTTTATGTTGCTTAGTTGTCATCGTAACGTTATCAACATATGTATTGAAATATAAAATTTCGCAGTAGGTACGTGTTTAGCTACGATAGCGCAATGATGACTCAACGCGAGGTCGTACTGTAAGTTCGTCGATTCTCTTTAAAATCCGGTTTCACTAGTATTGTGCACGACGGGGCGTAGATATATAACACAAAACGGCATCATATTGGTTGGAATTTACATAGAAATGATAACTTCTAAGTTTGACTAACTTCAGATTAAGAAAATAGTTAAGTGAAGTGCTAAATTTTTCAACCTTTGGTGGTAATTAATCCTATAGAACTATATTATAGATCATTGATCTAAAATCGCCATGATCATTTAGCGTTACGTGTAAAGACGTAAGATCATCTGTTATCACATTTATCATGCAAAATGTCCTGTAAAGTTGTTGAGTTTCAACTTCGAATGCTAAAGCAGAATATAAAATTTCAATGTTTGTTGTTCCACAAAAGAGAGTTTTAAGGCATTTCCTGCCACGCACCATAACTTCGTGGAGTCAGCCACCTTCAGAGGTATTTTCGAACTATTACGACTTAGGGGCTTTCACGAAAATAAGTACCTCTCCAGCAACGCACCCGGACTGCGGCCCAACTAACATTGTAGGTACCATGACTGGGTCAGCTAACTCTAAGTGAGCCTCCTATTATATTAAAAAAATGTCTAACCAATAACCTAGTGTATACCACCAAGTCACATAAAGGTTGACATCCAAAGAGTTCCAATAGTGCAAGCAATGGTGGTGTTATTTATTGTAAATATTGATACATAATAGATATTATGATTGTAATGTACATAATTTGAAATAATGTGACTCTTGATATAATAGGCTGCTCCAATCTAAAGGTATTATAACTTTAAATTTCTTTATTTTATTAACTCTACCGCAGAATTTAGAACATTGTAACTTCCTAGAGAGATTGAACAATTGGGAGGATATCTATTGAATTAAATTGTTAACTAATTTAATTATTAATAACCTTTTTTCACTAGGTATTTAAAACACTTTAAATAGAGTTACTTACTAAATTAATTGACATACAGAATTAATATATTTTATAAATGTTAATAAACCAGAAAAACTATTTTTTTAGATTAAAATATAAAACAAGGTAAATCCTTGCATTCTTAGGTTATGTTTCTTTTAGTCTACCTATCAATTACAGTTAGAACTTAGGTACATCGTTTTCACAAAAAGTTAATAACCAGAAGAGCAACACAAATTAAAACAACAGAAAACAATTTCTAACAGTAAAAACAATATGATTATTGATGTGTTGCTTTAAATCAAATGCATATAAAAGCATAATATTATTTTTAATTAAAAATGCAGCATAACATGCAAAAACTATAATATGAGTATTTTCTTTACTAAAAATTTAAAAGAAATTCCTATAGTATAGTATTCAATTTTAGTACGAAAAATAGAAATCCAATGAATGTAAACTTTATTCTTTATAAAATATGTGTATATTTTTAATTGTGTTCAAAAGATTGTATTATATATAAATTATTGTAAACTTTACAATACGTGCACCAATTAATTATTGTATGCATTTTTAGCAAGTTACAAAGAAAACAACACAAAGAAACAAGCACGTAATCAAAATTATCTAAACCACGGTTCGATACGCAGATAAAGGTGCCATACGTAGTCACCACTCACCTGTAACATTATGTATTTTTTATTTATTAGGTGTATAGATAGAGATACTCTAGACGAAACCAGCTTACCTCGCCTGTTAAAAGGCCGAACTCGCACAGCAACTTTAATCTTATCCGAGGTCATTTTGACACTCTTAATAGCACAAAAAATTGCAAAACACAACACTTTTCACATGAATCTGTTAAAAATATTGCACTTTTTCACCCATATTCTAGAACAACAAAAATCATTATTTCACGTTAGATTCACAACGATATCAAACTGACACTGCCCGCCATGTTGTTTTTGCTAAGATTGAGTTTGACAGTTAGTACCTATTATAGTTGTGTTGCTACCTACCTATTGTGTTTTAGGAAAGTTATTTTCATAAGATTTTTTTTTTAAACAAAAATGTTGGAAGAATAAAATAAAAAATTCCTGAATTATAGACAAAATAAATCTATAGATGAATTTTGTATTAACTGTAGGTATTTCAAAAAAAAATATATATCCTGATTTTCGAGAACACGGCGATTGTGTTTGGCGCCGTTTGACGTCTGTTAAGTGTTAGTGTTAGGCACCTTCGTATTTGTCAATTGACCCAATGATAGTTAACAACTGTTTGACATAGGTACATTTGCAATTTTGTAGATTATAATAGGCTTACCTATTATTTGCTGATGTTCAATAAACGATAGATTATATTTGAGTTGTTTTTACCATACAACTCAAAATTACATTAAATTAATATTAAAAGCAAAGTGGTTAGTAACTCATTCTAGGTACCTAGGTACCTTTCAAAGTGGTTACTTTGGCTACGTTCCACTTAACGCCCGTAACGCCATCGACCACGACCGCTGAAGCTGCCGTTCCACTAACATAAAAAGGCCGCGGGCGTTGTAGGCGAATGTTATAGGTGGAACGCACATCTTGAACGCTGTGTGCTTGCAGTATGGCGGCGTGGTGAAATAAAATAACACTACATAAAGGATTTAGTGAATAAAGGATTAGTGTTTATCTTATAGGTACCTATTGATGAGAATATCTCAGATATATACAAATTCAGATAGTGAATTTTCAGAATTCAGAAACATACTTTTGTACTAAGTGAAATTTGTTTTTTAAAATAAATTTTGTACTTACTAAACTAAGTTATAATTATATAAGTATAAGATTTTAAAATATCAAGAAGTATTTTATTACAATAATAAGTTAGTTTTGGTTAATGTTGAACTAAGTTATTATTAATAGATCATCATTATTAATAGATCCACTGCAATGTCAGTTTCAGGATTGTAGTTATTTCTTTCGTCGCTATCGTTGTTTTTTCGAATTCACGCTACGTTATGGTGAAAGCCCACTCTGACCCATGAATATTTTGGGGGCGATGTGATCGCGAATAGTGACGTCATTTATGACGTTGAGCGATCGCTCGCGACAACCAGCCTTAGGTGCAATGATACAGAGCGTGTTATAATCGTTGCGGGCGTTTAGTGTATCGTACCCTTTTAAGATTTGATGTTTAGAGAAATGTCAATTTGAAATGAAATTTGAGTGACATTATTTTAGATTCGTAAAAAGGTGCTGTAAATAAACATCGTGACTTTTCAGAAATAATTTTTTTAAATCCCATAGTTTAGAATTATTTGTTTTCATAATATATCATTTTGATTTGGATAATAAATCTGAAAGTTACATTACAGCCAATTTCATTATACCTGAATAAACAGTGTCATCATTATTAATTATGGCGTCCGATCCATTGTTTGGCTGGGATTTAACTTTCAGAACAATTGAAAAGGATATAAAATGTAAAGCCGATATTATAATTGCCTTTATTCATTGGAATCTGACCAAAAGGGGCTTCCGCAATATAGGAGTAGGTGATGAGGTAAGAACTAATATTATTTAATTTATACATAAATATAATGTAAACAAGTTGATATTGAGTAGAGGGCAATCGATTTAATTCTAGAATATATGTATGAAGACACTTCTTTAAATATACCAATGGACATGATGGTTGCTTATTTATGTGTATTACAAAGAGACCTGTTGAAAGTGGTGCAGCAAATTAAAAGCTGAATACAAACAAAGAACAACAACAAGTATCTTTGATTTTCTTTAAAGCTAATTTACCAAGAGTAACATCAACATTCAACTTAAAGTTCAACTACTTATATTTCAGCGAACACTTTCTGGAGATGAAGTAAAAAGTGAAGTACTTCCTACTGGTTGGAATGACAATGAAAATTTTACATTACGTTATATTTATGATGATAAATTATATATTTTACATGGATTAAACACGGATGGCAATCTTATTGTCAACTTAATGGTAAATCTTACATATAAATACTTTCTTAATTATTATAATGAAATAATAACAGTTTTTATTATGTTTTTCCAAATTAAATATACACACAATATAAAACATTTATAAAAATAGCTTTAATAGAATCACTAAAATTTATAATAATTTAAAGACTATGAATAATAACTTAATTTCAGAGATCAGAGGACCTAGCAGTTTCAAATATTGCAGTTAAGATAGAGGACACTGTAAAAGAAATGAGTGGTCCAATAGACAAAATACTGCCTGCTCACAAGGATTTAATGTATAATATTAAAAGGGACCTATTAGATACACTCACTGACAGACCTACAAATACAACACATACACAAACTACAGGAGGTAAATTTAAATTTTTTATAGGCTTATATATATAATCAAATATAATTGCAGAAGTTGGACTAGCTTCCACAAGCAGCCTATTCCAATCCAGTTGTTTTTTGAAGGATTGTATAAATTGAATTAATGAATTTATTACAACAATTGCTTAAATTTAGCATAGATAATTGGTAGCTTTTTAATATTTTATATGAATATTGACACAGTTTGTCATTTTAGATAATTCAAACAATAGAAGACCAAGTGATGATCCACTCAGGATTCCTCCAAGGCCACTTCCTGGTGTGACTCCTGATACCCGTGACTTATGGTTTGTATTAAGGCTATGACCAGTTAAAAAACAAATTTTCTGTGAAGCGATTTAAAATATTTGTGTATTTTATTTCAATTTAAAAATTATTATTCAATTTTAAAGAAATTTTGTTTTAGGGAATTGCCACCAGCAAATTTACCAAACATTGGTAGATCAGATTTGGATCCTTTTGCTCCACCTGGTGGAGGTATGATCTTCAATCCTTTTGGACCTCGCAGAGATATTGAGAATCCAGGCTTAGGAATTCCTGGAGGCTTACCAAGGTTATTGTTTTGTTAAATCCAAGGTTTTTTAGGATCTGTAGGTAACCAAGTATTAAAACTATTTCAGTAAAATATTACTTTGCAATCAGCAATTCTTATTAAAACAGTAGCAAAAAATATGTTGGGTAGATAAGAGACCTAAAAAATGTTTGATTACAGTAATTGTTTTTAATTTTACAGAGGTGCTGTACCACCTGGTGCACGTTTCGATCCTTTCGCTCCCCCGGGAGTTGGACCACTTCCAGGTCGTAGGCTTCCACCTCCTGATGCTGACCACCTTCCACCTCCTGGTTTCAATGATAATATGTTCTTGTAGCAGTCTCTAAACACCATTCTGCAAATATTTCAAATAAAATAATTTATGAATTATTACAATGTTTTAATGATTGCCATAAAAAGAGCAGAGCTGCACCTGCTCTAATATGCTTTAGTATTAATTTCACAGAATATATTACCAGTAACTAGAGATCAATTCGTCTTCTTCAAACAAAAAATGGCTTCCCAATGTTCCCATGTAAAAATGGATTCTGCCAAAGTCCATTGTCCAGTAGCTGTGGGAGTATGTAATATGTATCAAATAAGTTTTATACCTATTGACTCAACTTTTGTTTGTGACTTCGTAGCTTGAGAGCGAATCATAAAATTAGCTAATGTAACGTGAGCCGATAACGATAAGCCATCAAAAGGCAGAGTCCATCGTGGAGATCATAGAGTAATTAAAAACTACTATTAATTAAAGCATTATTTTTTAGGAGGGGAGAGGGAGTAAATAAGACAGAAATCTAAATTATTGTATATTAGTATTATATATTTACAGAGGGTTCTAAAAAAAATTTAGTGATAAAGAACTGAAATATTCCTACGACGGTTTGACTTGAAAATTGTCAAATGTCAGTGCCAACCTCAATAAAGTCAGTTGACAGTTGACACAACAGTTCTTTCTGCTTTTGTCTTTTCTTTATTCAGTTCCAACTAGTATGGCCACCTTAGCTCTTTTGAGGCTAGATCTAGCTCTTTTTATGATTTAATTTCTCCAAATTTCACTATTTACATACATATGAAAAAAATTTGCTTATATAATATGAAAGAAATTCTTTCATTTATTTGTTTGTCAGTTGATTTTTCAAAGGTATACTATTCATACTAATATAAGTAATCAGAAATAAAAATTACGATTTTAGTTACTAGTTATTATTATTATTAACCGACGATTTAAGTTTTATTTCAAACATGATTTTCATTTTTAGGCCGTTTCAAGACTAAATTTTTTAAACTTAGCCTTTTTTGGGTGCCTGCTGGCTTCCTTTCAAAAATCAAGGTGGCAACACTTTCTCCAACTTCCATTTTCCAAGTCAGTTCAGTTAGTTTTTTGTGCGAAGTACACGTTTTCCGCGTGTGTAGAAATTTTATTTAGCTGTTCGCGGCTGAATCCGTTCGATTCGTATTCAATGTGTATGGCTGTGGAGGTAAGTCGATATTTATTAAGTTTTATTCAACTGTTAATCAAAAACTATAATTAAATGAATTAAAAATCCTTTTTGAAACGTGAACGTCAAAAACCAGGCGTGGAACAAGAATGAATATTACATACAGGTAGTTTTCCTTCTACGGCATATTATAAATAGTCTATATATAATAAAGCTATAAAATCACTGCTAGTAATGAATTTATGAATGAAGGATAGATTTTTATATTATAAAATGTAAAACTGCCAGACGTTGCTTTGGTGGCTCATGGCTGACGCTGGCTACTGTCAATGTCGTAAGTCGCAAGCTGCGGTATAGTGTGTAGGTATGGAAATATTTTTAGCTGTTTCGTGTCTTAAATTAATGCAGATATCTCTGTGGTACAAGTTCTAGAGAATTCTATATTCAGTTTCGTAATGATTATTACTGATCTCATTATTTTGACACAAAATTTTAAAGAATGAATATTGCTTAAAATTAACAATCATTACAATACACGTGATACTTATGTTATTAAATATTATAAGTCAGTAAAGTTATAATACAATATTACCTATTTCTAGATTTTGGTAATTATTAAATACCTACCTAAATTTAGCACTAGTTAAATTCAACTGGATTTTTTGAGGCTATGTTTAGTTAAAAGAACAGTTTTTCTATGTGTCTTGGTTAGTTGCTTGCAATAGCCAGGTCGACAATTTTTAACCGACCTTCAAACATAAAAGGAGGTTATTCATTCGACGTGTTTTTTTGGATGTACCTACGACTCATAAGAAGCTGTCCGTGAACCGATTTGGATGAATGAGATGTCAAACGATACAGTAACTCGTCAAAGTGGCCCCTTTTCTTTTTGGAATTTCTACAATCAATAGGTTTCAGGATATTGAAAGAATAGTTTCCCAGTCGGGCGAGACATCGCTGAAATTCGCGCGACCACGTCGTAGTTACTTATTTACTTAATTATGAAATATGAACCCTTAACGATGATTTAGATGTTTTTATATTTGGCACCGTCTTTCAAAGAGCAACATGAAAGTTTTATGCCCTTGTTAAATTTTACATGAATTTTATTTATCAACTCTATTCACGTCTTTTTATTTATAGTATGTAGGATCATTAATAATACAAAATGTACTTTTCACTTTAGTGCGTTTTCAGGTTGGTTTTATTTTCTTATTTAAAATTAATTTATTTTATCTATAACATTCACAAGGCGTAACCTACCTATCTCGAAATAAAAACTAGCCATAGCTTTCGATTTTAGGACTTCTATGCTTACAAAGTTTGTCTGTTATTCTTATACATAGTAGTAACTAGAAGGTATATAAACAATAGAATTATGTACATAGTAATATTTTTATTATTTAAGTTGACAATGATGCTTAATCATTAGTATTGAAATATTGTGTTGTTTTGCTGTAGCTTCATAGCAAATTAATTTCAATTGACGTCACTGAATGCGTAAATCAAGACGTTCGTTTTATTGTTTACTTCGGAAAATGCATACTACCTACACACTTACGTCACTATTGCATCATTCATTATAACCTTATCAATGTTCCTTACATTTTACATAGGTAGACGTATTTTCACGGTTTTATGTATGTAATTTAAGTAAGCTCTTTAAAACTGTTATGATGTTTTTAGTTCAACTACATACTTATAAATCTTGATATTTTAGAAAACAGAAATTACGGTTTGTACCTACTTTGTTTGTAAATTTATTTTAGCTGTACACATCGATTAAATTGATATAGGTATTGTATTCCTTAGATTGGGGTAGAATGGTTATTGAACCGGCCTCGGCTAGCGTATATTGACCCTGCGCAGGCGTTGACGTTTCTCCGTTAGACCGGATGTAGGCACGCCGCGATCTCCTGAATCCTTACAAATGAACACACAGAACAGTCACTTCTCGAACGTCAAAAAAGAACTGCTCAAAACTGTAATTGCCTTTGTTTTTAAACTTGAATTAACAACGAGTTTAAGATGTTGTAGGTAACTATTTGATTTTTTTTAATAGAAACTAATTTAAAATCTAATGTTAAAAAAACAATAGAATAATAACGTTATAATTGAACAACGGTCTTTGTAGTCCTTGTATAGACAAGTCAATTACTCCTTAATTTGGAATCGTAACAATTAGCGTCGCCATTTCAATTAGATTAGTTTTGCCTCTGACTGGGTGACTGATAGGTAGGTACGGCACACCCGATGGCGTCATCACACGCTGAATTGATATTGTAATTTATAGGCGAACGAATGGAGTCGAATTATCAAAAAAGAGCAAAAAAATTTGCGTCTACATTTAAAAATCTAGTCCCATTTTATATAAAATCTTTCAGAGGGTTTGTAAAGATAGCAATAAACTTCCTGTTGCGATATAAAAACTCTTACTTAGCCTACTATATCTACTTACATCGCGAAGCTTTTTTTTATTAGAAAACGACCTATGGTTTGAGACATTAGATGTAAAGGGCGTTCATTGGACAGACAGAGGGAGAGCCGGTCGGGTGAGTTCGAATAAAACTGGCGGTTTATTCTGTAAGGGCTCATACATCATAGGGTCGTTGCTCGGAGCTTTTTAGACGGGCTTTCGTACCTCAAAGGCGACGCTCTCTACGTCCTTTCTGTGATCTGTCTAACAGCAACGCTCTTTCGGATGATATAGCCCGACCGCACATTATCAGAAATTTCTGTTAGAAAAATCCTAACGCTCCAATCAGAAGCGGCCGTGCCGTTAGAATTTTTCGAACAGTGTGCGGGAGCTAATACAAAATATGCACAGAGCGCCTTCCGGCGAGCGTTAGAATATTTTTTTCTGACAGAAATTTCTGATAATGTGCGGCCGGGCATATGCACTTACTGTGATTCGTCGGTTCAGTATTTATTGATAGATGTCAGTTTTTGATTATGGATTAATACACCAGACGCACGTTCAATATTTATTACGCAGTATATAGTCCGGTTTCTTGCTGAATACACGTTAAAATGGACACAGAGCTAAAAATTAAAGCTTGTGTGCCCATTATTTTAGCAATTGGTTTAAAAAAAAAGTTAAAAGAAGACGATGGTCAAAAAACTGGTACCTACAAAGAGAAAGGTACACCCATTAAAATTTAATGGCCGAAATTAAACAACATGGCGAAATGGATGATTACGAAAATTATTTTCGAATGCCCGATATATTAGAAATAAAACCCCAAACTCAAAAATAATATCAATATCAGGCATAAGCGTGAATTACATTAATAGATTATAATTATTCTAATTTATTTATTAAAGGTTTTTAGCTTGTTTCCAGGACCTTAAAGCCATATCTTATAACATTGGTACTCTTTCGACGAACTGTCCCAAACGTTCAATATTTATCACATTCCGGAGGATCGTAAATATGAAATCAAGAAATCTAGATTATTAAATATTGACATTCATCAGTACGCTAGTTACACGTTCAATAAATACCGTGATACATCAGTATTTATTGGCGAATCACAGTAAATACTTTACGTGCAACAGGCGCCTTAAACTCAATGCACACGCCTAGGTACTTTCTGTTTTCAGTACAATGATATTAACGAACTGTCCCGTTTATCTCCATATAAATTGTTACACCATTGAAAATTTAATGCCATAATTCTTTTAAATCAAATCATCCACGTGGCTTCAATTTAATAATTATTTTTATGACAACCATGATATAATTTATTTAAGCATCCAGAGGTAGCAAGAACATCTTCCATAAAAAATGGATAAATTCATTGCTAAGTACTGCAAATACTCGAGAACCGCAAGACTAATTTGGATCAAATATTTTAGAAAATTTATTAAACTCAGGTAGTTAGGAAGAGAAGAAATTTTTTTTAGTAGATAAATTCAAAAGTTTATTTGCACGCTGAGTGAATCACAATATTATATGTATATTATCTTAGTGTATTCTGGTTCTGATTATGACAGAAGCTGTAGTAGTAGCTGTATAGTAGATTATTTTGTCCGTGACTCCGCGTGGTTATCCAATTTCTACATCTTGGGTAATCTTCGACAATGACAAACTTTCTATACAAACTTCATTTCATTCATTTTAATTTTTTTTTCTCAATAAAAGGTTGTTTATGTCCTCTCCCAAGCTTTAGTCTATATCTGTCAAATTTCATCAAAATTTGATGTGGTTTTGGTGAAAGCGAAACAGACAGAATGACAAACCTACTTTTGTATTTATAATATTAGTAGGGATATATAATATAATGGACAGAAACGTGCTCAATATGACTATGACATAACTCAAATTTCAAAGCATTTTAACATCAAAATTTGGTTGAAGTAATTCTAACTAGAGTGACTTCAGGGTTAAGTGAACGAAGGTTGCTTCCGACGACGATGCTAGTAGAATAAAGAAAACTGCAAAGATAATGATGTACCTACTATAATAATGAATGTATTAGTGAGTTTGGAGTAGGTACCTACCTGCTAAAGAGGTCAGAGCAAGTCTTGTCAATCCAGGTTACTAAGCCAGGTCATGCTGACAACACCGCTATAACTTCTATTGATTTTAATAGACTAAAGAGCTCAATGAATATCAACTCGTAGTAATGGAGCAATTGAAGCAGTGATAAAATTAATGACTAGTGTGATTTTTGCTCCGAACACATTTAAAATAAGTTTGTTCGCAAATAATGTTGTTGTTTATGGGTATTTTTAAGACTTTAGATAGGTATACGAAAACCTGAACATATTAAAATATATTTTGTTTGACATAAAGTTTTTTATTGTTTAATTTAACAACGCTCATAACTAATTGCATGTATAAATTGATATTATCAGATTCCATAGAGTAGGTAGATATATAGAATATCTAAAGATAACGTGACTTTGGTATTGACATCAATCGATCATAATATCAGTTGAATATTTAGACTTTGGTGTTATTTTTCAATAACGTATAACTGTTTCAATGTGGATTATAAAAGTTATAATATATAAACTTGTATTGTCATGTGGAAATGTTATAGGTGAAATGAACTCATTTCGTTGTAATTGTTGTAATTTCCCGATTATGTCTGCTGAAACCAGAGAATAGATTGATCATCTTGGTATAGAATACATTTAACAATGTTTAATCCATTTCTCGAACACAATATAGTATTGCAGCAATATATCCTCCAGACCAAGCAGCCTTGTATTAAAATACAGAATTGTTCTCAGTATCTGGCATTGGAAGCTATTTTTAGCAACACGTTGAAGGTTCACTGCGAATTCTATAATGTCTTTGATGTGGCAGAGTCGGGGGACCGTACGAGGCGCAGGCGGAGTCGATGACCGAGTATTGATCCTGGCGATGTGGGTCGCGACCTGTTTCCCGTTGCAATACAAGCGGGTAGGGCTGCAACGACCTCAGAGCGACTAAATTAGATCTACACCTACACTAGAAACGGGTTCCACACTCCACAGAAAACACGCATGCTCATGTCGCTTCGATGTTGCAGTTCATTCTTATTTATTACATAGTGAAGTTAAAATTGAAGTAAATAAAAGAAAGGCATCTTAAAACAGCTGATATTTTTGGGAAATATTACTTTGGCTTTTGATTAATAAAAAGTTAAAAACACATTAAGCATTATGTCTAAATGTAGTTTATCTTCAAATGCCGCAAGGCAATCAAGATCTTATACCTTGTTATTCCAGGCTCATTAAATCAGAACGTTGTATGATTTCCGGTACTTTTATTTGTGTAATTGATTGTCATTTCATAGAATTTATGAAGCTTTCCAAGTACCAGATACATGCTGTCACGAAAGTTACCCGTTTACTCTAACTGGTACGAATTGACGTGATAAATTACTTTCTAACAATATACCTATGTAGCGGTTTGTATATTGAGGTTCAATGTAAAGTTGCCTATAAAATATAGACACATAATTTTATTTAACTCTTAGCAATCGATTAAGTTGCTTGCGTCTATTTTACAGAAATTATGTTAGTTATTATACGTTTTCTATGCACAGCCGAAGTGGAATATCACAATTTACAACGCGATTGGGTTTTGCAGCGGAGCCGTGAAAGTTGAATTCCTCGGGTTGCCCACCCAAACATTGCTGCACAAAAGCAATTTTATTCCATTCACATTGTACATAGTATATCCTATATATTTTATAGTTCATACAAGAACTTTTAAGATACTTAAAATTATCATACCAATATAGCATGGAATACTACATTAATTTATCTTTGTTTTCTTGATCGAGATTACGATTATCTACAAAATGATATTTTCAATAAAATATATTACATAACCTGATAAATAATCATTCTCAATTTTATTATACATCTAGAAAATTCTAGATACTAAATTGTTTCTCGTGACATGTATTTTATAATATTTATAAGAGTGTAGGTATATGGAATCGCCATAATTTTGAAATCTTTTTTGTATGAATTGTAACAAATATGATCCCAGTTTGAATTTATTTTGAAGAAAATCTGTAAAGGGTTATCATTAATGAAATGATAAACGAAACAGCTTTAAAATAAATCGCTATATTTAGACATGACAAATACGAAATACACTCGAGAATTGAAGATAGTGTTGAAAATACCATTGAAGCTAATTTAAATAAGCTAGTTGATAGAAGTAAAGCACGTTTTTCGTGGGAGCTCTGAGGTCGGTTAACAATAGCCTGAAATTGTTTGTGCAAGAGAAACACGTTGATTTTGTTTTCTACGTGCAGGCATCACGTGGACTGTAGAGTGACTGTGGACTAGCTAATTATTAAATGCTGGTGTAACCATAATTAACTTACACTATGAAGAAAAAAAAGGTTCTAGATCATTTTGATTACAAAATGTAGCATTCGATTACTAATGTAAAATGTTACAATAACTTATGATATATTTATAGTTATCCGATATTAAACGTGGATAACATACTTTTGCATCTTTGGTCTTAGGTACATCTCGCGGCCGCCTAATTAATTATTGCACCACAGACATTATTAAGCACATATTTTCTGAAGTATAAAATAAATACTGAAGCTTTAATTTCAGCAATAAAATTATTATCTTCTGGAAAAAAATGTGCAATTTGTCACCTGCAGTCGAGTCAACTTTAGCATCGAGAAAGTATTTTAAGGTCACATGCTCAAAATAAATGTTGGATGCAACTTTCCTTACTTTAATAGGTCATTAATATTTCTGCTGACTTGTGATTCGTGATTAAGAGTGAACATTCATGGAGAGTTCTACACGCTCTTGTTACACTATGCCTTAGGTATCACAATGAAATTATCGTGTAATATTAAACCTATTGTAATGAATTAGCCACCAACGTTAAAGCGACCACCGAGGTTGGTTCACGTTTAAAAGTTATTATTACTTAATTATTTATTGTTATAAATGATGTATTCGCCATTTTTAATAACTAAATATTTCACAATGCGTGAATCATACATGTTGATAAGGAATCATCAAATTGTTACTAAATGACGGATTATTTTATTGGTGGATTTGACTATTTTATATCTTTTGTAGAATTTGTAGGAGAGGGCCACTACATTTAGTAAAAAGACCGCGTAGAGTCCACTTAATTTTATCTTTCAGACTACTGACATATTGAGGTTTTAATATCTAGTAAATATGTTAGAAGTTTTTTGTATCTGATACGCGATATCCTCGTTTATAATTGATTTTTCTAACGACATAGGAAAACTACACCGTACACAATTAAGTTCATCGTGTTTAGTCTGTGTATTATTCTCCACCGGCGCTTTTGTCATATCTAATTACTGTTTAGTCTGAGCTACGCATGTTGTGATGAACTTGGTTAACTTTTATCGTGATAAGAGCCCTGAACGTGTGCGCGTCGGTGTTGGGACTTGGGTATATTATGTTTAATGTTAGCGGAGGTGACGCCATCAGCACCCACCGCTGTCATGACGTCGGCATCGCACCTCGCGGCCAGCCCGCTAGCGCGCCACAGCCCACAAACTGAAACTTGTGCCAACTGGCAATTGGCAAGTGGCAACTGCCAGTCTCTGCTCTGCTCGCTCGCGGCACGGACCGTGTCGACCCGTTGCAATGTGAACGCTTAAACTCTTTTCACTGTCTACGACGACAGCTTCTGTTGCATGTGAAATATTGCTTCGTTTATTTTCAATAGAGTTCATTAACTTTTTTGAGTTCAAACAACCATATTCAACCATCGCGTTGAATACAAAATGTAAGTGGTGTTTCTGTGTCATCACTCATCATTAACCTAGGTGTCCTGATTTACTGACACGTTTTGAGAACAAATTCTCTAGTGGTGTTCCTACGAGTGTGACTAAAGTTGACGGGAATGTATTGTAGGTTGGATTATTTCAATGTGCAATTGTCGGGTAAAAGTTTTTGTCGATTGCACAATGCACCCAAAATTTTTGTGTACTTGCTTTGGTTTAGTTTGTCTCTTAGCTAAGAGAGCAACAGGTGTTCTGGCAATTTCTCGTTCTTTCTGATAACACGAGTTAGTGAACGACATTAATCTTATCGCTAAATGTCAGGCCGTTACGCCAAAAAAGGATGGTTTATTGAAAAAGAAACCGATCATGCGAGTTCTAAAAATAGTTTCTAGAACTCGAGTTGAAAACTTTTTACTTTTAGTTGCTTTATTTTTGTTAACAATACCTACTTTTACAATTTACACAATGATGAATCTCAAAGTGGTTTTATTAATGCGATAATGACTTTGTTTGTGTTTTACACTTAGCATTTGAACCGATTTTAATGAATTTTGATAGACATTCAAGACTCATATCTAAGGAGCATGGAAAAGAAACAGGCATAAAGTATTTAAGGCGGAATTGGGTTGACGGCTAAATTGCCTAACTTTGGTTAAATTGGTCAACATGTAAGATTTGAGAATAAGGAAAACCAGTTCAATATTGTTAGCTAAATTAATCTGATTACTATCATACAAAGTCGATATGATAATATAGATTACATATTATGTACAGTGAGGAACTAGGAGGTAAATTTATTTATTTACATAGGTTGAGTCACACACAATATTAGTCACAGTGAGATATAGAACAAAAATCTAAACATATCACAATAGCAGCCAACACAACAATTACAACAACGTCTGAATTAAAAAAAAGTAAAAGCATAATTGATCTTCAACTTATTGTAAACGTCAAAATTAAATCTCATGCATTCATAGTACTTAGGTAACGTTGTATACTTAGTTTGAAGTAATATATCGGTAGCAGAAGTTGCTCCGATAGATCACTACATAGTATAAAACAAAGTCGCTTTTTCTTCCCCTATATCCCTTTGTATGCTTAAACCTTATAAATTTTGATGCGATTTTTTTAATAGATATAGTGATTGAAGAGGAAGGTTTTTATATATGTTTTATACCCGTGCAAAGCCGGGGCGGGTCGCTAGTTAACAATAAATTAAACAATTCAAATTTTAAACGGCTGATGCAAAAAATCTATTACACACATAACTGGACTATTCAACTACTAATAAATCTCGTAGGAGTTTTATGATAAACAAATGTATCATCTTAATAACCTAGTCGTATTTAATTAAAATGCTATGAAATCATCTGCGTCTCTAGTCGGAATACCTCGCCTTATATTTACAGACATAATAATTATAAAATGGAGTTGTTGGATAATTAAAAATATTTTTTTCATGGTTATGTATTTCTGAATGTTTTTTTTTTCGTACAATTTTATCGAGAATCTTTAAATAAATAAAATGATTTACTTTAGCTACACCCCATAGTTTTTTGCCCGATTAAGTTAAGGAATCTTTTTTAATACGATACATGTGGCATTTTAAACGACGTAATAGCCTTTTAATCAGTATTAAATAAAATTGTACTGTTTCTATGGCCGCAGCACTGGAAATAATTGATTGTAATGATAAGAGCTAATTAGTCAAAGTTACCGCAAATTAAAATTTTGAGTTGATGTAGATTGTAGAGTAATAATTTTTTCCGCTTAGATTTTACAAGATTTAAGACAGTGTATTGTCTACTTAAAAGTTTCTTATTGGGTTACCTACCATGTTGGATCGTGACTTAATCATAAACTAACACGTCACAAACTAAGTCCGTGCTCAACTAATCCCAGGAGATAAGCATTTGTTTTATACACACGAATATCTGTTGAAGATTTTATTTCGAAAATGTAGGTACCTATAAAACTATTCACTTCATTGGTTTTAGAATAATAGTCTCGATAGCTCAATCAAACGATACTTTTAGGAAGCGTTTCATGCCAAAGAGAAAACTGCCAAAGATTTTCATTTCCATAATTACCTACCCTTTTTTATTAGCTTTATTTCACCTTATGAAATAAATGTTTTCTATTTATAGATCTTATCGTCTGGAAAAATTAGTACGAGCAGACTGTTCTTAATAACAATACATTAGACTTCCTAGAATTATACCGCAATAGAGTTGAATTGAACACTGAGGCCATTTACGTCGTAGTCGACCTCGCCAGCTAAATGTTTCCGGTACTTTCGTCTAGCTAGCTGTGGGATTTTTTTAACTCGTGCCGTTGTTATATTTTCTAAGCATTATCTCTAAATGTCACAAGCTTAAAGCCCAGAACACTTCTGTAGGCATTGAAGTTAAAACTCGTGCGGATGAGAATAACTTTTCCCAAGTGAGATTAGGAAAAATGCGTCTATGAAATACTCGATTAGGAGGACTCAGAATCCATATGTATCTATTACACGCCTATCTTCTGTTGCCTTGCCAGATAATTAATTCTAAAATTCGAGAGACCGTTATAGACTTGTTTGCAATATGATCCCAATACCACATTAGATGTTGGTTTGATGTCCTTTGTGGCTAGTCCCCGATCCACAGTCTGATTGTGTGACTGGAATTCAACACTTAAGTGGTCGATTAAATTTCAGTTTACAATCGTGGCAACACTATTGATTGATAGCTATCCTCTGATACTATAATTAAGTTTGATGAAGTGTTTGGACCCACATTTTAAAGTAGTAGTCATTTTTGTTATAATTGAGGTTTACCAAGACTCGAAACATTAGTCATATTAATATACCACTGTCTTCCGAGAAAGTAGATATTTAGTTCGTCCACGGGAAGATATATAAGACGACATTCAACAGTAATTTTTGTCTATTAACAAGGCTAGACACTGAGGAGATTACTAAAATGCTAAATGGAAAATGTCTGCATTGTTGAACGTGTGTTTGGGACGTCTGGACTGGAGTTTATCGACCGTCTCATCTACGAGGGCTTCGTAGAATAGCTTTTTATCTTGAAAATGTTTTGATATTTAGATATACATATATCAAATACCTAGGCTATACTTATACTTCAATTTCTGTTATTTTTAATAAAAAAAGAAAACCGACCTCAAAACGCACTAAAAAGTGAAAAATAAATTTTGTATTATAAATGAACCGACTATAAATAAAAAGATGTAAATAGTATTGATATATGAAATTCATATAAAATTCAACAAGTATATAAAACTGCCTCTGTTAGTTTAGTTCTGAAATGGTTGTAAAACTATTGATTGTAAAACTATATTCAAACAAAGTTCTCAAAACATACAGTTCAAAACATTACAAATTGACTTTTCAATTTTCAGTCTCTTGGCTCTAACCCAAGCTTAGGTAACGTCTTTACTCGAATGAAATCTGCGACAAAATAAATATTTTCTTAAATTAATTGCTAACGCTGACTGAAGACATTGCCAGAGAAACGCTAAAATTCGCTGACTTTTATCCTCAAAACTAGTTGCCAAAATTTGTGGCGTAGCTTCTCAGACTGGCGTCAGAAAACATACCTACTTTCTTAACAGTTCAATGCTTTAAGTATAAACAAAAAATAAATTATGTAGCATACATTTCAACATAATTTGTTTTTTGTTTATTTACGGCATTTGTCTAATAAAATACGCGTTATTTTTGGTAAACTGCGTATATTTTAGTAGCTGATCTACGATAAAATATTCAAACAAGAAGTAATAATAATTACATTTTACATAAAACAAGCTAGGATGACTAATGTTATACAAACAATGATAATTAAGGTGCTTCTATGATTGGCGACATAAACTTTAATGTTGGATGAAAATAGTGCGTCATTTTAAGCGATTTTACATTGTTGCAGCTGAGCATTCGTTCTGTGGCGACATTGATGGAGTTCCGCTTGGACAGCGCGGAGTACTGCCAGGCCCAACACAAATAAACAGGAGGGCGTTTAGTGGAGGCGAGGTAGTAGTGTATTCTACTGGACCCATGCTGGCGGGAGCGCGTCTACACCACGAACCCAAGCACTTTGCGATATCTACCCACCCACAGGTAATTAACCAAGATTATCTTCTCTAAATTCCATCATTATTGAATTGGATTAGTTACTTAGTAAACCAATCCTTTGAACTATTGTTAACACTACCGAGGTCAATGCCAGATTAATAAATCACCTTTGTCGATAACCTTGGACGTGGATTAATTTGAGAAGTATTTATCAATGTACACAAATAATTGATTATTGCGTAGTGTTTACTATCACGTTATCACTAGTTGTGTACACAGTGAGCGGCAAGGATGAGCGACTGCCAGCGACGCTTCGTTGGCAGTCTCTCAGAATACCGTGAGTGCCACTGGACACACTCACATGACTGAAACTTTACGATCTGCAATCTATTTTTAACAAGTTTTCTCTCACACATACACGTGTTGACATATCTACAATATGTATGTGTCTGATTTAAAATATTTTTTGTTTCAGTTACCTTAGACTTGGACCTCTAAGAAGCATATCATTGAGTTGCCGCTCACTAACTTATGTTCGCATAATTTCATTTATTTGGTTACCCAATTCCGATCCTTTGTTTATTTGTCTTCGGATGTGCTCAAGTGTTTGAAAGTGATCTCCATGTGGGTGGTCCTCATTATATAATTGGACCCTTTCTAAAAAAAAGTCACGAAACTGAAGTGTGTTGTGTGGAAATAGAGTGACAGTTTGTCTGTTAGACTTTGACGGGTCTCTGAGATTGTTGTTAGTGAACATCTAAGTGATAGGCAGTTCAATTGGGATCTAAGCGGAGAAGCAGCCAGCAGTCACCATGAAGCAGAAAGACATCAGGCCGGCGCCCTCGCTCATCGAATTCAAGAGCATGCGCTTCCTCATCACCGACCGTCCATCTGACGTCACAATCCAGTCATATTTGCAGGTATGCAAAAAATTAAAATGATGCTCTTAGAAATTTTTAAGATATAAACCGCTCGCTGAAACAAACAAAATAAATATGCCCTAATACATATATCATTATTTGCGTTTATGGCTTTCTTTATAAAACAGTTTGGGAACTTAAAAGTGTAATTATTTTAAATGGTCTAAATTGTGTATTTTTCCTTTCCACAAAACAATATAATGTATAACAATAAAGATTCATTTGTATAATTACTTTGGGACAATGCCACTTACATTTTCATAGTTAATTGCTAAATTAAATGTAAACCTATATTAATTTATTATCGCCGTCGATAATAAGCTAATGGCCATTAACAAGTATTTTGAAATAGGATGACTAGACGTTGAATTTGTTCTCCACAGGATTGTGCAGCTTATAACATCAGTTTATAATCTTAAGAGCTAACTGAAGCAAACGTTAAATAATCCATAATCTCGTTAAAAGATTTCACAATAATCTTTAACACCTGCATTTTGGAAATAGAAATAAATATAAATATCTTACAAAGTAACAGAAGTGCGAACTTTAACATTTGGAATTCCTGAAAAAAATATCAAATATTAATTTAATGCGAGGTCCACCAACCGCTTTTGTCCTTCTAAAAATAAAGCTTATTTTTAAGACGTAAAGTATAACAGTATATTTGAGGCTTAGGAGGCTTTACAAGATATTTAATTAAATATTAAGATTATTTTTGGTGTTTCATAAAACATGACGTAATTTAAATTAAAATAACTCCAAATGCTTTCTTTCTTAAGAAACGGTTCTTGTGAAGAACCGTTTCATTTTTTCATTTCATAAATCTTTAATAACAAAAGTGTTTTGTACCTATATAAAAGTTATAATAATGAGTTTTTATTAAGAATATAAAATAAAAAAATCGAAATAAAATTATCACTATAAATAATAATATTAATAATAATAATAATTGGGACAACTCACATACATTGTTATGATCCTAAAGTAGCTGAAGCACTTGTGTTATGGTAATCAGAAACAAAGAAAACAAAAATTCGTACTCATCACACAAATAAATGCACCTACCGGGGTTCGAACCTGGGACCTTTTTTTGACATGTCCTATATATATACCTAATAATACATTTTTTTTATCCATTTTGAATTTAAATATATTGAATATAAGAAAGGTTCCTTTCTTATCGTTCTGTCTATGCATGCTGTATCTTCATACATTCCTTTCTATTGTTAAAACTGCAAAAGCAAGTGTTGTTTTTATTTGGCACCCTAACATTATAGTATTTAAAAGTTTGCTGTAAAAGCTACAGCCAGTGTAGAGTGTACAATCTTTAGAAATACATGTAATTCTTGCGAAAAAATTACTCGTACATATACATAATATATCTAAGGCATTTATGGGCTAATGTTTTTTCGGTGACTAATAAATACGACTTAATTTTAATTGAATGGTTCAAGATATTTTTTATTTTAATAAAAATTAAACTGTTATTATGTTCTTCTAAAAATTGTATACCAATGCATCTAAAAAATAATTTTCGTTCTAAAACCATACATGTGGAGGGAAATTTCTAACTTGTGATTTTGATAAATTTCAGTATAGAGATAAATTGTATCCTTGAGGAAAGAAAACCAACCATTTATCGTACTTCTACGAAAACGTGGAAAGCGTCCCGGCTAGTGTAAAGTCGTTTTTTTAACAAATGGCAAGTACTGCGCCGCAATACAACGCTAATTATATGTGATGCAACGCCTTATCTAAAGTGTTGTCAATGTGTAAAATATCGCTTCACGATTATTATTCATACATTTGGATACATCGTGGCGCTCAATTTATCAACAAAATCTAAATTCATAAACGAAGTACAAAGGTGACCTAAGTAATTATAAGTCAACGTCATTTTCAGCCATCGTTTTTATAATCGACTATGGCGATGAAACAACGAGAAATGAAATTTTAACGCGTAGTTATAAAACTTGTCCTAATTGTGTTTAAAAATATCGTCACTCACCTAGTTAAACTCGCGCCATTAAAACTAATCTATTATCTAATAATTACGAGCGGGTATATAACCCTCTTATTGGGCTTCTGCGTCAAGTCAATAAGCCTTATTAATTTCTGCTCTATCTTCAGACCTTGAACTTGTTTCCCTTCACTTGAGGATAAGGTCATGTAATGGATGAGAATATATTTACGAGCTTTAATACGTGTTCTCGTGGCGTGCATGTTTATCGGAGAAAGATTTTTTTTTAATATTTTGGATTTATTCATTACAATAGAAATATTATACTCCTTATATTACATATAGTTTAGATGCCAGTGAGGTTATGAAGTTTATTGGTTTTACCAAGGTTTTACTTCGACGTCATTGACCAAATAAATGTTCCATTATAAGTAGGATTTCCAAAGTAACATAACTTTGATCCACACTCTACATAGAGCGTTTTTCAAAAGCATTTATATATAAGAGCGATTAAGATAATAGCAAGTTTTTTATGTATTGATGTTGTACCTTGTGTTGATAATATCTGGAAATCATTTTCACATATCATGTACAGATTAATTATAGGTATATAGAAACCTCAATATATAAGCGGTTATCGCTGTCTTGGCTAGACTTTCATTGCGTGCTGCGCTGGTCTGGATTCGATCTTGGGAAAATAAAAGAAAATGTTTCGGTTTGGTAGGCATAAAAAGATCTACTTTGTTGTAAAAGAAACACTGAAATAGACGCAGAAATGTACGTATTGTTATACGTAACTTGACTTTAATAATATAATTTAATTATTTTACCAAATTTAAAGATTTCCTTTCCTTTATGGTACCTATACTCAATTTCCAGGAGCTGAGGAAGCATAACGTTTGCACTGTTGTGCGCGTCTGTGAGCCGAGCTACGACACGGCGCCGCTGAAAGCTGAGGGCATCGAAGTTAGGGACCTCGCTTATGACGACGGCACTTTCCCGCCGACCAACGTTGTTGAAGAGTGGTTCGAGATCCTGCGCGACAAGTAAGTACCTAAGTAACATGAGGTTTTTTCATTTCTTTCATGACAGTGTGAGATATTTTAGCTTTTCAAATGAGTCGCCAAGTTGAGATTGGATTAATAAAAACGGCCAAGATGTACAAATGTCCCACAGATATGGAATCGAGATGTTAATTTTCGTTACGTTAAAATATCTGCTAAAATAAATAACTGCTAAACTGATAATAAAAATTTTGGAAGCCATAACAGTTTTGTTAAATATTTTAAACTGTTTATTTATATAAACAGTTTAAAATATTTAACTTTAACTGTTTATTTATATAAACAATTTAAAATATTTAACAAAACTATTGTTATGCGATTTTTAAATCGTTATATTATATAAACATCGATAGTCTGAGCTGAACAAAAGAGAAAATCTCTGCCAATATAGGGAACATTTGGGTCATACATTAACTTTCATTGTCCCGAACGGTGAAAGCGTTAGGTTAGGTTAGGTCTTCGAATACATAATAATAAATCAACAAGTCTCGTTAGTTTTAGATTAGGCGGTTGAGTATTATAGACATAGATATTAGAATACTCTGTCCATGGTATATTAAAATGAAGATACCTGTACATTGAATCATCTTGCAAAAACTGCAAAAAGGCATTAGTGATTGTTCGCTTATTGACCACTGAAAATATGTACATAATATATCTGTTATAAGGCTGATCTGGGCACCGTTATTGTTGCAAATTTTACAAACTACTGTGGGGTTGTTTGCGAGCCAAAATAATATTATTAGCTACCTATTGTTGTATGCAGTAAGAATATAATTTTGTTGCGTGAAAAGCTATATTCTGTAATTTCAAGAGTCGTAACTGTATGCGTAATTTCTTTTATAATATTGATTATTAGTTGATTGATAGTCATAGTTCAAACAGAAGTTTACGAGACTAGATATTATTTATTTGTTTACATATTATATTGAATGAATCCTACGTCAATAGGAGTATACAAAATGTGTGTGACGCCGTTTGACTTATTTTAAAGTAAATATTATGTGTAATATTTACGTGCGAAATATGTTGAGCATAAATTGGTTTCTCGAAAAAATATGACGTAAATGGTTTGTTTTAATTTCAATATAACGATGACCAGGTGTTGGGTCGTACGTCAATCGCACCCAGTCTGAATTATTTCAGCAAAATTATTTTTTATGATCAAACGTGTTTATAATTGTGTGGGACGTTTTAAGAACGCGTTTATAAATGTGTCAAAAATCTTTGTATTTATCGCTATTCCTCATTCCTTTCGATTAGATGTTTTAAATTATCTAATTTGATTATTATTTCATTTTATAAAAACCAAATACCAACTAACATATATAAATGAGCATGTAATTAATTCCATGAAACGGTTTATAATAACTAACTTGTCATTGTAAGTTGTTATAGCAATGTGCTCAGTTATTTTTTTACTTAATACATTGCTAAACAAACATACAAGCAACGATAAGCTAGTGCGGAGTGCTCAAAATATTCGACTAGGTACGGCTGGTTCGTCTTATTTTGCCAATGAGCAATACTTGAAGTTCCAAAAAGATTTTTTATTAATATTCAATTAACTCCTATAAAACATTAAGTACCTTTTACAAGTATGACTATACATATTTCATACCCTTACTAATTTGTATTCAACTTGCCTACATCTGACTCCATTCCAATAATAACTCTATTATTAGATAACTTCTCCAATACTGGCTTCGTGGTTACATGTTATAAATAATAATGGAAATATAAGAGTCATACAAAAATTTATTAACAGACATACAGTAAGACAAGTGTTTTTGAAGTGCATACCCAACCGAATTTTTTTTCCGGTGTTGAAACGAGATCTAGGGCAATAGAATTGAATGTCATACGTGTGACTGAAAACGTGTTGTACTCGATATATTAAATGGGGTTTTTATAATGCAAACTCTAATTCGTAGACAATCCACTCACAGTACTCTGATGATTTTATTTTCAGGGCTCAAAATAAACCGGAAGCAGCAGTGGCGGTCCATTGTGTGGCAGGTTTGGGCCGCGCGCCCGTTATGGTCGCTATCGCCCTAATTGAGCTTGGAATGAAGTACGAGGAAGCCGTGGAGACCATCAGAGAGTGAGTATAAGTCTTTCGTTCACATTATAGCTACTTTATGAAAACAGATGATATTATAGGTATTTCCAAATGGGCTAACAAAGTATACAGTATATAATTATTAAAACAATTAATAAACTGATGTTGTACATTGGTTATGCCAGCTACAACTGTACTTTTATCTAGATGAGCCAGTTTTTTACTTTGATTACAGCACTTTTTTAACCGAAAACATTTTCCTCTTTTAAAAGTAAGTGGGTATTGGTGACTGTGTTAATATTAAAACGAAACATGTTTTTTTGAATTCAGTTTAGTAAAGGTTTATTTTTTTGTAATCTCATCCGCTTGGTTAAATATACTTATACAATTGAACACCTCACCTTAATAGAGAATCTTACGGTTTGCAGCCAACGCCGCGGCGCCATAAACGCGAAGCAGCTTTCGTACCTGGAGAAGTACCGGCCAAAGTCGCGGCTCAAGAAGAATGGCCACAAGAACTCGTGCTGCGTGCAGTGAACCAGACAGATCTAGCTCTGCTTTCACACACACACTCGACACACGGGAGCTTAGACATATATTAGACGCTTATATACTATTCCTTCAAATAAAATCACAAATTTCCTTCGACTTAAAGGGATAGTATGAAAACGTCTCCGTGACGTTGAATTTATTCTCTATATTTTTTTTTCGAGGGTCGTAAGGAATCCACAACAGCTTCACATTCCCGTTCAGTTTCAGGATTCTGTTGCGGCTCAGTTCCTCCGAAACCGTCTCATAATTTTGCTACGAAATTTATATTTTACTCTTTGTAAACTCATGTGACTTGCTGATCGATCGCTTTACGGGGTTATCGCAAATAATTTGTTTAAGTTAGATGTTCATAAAACTAACGTATTCATGTACGAATGGCACTATATTTTTTTAGAAAAATCCTTACAGTCCAATAACTCATCACCATTCATCTCCATAACATAGAAAGCTGTTTCCTTTTTTTCTGACCTTTGCGATAACCTTGTGATCTATAAATGACAAATACTGCAGCTTAAAATTTAAATGCTCCCTGAGCCGATGGCTATCCTAACAGATCTTGTATTTTGCAATAGACTTAATAAGCACGATTTGTGTTAACAAACGAAACAATTACTCGGGTTCATAATAACACAAATTCCATAATAAACAGTTGAAACGATACTTATACTACTTAATTTTTAATTTTGATTTTATTATTTGTGTGTTTAAACCATTATTTCCTGTATTATTTCATTAGAAACTAATAAATTATGACATAATAGAATGTGTTTAATTAATTGACAAGGAATTTTTTTTTACTCTGTTGTTTTCAATTTTAATCCTTCAAATGTATTTATGAAGGACATGACATTACACGAAGAAACTTATCCGCAAATGTTCCAATATTGAAGCTCTTTGATATTATTTTTCTATATCTGATTAAAAATATATGATTGTGTAATCAAAAGTCACATTCATGAATAAAAATATTTATAAACAATGGAACCGATGTTTTATTTCGATGGGTCTTAATCGCGCATCCAACATTTAAAGTGAAATAACAGTGCTAGTTACGGATAAAATATATAACCAATTTGCCTATAAAGAAAATGCTGAGGGGATGGGAGTTTTCTTTTTATTGACTGACTTCAAAAAAGGAGATGGTTCTCATATGTTTGTTACCGCAGAACTTTCGACTGGGTGAATCGATTTTGATTCTTTTTTCTTTGTAAGCTGGTGCTTCCCGTGTGGGGTCCCATTTCAATTTCATCAACATCTGTTCAGTAGTTTTAGAGTTGCAATTTGAAATCGGTTTTTATTTGTTAAAATTTTTATGCGATAAAATGTGATATCTAAAGAAATACGTTTCCAATCATAAAATATAAGAACGCTCAATTACAGTCTTTTAAAAACAAAAATGATCTTTCGGAGCTTATACACTTTAAAGTTTGAATCATATAAAACTGAATAATAATATTTATAATTACAAAAAAATCAGAACTTATTAAGACGTAGTAAAACAGATCTTAAGAGTGACTTGTAAGTGTTTATGAAGCTATAACGAACGAGATATAGATATTATTTTTTATCACATCTATTCAAAAAGAGCTAGTTGGTTCCCTTAATCCCAATAGTAAAAAGTGATTTGAATTTGGAATGTGGATATTGTTAGTAAATGTTTCACGAAAATTGTATGAAAAAGTTACTGGCTGTCAAAAAATATTCCGAAAGCGGCCATATTAAACAAAAAGGTTTCTGTCAAAGTAAAAACTTGCGAAACGCATTCTTAATTCTTTCATTTGTTATTGTTTGACGTTTGTTCAAACTTGAATTTAATAAAGATAATACTTAAAAATTGTGTCTGCCTCAAGTAAGTAGAGAAAATGAAAATATTGTATCAACTCTAGAGAATATTATATCGGATACTAAAAATATGATACAAAATCCCCGGTAAAATATGTACTCATAGAGCAACATTAAAAAACTCGAATGATATACTTTGAAACCTTCGCTCCACTTTTGATAAAAAAAAATACTCACTTTAAAAATGGTAGTTATATTAATTTATATTTCTAATAAAATTACAGCAAAACGCTTAAGAACAAAGAAATGAATAAAAGTCACAAAAACAATGAAAAAGTTTACATTAGATATAAAAAATGATAATATTAAGTACTTATCTACATATCCCTATATTTTACTTAGAAAACAATGCTCGAATGTACACTTAATGTATTTAATGCAAAAATCCGAGATTATTTTTTTGTTTCGAGATTCTGGACTTCTTTTGAGATTCTGGATTTCTTTCGAGATTCTGGACTTTTTTTGAGATTCTGGACTTCTTTTGAGATTCTGGAGTTACTTTTGAGATTTTTTATTTCTTTGAGATTACCAATATCGTTCATGAAATTTGTCTTTTGAGATTCCTTGTTCTTTTTTTCTCCGTTGATAGGCACATATTTGTGCACTTTTCCACCATAGCGCGCTATAAAAGCTCTGATATCGAACTTTCTCTTACACCCTTCGTAGTTCATAAAACGTATTTTTCCAAACACAGGTCGCTCTGCCCAGCCTTGATCGTGGATGCCGCAAACTGACCACATACAACCTAGAATATCATCAAATAAACGTAACTTTATGGTTTATGGAAAACCATTTACAATATCATTTTAAAATAGCAATAAAATATAAGTTGTGATTTTATGATTGTTAATGTCAAATTTTGGTTATTTAACAATAATAAAAAATAATATAAATCATCTCTTTAACGGTTAATGCTTTTTTATAAAATTTAACCAGAAAATAATCTTTTTATACATTTAAAATATTAAATAATAGTAGGTACATTATGATATGTGTATTAAGTGTATTTCGTGTATCATACGACGTTTTTCACACTTGCATAAAAAATTAAATGGAAAATCAGTAAATTAGAATAGATATTCGCGTGCATCTGAAAATGGCACGTAGTCTCGACTATAAATCATCATCAATCAAGGTATCAAAGCACTTACCAACATATCCACTAGGGTCTCTTCCATCAACACTATAATGGTCATTCATATATATTGAGTATTTCAATGCTTCTTCAGGGCTTGCGGTCCACTCTAAGACCTTCTTAGCCCAATACATACGAAGGAAACCATGCATTTTCCCCTCTCGAACCAATTGCAACTGTGCAGAGTTCCACAAATCGTCATGTGTCTCTGCCTTGCATAACTTTTCTAAGGTGTATATATGGCTCCTCTTATCTTTTCTGAAATTAAATACAAATATTATGGAAAATACTTAGGAGAAAACACATTTCTGTTTCTATGTTTGTTCGTAACAGACGAGCCATACAACCTTAATTGTTTTATATCATTAGAATTCGAACCCAAAACCTTCCAGCCTAAACATATTGAAAGATTAATCAGTGACTACCTATATGAAAAAACCAAATTCAAAGTGCACTTAAGAGTTATAAATAAAATAGAAATAATAATTCAACCAACAAAATATTGCGAAGTTGGTGCCTAAGGTTTAAAAAATTTATGATTTACATTTGGCACAAACTTTCACATATTTTAATCATCAAAATCACAAAACAAACATAAATAGTAATAGTAGTAATAGTAGAATTGAAAACCTTCCCTTTTAACAAGTCGGTTGAAAATCATATATAGTAAATGCGCAACATTATGTTACCTATGATCATCTAAGGTCTTCTGAGCCCAATTACTTGCTCCCTTAATACTGTCATAATGTTCACAGTAGAAACAGAAGTTATCGGCTAGCTCTCGCCTTACTATGGCTTCCTCTAGAAATGCGTTCACACTCTCAGTATATTTAGATTTGTATTCTTGTACACATAGTGCCACCCGTTGTACTGATATTTGACCTGGAAAGTTAAAAGTCCTTTTTATTACTTTTTTTAGATTTTTCTTACAAAAATTCAAACGTCAAAATTAAATGTTAGTTAAACATAACTAAAGATGATCAGCAGCTATCTTTGTGTCTGCTGAATCAATTTTCTTCTTTTTCTCTTTTGTGTTTATATATGATTCTCATATACAATAGATAGAGATGTTGGAATAAAACATTGGCTACTTTATATTCCATATTTTGGGCTTCTTGTAGAAGGCACTATGAAAATATTAGTAAGTAGACATTAATTTTAAAACCGCACATTTACAAGAAACACTAAACAAAAATTGCAATATCTTACCAAAATGAAACCAAGGTGACAAATTGCTTAAAGCATTCTGTGTGGGATCATTTCGTTTGCTGGCAAATATTTTAAGTCGTATATTGAGGAAGCTTTTTAACATTTTGATGGCCTCATCATAACCTGGACTAGCCCATTCAATTTGACCCACTGATTTGTCTGCTTCTCGGGATTCAATTGCATCATCCCAGTCTATAGGCTGTAAATCATTTTTGTACAATAAATATTATTTTTTTATACAAAAAACTAAGCTAGATGAAATAACTAAGTACTATGTGACATTAAGGAGCAATTCTTATATGTATAATTAATTTAATTGAACATGAACATCGAACATGACCGAGCAGAGCGCGAGAACTCACAAACGCAGTTTCGATTTCGGTCGTAGTTTCGGCAGATTTTCCGCCGAAACCGAAACTCGTTTTTTGCCGAAACTCGACCGAAACCGAAACTGAACTTTCGGTCGGACACTATAATTAACTAATATCTGTTATAATTAATGTTGATCTAGGGACTACTTGCTTATAATATTTTTTTTTTAAAAAGACACAAATTATTACTCATATATATATATAAATATACAAATATGTGCTGTTCTCGAGGTTTATAAATTTATAGCCTCATGGCAAAGCGCTCTTATAAGCCTACCGCAAAGCCTGAGGTGTCAAATTAGATCCTCGGTCCCGAATACAATTTCAATTTAATTTGTATTTGTATTCGGTCTCTGGTAAGGCTGCCACTTGCTGGACGGTACATAAGTGGTACGGAGGAGTTGAATTTCTGCAGGCAAGCCTGTAGAAATTCAACCAAACCAACAAAAATTGTGGGTTGCCTGGAAGATATCGCTGATTATCAATAAGGCCGTCCATTGCACTCCAGTGTAACAGTGTAAAAAAATTGGAAAACTTATTGTAGGTATTCCATTCTTATTATATTATATTCTTCTACTTAGGTAGAAGACAATTATTTTGAAATAGATTGAAAATTACCTCTGCTTCAAATTTACTTGTGTAAGGGTGTTTAATAACAGGTGGAAACTCTGTAAGATATTCATCAAGTTTAGAGTTGATTTTATTTCTTATAGTTCTAGCAGAATATTCTTGCTTATCCGATGCAACCCAGCATGGGACAATATTGTGCGCATCAACCTGTAAACAGTGGATATTTCTTTAACACAAAAAGTAAATTCTATTAATGATTTTTCTATTATAATTATATGTAGGTACATAGATAACATAATAATTATATGTATATAATTATTATGTTATGTAATATTATAATTATATGTATATACATTGAGCATAAATACTTTTAACAGTTACATTTAAAAAAATGATTATTTAATGAAGACTTAATTAAACAGAGGAAATATCAAATATTTACTTGTATGAGAGGAACATCTTTCTTAAGTTTCTTTTTAACACCATCTAACCAGCCCATTGGAACTCTCAGAGGATTGAAATCACAAACCACAGCTCCAATGTTATGTTTTACAATCCATTGGGGCAATGCATCAGCTCCACTGCCTTCCAATAAATGAAATTGTATGTTTAACTTTCTGCAATCAGCTGCCACTTTTTCCAAACCTGAAAAATAAAAATGGGGTTAAATTTTCTTGGGGAATATTGCAAAAAGAAAACAATCCAACACAACAGAAGATAACCACAGTAGTATTTTCAAGTTGTCCAATAATGTAGAACAAAATTATATAGAGCATTTTAACACAGGAAGCTTACCTTTTATTAAAAAATGAAATTGTCGCACAGATGCATCTAAGTATTTAGCAATTAGACAAAAACACACATGAAGCGGTACTTCATTTTTAAGAGCTAATTTTTGAGCAAATAAAAACGCCCAATTATCCTGAACTCGACTATCTCTGGACATCCAATACACAATACCTTCACATTTATCAGGTACCATTTGTTCTTGGGAAATTATCCTTAATCTTTTGTTGTTAAATTTATACTGTAATATTGAATCTGCCGTATTATCCCGCTTTTTCTGAATACACACTATAAAGTCCTGTAATGTAGTAGTTTCATCACCTGAGGACGGTTTTGAAAGCTTGATTTTCTTTGCTGCTGAAGCCATTGCATTAGAAGTACTTTTGGCTATGGAATTACATATAATAATATATTGATTGTATTTATTGGAGACTTTTTTGAGATAGTATAGTTTATGCATCAATGCTTCCAATGAAAACTTCCATTTTCACATATTAGTTAAACCTAAATAAGTTTAAGTTTTCACTTTTCCGATTTCCGTAATCCGTTCACCGTTGAATAAATAGGGTAGACCTACGTATAAATCGTTAATCGTAATTCGTAGGTAGGTACTTAGATTTTTAAAATATTTTTATGATTATAATTCAAATTTTGATAGACCGTAATTGTCAAATGAAATCATTAGACATCTCTTTGAGTTTTGACAGACAAGCCCCCTGGATATAATATCCATTAAAACGAGCAAATATTGATTCCATGCATTCGGATGTCCGAATGAGTACGAAAAACTTATTCGGAAATCAAATACGAAAACTAGTATAAGCGGCCAACAACATCGAAGGGCCAGCAGAATAAGTACTTGATCTGTTAAGTGGCATTTATGAAGTTAGAAGTTACAACTGGACACTGGTATACTGGATTACTGGTACACCGGTACCTATCCCACAGTGACAACTGACAGATGGTAACTTCTCAGCCGTGGCGTGGTGGGAGTATCCACTATATTTTAATTTAAGCTCCAAGTTTCGCCTTCCAAAAAAACCTCTTTTTTAAACATCGAAGTTTTTGATTCCAAGTTTAACAAATGACATGAATTGCTTTATGATTTATTAATTGTTCCACATAACATAATATAAAAAGCCATAAGAATACTATGCACTTTTATTAAGATAATCAATTATGTGATATAAAGTAATGGACCTATCTATGTAGTTAATTTAATAAACCATTTTTCTATAAATAATTTTACAACATTTGAGGTCAGTCTTGTGCAGGAATATATTTTATTTTTAAATCGTTGCTACAAGGGTGACAGTTGCTTCTTTCTATGTTCTCTCTCAAACACTCCAACGAACAAAAAGATATCAATTTACACACATTGCAAACAATTTTATTATCATTTAAAGGCATTGCGCACTCGAAGCAAACATTAAATTTTTTCTCCTGAAAAGAAATCAAGAAACGATGATGCATAATAAGCGTAGATCTACATAAATGATAGTGAAACTATGTTAGGCGTGATGTGATGCAGATTAATTAATCGTTTTTAACCTTTTAACTACACACGCAAACTCTGAAGCATATTCATGCAATTAAAAAAGCACTGTTACATACCGACAGCTATAAATGATGTCAATATTTATATTTTTTTATTTAAAAAGGATTCAATATTTATTATTACGCTAAAAATGATCAGTACTTTAGAACAAAACCAGTGAGCTTAAAAGTCAAAATCACAATAGTTGACATTGAAGGCAATTTTAAACACTTCACCTAGACTATTCTTTACTTTTACTCTCTCCCCGACATGATGATAACAAATTTTATGAAAAGATCTTCATAAAATACGTAAGATACATCTCAATCACATTAGCTTTCAAAATCAACTTGTACTCGTATAAGAGCTACGATTCCATAGACAGGCACTACCAACTTATAACATCCCTCATTTTCCGTAGTGGGTTAAAAAGTAGTGCCCGTCAGTTATATCAAGAGGTTACCTTTTAAGGATCGATATTTATCAGAATTTAAAATAGCCTTTAATAGTAGGTACCTATGTATTAAGAACCTATTTAATATTAAATAATTTACCGCTCTATCTAGTTCAGGTTTAACATAAGAGCATTTCCAGGGGAAGTCTTCTATTTTCGTAGTTTTATTTTCTTTTAAAAGATATTGGACGTCCTTTTCTACGAGTTCCTTCACAATTGCTGTAACTTTAGACCAAGGCGTGACGTCATTCGCTTTCGGGTTATAAAACCTCCACGCAAGGAAGGTGACAATACATAGAAAATGCTTAAAAACTCTGTGGTCAGTGTAGATTTTCTTTTCCGTTGTATTGAAAATGTTCCATATCTCTATGCCTCGATGAGGCGTAATCCATAGACCGATGGCTTTCTTATTTTTACATTCGTTTAAAATCATACTCCAATGTCGATGTTTATATCTGAAACGGACAGTAATTCTGTTTATTACTTAAAATAATTAATTACTTAAATAACGATTTATGTTTTTTTGGTTTCTCTTGGATTATAATTCAAGATTCAAAGAATAAATTAAAAATTGATAAACAATTATTTTAGATAATTATTTGACGGATATTTTATTATTTGACGGTATAATTGATTTTTCTACTTTCATTTATCTCTCCTTAGAACCGATGACCCAGACTTAGGTTGACTATATAGTGTGAGATTCATACGTCTGATATGTTGTGTGTACCGTTGAAGGTCGTTTCGAAGCCTAGAGAAACTATCAAATACTTCGGTTCAAGACAGACATTACTCTTTCCTGTCTATCTTGCCATATTGCCCTAATAGTGGTAACAGGATATCACTTTAATATTTATTTATTAATTATATTAAATATATATATATTACTTATACTTTATTTATTTATTACTTACTTGTATATGGTTTCAACAAGAGTTTTAGCTAACTTTCCTTGTAACCATCGTATATGTACAAGTCTGGCACATTCTGTTACGAGTTCAATAGCTTGTTTATAATCTTCTATATCATCAGTCACCATCTTCCCGGTAGATTTTGTGGATAGTTTCTCGTTATTCTTGGACTTTTCAGGTTTTTTGGCTTTGGGATCTTGGATGCTTACTGAAATAATAATTACAGAATTTGCGTTTTATCAGCAAGTTCAAACTAATTTTGTTCATTATCTTTTTCTATAAAGGTGAATAGATTATCCTACTATTTTTTGTTCCTCCTTATTCTGTGTGTATATTAAGAATGTATAATTACTGATATCATCTTTCATCCATATTGTACAATGACGTGAGTAAAATCCCGAAAGCCTTGGGTAGACACGATTCTGCTTTTTTGCGCCTACATCTACACTCTGCACAACTAAAACATTTGTTTCCCTGGGTTCGAACTCAGGACCTCAGCTCCGGCGCAGCACAGATACGTGATCAATTTCGCCACGCTATCAGTAGGTATTTGGCGAGTTTTTTTAATTTTTAAAACTGAAGATATTTAGGTACCTACATACTAACTGCATGAATTGTTTGGTTTAATTAAGTAATGGTTTGTTGTGGATAAAAAATACCTTGGGGAAGATTTTCCATTTCGCTTAATATTTTTTTAGCAAACACGAAGATATTTGTGTATTTTTCCTGACCATTTCTACATAATAACAAGGGATCGGCGCCATATACCAACAAATTTGTCAACTAAAACGTTTAAAAAACAATTGAGATCCTGCAATGTACTAACACGTGAAAAGTAAATATAATAACCTAATAAAAACTTTAACAACTAACAAGTTATGAAGATTTTGTCTGTTGGTTATGCTCTCTCAACTGAACTACCATTTTTTATGAATTTTCCATAGAAATAAAATGGTACTTGAAACAAAATATTATGTATTTTAACTTAATTCGTGGGTATATCCTAGTTTTATAATGATATGCGTTAATTCTTTTACTCACTGTTTGAATTCTCTCTGTACTGTCAATGCTTTTAAAGTAAGGGTGTGAGAATATTTTTACTAAGACACTCTGGTTTAAATCGTTAATAATACAATTTAAATTCGTTTTACGATTTCTCACAAACACATCGAAAAGATCAATATTTTTCGTCATCACTACATCAATCGCTGAGCGCCCTTTAAATTGCAATATTGGATCACAGTTGAAATCTAAGAGAAGGTCTATTAAGTGACGTCGAATCTGAAATAAAAAATAATATTAAAAGTACTTATATTTTTTTATGCTAGTATGTTGTCATCATAGTGTTATTTATTGCATAACAATTTTCACCTACCTATCATTTGCTACATATTACTTGTTTACTAAGTACATTTGATTATGTAGTGCGATTCAATACAATCATTGCACAAGTTATAATATAGTTTTATTATATTGAGCTCTTATATTTTACAATATATGTACAGATGGCGAATTTATTAGATCTGTAGCAACATAACCAAATTTCAGTTCAATAATATAAAATCAAAAAACCAAAAAGTATCATTAAGATGAAAGCCAAGTGTTTATACGAACCTCTTCTTCATTTTCACTTTCTACTTTCCGAGCAAGGACGGCGTGCAAAAGTGTGGGTACTGAATTTCGTATTAAACTGACAGTGATGTCTGATGAGTCATCTCCATTGTAGAATATACCTCTATTGGCATTTGCACCACTTTCTAATAATGATCTGATAATTTCTAAATGTTCCCAAGTAAATGGCTTTGATACTGCAATGTCCAATGGCGAATAGCCACGCAACTGTTCGCAATCAGATGGAATCAGATTGAGAGATGAAATAAAGTTAGTTGTAGATATAGATAAATAACTATGATAAATAGAGTACAAAAAGGTTTATACTAGATACCATTTAAGTTTTCGTAAATATTTTTTATTTTAAAAATATCGATTAATTAATACCTTATATTACAAAAAACAATTACTAATGTTCATACTTGTGGATACAATTCATTCACATCAGCACCATATTGCACTAAGTGTTTTATTAAATCCGGACTATTGCATGAAATTGCTATCACCAATGCTGGTTGTGGGCAGCGCACTAACATTGGCTTAGCACCATTTGACAATAACTGTAGAATTGTCAATTTCATATTTGACAACCTAGAAAATATATTAAATGCGGATCTGATTAAATTATCTAAGAAATACCTTAATATTCAATATAATTTTCTATTATACTAACATATCCATCCGTATTTTTTCTACGCTGGTTTCTGATGTCTTATCTACTCTTTCTTTACTCTGTCCAATTAAGACTTTACTAGTTCTAATTGTATCTTTTATTACTTTAGACACAACTTTTTTTGGATTTTTCTCTGGAATTTTCTTTGAATCGTCTTCAAGTGCTTCAATTTCCATTATCATATCAGCAACATCGAATAAGTATGGAACATCAGCGTGGGGGCTTATAAATATATCATTTACTTTGATACAATACTCCCGATTAGCATCACTATATACTTTCTTATAGTCACATAACGAATCGTCAGAATCATTAGCTGGTTCGGGAGGTTTCGTAGTTGATACGTCATTCTTTTTCCTGCCTGACGGTTGGTCTTTTACGGACATTAGAGATTTTACTTTTTTTGAGCTTGCTGTTCTTATTGATCTGCTTGGACTTTTATTTAATACCGAGCCCATGCTTTGTGAAAATTGGTCTCGTGTTATGTTCCATTCAGAAACCTTAGAATCTTCGATAGCTAAGAATCGAGAACTTTATATAGATAATATGTACCTGGTAAGTTCAGTAGTTAATATCAAAATTAACAAAATCAAAATCTTACTTGGAATAGGCAGTGTGGCTGGTGGAGGTATGAGTGCTTGAAGTGTTGAGTTAGGTGGAATTTCATTTACAGCACAAGCAAAGCGCATAAGTGCTACACCTAAAGGCGTGCAGCACGAGTCGTTGTATGCATCTACATTGGCCCCAGCTTCCACAAGAAATCGAATTATTTCTGTTTGATCACCGCACTGAAGTTTTTATATTAACAATGACGTATATTCTCCAAATCTTATATAAATATGCTGATTTTATATTTACTTACCGTAGCGTACATGACAGCTGAATTTCCTTGTAAATCGGATACATTTGGGTTAACGTTTTCTTTATTTATTAGCTGGGCTACATTTACAATATATCCCAAATAGCTAGTCAAGAGTAAAGCTCGAGAGTCAGCTTCATGCTTTCCAGCTGATTTAAACAATGTTCGAGGACCAGATAGTATGGATGTTAAATCTATTTGAGAATAATCTCTCTGATCTTCATGTTGGTAACTGTGCTTCATCATACTTACTGCATTATTATTATTATTCCACGCAAAATAAGTGTTATTTTGTTCATAGTCAGTTGCTTGAGTATCCTAGAAATCATTAATAATAAATTTTAAAATATAATATATAAACTAATAGTACTAACAAGTAATAAATACCTCAAAATATGGAATTTCATTAACTTCTTCAAGTTTTGATTCAATATCTTTTTCATGATAGTCGTGTTCAAAACGTGAAACGTGACAAAGTGGGCTAGCGATATCCGAGCAATGTTTTGGATATAATTTGTTCCATTTTTTGACGGCTGACGCTGGACTAGCACCACATTCCTTAAGAAGGTCTAATGCGCTGTTATTTTTACCTATCTAAAAATTGTAATGATTTTGTAAAAATGCTATTAGATATACACTTTTATAGGAATCCTGATTGATAGTTGATTTTCTATTTTTAATCAAAATATAAAGAGAATTATTTATTCAAACAGTGAAAATCACTAAAAATAATCAATGACGATCGAAAAAAGTTAAAAAAAAAATGATTGCGGCAATACTCTAAAACGTACTTAATTCCTAGACACTTTACCAATACTAATTAATATTATAAATAAGAATGTGAATTTATTTGATGAAATTTTGTACATATACACATATACGTTTCATGAAAAAAGCACATTTGAAGACTACCGTGAGCAAAACCGTAATTAAAAGCATAATTAAATACACACAAGTTTTATCTTCGTAGTCAAAATTCTTCTATGTGACTCAACAATTGACCTTCCAATAGCGTTGATCATGAAATCGGGAGTGATACTTGGCGTGGATGGCTTCCATGCTAGTCTGATAAGCTGTGGACCGCACCACAGACCAACGTCCTCATGCATTTCCACATGAGACTGTATGCCAGGACCCCATCGCGAGTTATTTTTGAACAAACCCTAAAATATAGAAATAGAAAACCTTTCACTTTTCCAACAAAAAATTAAGGATACCTAAACATTTAAAAAAATTAACTTCCAAATGAAAATAAATTAAATATTCTCGAAAAAGTATCAACCTAACCAGTCCTTATTATTTTGCTTTGTCACTTTTTTAAAAATCTTTGGCATATGGTAAAATTGTTTTTAATCCTATCTATACTTACCTTCTAATTTAATTCTGGAAACGTTTAGTTTATATTTTATTTCATTACTAACTCTAAATGTCCGTCCATCTGGAAATGACAATAGTCCATAACCATGCATGTTGTTATTAAAGAAGTAGCCTTCATATGTGAAGGGTACCCCATTTTCATAGTGCCTCCATCGGTATTCTCCAGGTCCGTTCATCGAATCACACGTAAACTGACCATTGTAGCTTTCTAGAGACTGATTAATAGATTTTATTCTTTACCAATTTTTGATCTTTAGGTAAACAAGGTTGAATAAATAAATAAATAAAAATCTTTAACAAATTTTTCCACTACCAATAGTCAGGCTTAGTGTCTACTTAATATCTTACCAAATTATGTGAAAAAGAGTTGTAGTTTAAAAAAGTATTTTAAATGAAAAATAAAAATCAAGTTTCTGAGATTGGTACCAGAAATAAAGTTAAGTATTTTACTATTTGTATCCTTAATATAAAAGTTGGGACATCTTATATAAATATTTATCTTTTTACGTAGACTTTTATGTTTTACCTTAGCTCCAGTCCAGTTATTTATTCCATACCCACTTCGTCTCTTATTATCATCTCTATCACCGATAAAATACTGTTCGTATAACCAGGTCTTCGCTCTTTTAGTTTCCATTGATTAGCTTGGCAAAGATCAATTTATCGTTGCTTATAAAACACTTAGAAAAATATTTGTAAAAACATATAAATTGTTGTTAAATGACTCATAAATATTTGATTCAAATTTTACCTTATTGGTAAAATTTGTCAATAAATAATATGTCAAATAGAACTATAGCTTTAGCTCACAGATAATATTTATAGGAAATAATAGTTCGATCCGTAACTCTGGCGAAAACTTAGGTTCGATGAAATAATCGATACAAAATCAAACAAACTATGTATTAATATAGTGTAATTTTAATTCCTTTTATGTATTGTGTATTATGTCTTAAATGTACTTTGGGATTTGGAAAAGATCAACACTTACAAGTAGGTATTTTTCTCCCAATTCCATGAATACGAAATCTGGTCTATATCTCATAAAAATAAGTTTTGTATGTAAATTCTCTAAATAATAGCTTATTTAACCATAAAATATGCAAATTTATTTTCATAGTACTAATCACAACAAAATTGAGCCAATTATAATCTTCAACAACAATTAAATCGGAGGCAACTTGTTTTCGCTCTCTCGAAGTACGTGTACTCCTGAAAGAAAATATGTAATTGAAAATAAGTGTAAAAAAAGTACATTTATATCCCAAAATCTTTATTAATATATCGGATTTATTTAATCAATCAGATTTTGTTAGGCTATCACACAATAATCGTCAAGGTATGATTTATTTATTTTTTGAAAGAATCTCAATTTGAAAAAACTCATTTTACTTTAATTTTAATTATTTATATTTCAATTAGTTAACTGTTATGGTATTTTATAATATCAATGTAAAAGTTGAGTAAAGCTGAGTCAATAAATTAAACAAATTGAGTATAATTTTATAATAATTGTACTATACATACCAATAAAAATGTAGCTGCTAGTAGAAGAGCCTTGTGCTTTGGTTCAGATGCGCAATGTGGAAAATCTATCGCCGTAATGAAGCTGTTCAACTCCCGGTCCCAACTATGGGATATTTTGCCCACTTGCCGGAGACTATCAGTGGTCAATATCTGTTGTCAAATCAAGCGTAAATTAAAAAAAAAAGTGTTTCTCAAGTTCTTCTCAACATATAGTTCCTAATATTTTTTAAACACTCGTGTTACCTTAAATTCTCCGAGTATCATTTTCCGATTATCAAGGCTTGATGGTCCTTCTATGACATATAAAACGTCGTCATTGACATTCCTCACGAGGTAAAAGGGCACCACCCAAGTCCACTGCTGTTGAACGCGGCCTATATAATCACCTGGTGGTGTTATTACTTGCATCTCCTAAAATAGAACCTTTGAGTAGTGGTAGGTATCTCTTTGTCAGAGCATCCCTTGGGATAAAGATTTATTAAAATTTTACAATAAATGTAAAGTAATAAATGGTAGCAAAAATTTAATTAATGATATTTGATAATTTTCGAATTATCTTGAGCCATCTTGACGAAATCAAAATAGATTTTGAAACTCATTGTTGTAGTCACGTCATAGAGTACTTTGCGAACTAACCTGCAATCTGCACGGAAAACAGCATGAAGCAGTTGCTAACCGCCTCTCCATGTCCATCACCCTCAGTCTGGTATTGTCATGAATCTGCATGGTGAAAGCTCGCCCCATGCCACACAAAAGTCTTTGAGTCTTAGATGACCGTTCACTCGCGAGGTACAGAGTCAGGCCATTCGGTATTTTTATGGTGTATAAATTTTCCGATTTTATGTTTGAAACTACTGAAAAAGCATAGAATCACTACTAATTCAGTAATATCATTGCTACACTACTTAATTAGTACTAACCTAACAAGAAAGCCGCCTTCGTGGTTTACACATCTACGTGTTAAAGTTCTGGGTTCGAATCTTGGGGAGCTTGTATGTACAGAAAATGATCAGTCAAACAGAAGCAGAAATATGTGTGCCCCAAACCCCACTTCTTCACTTTAAATAGGAAATAATTTTTGTGATCTAAAACCAAAAGTTTTTAAGGTTTATCCTTGTTCATATAATGTACTACGCACTAATTAAAAAAAAATCGAATATTTTAGCCTTAACTAATACTATAAACAAGAAAGTAAAGTATTAGATTCTTTTAATTCAATTTTAAATTACACTGAATTTTAGTATTCTACATAAAAATAATCTTGAAGACTTGTCTTAGTACTATTTGAATAAAATTGCGATAAAAACGAAATTCAAAGAAAGTATTAATATTTTTGATTTACTTTCTTTGCTATGTAAACTACTTAGACGAAATAATTAAATATTGTTATAATTCATAAAGCACTTCAAAAGCTCTACACTGGTTTGAAAATAAATTTGTTCTTTTGTATAGGTACTCTCGGTTATTATGAGTATGGCGTAGGAAGAAGAGTTCTCTATTGTATTTTATTAGCTTAATATAACATTTTGATTAAATAATTACAATACGGATGAAAACTTATTAACAGTTAATTCTTAAAAGCGCAAATTTTTAGCATTCACTGTTTAATCTCTTATTTTTAAGATTGGTCGTTCACTTCAAAAATCGATGAAGACCAAGATAGATAGTCTATGACTCTATGTTTATAGATAGATAGTTATATAAATAGTTTAGATATTTATGGATAGTTTTAGTGACAGATGAAAAGAAGATAATTATATAATAGAACATATTATTATAGATATTTATATAGGTAAGGTATATAGGTAGGTGTTAGGAACACCGGCCAATCTTTAGTAATTTTTTAAAATAAGTATTATGAATGTTATGTCAAAGAAACATATACATTTATGTATTTAAAATCAGAAATATGGATTTAAATAACATCAAACTTCCAAAATTTTTTTGATAAATAAGCTTATGTCGACCCAGTACGGGTCGATTCTAAAATATTCAACCGATAGAATAGTCATTATTCGATATCTAAATACTGTGCGTTAAGAAAGATAATAGTTTATAATAATACTTACGATCAGATATATCGACCGTCTGTTGTATGTGTAATGTGGAAACTCCAATAAGAAAGTCCAGACCATGCATGGGCCGTAGAGGTGATACGTGTCGGTTGGTCCATGCTACTGTGGGCACGAAAAGCTCTGCCCGGGGATTACCTAAATCAAATATACAGTATGACGAAATCTACAAAATTAAATTATTTGCAATTTAAACTAATGTAATCTTTGACGACCGATTGGCGCAATCGGTAGTGCGCCTGCCTTCTGCATCGAAAGGTCCCAGGTTCGAATCCCGGTAGGTGCACTAATTTGTGTGATAAGCACGAATGTTTGTTTCCGAGTCTTGGTTGTTTATAAACTTATGTACTTATTTATTGTGGTACCCTCGTTGTTTCTGATTTCCATAACACAAGTGCTTCAGCTACTTACTTTGGGATCAGAGCAATGTATGTGAGTTTAAAAAAAAAAATCTTAGCTTAGGAGCTCCTAAGTGACAACCTCTTATTGTAATGAATGTAACCAGAACACAGCATTCTGTGTGTGTTAATAATGTAATAGTGGTAGATAAAAATCTACCGTTTGTTGTAGCTGATTATTTTATTCCTTCTGAGTTTCAATTAAGGAAGTTTAACAAAGTTTTCATTTGCCGACGGCGTTGAAATTTTTATTGGTATAGTATTGGTAAGGAAAAGCGTGAAAGGAAATCGAAATCACAGGCAATACTACTAAATATTTATTTCTCAAGCAGAAGGGCTTCATAATATCAAAACATTCCCACGTTATTAAGTAGTACATAGTACCACGACCGTAGTCTCGATGCTTAAACTAGAATTTCACAAAAATCCCTAACGGCCATGAGCTCCACTTTATTTTCTTTGCCCCACAATTTGCTCAACCGACTTTGACCGAGCACGATCGAGATTCACAATACACATTTTAGCATGACAGCTGACATTTGTCACATTGACGTTTCAATATACCTAATAATTACTTAGATCTTGTCACCGTTACATACTTATGTATTTATTGCTACTTACTGTTTCTATTGGAATTCAACTGTGGTTGATTACTTATAATTCTATCCGAAATAGGTCTTATGCTAGATCCATCATCTGTAATCAAGGATAGATATGTAAATTATTACATTTCGTTATTTTTCGGCCATAATCATACGTATTGCACTTAACGTGCTCATCATATCAATTAAATATTATACCTGTTTCAAAATAATTTAAGAAGACATTTAATTTAATATAAAATACCTAATTATCTAATATTATCAACTTTGAAGAAATTGAGACTAAGTACTATTGCGCGTTCGCTATAGGTATCGTAAATTCTAGAAGGTATAATCGAATTAATGTTAACTTGACATCAAATACCAATGCATAACTTATAATTCCTATTTCTAATATTAGGTACATTTAATTCTCAAGTAAAAGTAGCTACAAGGTGTTATCATAAATATTACTCACCTTGGGTCGCAGCAGAGTTATCCTTCCCCCCCAGCACTATTTCACTAGCCATAACAAACACAATATATTTTATTAATTAATGTTTTTTGTTGTTAATTCGTTGCTGCACTGAGTTATCAACGTGTTTGTAGCGTTATCAATAGATAAGACATATCTATTATCAAGTACGATCGACAGCATTCTGATCACATAATTTACTCGTTCTATCGAAACTATATTTGTTAATTCAGTAGGTATGAAATTAATACTTATGATATTCTATTTAATATTTTCTCTACCGTATTAACAATACAGACTCTAGAGAGACGTCATTTTCTTATTCTCCTAAAACCTTTATTTAAAATCAGAGAAGTTATTCATTTTTGTCAAAAAGTCCATATATCGCAAACCTTATACGTTTTTCAATAAGTAAAGAAGAGTATAACTGTAATTTCATTGAATTACTGACATTACGTAGAAATATACAAAACCTCTCACTAAGTTAGACTTCTAATAAAGGGATAAAATATGTTATATGTTTGCAAGATATAGCCTAAATCTCGGAAAGAGTGAGGCTTCCTATCATTAACGTAATTTTAAAAAATCTGTTTTGTACTATGTAGTTTTAAGTTTATGAGTAAAAACAAAAATAAAAAGTAAGTATATCTTTCCTCTTTATAATATTAGATCGCAAGTTATAACAATTTACAGCTTGCGATCTAAACATAGATGATGAGAGTACCTAAAAGAAATGAATATTTTAAAAATTAATACCAATTATTTTCGAAACCATTTATTGTTACCATGTTTGAATATTACGAATAGAGAAAACATCGAGTTAAAATTATCTGCTGCACTGAGGTGCTTTACAGTTACAATTCCAATCATTAAATTTCTACTTCACTATGAATGTATATATAAATGTGTGTAGAGTTTAATACATGCCTTGTATAATTTAGGATCTAAATGCGATGCCAAATACGTTCGGAAGACATAGAAGCCTGAAGTGGAAAAGACCAGAGTCTCGTGAAAGCAAATAAAGAATTATTGTCCTAGTAAAGTCTAGAATAGTGCACTCGTGCATATATGCTTTCCATACAAAAATCGCTTTTCGTATGAATTGGCGAAAACATTAAATTCAATTTAAATTTAATTTTAAAATGAATGCAATTTATAGTCGCTTTCATATATATTTTTAGCAGTTTCTTTTTTTTTTCATTTAATATTTTCTCATATTAACATACATCTATATTTTTAAATCAACAAATATACATATTCTCATAATGTTTTAGTAATATGATTAAAATTATTCTACGTTCTTTATTTAACGTTTAAGAATACGTAACACGTTTGTGTCTACGTAAATTTATGAATAAAAATTACACATAAATACATTTAGCAATACGATTATTTAATTAGGATTCATTCATAATACACAACACAAATAATATTTTAACATGCAAATAACATATAACAACGATAAGGTTTCACCAGACAGTATCTAGCGTATATAATTTATTAATCTTCTATACTGACAACATGAGGTTTTGAATAGGAAATAGCATAAACTTCATCACAATATACAACATATGAAAAGCATAGTACGAAACATAATGTCATAGTAAGTATAATGTTATTTAAATACGCAAAGAGTAAAGTTGCACCTAATAACACGGATAGTAGTAATGACACGTACGCATCTATGGCTGGCCAGACACGTACGAAAAAATGGTAGAAAAATATACTTAAGTACTTAATTAAATGCTTGACCAAATGCAGCGACTGTATGATAGTAGGTAAAATTTAGAAAAAAAAGTATTACAAAATAGTAACAAATCTTTTACGATAAAATATACTCATATCAAACGAACATTCTGTTTCAGAACTCCGTTTTCTGCTAGATCATTATCGCACAATGCGAGGCCTATAACCGTATTTATCGCTGTAGAGCTTTCTGCCACCCTAAATTGAGCTTAAGGGTTGCGGGAAGGCAAGGACTAGCCTCACATTCACCGTCCAACTCATCAGCCAAGTTGTCATGTAGTTCTCTCAATGCCATCAAGGCGGAACGTGCAGCACGTTGACAACTCATATCCCCTTCACAGGTTGAATCGGCTTCCGAGAGGAAAACTAAATCACAAGTGGTAGGTGGAGCCTCTCCCTGTAAAAAACAAGTATTAAAACGTCAAGAGAAAATAATATTCCGAGAGAGAAATGTATGAATTATTCAAAATACATACGCAAAGGTAGCATATTTGATGTAAGCTGCATAGAGGAAGGAATAGCTGTCCACGATCACCTGCTAGTAAGTCCACACCACGACACCTTTTAACAATCTTATCAAGAACGGGGCAGGCGCCGGCAGAGCTTACTGGTGACAAAGTTTTGGAAGAGATTAGATTATTACGTATATTTTGGAGTTGCACTAATTTTGTTAGCATTTACCTGTTGATACACCGGGAGAGCGGTGTCTCCCACTTCCTCCCATATATCCTTCAGACAATTGTTCTTCCAGTTTTCCATTTATATAATGTCCTGCGCCTTGTTCATCTTCAAAATCTTCATCTGATTCACTATTTTGTTCATGAATAGATGGAACGTTATTATTCAACATGACTTTCTCTTTCTTTACAGAAATCCTCTTGTCTTTCGATTCAGATTCCGAAGTAGACTGAGAGCTTGGAGCCGTCTTCTGCACTTGTAGGCTCTGTTTGAATTCTTTTAACGCTTTACGCATTTTTTCTAAACTATAGGCTGCAGCTAGACGTGACAATAGCTTTTCTTTCATTTCTTGTTCTTCTTTGGAATCTAATTCCTCTCCTATATTTGAATACTGCAATGCTTCATCTACTATAATGCCTTCCATATTCTTTAACTTTTTATCAAAATTTTCTAACTTTGTTTCTGTATTGATGCCAGCATTTCTTTTTTCTCCACGTGATTTCAAAGGAATATTTTCCATATTTTCATTTATCCTCGACGCACCATAACTCCGCTTTATAGAACTGGCTTTTTTAATGTTATTTAAGGGATAAACAACTTCTTTATTAAATGTATCGATATAAAGATTTTTAAGTCGTTCATCGCTTAAATCTGATGATTTCTTAGACCTCTTATCAATTCCAAAATAGTCTGACCAGTCGACTGACTTTTTTTGTATAAGTTTTGGTTTTTCAGAATCTCTTTTATTATGATTGTGATGATCATGACCGTGGTCATGAGAATGTTGCGATTCATCGTGGTCAATTTCTTTCCCCGATACTCCTGGGGGATGGCCATGGTGCTCGTGATTAGTTGAATCTGACGAGGAGTTAGAAATAATTTGACTACCATTTTTATGTTGAACGTTGATGCTGAGAGATTTCATTTCATGAGTTTCAACATTATCACTACTTCGTTTAACTGGGTTTTTTACTATTTCATATTCAGAATTACCAAATATTTTAGATAAATCTTCGATTATTTTTGGATCAGTTCCTGAGCTGCTTCTAAACGCTTTGGAATTATCTTTGTTATTTAAAGCAAATCTTTTTTGTTGCATATTGATGCTCCTAGATCCACCACTTCGTTTAGATACAGGAAATCTTTTTTCCATATTATCAAAAGCAAATTGATCTTCATCTGCGAGATCAGAAAGGCTATCATCATCTAAGGGTTGGAATGCAATAGCATATTCTTCCCTCATGTCATTCTTATCATCATCATTTACGTCATAAGCATTATAGATAGAATTTTCTTGATCTTGGATATTAAAATCTTTACTTTCATCTAAATCAATAACAGGACGTTCAGTTTCGTATTCGGAACTACGTTTTCTTTTAAAAGCTATGGGCCCCCAACTACTCGGATAACTTTTCTTTACAATTTTCTCTTTAAACAGTTTAATAACACCTTGGGGAGCATTTTCGACTCGCTTGGCATTTGCTTTATTACTTTTGTATTTGCTCCACAGTTGATCTAAGAGCATGGCGTAGTCAGCATTATTTTCGGGCCTGTCTTGTAAAACTTCATCTTTGTCGCGTGGCTCATTTCGGTCCATAAAAAGATCTCGTAGTCTATCATTATCGGAATGATGACTTCTCTCACGAAAAGCTGATTCTTTGTTATCCAGACGGGAAATGCGGTTTTTCTTTTTGATGACCTTATATTCATATGCCTCAGAAGGAGTTTCATTATCTAGTAGTTTCACAATATACTTTGGTTCCTCCTCGACATCTTCGATATCAACCCCATAGTCAGGTTCTGAAAATTATAATACACGGAAATAATAGTTGAAGAAAGATAAAACAAAAAAAAATCAGTTATTTTCCTAAAATCATTCCTAAATTCATTCCTCAATTTCAATTTTAAATACCTGCATACGGTTGCGGTGGAACGAATTCGTATAAAGCATCATAGTCCTGCGGTATGACAGAACCCTGGTTGTGAAGACGATCACGTTGTCTCCTTTGTAAAGCTTCAAGGGCTCCCCTAAGGGAACCACCCCTCTCTCCTGCTGAACTGCTCACGAGACAAGCCGTCACAGCCAACAAACATAATATAATCATAGCGGCTGAGCTAAGAATAAAGAAATTACTAAATAAATACTCCACAATACAGTTTTTATGAATTGTATTAGTTAAAATACTTATAAACTAGAATTAGCTATACATACATACATTATAGGAAAACACTTAAACAATATTTTCCCTTAGATATAAATTAATCACGACACGATGGGATCAAAACAAAAATAGGACGATAAAATAGTTTTAAATTCGATAAATTATTTTACAGTTATAAAGCGTTACGATTTTAAGTATTTAACATAAACTGTACCAGAAAGAGAGGTGGTCTTTCATTATAAATCGTCATAATTTATATAAAGTAACCAAATTATTAGCTTGAAATATGAAATCAGATCTCCGAGTAATTTTCCAGAAACTTAGAACATCTTGAAATCGAATTACTGAAAGCACTCTAACGATGCCGGAGCTCCGGCCTCATACCTATTACGTTAAAACGACTTATCGAAAACACAATCATTTTATAACATTACCTCTGAGATTACGCCAATTTACCCTTTTATTAGTAGCTCATTTTTTAACAACACTAGTATTTATGGCTAATATGATTATGCGAAAAAAAATATTTATCAAAACTCGTTCATGTATGGCTCTTGGCTGTAACTAAAATAAATTTTATTTGAATTATGCAATATAATATGTGATAGCAATGAATGTTAAAGTTTTAGTAAGTTTTATTATAGCATTCTCTAATTAAAAAATACTGTCTAAAATCGTTTGAAAATCGAAACCAGCCACTTAAAATTGAACAACGTGTAGAAAAGGGAAATTTAATTCAAAACCGACAATTTTTTAAAATTTGGAGTCTGTATTGCAGTGTCATTTTAAAGAAAATTAAACGCTTGTTTTGTATTAATTTACCGGTTCGTATGATAGCTATACAGTGATATTAGGATATTATATTATTTTATTGTAAGTACATACACAATTTCATCCAATCAAAGATTCGATAAAATGGTGTACTTCAATTCAATTAATCAACGTATTTTCTCACAAATCTCAAAACTGTAAACAAAAATGTAACAGCTGCTGTTACTGTAGGTAAACAAAGTGAAAATGTCCTAAATTCTTAACAAACGTTAAAAATATAGGTCATTTGATTGTCCCAAATCCCGTGAAAAATTAATGTAAATGAGCCTGCATATAAAGCATAAGTCAAAAGCTTGCAAGGTCTTTTGCGGGTCAGATTTACCATTATTTTTTAGCTAAGCGCAACATCAATCTTACCTTAAACCATTTATCACTGTCACAACAAAGACTTCGATTTAAAAAGCGTATGAACTGGTAGAAGTGTGGAGTATAACTGGGAGACAGAGTTGGTAATGGCTGCGCGATGAATGCGCAATAAAATAGAGTTCGTTGGGTTTTCAGACACCTACGGAACACTGATGAAAGGCATGGGCGGGCGGGGGTTTATATAACTCGATCGATAGTGCGGCCGGTTAGGCGTTATACAGAATGTAGCCTTTTTATTTATATTGTATGGCTTTGTTGTATATGACTTGCATTAGTTGCACTTTGTTAGCGCCGTCCGACACTTTTAAACAATTACTACTATATTTAGTGGACGTAATATATTGAATTCTTTTTCTTTCGTATTTTTGTAAAGCAAATAGTGGTTTTCGTATACAACTTGTATTATTTACCTACCGTAATAACCGTGTTTGTTAGTTTATGCATCAAACAGACTTAAATATTAGGCTTTTCTTATCATAAAATATGTATCATATAATATGTATTTTACATAATAAAATTATCATCCTTTTCATATGTTCTCACAGAAGTCTTAAAGTTAATTCTTCCAAAAAATGTCTCGGAAGAGCTTTATTTCTAAATTTTCTTTATTTTCGAAAATTATTTTCTTCAATATTCTCAAGTTTTGTGAACAGAGTTCAAGTAATGTAAGGCTTTCTTTTTGGCGTATAATTGAAGAAATCCTCTCAATGTTATGGAGCAACAGTAATCTATCCAATCTCAGGCTTACCTATTAACGAGGATTGTTTGCAGTTAAAAAGTTTTACTGATTGTTTGGAGCTAAAATTGTGTATTAATAAAAAAAAAACAAAATAAGTTTTAATGTGTAACGCACACAAGTTTCTCTGAGTTGATTAGAAAAGATATATGCTATTTTTCCATGTCCCATTTATTTGTATCGGTAAAAACAAAAGAGAGAAACTCGTAATTGTAACATTAGGTTAATCATTAAAAACATAATGTGCTTAGAGAAAAGTTTAATTACATTATTTTATATAAAGTTACTATTCGTTTTTCAAACGTTTAAATTTAAAATAAAGGTCAAGAATCAGGACACATGATCAGACACGCGAAATCTTGCAAAATGTCTACGCCTGTTTCAATGTACATAATTACATGTTTTGCCTTTGTGCCTTCCAATCGTTACGTTGGACCTCCAAGCGTTACAATTAATTTCAGATGCGTGACCAATACGACCTAGGAAGGCCAGTCGATCGCTTCATCATTTTAGAAATTATATCTACTAAATCCATTATTACTAAACTCAAGATTTTATCATTCATTAATTCAACAGGAAATTATTTAAACTTAATGAATAGAAATCTTTCCAGTTTCCTATACAAATATTGGTCTAGTTCGCGTAGAACTGAAGATACTTATAAATTAAATAACCTACTATTGTGAGTCTAAGGGCTTCGAATCTTAATTAACTACCGCATTCGATACTCAATCGAAATGGAACTAAAGTCAATTAGAGTTCAGTCAGATTGAAAATGAATAGGATTGTAACAAACAGTAGAGACTAAAATTCGTAAATGAAATAGGTTTTTTGTTTCAAAATTCAGTGAGAGGGTTAGAAAAACACTCTTTGATTAAAACAGAATTGTGCTGCGCTCATAGCAATTAAAAAGTTTTTGTCTATTATTTTTAGCTATTGTTTCACTCTGAAGAGAAAGTAGTTTTGTCCACAGCAAACTAAAATACATTTTTTATTTCAAAGATCAGGTTTTACGTTTTAAAACCCTATTTTTATTAATATAGGTTTTTAAGAATACTTAAATCACAAACATACATTTGGACATATAAAAGATAAATAGAAAAGTGAAACATTTATCCTTGTTGTAATAAATGTATTAATTACGTCATGCTTGGTTGCTATCTTGGTTAAACTGTGGTTTTAAGTTGTTGCTACGCGGCTACGAAGCGCTACGGCGCGGCGAAGATAACAAAAATTAAACATCACTTTTAAAGAATCATTTATATTTTTACTCCATAATAATGCCAAATTGCATTTTCTTTATAAATACTAGTTTATATAGATCATTTACTAAATATAGCAATAAATTATAATAAAAAAGTCTACAATAACATGTACTTACATTATCAATTACATAACAGATCTTTCGTTATCATTATATTAGTTTTTCATGAAAGCTTTGCCACTAAATCGAAGAATTATTTTAGGGTACCGTTTACATATTATTAATCTAACTTCAATTAGCTCTGGGACCGCTCATTAAAAAAAAATCATATTATATTCGCACTTCAACAATCTATCATAGCGGCTTAATTTTATATAAAATTATATAATTATGTTGTTTTCTAAACCAAGCGCTTAGTATTATTTTGTTCTTACTAATGGCACACTCTAACTATAGACTATATTAAATTAAGAATACAATGTTAATAAAGAAAAATTATGAAACATTGTCACTTTTAGTATTTACAAAGTATGAGAGTATTTATTATTAAACATGTAATATACATTCGAAACTATTTTAATAAATGGAATATGTAGGTAGCTCAAGAAAGTTTTATAATTCAGTACTAAATTATCCATATAGACTGATATAAGTTATCATGGCACGTGTTGTAGTGTACTGCACTGTCACAAACAAGCAACCTTGTTATTTAAAGCTTAAAAATAATCTACATTCGTTACATGTGTACTAAAACTCTTCGAGAGGTTCTTCAGCATCGGCCAATTTAACAAGACCTATGAAACTCTTTTCCGGTTGCATTAGTGAGTGTCTATCTCCACCGGTGTTTCTGACTGCCAGCTTGTCTCCAGCTTTTAGGAAGAGAGCGGATGCTGAGAAGCAAGAGTTTGGTCGGTCCATGGGCTCAGCAGAATGTGAAGTCTGCGCGCATTGCAGGAGGGTGTCACGACCTTCAGTGTAGGGGTTAGTGCGGTGTAAGACCCAGGATATTATGTCATGGCTGTCAAGATAGTAGATCTGGAAATTAAACAGAATTAACCATAAGAAAAATATTCATTACATTACCCTCAAAATGTACTATTATTAAAGAATGTGTAGTGCCGTATTTTTGGTAAGGGAAATTACTTTGTTAAGGCCCCGACTCGAAATTAAGAGAATGTACATATAGTATAGGATCCCGCTATATAACGACCTTCACCAAGATGTTTATTTAATGAAACATGTTTTATATTTAATTTAATATGTCAATAAATATTACAGTCCAGTCATATAATTAGTTAATAATTATTTTTTTTTTAACATTTCACCGGTTTGCTAATAATCAAACCGGTGAAATTTAAAAAAAAATAATTTTAAATTATTAATTAATTATATGACTGGACTGAAATTTGTTAGACAACCCATATGCAATATATTTATTGACATATTAAATTAAATATAAAACATGTTTCATCAAATAAACATCTCGGTGAAGGTCGGTGTATAGCGGGATCTTAAACCAATAGCAAATACTAGGAAATCGAATTCAGTAAAGTTTAGTTTTGCACATAGTTAAAAGAAATAATCCGGTTTAAACATGGGTAATGGGTATATTACTGGTGGTTTGCTGGGATAAGTCAATAATTTTATTTTGTCATTACTTTAGTTTGTAGACTTCTGTCAAGAACACCTTCACTCACAAGACATAAAAAGTTCAAAAATCTCGTCTGTCATCCTCTCATGACTAACAGAATTAATTTCGAAGAAAGATCTAGGTACGTTGCAATAGCGTTATTAACAAACTTAGTAACTTACTTGTACATAGACAAGGTACACTCCAGTATGGTGCACATGCACATGACCACTCCTGGTGAGCGTTGGGCGAGGGTGAGGAGATGCAATAGTCCAGGGTGCTGGATACCACACATCATGGGGAGCGCCGTGAGACACGCGGACTAAGCCGTTACCTAGAAAGTAAATTTTGAAAAAAATACCTTTTAAATCATTTAATGTACACAAAATATGTGACACAATCGATGACAAAATAAATTATTTGATTTAGCCGTATTTAATTCAAACGTTTAATATCTTATAATTAAAAGTAGAGGCATTTATTTCGAGTCAAAGTAATACAACGTATAAAAAGAAAATTATTGAAATTTAATCTCCATGTCAAATTCAGGCAATTTCCAAACAATATTTATTTCTGGATTATATAATGTTGCAAAGTTTTTAACGGAACATTTACCAATGATTCATTTATATAACGATTATAGTAATATTACCTTATAATACAATAGTTACCTTTGAAATGCTCATGTATTTCCGTACTTAGATGGGATGTGTTCCCATGGAAATGGGCCGCAATAAACGGCCTTCCCTGTAAGTAGAATCAAATAAATGGTTTTTTTTCATATTAAGGCATGAAACTATACGTTTTTTGAAAGAAACATTATTGCATTGTTTCAAATATTACTTTTTTCCGTAAAAACTTTTTAAAATGGTTCATAAAAGTACCTACTTACGAAGAAATTGAAATATACAAATACTTTTCTTTGTTTTTAACCGACCGATAACTGAGTTTCTCATACAAGACTCTTATTATCGTCGCGTACTTGGATCGTATCTTAATAATAAATCAACATTATTTATTTAAAAATTATTTTACCAAAGTTTGCATCGATTGCAAAAAGCAACAAAAGGCGAAAATATGAAAGTCTCATGGATTCTTATATTTTCGTTCCTTTTGGAGTGGAGATTTTGGGTCCATGGAGGCCAGAAGCGCTTAGTTAAGACCACAGTAACCGGTACCGGTAATGTAGCCAGTATTTTGGGTACGCACCCTAACGGCTTTGATGAGCCTTTTGTATTTTTGTAAATATATTTAAGTACATTATTGTAAATATTTAATAAACTTTTACTAAGTTTAATTACGTGCTTTTTTGATGTCGCTTTTTAGAAGGTATTTATTATATAACAATATACAATCTCACCTCTCCGTCGCTATTTCTTGCAGTTCTTGAAACGGTGTGTAAAGATATCTTCATAGAATCTGGCTGTGAATATTTCTTTGTCTTTCGTCTGAAATTATATTTTCAATAATATTATTTACGAATAATTCATATGCACAAAGTTAGGAATTATTCGTAAAAATATTATTTAAATAATATTTAAAATAAAACGGAAAATACTATTAGATTTATTATATTATAAGTCAGAAGACAGCTTATATACCTATTTTAATTACCAACGACCAACATTGTAAAACGCTGAGGAGAAAAATTACCCGTAACAAAAAAATAATCTCATGAGACATTATTCGTACATCATTATTAATGTCTTTTTTGTTGCTAAAATAAGGCGTATCTGTGTATAGTAACATTAAATTCTGTATTTTTGTTTGTCTAAACTCTAAACTATCACTTCATAGTATCACCACACAGTATAAAACAGTCGCTTTTTCTTTCCCTATATCCCTTTGTATGCTTAAATCTTTAAAACTACGCTACGGATTTTGATGCGGTTTTTTTTAATAGATAGAGTGATTGAAGAGAAAGGTTTTTATATTTGTTTTACACCTTTGCATAGCCGGGGCGGATCGCTAGTAATATTATAAAGAGGAAAGATTTATATTTTTATGTGTATGTTTGTAATGAATAAACTCAAAAACAACTGTGCCGATTTCAAAAATTCTTTCACCATTGGAAAGCTACATTCACCTTGAGTAGCCTAGGCTATATTTATTGCTAGAAAAGATTAGGGATCCTTACTAAAACTTAAGTAACGTAACCCAAGGTGTAAAAAAAGTGCCCTAAAACTTCTTTCGTCGCATGCGCTGCGGAAACTATTGATGATAGAACAAAAGTACACTGTAAAAAAATCTTATGTCCACCCGTGCGAAGCTGGGACGGGCCGCTTGTTAGGAATAAAGGAAGACTAAGGACTGATTTAAACTTTCTTTCGATGATGGGCAGAGTATTTTTAAGCGACATAGGCTATATTTTATATACCCATGTAGACTGACACGAGTTACTCCAGTGGTATAAGGTAAAAGCATTGTGAGTATTGTTGAGTATGGTAAAAAAGCTGCTACCCAGCGAAAACAGATTTTAGTGCGGAGAAGAATTTAACTAACCATAATATAATTAGAGCAATCTTTCATAGGGTTTCCAATTTCAATTATTAATATTATGTTCACGAGGAAGGAAAGACAATCAGCAGACGACTCCATTAATCGATTTTCAGAACGTGGGCGCTACGTGTCTATGAATCGCGCCTCTGGGAATGCTGATATTGAATTCTAGCTGAACGGAATAAATTTTATTTGCCTACGATATATTCAGCATTCATCGGATTTTAACTAAATGGTTATTAAAAGATCTATTTACATTGGTCAGTTTAATCAATTATACAAAACTTCATGTACATACCCATGTAAATAATTAAATCAATAATAAAGTAATTTAAATAGATGTTGGTTGAAAACTTATACGGCATATTTATTCTATCCCATCGGAAATAAGCACTTAAATCTTAGTTTTCTTTATTTAGTATTATTATTATATTTTATACATGTAAATTCAACGAATAAAGAACTCTGCCCACTACAACGTCTATACTATGGCCGGTATAGGTGACGTGTTAAGTAGGAGACTGCCCACTAGACCGTTCAATCACCGACCAGCACTGTCTTGTACGGAGCGTCAATATTTTGATACGTTCTAAGCGTTTTAGCGTTACGTGTTGCTTTCCGCTTTCCGATCCTAATACGTTCATAGCGCGCTCATGGTATGATACGGTGCACTGGGCAGACTTCTTAAAGCGGAATCTTCAAAATGTTTTTATACGGGTTTTAATATTATATAATTTATAAAATTAAATGTGTTAATAAAAAAATGAAGCAGTGAAAGCAACACAAATATGAAAACTTGATCAGGTTTGTAGTTGCGGGACTTCATTAGATTTATTTAAGTAAACATAAATGAGAAAGTAATCAAACTCAAGGGAATTTTATCTCGGGAAGGTACCTAGTAAATAAATAAAGGTGTGGTTCGCTATATATGTTTATGTACCTGTTTTTATATATATGTATAGTTCGGCTTGGAAGACATCTTATATTAAATTCTTTCCCTATTAGGTACTTGAGATGTTATTGACATTTTTCATAGTCATATTACAAGGAATCACATTTATTATTGGGACAAAAGTGTTTTATTATTCCCGTTGTATGTACTGTCAGCAAACGCTAGGATTTTAAAATTTGCGTTATGAGACGCAATAATTGCTATTACATAATTTGTTTTTCATCATTAATTTTGCGTTTAAATTAAAAAAAATATAGTTATCAATGAATCAGAATATACAAATACTTAATAAACATTTTTTAAACCTCTTAATACAATATCGTATTTTCGTATCATAAGATATATACCTATCTCACCAGACTATTCTATATTATTAACTAAAACTAAATAATTTCAAAAATTTAAATAATTAAAATTAAAGTACTTTACAATCTAGTAACGTGTAGTAAAAGAAAATAATCTTCCAAAAAACCAAACTTAAAACTATGAGTGATTTGCTGATTGTACAAATTTTACTTCAAATATAGCAAGGTGATTTTTTTTCCGATACTCCATATTTTTTTCGAAGCCATTTCGTAAATTAGCAATATTTTATTCGAAATAGTTGTTTCCATTGACATTTCAATGTATTGCTGTATCTTTAATAATATTAAAAAACTAAGTACCTACCTATTAATATCGTTTGGATAAAAGATTATTTAACACATATCAAAAGGCAAGTAGTGTGTCAGCATATTTACTATGAATTCATTTATTTGCCTTTACAATTTAGGATCAAAAAGTAACTTATCTTTCTATTCTATCATATCTTTATATTATATAGATTAAATAAACTTTTAGTAAAATACGCTAAGTTATTTAATTGCGTCGACGAAACAAACACATTTTTACATATAGAACTTAAATTATGTATAAGATTATTGTAATCAAATTTTACTTACTAAGGCTTCCATAAGTATGGATAAAGGATTGTAAACTGAGATGAAACGTGTATAGACTAAACCACTTACCATGTAACTCGAACATGGAGTTTCAAATTCCGCGACCGCTAATGAAACAAGTGTGCATTCTTTGCACATTTACGTCAGTTTGTATTTTTATTATATAGGTTTTTTTGTTTCTTTGTCGTGATAATGTCTTATACGATGAAATATTGCCGGCTGCACGCACGAAAAAGTGTCACGTTCCGCCTGAGCCGAGCGTGCAAGCGAGACCGCGTATTGATCTAAACGTGTGATAATAATTCAATTCATGAAAGTATGTAATTTGTCATCAATGTTTTCTTCAACGTTATCGTAAAATTATCGTCCATAAATCGACTTTACAGACAACCAATTTCTTTTTTATTATAATTGGCCTACCCCCGGGCGAAGTTGTTTCCGGGCCGTGGAAATTGGAATATTCAGGTATTTGGAATGTATAATTTTTAACCCTCGAACTTCGTATCGCTTAAGAGTTCCGAATAATGTGTCACCTAAAACATCATTCCATAGAAAATGTATGAGGGAAAAAAATTTCTTTAGTCAATAATAATATAAGCGCACGCCATTGACTATAGGAGTGAAGTAGTTTTTTTTAAATTATTTGGGTCAATTCACATACATTGCTCTGATCCCAAAGTAAATAGCTGAAGCACTTGAGTTATGGTAATCAGAAACAACGATGGTACCATAATAAATACATATATAAATTTATAAACAACTAAAACTTGGAAACAAACATTCGTGCTCATCACACAAATAAATGCACCTACCGGGATTCGAACCCAGGACCTTTTTGGCGCAGAAGGCAGGAGCACTAGCAAATGCGCCTATCGGCCGATTATTTTAAGTGGAACCTATAGCATCATAACCTGGGCTAGATCTTACTTCTAGAGACTACAGGAATTTATAGAATACGTCTCAATATATAAAAATAATTTAAATTAATAATACCTTTCTTCAGGCTTGGAGATAATTTTCGGTGCAGTGACTGTTGATATGGCATCAGCGGCGGAATCGGGGAAAACGCTTCGTTTTTCCCGTTCATTTTGCTTCTTTGTTTTATTTTCCCGCGCTTGTTGAGGTAATTCTGTTGTCGGTTTGTTGTGTTTGTAGTTCGGCAATGTTGGTAGAGCTGTAGTAAAGAACATTTCGAGTTAGTGACAGTGTAAAAGTTCAAAAAATAGCCTTCGTGACGGTACACATACCATATACAGGGCTATAATAATTAATAATCTGTTTTTTTTCTTTGTTGTTCCATAAAAAACCGTGGTAAGATTTTATTTTCTGTTATAGTTGCAATTACGGATTAATTGCCGAAAGCACCAACTACTGTTAAACTCAGGGAATTAGACCTGACTGTGTGATTGGACTGATTGGCTATGTAATTACTCGTATTAACTAACGAAAAATCAGTCACTAAAAAACGAAAAAATAATAATATTAGAGCAAGAATTTTGTTCATAAATATTTATTCAATTATTTGCTATATTATGAAACAAATTAATAAATTGGTTCTGCTGTTCTCGAGTGTAAATGGTACAATGATACGACTTTGTTTTAAATAAATTATGAATACCTAGGTATAAATTCCTAAGATTTATTTCTCTTTTTGTAAACCCATACCCTTAGGCACATGCTTAGATTGCTTTAGTATTAAAACACGACCGTATAATGTGATTTCATTAGACAAAATCTTTTGAGGTTATTAACAAAGTAACTACCCATTTTATGGTTAAATTCAAAGCGTTGCAAATTTTTAAATTAAATGATTAATTTTTAGGTTCAGATGCCGACATATTGTACCTATTACGTAATACACGCAATTTATTTGTTATTCTAATTATATTAAACACTAGCTGTGCCCTGCGGTTTCACTTGCGTTAATTTCGTCGTAACGTGAAGTTATAAGTATATTCTTTAAACAGAGTAAAACAGTGAACAGCAAAATAATAATAGATATATATAATGTACGTACTTCGTCCGCGCGGAAGTTATTTTTTTATTATTTATTATAATTATATTGTACAATAAGTAAGCCTAAGTTACTCCTTATTACATCAGTTATCTGCCAGAGAAAATCCTGTCAAAATCGGTCCAGCCGTTTCAGAGATTAGCCAGAACGAACAGACAGATAAAAATTGTAAAAAAAAATGTTATTTTGGTATGTGTACTGTGTATACATCCATAAACATTTAGTAAAAAGCTGTTATTTAAATATTATAAACAGACACTCCAATTTTATTTATCTGTATAGAATATTTAGATAATGCTGATGTAGGTAGTCGAATTTCTGTATTAATTAAACACAATTTGTGAATTCATACCAATATCCTTAATCTCGGGATTTTCGTTTAGCAGCCTCTTGATCTCATTCAGATTACCTTCCACGTCGACTCCTTCCACAACACCCATGAAGTCATCTGGAGTTAGCCGAACCATATCTGTTGTACCAACCTGAAGATATGGAAATTAATCATATAAATAGGTATTTAGAACTCAATTTTTTATTAAACTAAAAAAAAAACAAATATTTTAAAATATCTAAAGAAAAACTAAAGAAATTTATGTGTTTATGAATAATTACAATTAATTATTACATTTATTTTTGTCAAATTATTAATGCATCCGAATTTTCGAACAACCAAATTCAAAATGCAAATATTTTGGATCTTTTTGAAAGTTGTGACTTTCAAACTTAAAAAAATCCTATAAATAATACTTATTTGAGAAAAAAAAATTATTTGTCTCTTACATGCAAATAAGTGATCGGTGTTTTGCCTACAAACCAACAAAAACATGTTATGGTTGGAATTATGTTTTCAAACCGGTTTCAGGTGCAACGCGCCTTGAAAGATTTGTTAACAAACTACTAATCACTGTTACAAAAACTGCTAAAATATAATGAACCATAAATTGAAGTCCCGCGTCCCCTAGTGGGGTATGGGGCAGATTAATTTCACATCTGTTTCACTAATCGATTTTTTCTTTAGAGGCAAGTAGGTGATCAGCCTTCTATGTCCTGCCAGACCGAGTTTTTTTTATCTCCGCCGGGAATCGAACCCAGGACCGCTGTAACGCTTACGCGCTTACCACTAGACCAAGGAGGCGGTCATAATAAAGCATGCTTGACTAAAAATTAATATCGCGATATTAATATTCATCCCAGAAGCCACACAGGAGACTCGTAATATTAATATCGCCTTGCAAAGGAATGAAAACCTAATAAACAGGGCGAGCGCGTATCACAAGTGCTATGACGTATTAAAAACATTACGAGCAATAATATAGGTTAACAGGGTGATATAAATTTAGCCGAGTGAAATGTGATATTTATTCGAATGGAGAATTGTGAATTCCTTTGCCGCTTTGTTCTAAAGCACTCAGGATTCTGAGTCACGTGATGAAACGTTAAATATTTGTCTGCCACTATCGATACATATACAACTACTTTATTACTGGCTTACCGCTAGTAAAAAATAATAATAACACAGGTAAACACGATTTTTGAGTCCGAGTTCTGTGTACCCGATTTTGATTTCTTATACCTAATTAATAAAAGAAATAATATTTTTATCTCATAAAGTTTGCTTTTAAAAGTGGTGACTTCCAAGCATTTGTCAAAAATCGTATATATTTTCTATCATCGTATAAAGTACAAACGCAAACTTTTTTATATAAATTGAGTTTTGGGTTTTTTTCAATGTAAATATTCAGATAATAGTCATTAAAATACAGACCCAAAAAAAAATTGTTGACTTGTGTAATCGGTCTGTTTAATGTTACTGACAATACTAGTGATATGACAGTAAAGATTTATTGCCCTTTTCATCTAACCTTAATGTTGTAAGTACAGCATTTATCAGATTATAGAAATTTAACTTTAACAAGATTGGTAAGGAACGAATAAACGTTAAAATAACGTTTCACCGTATAAGCAATCAAGAATTAAGTCTTTCAAATATTAATTCATTGACACTATATTTATTAAAAAATGTGATCTACTTACTTTCTCTCTTCTTCTATCATAATCAGGATACCAGTCTCCACTTTCAGTGTCATCCTCTCCATCAAACAGGTCTTCGTCATCAGCGAGCTGGTTGTCATCCTCAAGGACCGTGAGACCGTGTAGCTTTTCCAATGAATCGTAACTCTGTTTGTCTTCCTTTGACTCTTTGGCGTCGTCTACAAGGTTAACGTCTTGATCTTCATCGGCATATAACTGTTGAAAATATTGTTTAAATTAAAATATTTTAAGCAATATAACAATTGACCATTAACATTTCTCCCTTCTACTAACAATGACTATTGAATCATGCCGGCCGACAGTCAAGCCCGCCAATTATATTAGATGTGAGTCTATTCCCGCTCCTGATACAGAGTGGCACGGCTTCGAGCGCACCCGTTACCAACAAGTTTGAATACGAAATCCCACTCGAACACTCAAGACATCAGCCGACGGAACTAATCTATCATTATTATATAATATCTATAAGGTTATATTAAATATATGATAAACATAATATATGCCTTATGTAATTATGAAACAATTGATTCAATTTAAGGCTTAGACCTTGGTAAGAGTAAATAGTAATAAATTTTATTTGTGTGTGTTCAAGGGTAATTTAAGTTTCAACAAAATATGTATTATTTATGTCGACTTTAGGACTGGTTTTTGTGAATTAACAACATTGTTAATTAACTATATTTTAGGAAAGGAAGTTAGGAGTGTTAACGATCTTGAGTAATATAACCTATATATGGGCTACATGTTTCATGGTTAACTCGACCGCGAAATCTTATAGCAACTCTCTAGATTCCCGGCACTATTTTTAATTCATGTTAAGAAATAAGAACGTCACGTCATATTACACGTGAATTGAAATCTTTTCACGTGTTACCAGTAACACGAGTACTTTGTAGTTTTGACTGCCAGAAACATGAGTTTGAATTGTAGGTTTAATTGACATTATTAAAAGTTTTCCATTTGAGTTCACCAAACAATGAGGTCACATGGTTGTGAAATTTTTAAGAATGGAGAATTGTGAATAGAGCGTGTTTTATGACGTTATTAAAGTTTAAAACAATTAGGAAAGTTTTACAACTAAGGACCAGTTATTTTGATATTAACTGTCGTTAAAATGAGCAATTGAATGGTAAAGGTATTTAATTACTTAATGCCACATAAATTGAACAGATCGTCATAAATTGTAGCTAAGAGCCATCTCGATTGGCTTTTAAATAAATAAAACCGCTTCAAAATCGTCCATTACGACAGACAGATCCACTGTAAACATACACTCTTCTTTTGCTTCGAGAGGTTAACAAAAAAGTCAAGAAAGATATTAAAAAGCTATTGTAGCCCTAAACACTGACGTCATGATATATTGATTTATTGCTTTGTTGTTTATTTTAATTTATTCATTGAGCAGGTGCGTTTCTGATAACTAAATGCATTATCTTGAAAGCTCGAATGATGGCCATGTGTGATGGTGGACGTTGAGTGCGTTTATGAACAGTTTTATATCATCGATTGAAATCGTTATTAAAAATTCATTTAATATATTTTAAGAGCAAAGGGAAGTATGCTATTTCTGCGTAAAGTTGGTAAAAAGTGGCATTTATTCGACATATCTATTAATTTCCCGGCACTTTTAAAAATATCGCAGACAGAGTTCCTACCGAGATAGTAAGTAATCAGGTTGGTTTTATTTGAATATGAGCTCGTCGATTCATTAGTTCGAGTATTGCATTTTCTAAAATGTTTTCCAGCGTTTAGATGGACTTAGTTTTTAAGCAATTTAGATAAGTTCGTTATAAGTACTCTTAGTTATTAGAATCTTGTTTATCTTGTTTCATATGTCTTTGACTTGTTTATTAACTTGAGTGATAACCGATTACGGAGCGATTGAGCGGCAAATAGCGCTTTTATAGATTTACTGTTTTTTTGGAGACAAATGTCACGGTTCAACGACTTCCGATCACAAAACATTGTCACGCTCTCTTTGCCGTAAGCCTCATATATTGCGACTTAAGGAACGTCTTCCCTGAGTATGCTTTGAACATCATTGATTAGGTTCTTTTTAGATTCATAAACATCTAGCTACGAAAAATAGTGTATCAAGGCCAAAACAATAATAATAATAATTGGGACAACTCACATACATCGCTCTGATCCCAAAGTAAGTAGATGAAGCACTTGTGTTATGGTAATCAGAAACAACGAGGGTACCACAATAAATACATATATATATATATAAGTTTATAAACAACCAAGACTCGGAAACAAACATTCGTGCTCATCACACAAATTAATGCACCTACCGGGATTCGAACCCAGAACCTTTCGATGCAGAAGGCAGGGGTACTACCGCACTACCAATTGCGCCAATCGGTTGTTTAACAAAAAACAAATTATGTAAAGCAAATAATTGCTAATATTGGTTTTGGAATAACATTTATGATCGAAAGTTGACTTATCGAAGTAAAACCATAGGTGTATGAATTTAAACCTCTTTATCGTCTTCTTTGTGATATTCTTCATATCTATGCAAATGTGACGTGGGGAATATTCTACTAAATAGGTCACTCGCGCCTAACGAGTAATGAATGGGTTAGCGTGGTCTGGTCGAGAAAATTTCAAACACGTGTATGGGGAGTTGGGAACGAATAATTGTTATTACTTAGGCAATTTGGATATAAAAGAAGAATGCTTTAATAATTTTAATTAATAAAATACATATTTTGATATAACAGTGACATGTTTTAATTACGTATTGATTTAGCGATACAACGCGGTAATGTGGCCAGTATTTTGAGTACGCACCCAAACAACTTTGATAAGCCTTTTGTTTTTTTGTAAATATATTTAAGTACATTATTTAAAATAATTTAAACATACATAAATTCTTCCAATTAACTTAAAGTCATTAAAAGACAGTCTCCGTAGCTCAGCAGGAAAAGCGTCTAATATTCAATTTATATTGCGCGGAAGGTCATATCATTAAATTGCTGAATTAAGAGAAAACGCACAGGAGGAAGATCATCAAAGAAAAATATCATCCGTTGGCTCCTGTTCTTGTTAAAAAAATACCTCTTTCTTAAACTTTAAAATTCATATGAGTTCAGAGTACGCTCATACGCTACGTTTTAACATTGCCTACGTATTATCTGTATTTTTTCTTTTCTAAATACAATAGCATCTAAATCTTATACATAAAATTCTCGTGTCTCAATGTTAGTTACCTTACTCCTCCGAAACGGCTTTACTGATTTTAACCAAATTTTGTATGCATATTCAGTAGGTCTGAGAATCAGTTACTATCTATTTTTCATACCCCTAAGTGGTAGCCCACCCCAAAAATTAAACAACCTAAAAATTAAATTGGCAAAACAACGTTTGCCGGTTCAGCTAGTAAAAATATAAAAACGTACGTTCACATTTCTAAGATAAGTTAAAAACTATATATTTAATGTTCCGCCATCAGTACGAAATTAATTCGAACATTTCGATTTTATCGCCGAAATGGTCATGCGACACAAACGGACGGACGTGCAATCAACCCAATTGTAACTGCAGTTTGGGAATTGCTGATAATTGGCCTTTAATTACAGCAAATGTTTTCGGGTTTGTTACTTTGAAATAGGATATTTGGATGTACATTGTGTAAAAAATAAAACTCGAATTTTCTAATGCGTAACATGCATTAGTGTCTGACGGATCATTTTTCTTCACAGACAAGTCAATCAATTAACTTCATTTTGATTACTTTGCTGGAATATGACGCCACGCCGTGACGCATAACCATGTAACCTTAGTTTCTGTTATTTTTATTAAATGGATTTGTTTCTGTTTTATTTTCACACCAGCATAGACTTTGCTATAAGCTTGACGGGATATAAATAAAAAATACACTATTTGAACTGATTGTCGGAACTCAGGAGTAAAGTAGTATAAATATGACCTACCATCATTATCATTTAGTAAGGCCATGTATTGTTACAATATGTGTAAAAAAAGTAGTAAACATCTTTTCTTCAAAGGGAAAATCACTTGGCACAAGACAATATAGAATTTACGACTGAGATAATTTACAGGGGGAAATATTGCCACTTTTCACAGTAAATAAAGAATTTATAAGACCTGAAATATAAACTTCTTACTTTTTATAATATAGAAGTCCTGTTCATATGATGCATTTAAATTTTTGTAAATACATATTCTATTTTAAGTTCTATACTTTAAGGGTACAAAAATTATCATTAAATATTAATAAAATGTTTAAAATAGTGTGTTTCTAGGCAACCCCTTGAGACGGTTATAACCCAAATAACCCTCCCTCTTAAAAAAAAGCTAAGCTAGAGTAATAAGTACTAGAACCTCTTTTCGCTCTTTTTAAAGTTGTTTAAAATTGGTTTTATTTTGTTTAATGCTCGCGCCAAAAACACTATTACATTTATGTGAGACACAACACAAAAAAATTAATCATAAATATAGCATATATAATCTTGGGTAGGCGATCTGGTCCCAATAAAACAAATGAAAACAGCACCCAAAGTTAAGTAGCCACTAAGGACAGATACTGAAAATTTACATGTACATTTATGGAATATATTGCACTCACAAAACACTCAGAAAATTGGTCGCTTAAACGAGGTTCGTTGATTGCTGCACAGGTGTACTTTCTTTGTATTATTTATGCAATACTTATATTTTATTGTCCTGCAAAAGTTTCATTTTATTATACTGTTCTAGACATATTTTTTGATTGAAGGCAATCAAGAATACAAGGATCTTTTTGGCACTTGAATAAAATTGACGGCGTTTATATTTAGGTATTTGTAATTCTTGTTCTAGAAATAGGAGTTATCAAACGTTAAGAACTGAATACTCTACGACCTTTGAAATGCACCTACGCACGCTTCAAGAGGATTGGACTATATTCTGTACAAACCCGACATGGCGAGTATGTGGGTTGGAATTAATATACCTTTTACCCGAAGAATTTAATCCTATTAGTTTCTCACAATTTCTTTCAGTAAATTTCTAAGTAGAAATGAAAATATATATAATTACGGAGCTTGTTTTATGATAAGATCTTTTCAAATAGGTCATTGATACAAGCAATTAAAATTTATTATTTATAATTTCAGGTGTCCAGTATTGACCAATAACTTCATGCGTATGCCATTTACGAGTCTATAAAAAAGGACACTGATTGGCTTTAATTCGGTAACATGATTTGAAGAAACGAAATTATTGTTCAAAGGACTCACCAATTTTTTCCTAAGTTGAAGCCTAAAGGTAGCGGTTGGCGTCCGAGACCGCAGCGCGAGACGGAGACGCGAGACCGCGACAGTACTTGACGCTATGAAATCTATGAGCGCCAGTTCGCGAGCGAGACCGCGACCGGAGACCGAGACGCGAGACGCGCGACAGCGAGACGGTCGCTGCCCCGGTCAAGTAGTGTCTCCGGTCGCGCTCGAAAAGCAAGAAATGCAAATATGTAACTCTCATTTGGCATTATAAGATTATTAAGAGTATATCAATAAGGTATATAATATAATATAGGTATATAATTAATGATTAATAATTTATAATTAATGATAATAATTAGTATTAGTATATAATAATAATAATTAGCTCTAAAAATGACGATACTTCCATAGAACGTTTCATGCCGCTTGTCGCGGTCTCCGGTCGCGGTCTCGGCCTACAGTACATGCCGAAGAGACCGAGACACTTGTCGCGGTCTCGCGTCTCGGTCTCGGGTCGCGGTCTCGCGTCTCTGTCGCGGCGCCAACCGCTACCTTTAGTGAAATCACTTTAAAGTTTTGTAAAAGCTGTACCTACGCTAATACGCGCTCGCAATAATTAAGTCAAGAAGGCAATTGAACAAAAGATTTGCGTCTTTGATTGAGAATTGAGTCCACTTTTGAATCTACTTTCTGTCACACTTTACACCTGTGTACGCACAGTAGTGTTAACTATATACAGACTTATTTACTAATATATACAAAGACTTAGAAAATTGCCCAAAACATAAATTCACTTGTCAGGTATGCAGATTTGATAGCGAAATTTGGGATAATATTGGAGTATTTCATCTCAATGGGTGTCATTGTATAAAACTGGGTTTCTGCCAAATCTACATCTAGGTACTATTTTCAATAAAATTTTACTTTCGGTATTTGGCAATATGCCACGCTTACAGTTTTTATTTATCAGTATGTTTACTGCCCCCATTTTAAAAATACAATGAAGAACTCATTCATAAAAATGAGGTTTATATGATTATCTTCTTTAAATTATTAAGTTTTTAGTTTATGGCCGCAATTTCGTTGGCGTTGATTTTTAAAGAAAAACAATAGTTGATATCAATTAATATATTATTTTTCTAGTTCTAAGATTTTCTATGTAATTTTCTATAGGTGTTGGTATATAGTATAAGTATTATAATATATTAGTGATAATGTTTATATCGAGACACGCAATATTTGCACATAATGTAATTAACTATTTAAAGTAAAAAGTACATAGAGTAGATATATATAACTTGGATGATGAGATGGAAAAGAATTTTATGCATTTAGAAGTTAGTCAACCAAATAATAGGTTGTGAAAATGTTATCTTTAAAAAAAGCTGTTATATATCATAAAAATTTTGACACAATATGTCAAAACAAATATGGTCTGTTTTATTTAATGAGCTGGCGAAAAGCCAAACAGAATGGGGTTAACTTGTGAAATTATTAAAATTATAAGCAAGCTTAAGTTATTTATTGAACATTTCGCAGAGACCTGTTTAGCGTATGCAAATAGATTCGTCGTTTTAATAGTAACTATTCGTTTAATAAAATTTTTGATTCCAACTATTTCATATTTATAGAACTGAATCATAGAGCTGAAACAGAATGAGGATACTACTCCGAAGTCACTTCTTTAGTGACAACAAACAACAAACAGACGTAACTGTATATAGATATGGCATTAATGATAATAAATTTAAAAAAATAAGGCACGCTGAGTGACAATCATCAGTTAATATTTTTCATAACATGTACATAGACAAAAATAAAGCCGTAAATAAGAGACAGTCTTTTTTTGTTGCAAATGTTTTCAGCTCTTTGATCTTTAATTATCGGATTAAACCTAACAAATCGAAGCATAATTACATATTTTGTTTTTATACAAATTTATTGCTAGGCGAAATTGGCCAAGATCGTGAATATTCAATGCTATTGTCATTCATGAAATTGTTATTATATTATATGTTATTTATGTACATTTCAGAATCCTCTTACATACTGAAATACTTGTTGCTTTGTGTTAGTAACTTCAGACGATTAAAGCGTAGGCGCGATCTGCATTTGACTAGTGACCGAGTTACCCTTAGGCCTCCTACATACTTGTAGACATAATATGTACTTTGATGTAAACATTTGGAAAAGTTAATATTTACTCATGTTCTGGATATACACAGTTAACCTAGTGTTTTATTTTAGTTTACGGACAAGTTTTATCCTTTAGCCTATTTACTTACTCTGCCCAAACAGTACGTAATATTATGTACCAACAAAACATAAGATCATAGAGCAAAAATAAAATGCTTATAAATCGTGCAATATTAAGACTTATCATCTATCTAAAATAGATCATTGCAACATCTTTAAAATAAATTTATTTATTTACAATGTTATTAAACATGTTGGGCCTTATTAAAACATGAACTAAAAAGGTTTCAGTATTGATTGTTAGGATACAAGTCTAACGTTCATACAAAAATGAGGTTTTTCTCTGGTAACAAACCCGGCCTATCTTTAATCCGCGTATTGGAATAAGGCAGACTATGTTTTAATCCATTTAAATCCGTTCATTACCGCAATTAAATATTAAATAAAATAAAAATAACACGTATCAAATCGAAGGATCAAAATATGATATTTTTTTTAAATATAATATTATAATTATTTTCCGTGAAGTTTAATAGTAGTACTACTACTATTAAACTTCTTACTAGTGTATTTCAGCGGTATGACATGTTGTCTGGCTTTACAGTCTGCCTCTATAGATAACTCGACGCATTCAATGTTAAATTGACCGAATAAATCATACTTAAACAGATGCTCGACTTTATGAAGCTACATGTGCTCAATATCTTGTGGCTATTACTTTGATTTTCAGCGTAATGATTGTGATTCGTGAACTTTACGATTTTATTCATAGGCGACGACTATAGGTAGCCACTTTCATTTTTTCAGTGTGTATCTTAAAAGACTTCTTCATTTAAGAACTCCTAGATAAACTGTCTGTCTGAGTGGAAAAACGTAGTATTTCCTTTCATTTGGACTTGCTTTAATTACGTAATTCTATATATATCTTTTGTCTCTTAATCTTTATTTTATTTGCAAGTTTCGCGTTCCATATACATTCTGAAGGTTACCTAAAACAGATCGCTCATTAGCGAGTTTTTGTTATTATGTTCTTTTTTTTATCTTTTGGCAAATAATTTTTTGGCATAACCCATATGGTCCTTCTGTACAAGCAGTTGAGCCGCGGAACGAAATGCTTTTTAAATTTCGCTCAAATTATTAAAAAGTTAAAGCAACTTAAACAGTGAATCGTGATTCAATCAGGAATTTGAAAATAAAATGATTCACACGAAGAGTGCGCAATGAATCCGAATCTTTACTCAGTATTTATATATAGTTCTACCATTATAGTGGCGGCTTGGATGGACTCATGAAACCACAAAAGCGTCATAACTTTGATAAGTAACTAACCCAGTAAAATGGCTATTTAAACACTTGCTTTTATATGAGCAGTTAATTCTTAAGTATGAATTTGATATACTTATGAATTTAATTTCGTATTCACGGTATTTAAATCAGTGAAAACAAAAACTGAATTCAAACTGTTTTCTGTAAATCTGTGATAAAAGACATGACTATCTAAATTGTGTTCCAATTAGGATCACTTGCTATCATAGAGAATAATTATACTTAACTAGAGACATGCAAACGTCAACCTGTCAGATGTGATAACTTGTGTCATTTGGAAGAACGAGATTAACAGATAGATAATAATTGACATAGTTAATGTATGTTCTTATTTCACTATTAAAAGATTATTTGTGATAAAACTTTAATATAATCGCAACTATGAAGTTCTTAAAAATCTCTTAACTATGACATGATCTACATAGTTTGAAAACGTTGATGAATTTTATGGTAGAGAGCGAAGTGACCTTATGTATAAAATGATATAATGTACTCCTGTAATGAAAGAGTATTTTCTCTTTTATTAGTTTATCACGGTTATGACATGGTAATGATTATTTCGCGAAAGGTAATTTCTGATTACATTGGCTTGGAAAACACAGAACTCTGATCACATATTTGCCTATAAGGAAAATGATAAATTAATCGGACGCTGAAATATGTCTGTCCACCGGAGCTTCATTTCAATAATATCCGTGTCGTATTAAACTAGTTTATAGAACAAACAGCATAAATAAGCGCAACCGAAGCACTATTTTCATTTACGATCAATGGCACGTTCCGGGCTATAAAATGCATTAAAGCCGTAAACTTCTAACAACAGTTGTTTTCACAATCAAATACACTTTCAGTGGGCGTTGTTTTGAGGGAGAGATATTTAAAATACGTAATCTCAAAAAGTTCAAAAATGATTTTTTGTATTCTTAGGTAAGTAATAAATATATTTGGGGATAAAAATTACTCAATATCAGTTACGCTTTATAAAACCAAGTTCCTCGCCACGGATCGGTTGATGTGAATCGATATTTTTTATGGTGATCAAAACTTCTTTCGGACCAAATATGTTCTCCCATTCATAATATCACGTTTATTTAACTTTAAAATGTCGTACCTTTTTTTAAAATATTTTAACCAGAACTAATCAAGAAACTCTCTAATTAGCAATTTTCCGTACACGACCATTAATGACATGACCTAATAGGAAGCGAAACTCGACCCTACCAAAATAGATCGCCTGAAGTTGCAAACTTATTAAACATAAATTTGATGCTCATCCCACACTACAATTTAATTACGTCAGCCATATAGCATAAATAGTGTTGGCTCTAAGCGATATTACGGCTAACTTTAAAACACATCTTATCTATATACGTAAAATTTACGTATTTACAAGAATGGGTAGACCGGTTTTAATGATCTCTGATTTGTTGGATTCGTCTAATCCGAGAATAGCAGAATAACTATTAAAATATAAAAAAGTTCACGAAAAAGTGTTTATGAAGAAAATTCATTTCCTCAAACATTTTCTAAAATGACGTTTTAGGTGACACATTATTATTTGGAACTAAAGCAATACGAAGTTCGCGGGGTCCACCAGTATTATATAGATTATTATAGAGAAAAGATTTGTAATATTGACAGTTTATTATGAATAAAGTCAAAAGTAAGTACTCGATCAATGTTAAACATTCCTTATAAAAAATAAGCGAACGCAAAATCGAGTAATATATGGTAGATTGAAAATCTTAGTTTATTTTTATTGCTACTTAATAACACTTAAAAAGATCATTGAAGTTTAGAATTTACTTACACTAACAAAGTTGTTTACGATCAATAAAAAATAGTTTGATTTAAAAGACGCCAAAGAAAAAGATTAGAGATGGAGTTCAAAAAAAAATTAAAATATATAAAAAATTAAGTTGGAGTAAGATTAAAAAGTGCAGAAAATATTTAAATGTAACGAGATTTTATATTATATTAGTATTTAACTTAAAATTTGATATTTAATCAATAATGATTATTTATGTTATCAAAGTATTTAATGTATTCAATGTGACTCCAAAAACGCGCATTGCGGGTTACGTCATATTTAAGTTTACAAAGGTTTTTTAATCTTTATTGCTTTATAATGTGCAAAATATTCAAATGCTTAGAAACGATATAAAAACGTTGGTTTTAATGTATGTTTATCATTATTCAAGATGCTTCACACAATAGCCAAGATGGAAGCGAGATTATTTTTTTGTAAATTAAAATATTATTAAGTTTACAACTTTGGTTATATGTATTTATTTTAAATCATTATTTAGTTTATTAAATATTACTAGCAACGTTGGCCAAGCTAGATTAAGACTGATATACCTGTTTATAGACATTAGTTTTATTTAACTACTAGTGGACCCCGCGAATTTCGTATCGCATGAAAGTTCCGAATAATAACGTGTCACCTAAAACGTCATAACATAGAAAATGCATGAGGAAAATATTTTTTCTTTTATTTTATTTTTTCGACAATTTTCCAAATTTTTCTCTCCGTAAGAACCATCCTCGTACTTCAAGGAGTATTATAAAAAAGAATTAGCGAAATCGATTCATACGAGATTTGCGCTTAGCAACACATTCAGCGATTCATTTTTATATATATAGATTAGCCCTGTCATTTTTAATTATTGAAATAGAAACATAAACTGAAAAGAATATATTTACTAATTACACTTTCACAAAACTATTCCGTATTTGGGATCATCTACATGGCTTATGCTAGAGAGCAAGGTCATGAAACTGGTTTTTAATTTAATTTACTATCTATTGTTAACAAATTATTATTATTAAAATTTATCCTAAAGTATCAAGTTGTAGAACAATGCGAAAGACCGGCCCTGAGTTGAAAAGTAATACAATACGGCACACGAATAATAGAGTCACGTGGTAGTTGGCACACCGTACTGTGTTTATTGCATGAAAGGAAGGCGTCTGTAAACAACAAGTAAGCCTTTTAAGTGGCTTTCAAACAAGTGTATCAATTAACACATAACACATTGTTCTCAGAATTGTACTTATATAAAATATTTTGATGTTAAGACTCTCAGAAATCGGTGGTCGTTGTATTGTTTTCTAATGTGGATGGTTAGAAGTACATAATACGTATATATAAATTATACATATAGCTTAAATTTCCATCAGTGAAATATTTTTTTAAAGTCGTTATTTGTTGAGTCTAGGTATTACAAGTAAAAATACAAATATTCTCTTTAATATTATTGGTTATTTATTTAATTTTAAGTTTTTTAAGTTTTATATTTCTGATATCCGGGGAAGCAAAAACCGAACATAACATCCTTACCCTAAACACGCAGAAATATATCGTCCTAATATGAATTATTTTATCTTTCAGATTTCCTCTGTTTTTAGAGCACAAAACCACGATTACAAAATGAATATTTAAAAAAAATACATAAAAGATTAAAGCTTTATACTTTTATTATATTCTTCTTAACAGGCGAAAACTCTTTTTCTTATCAAAAATGCTTACACTATAATTTATCGTTCCTTACCCGGTATATAATATTGTTACATTTCGATTCGCACCTACCCTTACCAAGTTATCTTGTATTTTATATACATGTAGTATATTAATCTATTTCCTGTTCTTCTCATGGGTGTCTCTAACAAATCTCTAGAGATTGCACGTTTCTAGGAACAACTGATTTCGTAATAGGTTTAATTAGACTGATTAATATGACTGCAACTGTGCAGCGGCGAGCTCAATAAATTATTGTTAGACAAATGACGTTAAAAAAGTAGTTAATAAAAGAATTTTGCCGAGTACTATTCCAGTGTTTAATATATGTATTTACATAGCAATATAACTAAATTAATAATAGTCTTAACTCTAAACGTTAAGGACATGACTTAGATGATTTTTTATTTTCACTCAGGACCTAATAAAATTGTTTATGTCACTCATAATTAATATTAATATTTTATCCAGTTCATATACTTATTATCAGTTATTGTGTAATTTATGTTGATAATCCTAATATCTAACTTTTCGTATTTTACAGAAAATACCTTCTTGAGTTTTTCATTAACAAAAACTTTTCACAGTTTAAAACGAGCCCTTTCGCCTTTATTTTATTAGTGGTATATTAATTATGACATATTTTTTAAATTAACTATGTAACTGAATAAAATCATTTACTGTGTATTGAAATATCGATTTAAGCTACTGCAAGCCAAATGGTTTTTCTATACGTAAAATTTTGAAAAGGAGATGAAACATTTCAAACATAACGGTTTTTGAACGCGAAGGCTTCATCAAACAAAAGAAGGAATGTTTAAAATAAATACTGGGTGTAAATAAACGACACCCAATCAAAAAATCTGCAGACGTATACTTCATTATATGTTCATAATCAATTGGATTTTTATAGTAAGTAATAATTAATAGTAATAAAATAAACTTTAGAAAAAATTGTATATTACTTATTCAGAAGTAGCAATACAACGCGGTAATGTAGCCAGTATTTTGGGTACGCACCCCAACGGCTTTGATGAGCCTTTTGTATTTTTGTAAATATATTTAAGTACATTATTGTAAATTAAAATTAATTTTGTCGAATAATTAAATATATTACTTTTAAATAATAGATAAAATAAAGTATAAATATTCAAACAAATAAATATAAAACAGCCTGTTCTAGGAAAAACAGATCTTATTCAGAAGAAATGTTAGTCGTAAACTAAATAAAAAATACTCACATTGATTTTTGTTTGGGGATTATATTTTTGTCAACAAAGTGTAAATTCGTAAATCAAAAAAAAAATCGTAGTTCATTAGATGAATAAAAACTTCTTTTTTTGAAATTTTATTCCTTTAATAATAGCTTCGTGCTCAGAATGGTATTTCTGTCACCTAATAATTCGATCCCCGGTCCCGAATGCAATTTATAATTTAAATTGTATTTGTATTCAGTCTGGTAGGGTTGCCATTAGCAGGACGGTGTCATAAGTGTCACGGCGGTGTGGTTGAATTTCTAAAGGATTGCCTGAATAAATTCAACCACACTATGGACGGGTTGCCTTTTGCTTGTGACCGAGAGGCCTAAATCACCTCTAAAATAGTCCAACCGTAGACGTCTTTTGGCTGATACGATGATGACGACGACCCTACATTTTTTGGGGCTTCATGAACGTTTCTATTAATATTATATATAATTTTTTAATGATCTCTTTCAATTAGTTTTACCATACAGTTAGTAGGACAAACTCTTGATTATATATCCCGATGATTTTAGGTGATTCATTGAGGAATTAATTTTATATTGTTCGACGACTTGATTCTGGCGACAAATTTATTATTTTGCGGGAAATCTATATAGTATTTAAGAAATGTAAAACCAACTAAATTGGTGATAGCTTAAATGATACCCTTTTTTCACCAACGGAAAAACAACAGAACACATAATAAATCAGTCTATCAGTTGATATATACATATCAACATCGCAAGATAGCGTACATTTTCAACATAAAATATTTTCTTTAAAAAACGCTTTCATTTCATAGACTTAGTTGTTTTACCCGAAAAGTCTTATCTTTGTAATGTCAGTAATGTTCACAAACGTAAGAAACAGCTTGACAAAAGATAAGAAATGTAAATGTAATGTGACCTATGACCAATGACGTAAATCGAGTCTAGGCATAGAACATGGCAGATGTTAACATGACCGTTAGGTTTAAACTTTAAACCTAAGTTCAACAGAAATAGCTAGAACAATGATATTCTTGTTAGAAATGCTTAATATAACTTGTTTCCAGTTCTATAACGTCGTGGATCAATTACCTACCCTAAAGCACAATCTGATACAAGTAGATTTTATATATATAACTAGCTGACCCGGCAAACATTGTTTTGCAATATTAATTTTCGGGGTGAGCTACCCTTATCACTTAGGGGTATGAAAAATAGATAGTAGCCGATTCTTAGACCTACTGAATATGCATATAAAATTTGGTAAAAATCAGTAAAGCCGTTTCGGAGGAGTAAGGTAACTAACATTGTGACACGAGAATTTTATATATAAGATAAAGATTTTAGTAAGAGTTTAGTTAATATTTCATGTCGTTTTTCATCAATTACACGTTAATATAAAGGAAATATGGTACTCGAAAAGACAGCTACGAATGAACAAATCTTGATAGGTCTCTATTACTGATGTTTTAAATCCGTAAGTCTTGTTTGAGATCAGTATTTTGGATGAACCGGTTCTGTTCGTCTCACATCACCACTGGGTGATGGGAGATGGACCGGTCGTCGAGAGCGTCCTCTATGTCACTCGGCCACGCTGCCCGTGATCTGATGATGTGCCCGTGATCCGTGATGACGACAGCGTGTCCAGAGACAGCTTATGATGCTTTGTGTATTCATAGTATGGATGGTGGTCACTATGGTGTAGTGCCAACTGTCAAGAGCGACAGTACACAGTACGTTGTGTGGAACCAGCTAGCAACAATCCGACGGCTCTTATCAACTCTTCTCGTGTAAAATGAGTTCCTTATCGTTGCAATTTTTTCAGTTCCAATGCAGAAATTGTAATGGTTTTGTAAAAACACTATTACACACTCATAATATAGGAACCCTGATTGACAGTTGTTTTTCTTTTTTTTTCTATTTTTTTATTAAAGATTTAAAGAAAATTCTTTATTGAAGTAGTGAAAATCACTAAAAAGAATCAATAACACTCCAAAAAAGTTAAAATAATCCTTAATTGCGGCGATACTCTAAAACGTACTGGATCCCTTGACACTTTTGGAGTGTATAATAAAACGAAAAACATTCTGACACCCCTTATATTCTTTATTATTGAGTTACGTATGTAGTAAAGACTGTTCCAGAGTCTGCTTTTGTAATACAAGCACGGGTCAGTGTCCACTTTAATTAGATTTAAGCGTTATCCCAATTCTTATAAGGGCCTGTACAGACCAAGGCTTAAAAAATTTAATTCAAATTCAACATTATGTATTTGCAAGAGATATTAACACAATCAGCGGCGTGCGAAATAGTAAAAAAATAGTAATTTCTTACATTAGGTACTATTACATAAACATAAATAAATATGTACATAGTACATGATATTTGATGTATGTGCATTTCTCTCATTGATATATTGACTTTAGGTCACATTATATTGAAATTTTATTTATTAATTCACCGACCTCAAAAAAACAAAAAGAAGGTCAATTCGATGTGTATTTTTTTATAAATTATAGTCATTAAGCTATGACCCTGTTCCTTAAACATAATCATTATAACATTATACAATAACAGATTGTATTTATAACAAAATTAGTAAAACTTAAAAGGGTGTGTATACCTCGCTTTATACCATTTCACTATACGGACACCTTCTGTGATTACAATCATAGGTCATGAACTCAGTTCTTGACGTATCTCGCTTTGTCACACAATTCAGTTCTGCCACTTTTAAAGATATTTAAATTCAAAGAACATTATTTTATCTAAGAATGAACACAATTATTTACATTCTTCGTTAGTTGCGATAAATTTACTAACAACAAACAGGAAGTTTCTTTACCCAAATAGATAGTAGATGTAAGAATAATACATTAAAACTATTAGTTTTACTATATTTAAATAGTAAAATTTTATATTTTCTTCATTTCATTAAAGAATTGTTCATATTTATAAAATAAAATGCACATCTTCTTCAATTTACGATGATTTAATAGGTTTAATACTTCGCTTTTATGTTTTTCTCTCTATTGGTTCTCGTTTATAATAAATACGTCGTGTAATATAAACATAGGTTAATTCCTGTATACACCTGGTCTATACAGTTAGCACTAGGAAAGCTGGCAAAAACCCAACACGTTTGTAAACTTTCGCCGTTGATCTATTTTTATGCTTGATGAAATTTTATGCGACCACGAGTGAAGCTTTGACGACCATCTCATGAAAATGCTGGCCAGATATAATTTCGGATAACTATTTTTAATATTTTATTAAACAAATTCAAGGCTAGAGGAAAGATTAATCGCAGATAGAAACGTAAATTTTATTTTGAAAATGTATAAGTATATATATTTAATATATTTCGTTATAATTTCGTTGTCTTAATATATGATTTACAAGCTTATGATAATCAGTAGGTATAAGTATATCAGAATCACATAATAGAAAAAAATCTTCCATCGCATGAGTTCGTAATAAACTTGAAATCTACTGAAGGGATTTCTAGGCGAGTTTCACCAATAGATAAATGTAGTGATTTCCGGGGAGGGCTAAGGTGTTTTTTTCTTGTGATTTAAATAAAATATGATGATGATTGTTAAAGATAACGTAAAAAGCTAGTCAACTGGGAGGTATCATAGAAAACGCTGGCTCAACCCTTTGATATTCAAAAAACAATGTAGTGTAAAAGTGCCGCATAGGCCTACGCTTTTTGTATGAATAGCATGACATAGGCTTTTTTAAAGATCACAATGTAATTTGTATGTTATAAACTTTTGTGTTAATGTAATTAATTATAGTTTTCTCAAAGAAAATGTGTGACTTTCGTCAACTGACAAAAGATTTTATAAAAATTAATGCCTGATTTAGAATATTACGGTTTGTAACTTCCCGATATTAAGGCCAGTTTTGCCCTTAAAAATTATAAGCCACGCTATCCTAGTTCCCACGCATCTTAGGTTCCTATGAGAATAAGTTCTTTAAACATATGTCAGTACTAATCAATCCCTAGGTAAATTTAATACGTCATTATTAATTCAATCGAACCCGACAGTTTCATCTGTCACTACAGAGCAGCATAGATATTAGTTGAGATACAAAGTAAGACTAATTTAACCAAGAAGATTTTATTGTATATTTAGATGAATTGCGCAACAAACACGAACACAAGTGCTGAGAGCATCATTTTATCAACTAGCAACCGGTTTCTGCACGACCGGTTAATAACATGCGGATATCCGACAATACTGCTTATGGTCAATTAGTTTTATTTATTTATTAAAAAGTCGAACCATTCAAACACACAAATTACAATGGGAGCCTGTTGTGTTAACAATTACAAAAAAAAATTATTATGTTCTTAAAACATATGATAATCTCTGATGTCCGCGACTTCATGTCGTTAAAAAATTGTTCTAATTTTCACATTTTAACTTATAATTTATGATATAGGTCACACAACATTTAATAAAACGTTATAATAATATGTTATGTGATACTGGTTGCAAAAAACCTCGACAAGTTAAATAAGAATAAGTCTGAAATGGATCAACATCATCATAATTTTTAAGATCCATCTAGAATCTAGATTATGTCAGCTTTACCAAAACAACCGCATCAAAATAGGTCTGAACGTTAGTAGCTACGGTACCAAAGACAGACAAACACACCGATCACATACACGTCAAACAAACATCCGTCTTTTTCCGTCGGGGTTTTGTAATGAACAAAATTAAATTATAACTATTTCTAAAATAGGAACTAAAATGCATTAGGTATAATGAAAACATGTAACTGTTTTCAAAATTATCAAGCCAAAATATTTACAACGGCAACATATCTTGGCACGCTCTCACAAGCCTTCAACATTAGTTTGGTTGAATACAGAAATAGCCTTGTTATTCCATGTTTTATATCGATTCCTGTGAATTCGGTAATGAGTCAGTATTTACTCATCGAAATTACTGTAATTAAATTAGTTTAACCAACAAATTAATATAATCAAATGTAATGTCACCTAACCAAGAAAACAAAATTTGTAAATTGCTGTACCTACCATGCAATTAAAACCACAAACAGATGTTTTAATCATAGATCTATTAACAGTTTGACGTCTCCTTAAATGTTTTGACGTAGATCCAAATAGGATGGTCAATTTTTTATGTATATTTTTTTAGCTACAGGAATAATCTTTCTTAGAATTCCGTTAGTTCCGAATAATTTAATGTGCCTAAAACATCATTCCATGGAGTATCCTAATATTATTAATATATTTTGTCGATTCGACCTTTATTTAAATAAGTTTTTTAATTTGAGGGGAGAGTTTACCGTATCGACGGGATGAACATTAAATGTTTGATAGTTACGAAATCCATGAACATTTTTTGTCAAAATGTTTTTCTTTCATTTTATTTTTTCTTCAATTTTCCAATATTTTGGTTATTATGCTATTCAAGACGGAGACAAATACAACATCTCAAATGATGATATGAAAATCGGTCCAGTTGTTCTCGAGTTATAAGTATTCGAACAAACACGCTTTTTTATTTATATACATAAGTAAATAAATAATATATAAATAGAATGAGATTATTTACTGAATTATTAATTGAATATTCCTTATATGATATATCCTTGTATGCAATAGATTTGTGTAATGTATATGTCAAAATACTCGTAGTTGAGTTAATAAGTTGACAAGTTATCGATAATGTAAATTGTAAACTTCTTGGATCAAAAATATAATATTTTTATTAGTACAGATACCTAAGTCAATTCGCGGCATAAATTATTTTTGACGCAGATTGATTTATGACTGAAGGGATCTGAGAAATAATCCCACTTTTTTGACAAATTTGCAGATACGTATCAGTTAATCCTATATAAATATGGGATAAGATACTTATTGAATGTAAATACAGATCAGGTAAATTTCTTGTAATATTTCCATTAAGCCGAAGTTTTGCGGCTTGAATATATTACGTGGAAATATAATCCATTTGAATAAATTGTTTGTATTATTAATAGCATTATGTAGATATAGTGTAATAGAGTTTAATGATAATCTGATAGAATACGTATTTCAAAAATAATCTCGAACTAAATATACTCCTACGAATTGTCAAAGGAAAGGACGATTTACAATAGTCTACCTCTAGCCATGTAGGTGGGTTATATATTATCAAACAACGGTTTTTAGTCGTATGAGTGGATAACATTTTTAGGAGTGAATTGACATTATATAATTTAAGAATAAAGAATCTTTATATTATTATTCTAACAAAGATTCCGGGAATTTATGTTAAACGAACCAACCATAAATAGACAATAAGACAATAGATCGGAATCAACAAGACAATTGTCTACTTTGATCTTTTTTATCAGATCCTTGGTCAAGGTCAAGAGTGATCTTAGAGTCAACAAGACGACTACACTCGTTATTTCTATTCATTTTAATTCATACAACTAGCTGTCAAGATAAATGAGCTTCATACATAGTTCATATCTAGTATTGTATATTGCGTTACATTCATTTATTTATATCATCTTTAATTAATGTGTTGAGATAAAAACTAGTTTGTAATTCAGATAAAAAATCTAAACATCTTTACGGGCTTGTTATGTAAAATTATTATATTTTATATATCATTCCTTGAAACAGCTGTTACAAGTTCTTGTTTGTCTTTATTTGTATAAACTTTTAACTTACCGTGTCTTCTAAATTCTTGAACTCATTGAATAGCCGATTGTTATTCAATTTTTGGTTGAGGGACATGACGTTCGCTGACATTGCAATCATGTTGGCAGCAAGTTGATCCACCTCATGACGGAGATTGGCAATTTGCACTTCGCGAACCACAGTTATCACGAGTAGCCAGATGGCCAAGGCTCCCACTGTTACACCAAAAATCACACACCCCTTACCACGACCACCACTTTTTTTCATCCCTTCCTTGTATTGTCTCTCGAAATCCTCACTCATTAAGTTCTTTGATGATTCTTTGATATCGCTCTCTGTTTGTGTGTACATAGCTCAGTTTTTGATATAATACTCGGGCTAGATAGTTATTAATTATGGATACATGTTACTCAGATAACATGTATCGGTCGTTTCGATAAGAACACGTGCTCACTGTTTAGATTGGGGATGGGACGCGAGCACACGTAGCGGCAGACCGGTTTGAAGTGAGGTGGACCGCAGCGCCCGCGCATGTCTGCAATTTCGATCTTGCGCCTAATGCAACTATTATTGGTTTGGGGTTTTCTGATTAATGATGCGCCTTTGCATTGCGTAGTCTAAGCGAGCGATAATTTAAAATGACTAAAATGCCCATTCATAACAAATACCTATGGTATTTAAACATTGAAGAAGTCATTCAATCATTTAATCAATTAACGACCGATTGGCGCAATTGGTAGCGCTCCTGCTGTCTGCATCAAAAGGTCCCAGGTTCGAATCCCGGTAGGTGCATTTATTTGTGTGATGAGCACGAATGTTTGTTTCTGAGTCTTGGTTGTTTATAAAATTATTACCTATGTATTTACTGTTGTATATCCTCGTTGTTTCTGATTACCATAACACAAGTGCTTCAGCTACTTACTTTGGGTTCAGAGCAATGTACCTACCTATATGTGTTGTCCCAATTATTCAAAAAAAAATTGTCTGTTAAAATTGACTAATGTTCGGATTAAAAACCAAGACTTATCATTAACTTTTGTTAAAAAGATTAAGTTAAGAGGAAAATAATAAGTAGGTCAACAAAGTTGATGTTGAGAAAGATTTTTTATATCATTAAAATAGCTGATTTCTTTAGCAATGTTGTACAGACAAAAATATAGGTTAGTGAGAAAGCGAGAAAGTTGTTTTTGGCGGTGACATTCTACCTTTTACGGAGTCATCTATTAAACACGTGATGTTTCTTAGCAACTTTTTAACCCACTCCCTACTGTTGATAGGTGGTGAGGAGGCTACTCCAGCCCACCTACCCAAAATCACGTGTATTTATTTGGTACAAAGTAAGTATGTGTAGTGATATTTTCACAAAATTTATCTTTAAATACAAGTGTAATCTGATAAAATTTTGGAAAATTTTATCAGATTATTTTTCATCGTTATAAAAACATATAGTTGTGAGTAGGTATATTTAATGGACATTGTCCTCGGATTAGCGAGACCTTCTTCAACACAGCATTGCGAGTCAGCTGTTGACACTGTGCTTTGTTGAAGATTAACGTCGGTTTCATCAAGCCACCTGGTGTACAAAATCAAGTGATATCTCATTACACCCTCCCCCTCCTTGTTATTTTTTCCGAATCCCTACCCTTTTTAAAGGTTCACATGATTATGGACGATCCCTAGGTACCTACTTTTTCTGTAAAATATGAAGACTAAGTCAGTGTAGGTATATGTAGTATTTAACCACGGACGCAAAAAGAGGGGAATTTTAAGTGTGACGCGTCTGTGTGTGACTGTGACATAATAGCTCCTAAACCGACATAGCATCGATTATGATGCGACTTTTTTGTTTGAAAGCTGCAATAATCAAAATGGTTCTTAGCAACAATTTATCCATTCATCAATTTATGACGTATTCCTATTTCTAATTAACATGTCGGACGGTTTTTAAATTTCAATTTTTATGTCGAGATTACTTTAAATAGTTAAGTAGTTATGTGCTTTGTGTTAAAAAGGCTAACGAACTGACCTATTAGACCTATTAGGCTAACGAACTGACGATTAATTTCTTTTAGCTAAATAAAAATAATTAGCCAATACAAACGATATTGTGGTAAAAGGTAATTTGAAATGGGCCTTCGGAAACAATATATTAAGCAAACATTAAGCTATGTCCTAACCATTACGACTTAGGGTCCTTAAAGAAAAGAGTACATCGCTTTAAAACGCCGGCAACGCACGCGTGGCCCAACAGGCGTTGAGGATATCCATGGGCGGCATTCTTCTTGTGAGCCTCCTACCCGTTTGCCTCCTATCTTATTAAAAAAACTGCTATGTAATATTGAATATATTTTTGATTTAAACTAAAATGTTTTATCAACCGGCACTATGAACCGGTAAAAATTGTGAATATACTTTCTACAAGACAGCAAGCCTGCCCGGAGCTCATTGTCGAGAGCGCCCTAGGAAGCAGCTCAACGGCGGTGCCCTAAAAGTAGGAATTAGTAAAATTAAAATCTCCCCGGCAATCATGCCGTAACTTCGTTTATCAGATTAGAAATAAAAATAAACAGATGAACCATGATGTCATAAATTGTAGCTAGATCCATCTCGATCAAGTAATCAAACAAAAAAAGTTCGTTTATTTAGGAGCTACAATGCCATATACAGACACACATATTCAGAGACGCACAGTAACAAAGACACAAAAATAAATAGACACTATAACTTTTAAACACTCGTATTTTTGATGGTAGGTTAAAAGCAGTCTGTTAAATTTTTCCGTGTGCGCCCTTTCGTAACTGGCGCCTCTAGGCACGTGCCTCTACTAACGCTGGAAAATTGTACGAAAATAATGTTTGGTGTCATTATGTCATTTCACATACAAATTGCCAGCGTTAATGGGTGTCGAGAAATAAGCGTTAGGATCTTGTCTAGACTCTAAAGCTTCTTGTCTTGATAATTCTCTCTTCTGCCAGCTTTGCAATTGCTCAACAGATTATCAAAGAAAATGGATAAAAAATTTGGACCAACAATTGCATTCAATGATAGAAAAGAAACATCGTTATTTATAAGACAAAAAGTGCGCCTATTATAAAATAATAGCAAAATGTAGGTCTAGATTTTCGAACGCAAATTAAAGCGCTTACACTAATGGTATTTATTAATACTTTTTAGTTTAAATCACATGAAAACAATTTAAATAATTATTTGGTTATCATAAGTACATTAAACAATATATATGCATAAAGCTATTTACTTTTATCACTTTACTAGCGGCCCGTTCCGGCTTCGCACATCATGTGGGTGGACATAAGATTTTTTAAATATTTTTACCTTTTATTTATATATTTTTATTGTTTTTTTTTATTTTTACGTTTTTGTGCGTGTGTATTTATTTTTAAGAGCATTTCTAAGTTATTTTAATTTTTACATTTCTCTATTTACATATTTATTTCAAAGCTTCGACTCACACCAGTTTTTTTTACAGTGTACTTTTGTTCTATCATCAATAGTTTCCGCAGCGCATGCGACGAAAGAAGTTTTAGGGCACTTTTTTACACCTTGGGTTACGTTACTTAAGTTTTAGTAAGGATCCCTAATCATTTCTAGCAATAAATATAGCCTATGTTACTCAGGGTGAATGTTTCCAATTGTGAAAGAATTTTTGAAATCGGCACAGTAGTTTTTGAGTTTTTTCATTACAAACATACACACAAAAATACAAATCTTTCCTCTTTATAATATTAGTAGATAAAGAAAGATAAAGAAAAGATGGATTATAAGATTAACTTAATATATCTAAATATATTAAGTTAATCTTTGACAATTAATAACAGTATCTTTATTGCACATTTATTGTACTATCTTATGTGTCAATTACAAAAGACATAAGTCATCAGTCGATCAGTCATCATCATTTCCTTTGTAATAATTTTCCCTCAACACTTTCTTGTAAAATGACGTGAAGTAACAGATTTGCTCAAATTTTATAAAAGGCGTAACAATATTCTTGTAACAAAAATCTGTGCACAATACCTACTTCTTGATTAGAATAATATAGGAAAACAAATAAATGTTTATTTGCTTAGCAATTTAAATAAAAATGTATACTTTCAAAAATAGCTTTGTGTTAAAAAGTTGTAGGTACTTTTTACTACACATAGTTACAGATAAGCGTACTTTTCCATTAAGTTAATATCTAGGAAGGTAGGTACCTACTTATTGTTCATATTATAATGTAATGCTTGTTAAGAAAATTTTCTTTGAGGCCTGATTAAACTCCAAATTACATTTACAACACTTTGTTCTCATTTTTTGTTCCATAATAAAATTAAGAAATTCCATTATTTCCGCCAATTCTAAAGAATAACTTTCTTCAAAATCTCTCATAATAAGATTATTATTGGCTATTTCCCTGGTTGTTGTATTTTTCCGATGGCAATGCTGAGGAATTTATTCTTACAATATCATTCTAAGAAATACGACGATATTTTTTTGCTTCCTAATTAGTTTCCGTAACAACTTCTGGGAATAATTATTAATCTTGTATTTGTTGTTTTGATTTTGTCTTAATGAATTATTTGACAACATTTTTCCCTTTTTCATCCCTTAGCCTTCTTTAGTAATTATATTTAGCCTTTATTTTCTTTATAAACAAATCAGATTACCGAATGTTAAAAATGGAAACACAACAAAAATGACATATTTTTTATAATTTAATAATTATATACTCTGAGATTACACTGTAAGTATTTTTCTCAATGGTCGTTGAAATTATTTTCAAATATAATGTAACATTGCACGAATAAAAGCAATAAACCATTACAGTTAAGTGGACCTTATACTTATATATAATTCAATAAATACATAGTTCAATAAATATTTTTGAAGGTTTTTTTCAAAATAACAATTGTGAAATACTCACAAAGCACCCATATTTCAGTTATCAGTTTCTCGTTTTTTTATTATCGGTAGGTCGAATAGTTACCGTGATAGAATCAAAGATTTAAATAGATTTAAATCTTTGGATAGAATAATTGATAAAATATTAATAGGAAAATGAAATTTTACTTTGAGGTTCTAGTCTTAGAAGACTTAGAAGAATCTTAGAAGTCAAATAAAAATCGTTTATGAGATTCTATTGCTAAGCTAAGATGGCACACCTATGACTTATATCGTATGATCTGTTTGAATACACAGAACAACGCTTAAATGAAGGCTGAGAATGATAATAGCTTGTTTTTTTTAACTGAGTATATCTATCGCATATTTACTATATTGACAAAGTGAGATGGCTTATTGTTAAAACCGCGACCATATTGTTCTCGTTTCAATGGTCGTTTCTAATATTCAATGTTATTGAATAGTTTTAAAATTTACTTACTTTATAAAAACGTTCTAAACTATGCATAGCAGGTACGCTTACAAGAAACATGTGCGACATGAATCCCAAGTAGGTATATATAGAATTTTTTACGTTTTAAGCTTTATTACAAAACATGGACTACAGAATTAGTTGCTATGATACTATACCAAAACAAATCATTTTTAACGGACCTTCAAAAAAACCAAAAAGGAGGTTATCAATTCGACGCGTTTTTTTTTTGTATGAACGTTAGACTTGTATCCTAGCAACCAATACTGAAACATCTTTAGTCCATGTTTTGTAATGAGGCCCTTTGAGGAGTGAGTAGTGACAATTTTGATACTTAATTGTTGAAATAACAAACTAGGTACTTATTTCCAACATCGCATCACAATATTTGATACCTCGAATTAGACCTATATCCAATAACAGAACAGAAATGGCATGTTATTATTTGATACTTGACACATCGATGCTACATTTTATTACATCAGCTTTACCTTGAACTAATAACCTCGTGGACATCCTAAATATTTTATCAAAATAAAATATACATAGAGGCCGTCCATTAATCACGTGAGGCTCGACAGTAGTGGGAGGGGGTTCGACAAAAATCACGAAATATCACAAGGGGGGAGGAGTAGTAAGATATCATGTCTCTTTATTTTTTCTAAACAACCTGCAAGTTGCAACCTTTCTGTCTAAACATTTTTATTATGGTTCTTAATTTTTTTTATAATACATACTTTATACTTACCTGTATTTAAAGAGAATATACTAAAAATTTTAAGATTCTTTGTAGGTACTAAACATACACGTGAATTTGGGTGGGGGAGAAGTTAGTTTTAAACCTCACCAAGTATCAGTTATCACCAACGAGGAGGGGGAGGTTAAAATGCTCAAAAACATCACGTAATTAATGGATAGCCCCCTACCTACTGGAACTAAGTAAGTAGTTCAACCACGCACTTCTATAATCAATGCGTTTAATGTCGAGGTCCTGAATTTAAGCTAAAGCACGGGCCTGTGACCCATGTGCTTATATTTTAATATCATTACCTGTGACCCAAGGTTTTAAGTTCTAGAAGCTATTTTCAAAATAGCTCGACTGTAGTGAAGAGAAGTTTCCCTTTTAAAAATTTTACGCTATTATCACTACTTACATACCTACTTTGATAACTACTGTGTTACTCTACGCATAGGTGAGTAACAAATATATTAGTTAAAAGAAGTATACAATAAAGCATGTACTTAACAATAATGAAATCGTTTTATTGAGTAAATATAAAATGTAAATAAATAAATAATTTATACTTAAGAGTTGTATATTTCAATTTGCTAAGTTAAACAAGTAAACATTAAAGGACCTTCAAAGTTAGTCAAAGTGATTAAAGAACGAACGCTGCTCAAAGGATAAAAGTTCCTTATAGAATTCTTTGTTATACAAAAGAGTAAAGCAACCTTATAAAAACTCAATGGCATAAGAATCCTACATACATTTTAAATAAAGAAAATTGTAAGCTTTTGAACGACACTCACTGTAAATAAGCTACAGAAAGTATGTTAATAAATAATAAACTTAAATATTATTTTCTTTTTTCGTGTACATCGTGTATTATCCCACTAATATTATAAATACGAAAGCTTGAGAGAATGTTTGAATGTTTTTGACTCAGTCACGTTTAAACGACTGAATAGATTTGAATTAGATTTGGCAGGCAAATAGAATATGCTCTGGATTAATATATATAATATAACATTTATATACCGGTAATGTGTTCCTGTAGGATAATTTACCTACGAGTATTCTATTTTTAAACTTCAGTATAAAATGATGTTTTAAGTTATCCTTGGAGGAAGTATCTATACGGATAATTTAAAAAAAACCCTTTATTGTAGTTTGTATTTTTATTTTATAAATTTAGAGATATGAGTATTCTATAGGCTTCATAACATCACTTCATATTCAGTTATTATTGTTTACAATATTAGCTGTTTGAAAAATGCACAATATTAATAATAATAATGCACAAATATTATGAACATCGTTTCAAGACAATTTAAAATAGATCACTTTATGAACTAGGCTGTGATGTTGCAATAATTTATTTATAATTTATTTTGCATTATAATCCGTGATTGGTGCCTCGCTGTCTGGCCATAGATCGAAAGATATGCATTACAAACAAAAAACATTTTGTATAAGTTTCAATAAGCAATAGATATTTTATTATTATTCATTAATGACTATGTGACAAAACTCACGTAACATCTGATCATACATTCCCAAGCTTTTTTATCATCTAAATTCTAAGTAATCCGTTATTTTATAAAGCTTTTTTTATAAAGTTTTTTTTTAATTGTGTTTTTAAATTTGGGAGTTTATTATAAAAGCGTATACCTACATTGCCCTTTAAATGATTTACGAACTTTATGGAGCCAACTACTAGTTTATATTTATTCTTGACAAATATAAGAAGAGGTGGAGGAACTCTAAAGAGGCCTTTAAAAACAATGGGCAAACTCATGAACTGGAGGAAAGTCACAAAGGATCCGTGAAAAGTGTTGGACATTTGGGGAGAAAACTAAGATGCATGAAGGGTTGTAGCGCCATTTCATATATGTATGTTTTTTACTTATTTCAGGTGGACAAAGCTGCGTATATTTTTTAGTCGCTAGATTTTTATTACACATTACAAGAAACTGTAACATTATTTATCGGCTAGGTAATTGGATTTAGGTAGTTAGATAAGATGTTATTGTATAAAATAATAAATAAGAACAAAAGTAGATTACTTTTTAAAATTGTAATTATACGTGCTTTAATCAGTAGTTCAGAAAGCATAAATAGTTAAATCAGGGTTCGCCGATATATATCAACTGATTTTTTCCTGTCTAGTGAACTAAAAAATTTAAAGATTAAAGTTTACCCTGGCAACACGTAGCGAAAAACTACAATTCAGCATAATTTAGATTGTTTCCTAAAATGGCAACCTCATTTAAAGTTGGGGAAATTCCATTTAACTAAACCAGCACGGATAGCTTTTTATTGAAATTATTATTTTTAATTAAACATGTGCTAATTTGACACTTATTTACTACTATTTAATGACTTATATTATTTAAAAAATTCCTCTCACATTTTTAAGTGTTTAATCTAATTACAGAATGAAATTAGCTTTTTTTTCTAGCCTGGATATATATCCGATATACCTATATCGGATATATATCAAAACATCCGATTTTTTATTTTTATCATAAAAATCGGATTTTTTCGAACCCTGAGTTAAATTTAACTAAACGTAAGCATCTTTAATAGATCGAAAACAAGTCAGCCCTCGCAACGTGAATTTTACGATCACGTTGTAATATTGCGTACAACTTGCATCAAACTAGTACAAACAGTTGTACGACCTCATCCCACAAAAAATGCTACTCACACTGCTATGTTACAGCTTCTGACATACGCAGACTCGATATTATTATGTAAAATTGCTTCTGGGATAATATCAGGTGAGTCCGGGACTCTAATTGCAGGAAGGTAGGATGATTCCGAGGTTTGTCAATTGGGTACCTCATACCTTATCCCAACATAAGAGTACATGTACTCTTATGTTATGCGGGATTCTTCTTTACTACGAAAACTAAACGAAAATTCGCCTCCTTGGTCTAGTGGTAAGGACGTAAGCGTTACAACCAAGAGGGTTAGATTCCCGGTGGAGATAAAAAAAACTCGGTCTGGCAGGATATAGAAGGCTGATCATCTACTTGCCCCTAAAAACAAGAAAAAATCGATTAGTGAAACAGATGTGAAATGCATCTGCCCCTTACCCTACTAGGGGACACGGGACTTCACTTTTTCGTAGTGATAGAACTCTTACGGAAAATACTTTATTACCCTTAGGTGAATATAAATTATTACTTTGAAATAACAAAAATAACATGTCATCTTCAGCTCTCTGATTGCTAAAAGCTTAAGCAAGTCCAAGGCTCTGGAATGGGTCAAGCCCCAAATTCACCGGTTTTTTGTGATAAGGGTAAAAAATATATTTAAGATTGAACGAATTAAGCTCATATATTTAAAATAAATTTTGAAATAATTTAATTATTGCTAAATTTTCATAGAAACATGATTTAAAGATTTGTAGTTTTGTTAGAAATAAATAAACACAAAACGTACTTACTAAAAATATTTTAAAATTTTTTTACTCATGGGATCGCTGTAGGCACTTTCTGATGCTATTGTGTACAAAATGCTATGCTATATGCGTCAAAAAATGAACGGAATACGCTAATACTTCTGTCGCTGAAAGTATGTCGTATCTGCGGAGATCATAAATAATAAACAAAGGCTATTGCGGTGTCTTATTTCATTGATCGATAATATCAAAATAGCAAAATAATAGTAAATAATTATGGAAATGTCCTCAATTGTGTCATTAAAATCACCTTTAGATATATTTATCGTCTTACTTTGCGAATTTATATAAATAATAAATATTAGTTCAAATAAAAGGTGACAACGTTTGATGTTATTGTGGATAAAATTAATTCATTTTTTATTTGTAAACAGTTGTCAGCATCTGAATTAATTATGTTCTGTTGTGAATTGGTATCAATATCTTCAGTCTCCAAATATTGCTTCTGGCTTTGTTGTCTTTTAAATCTACATAATAGATATGCAAACCTTGTGGCCGAACGTCTTGTAAGCTACTGTGACGCCATGGTTACTGGGTTCGATTCCCGGTCTCAATACCTCAAAGATCGGCAACGCAATGCATTGCGTGATTCGCGGCGCGGTTGTCTCTTAGGCTAGTGGTCGGCAAAGTGTGGCTCCAGAGCCGCATGTGGCTCCTTCAGTGCGGCTCTGGCACAAATATATATAAATATTTAATTTATCAAAATATTTTTTTAAGCATGAACATTATCAAGAGTAAACTGGAATTCGTCTCATTAATAAGAATTCGGAATCATGCCTAAAATTAAAAACAACAACATACAAAACTGACGTACTCAAACTTTCCAAGGAGATGCAAGCACATTGTTCGCATTAATAAATATTTGTTAAGTATGAAATATTTAGTAGATTTATTTAGTGAACTATTTATTTAGTGTAATAAAATTTTATTTATTAAATTGTTGTTTTGTTTAAATTTGGCTCTTTGGCTAATAAGTTTGCCGACCACTGTCTTAGGCTGATTATATCCTTACGCGTTTCGCAGCACCGTTGGAGCGCGCGCGTTCGGAAATGTATGGGGTAGTAGGGCTCGTTTTATCCTTACAGCGCCGTTGGAGCGCGCGCGTTCAGGACGTAATAGCATTACAAGAAAGGGGCGCGCTCCAACGGCTCAAGCGGCGCGAAACGCGTAAGGATAAAACCAGCCTTACCATTAGGGGACTCGCCTGCCTTGTTGTCCGCTATTACATAAAAAAATCAGGACAGAGAGGAATGGCGACGTACTGTGGACGCCCTCTGCCCCATCTAGGGGCCTTAGGACTTCAAAAAAAAAAAAAAAAAAAAAAAAAAAAAAAAAAAACATAAACAAATAGTACATACTTTGAATTTAGAACTCGATCGTCTGGACAGTTTTATCAACTTTGTTCGATTTGAAATAACAAAAATTCAACAGAAAATTATTAATGAATAAAATACGTTTTCACACACATTGAACTAAAGTTACTTCTTTAATTAGTTAATAGTAATTAATGTTCATATAGATTATTTCGTAGGGAAAGCCGTTTTTGACGATATCAAGAGATTTGACTACAATAATTTTACATAAAGAAATCTATACCTACGGGCGAATGGAGTAAAAGGAGATACCAAATACAATTCGTAATATTTGGGCAAATATTTCATAAATATTATAAGACTTTGTCTTAAGTTATTTTTGGATAAGCCACACGCTGTACCAAAGGCTGTACCGTTGTTTGGATGAGAACATTATTTACTAATAACTTTCTCTCTTTCAAGACTATGTCACTAACGGTTCGGCATATATAAAGGATAACAGTTTTTTATGTACTCACAGTTAAGATAAATTCTTTATGATGAATTTTAGCCTCATGGTGATTATTTTTTGTCTTATTGATAAGACAAGGATCCCAGGGCAGAACACCTTACAGTTCTGTCCTACACGTGTCCTTTTAATACGTAATATTTGAGATTCTATATAAACAAAGAATTTTTACTTTTGACTTCGTGTCGTGCCTATAAAACAAACTCTCAAAGCCTTCCTTTGCCTTATTCAAATCATTTTAATTATACAAACTTTATTACAAAGGATCCATACAAAATTTAATTAAAACCTTCTGAAGACCAAATAATACGTATACAACAGACAACATTTCGTCCGTTAAGGAAGATTTCAGAAATATAACACGCAAATATGTTAGTAATTTTATTTAACAATAATGAATAGGAAAGTCGAGAGGGAAGTGGTTGATTGCAATTACGTAGGTAGGTATTTAATCTATTTTCAGTTCTTAAACGCGTCATACTTTAGGAAAAGCTTCGGTTACCTTATTTGCTTAATGATTAATAACTTATGTTTTAATATTTGTATTTTATAATAAAAGTTAATTTGATATTACCCATTATTGTATTTTACAAAACAAAATATAATTCCTCATTAAAAACGAATACACATCTCGAATAGATACATACAAGTAATTATGTTAGGAACAAAAATTCTATGAAAAATTTAACTTCGGATTTCTGACTTAGTAAATGGACCGCAGACAGTTTCAGGAAAGACGTGAAAGTGTACCTTTTTTTAGACACTTTCAAGTTAGGTAAGGTAAGATTTTTACATGATTAACTTTAATTAAATATCATATTATGTGATTGCGATTGTATTTTTCCATATCAGCTGCACAAAATATAATGCGGTTACATACAAGTAAAAAAAATTCCGAAAAGCAATTATAATATGTACCTGTAAATATAATTTAAAATATAAGTGCTTTAACAACTGGCGTACCTGATAAAGCCTGCGTTTCCAACATTCCTTAGGTTCATTAAACTTTTTCTATATCATAGTTGCTGGTACTACGTATGTGCAGTGTACACAAAATTACATAAAGATTTATTTAATAATAATCATGGAGGATTAACTATGCTTCAAACTTGCAAGACTTGTATTGACCAGAGATATAAGTCACGATAAATAATATTGTTTTATTTTTATTAGTATGTGCACACTTAGATAAAAGTATCTAAAGTTAGTGTTGCGTCAGATATTTAATGCAGGTTATACGGAATCTTTAATTTTAGGGGAGTTTCGGATAGATGGCTGAAAATAAAAATAAAATAGAAACGGATAGATGGCTGAAAATAAAAAATAAAAACTAAACTGTGTCCGTATGCTCACTACGGTTTGTCTATTAGAAAATTCATTTAAATTGGATTCCACAGAATATTTAATACGTGCAGGTTGACTATAGGTTACTCAAATAATATATACAATATAGTTAGACACTAGTTAGATTATATTTGGCCATTTAAACCATTTGTCCTGACGTATTATAACGGATTTAAAGTTGATTTAATTAAGAAAATGTACTACGTGACACGATCTACCTACTACCGAATTAATATTGATGAAATTGTATTATAATAGTAAACAACGCTAGAAATTTATCGAGGAATGTCATGATGAAGCTTTCTCCGAACGGCCTGCGTGGAGCCACGCACATCGCTTCAGGAAACCTAAATTGCATGTGATAAATTTTAACACGAAATTGTGCTGCTGTTGCAAATAAATTTCTTATACATACTTACTTTATTTGATTTAAATTAATTTTCACTAAAAGTGTTCCCAAAAATACTCAAGTCTTAAGAGAAACAAAATATGATAGTACCGCACTAAAATTAAATAAATACGAATATATTTTAATACTTACTTACATTATCTTATGTTTGGGATACTTAGGTACGATTTCTTTTTAAGCTGTGTCTGATTCTTGGTAATAACCACGTAAAATTTAATAGAACTAAGTAACCTTGTGGATAAGTGGTTCGTTGAATAACCTATGTTCAAATATCTAGAAAATATTCAACTCAAAATTGTCGGGATTCGAATTTGAATCTTCGGTGCAACTCGCAGGCGCGTTAACCACTTAACCTCGGAGGCACGCACGAAATGCTTCTTGGATTTATTTCTTGTATGGAGGCAATCATCAATTAATATAACTCGAAGGTACATTTTTACATATATTTTTTTCCATTGTTATCTATAGCTGTTACTAATCTAGACACAGTTTCATTGTGTTACAGTGTCAGTCACGCGACCTCGATCTGACCATAACGGTAAAGTGGGCCGGAGTATTGAAAGACTGACTTACTCACATTTCGCGTGTACCTACCCCGGAACTTACCCAATTAGAGGACTTTCAAGAATTTAAATTTGAATTCTTTTTATGAAAGGTGCTAATGAAATTGGAGCGAACATTTCCGTGTTGCATATGTTTAATGTTGTAACCTACTTGATTTTTGTTCTTAGGTATGCAGATAGGTACCTAATGTCACATACAATCGAAATTCTAATATGATATATTTATAAATTTATTTTCTTTATTGGTATCTAAGAGGTCATTGGGAAACCTAAAATACTCAAAGGTATTTGAAGAAAATTCATAAACAATGAAAATAAAAAATGAACATAAGGTATGGAACTATAGACATGACTCAGAAGTACAAAATTCACGTAAATTTAATTTTATAACAAAGAAGATTATGATTTTTTCTATATCATCACTGTTTGCTCTGCAGTTTTTCAACATTAATGAATCAGTGTTTTAGGGTTACCACTAGCGAATAATAGCTGCTGAATTTTTAAAAATTTATTCGTTTACATATAATTTAAAATAATATACATTAGGTACAATAAGTAGGTTTTATAAAAAGATATACCTACTAACTAATATCATCTTTCATAACAGTAAGTTTACAAAAAATATATAAGTATCGTAAGGAAAGTGATTTTTAAATCGTTAAAAAATTATGAATTTTATTATTTTGCTGTTCTAAGTAGGTAGCTATGGTAAGTAAGCGAACGTTATTACTGATTGTTATTATTTTCAGACTTTACATCCCTAAGAATAATGATTCACAAAAGTGCCTGCTCCAATTTCTTTAGCATAATTTAGTGTCTATAGTTCGAAACATTCATTAATTATTCCAAGTATTTTATAATGCAATTACGACCACATCCACGTAATACAATAATCATCGCACGTGTGACATTTGAAATGGCTAATTTACCGCAAGTTTCCTTGTCTATATTGATAATATTTTACATTTTAATTTTGATAAGCCGAAATACATTTCATTAATCCAAACTTAGCTTACGAGATTCCTGGCATCGTTTCATTCTAACAATAAGGGGTCAGTTAGCAGTCGCCTACACTAAGATTCGTTTAGTGCTAATGCAAAATGGCATACGAGTAGGTATATGACGTTGAAAATCTTGTTAAATTGTTGAAGACTATATTACATGTCTTAAGTGAAATATTCTTGCGAAATGCTACCCACCCAACTGTTGCATGAACCATTTTTTGTTGAATTGTGCGTGATTAATTAGCACTACAAAGATCTAGAAAATAGGAAAATAATTTTATTGTTCAAAAGATGTGCAGGTTTAGCAAGGTTTTGAGATTGTTTCACTAAAGTATCTTCTGTAGTGAAGTACCTACTTATGATATTATTTTAAATATAGTTAAGGAAACTACGTTGGTAAAGACAAAAGTAGGTACTTATTACTATTATTGACGCTCTTACTGCATGAAAACTGAGATTTCTGCATCTGATTCCCCTATTACATCTGGACCAGCTAAGCATTCCACATTGGTCCGCAAATAAATCGGTTATATTCGTACGCTGCTACCTACTTAAGATTTATGTACAATGTTGTTTCAAAAAATACAGTCATTAAATTTAACAAGTGGCATGAGTTACTACGGAAACAAAAAACCTTTAATTAATAAACTTATTTAGTATGATTTTATTTTATTAATGTGCAATACATTAATTAATATATTTATTTATTATAATAAAAACTTGCAAACATTGATTGCAGCCGACTTCAAATAGAACTAAGTATATAATTCATTTAAAATCTTTGACTAATAAAATAACAAAAAATTTATGCAGCAACTCTGAGGTAACAAACATATTTTTTTAAAATAAAGAAATGAAACCAAATACGAAATCTGCTTTTGTGAAGAATGGATGAATGGCTGAAGCAAAAGTAGGTAAGTTAGTATATTGTGTCACAATTAATTAAAATAAGATAGATTAAGCAATGTCTTATCTTATAATCATTGTCTGGTCACGTGCCATGCATTCAAAAATACCTAATCATAATAGAAAGATTATGAAAAATATAACAATGTTTAGTGTGGGTATGTGATCTATCTCCGTTTGAGATAAAATATTATAATCAAATTAATTCTAGTTGAGAAAGAAATCGAAATGTACAAAAACCTCAAGTTCTTAAAATCAAGCTATACCTATAACAAACTTGGGACTTTAAAGATAATTAGTATGAGATTATGGAGTACTTAAAAATTAAATAATTTCGAATGTAACTAAAGTTTAACTGGTTTGTATAGACGAAGCTTAACAGGGCGAGTTCTGGATGCAGCTGGCGTGCATACCATACAAGCACAGACTATAAGTTTTAATACCTATTGATAAAATTAAAGTATATTTTGGCATGTTCGTTTGTTTTGTTCTTGTTTTTTGTGTTTGCTTTGTTTTATGTTTACAGTGTTCACCTGTCATGGGTATTGATTTGATCTCATTATTCATCAATAAATAAAAATAAAATATTGCAAGCCTATTTTTATTTTAAATATCTTTTTTCATATATAGCTTTCAACTTGTCAGCCTAATATTAGGACAAAACTACATATTTCAACAAAGCCTTCAAAATCGGATGCACATGCACCTCACATTGCCATTCATATTTCATATTAAAAGACGTTAATCGTAAAATGTCCTACCTTACGTATGTACTACATTAATATCCTTATTTATTATTTTCCTTATTATCCAAATAAAAAACTGAAGCTGTGCACGTTCAAGTTTCAGAAATAACAACTTGGGCTTCGACAAAATAATATTTGGTCGAAGCTTGAAGGTATGTTTCCTGTTTCGTTTAATTGTATTCTTCCTGGCTACCTGAGATACGAGAGTTGTGAGAAGTTTTACGCAGGTAATTAATAGCCGCTTGCAAGTACCCATGAACAAAAACAACATGACCATCGTTTGACCAACACTAGTACAACTAGTAAACCAAAGTAAACGTGGTATTTGCTTAAATGAAGAGGTCTATAATTATATTTTATGGAAATAATAATTTGTGATTTAATAATAAGGTAGGTACCTTATTATTAAATCACAATTTTAATCGTTAATCAATTAAATTGCATCACAATAATAAAACCCCCCTGTATTTATTATCTTAACACGAACTATAAAGTTATAATTACTTTTTGTTCAAAAATATTTTACCCCTCTAAATCAAAATCACTCTAATATTAAAAGTTATAATTTTATGAATTACGACACGAACCAATTTTACATAATTTTACGAAACCTTATAAATGAGAATTTATTTGGCAATTATTGACTTAGTGTCATTTTTATTCTTTGCGGAAGTTTTGTTGATAATCGAATAATGTTTTGTTTGTATCGATCAGCGAGCTTTAAATATTTGCTGAGTCTATCATTTTCAAATAGTATTTAAGTGTTAGATGCGATTGAAAATCATAATGCTTCTAACTTTTATCGCGACAAGTATAATTGAAGATTCATTGAGCAGTTCAAAAATTTTTCGTGGTAACACATTACTGTGTCCGGCGTCCGCTAATCGCAATTCGCAGTGGTCGTCCGTCGTGTTCACCACGCGTTCAGCCGTTCAGTAATCAGTTTGAATTTGGCGCGCGTCGACAATAGCGGTCAAACCGCCCGCACGCTCCAATGCCAATTGCCAGCTAGCGCCTAGCAGTGAAACGGACGAATCCCAAGTTTCGCTTGTGTTATTTACTTTTTTGTTTGTTTTTGTGCAAACGACGGACCAGTTTTAGTGATAAGTTCAAAAATTGCTAATGTAGAACTAAAAAGTGAAACTATTTATTTTATTTTAACCCAGACGTGTTTAAAATCTCTGGTATGTAATTGTGTTAATTTTTATCATCAACTGCCGGTTATTCGCGATAACCGTCCATGCGAACTGCGAACTTTTATTAAGCTCTATTTCCTTTGTTTAGGGACGGCGACGCCTACACGAATGATTGTATGAAACAATAATATGTGCGTACTATCATAGTACATATTTACTACTATTAATAGGTTTATAAACATAATGGACGGCGAAAGAAAAATTAACTTTGAAGGTGTTCCATTGAACTCTGCAGGTGCGGCGAACATTTTTTTGAACACTGGTAAAAATCCGAAAGCAAAAGACGGGACTGTTATTCATCTGAACACAGGTGACTTTCAGTTCCTTTTAACTTTATTGAGTCATTAAATTATATATGTAATTTATAAAATTGTACATACTTATAATTTGCTTTTATTTTCAGATAAGCCCTCGGATGTCGGCGTACACATAAATACCACTCTTTCAATAGCGTCTTCTAAGAAAGTTAAACTGTTAATTATATTCAACACTATATTTAGTCTTATATGTGTGATAATAAGTTTTACCATTGCCTTTTATTACTTGAATGAGATGATATCCATGAAGAAGCAGCTGGATGAGTTCAAGGATCAATGTCTGAACGCAAAGGATGGTAAATTAAATGAAAGTCAAGCTGCACCTTTAGTATCACAACCACTTCCAAGTGATTTTGAGGCCAGGGAGCCCCGAATGGAAGTATCTTCATTTAAAGAAGAATTATCACCAAATGCAAGGAGATATTATGTTGAGGATCTTGGAGAAGATATGTTACTCTTAGATTCAAATAAAAAATATGCTAGTCATGATAAAAGTCCATCATATTATGATCTCTCAATTTTCCAAAAAGGTAATAAATTTTATCTGTACACTATTCACCATCATGTTTAAAACTACACTCACATTTCTGCATCTGTTATGCTGATAATTTTTATTACGGGTAAGTAGGTGATCAGCCTTCTGTGCCTCCAATCTGATACATGTGTTTGTTTCCCCTGGATTTGAATCCAGGTTCTCTAGCAAATTTATAAACCACTTAGTCATGGAGGAGATATAGAAAGAAACTAATTTGCTGTTATTTATTTTCAGAGGCTCTAGTCATACAATTCAATGGCAATATACCGGAAGTCAACTTGGGGACAGAAGGTGAGTTTTCTTAATGTTTGTCACACACTTATCATCATATACTTATTTAGAATGCATGAATATCCAAATTACAAAAAATATACAACACAATTTAAATTAAAGGTCTATGTCTAAAGTAACTTGTAGGATAAGAAATTATTTTATAGAATAAAACTGCTTACATGTAATAGGTACATTTAAATAAATGTACATTAAATTACACTAAATTAAAAAATATTTAATAACACAAAAAATAGTTAAATATATATAAAATAAATACTGAAACCACAACAGCAACACCACAGCTGGTACAAATATCAATTATAACAAAGGGTATAAGTAATCTCAGAAATATGCCATTTAAATGATAATTTATTTACATACCACAGGATGTGTAAGCATGTTAAGATAACTATAAAATATATAGATATGCCAATGTAATCCTTATGTTTATATGTATTAGATCTAAATCCACGAAGCAAATCTGTAGCTCTTACAATTTTAATTAAGAATAATTAAAACGCTAGACATTGTTATAGAATTTCTTTTTTAATGTCATTTCAAATGACATGGAACTATTAAATTGCACTTTGTATAGAAAGCTTCATTACTTCAGTCAATATTCATAAAGTTGAGATTCTTGGGTTTTTTTTCATAGAATAAGAAGCAAACGGACACCTTTTTTTTAGTTTTACATTAAAATTATCATTTTATATGATTTAAGTAACAAACAACTAATATTATAATGCGAAAGTAATAAGCTGCTAACTATTTTTTTTATTTTATCAGACGATTCTAAAAATTAATTCATTGACGGGAAGTTGGACTATTTCTGAGTAACATGTAGATTATATTGCATAATATGACACATTCGATTGTTTGCGATTATATAATTATATAAATATATATTTGCGAAATAATATTTTCCTATTTACAACTTATTATTACAACTTATTATAACAGGTTATTGCTAACTTGGGTTTTGAAAAAAAGCAACATTTTGTACAAATATATTGTTATGTACAAAATATTAACTAATGGTTATCTAGGCATAATGTAGCGTATATATATATCTTTTTTAAAATACTATTTATCTCTACATCAAAAGCCGACATCTGTTTAAGCGCAATGTAACAAAACATTTCAATTTGTGTCCCGCTCATAGTTAAGGCTTAATTAAGCATAAATAAATTTACTGCTTTAGGCCTAACCATATTAAGCTATTTCCGAACCATTACGACTTAGGGAACTTCAAGAAAAGAGCGTATCTCTCTTTAAAAGGCCGGCAACGCACCCGTGGCCCAACAGGCGTTGAGGGTATCCATGGGCGACAGATTGCTTCTTGTAAGTGAGCATCCTGCCCATTTGCCTCCTGTCCATAAATAAACCGTAATTAATTTGTACTAATTATATTATCATTTTAAATGTTATTGTGAGAAAAAGAACTGTCCCGTTGTACGTGAAGCGGCAAACTAGTTGCTAGTTGATTATAATTATCGCATATTTTATTCATTTATTAAAAGGCGGATATGAATTACAAACGCAATGTTTTACAAGCTTATGATTAATTGCGGAAAAAAATTGACCTTACCATCATTCCGTCTGTTTGAGGGCCTGTTAGTTGTATGCGTTATGACTTCAGTATCGTGGTGAGATCAATCCGATCAATAATTCTACTCGTTGATCGCTAACAAACATATCTGCGTAGATTTTATCTCGGAACATACACCGTACGTATGCTTTCAAACCGAAACCAATATACCAAAATCAACTCAGCTACAGAGGATTTTTTGAAGATATAATTTTATTAATAATCAAGCGGGTCTATTAAATCGCCTAACTGACCTTTAATATTCTATTCTAATTTTTCTAGAAAAAGCAACTTTTTTTAAACAAAACTTTTAGAAAGGAAAACGTTGGCCTTTTATGACACACGATTTCTTTATGATTTATGCCTAAGGAACTCAATTCTGCGTAAAGCCAAAGAATTTAATATCCCTTTGCAGATTTAAAGTTTCAAAGTAAGATTATTTTTTAAGGATACTTCGTACATTTACTTCTATGAAATATAGACGATCAAGCTCAAAATAAGGAATGTACAAAAATATTACATACTAAAAATTTTACGAAGTCAAATTATATTTTTGCTTGAATCCGACTTTCAAGTAAAGTAGAGCAGTCGGTGATGTTATTGCCTTACTCATGAGTAGATTGACGTAGGACAGCGTGTAATATTACATCTACTTTCAGTCGACACTGCTGAAATTTCGCCGTTCCTTGTTGCGTACTTATGACGTTAATACAATTACTTTACAATTACTTTCTAAAACCTTCATAGCCTCTTCGTATGTAGAGATGTCCCGAATAAAAGAGAAAATATTTGGCGAAACATGATTCACCAAGAGTTTTAGTTTCATAGAAGGTTTCTTCCCTGCATTCTTCTAACAGGAAATTTTCGAATGTGTACCGCCAATGCTTCTATAGCGTGGTGCTATGTTACTCTTAGTATTATTAACTATCTGACTCCCTATTCTTTCATGATGTCGTAGTGTGGCTTCCAAATAATAGATCTGAACACTGCTGATTATTTATTGCTATACAGATAATAGTTACATCATAATAGTAAATACACTGATAATTAGAACTTAGTTATTAATATTCAAAAGTATGTCGATGAGTCGGAGAGGACTGATGGAATGCATCTGTTTTTTCTATGCCGCGGCTCCTTCTCGAATTCTCAAGATTTTTTGAATATTCGAATTATTCTTTTCACTTGGCGCGCAGCAAGGAGTTACATGAGAAAGGAGGCCGCACGCAATTCGCCACAGTTCCATTTTGTATCCGCGGCAGAAGAATTCAGCTCTTCTTCAAAGCGATCTTCGACCAGATCGCTTTGAAGAAGATCTTTTTCTTCCTTGGGCGGCATTTTCTTGTTTTATTTTTGTGATTTTAAATTTAAAACTGAATAAATTGATACATAATTAGAGACAAACCTTGAGAAATAAAGGCTTTATTCAGTTTTAAAACAAGACATTAGAATAACAGACAATATGTGAAAGACAGTGACATCAATCAAATAAACCAAAGAGTATTTTAAATCACTTGGGTAATAGATTATTTATCCTATAATAGTGTATAATGCGCGTGTGCCCCTTTGGTAATAGCGCCTGTAGGTACATGCCTAGTTTTCCCTAACGATTATCCCTAATAATTGCTTTAGTATATTCCTGGAAATATACTAGAATATTTTTACGTCAAAACTTGAAAAAAAGCCAACAAAATGGCGATTTTTAAAAAAAGAATTTAAGTCCATAACAGAAAAGTTGTTTTGTTTTTGTAAATATGTATCATTGTCCACTAAACTGACGAAATCGTGAGAGAATCTGTTTAAATTTTTAGCCTTGAGGTATTATAGATTATCATCTACAACTGATTTTATCTAAATGATTTTTAAAAAATTAATCGGGTAAAATGTCAACTAGTACATTAATTAATTATAAATTATTATTAAATCATGAATCGCAACATTTGCGGTTTGCTGTAAGTTCTGTGTTTTTGTCCTGCTACGTCATTCTTGTTTTTTAAGAGACCTTATTTTTTTTGCATAAAATGATCAATTTTGGCGCTCTTATTCTACGAAACTGAAAGCCTTTGACAAATTTGACTTACAAAATACCATAACATAGTCTTTATTCTAGTCCATAGTGGCCTCTTTTACGAATATATAACAATTTAATAAAATATAATATCTGAAATTATTAAACAGCAGTATGATTTTCATAAAATGCGCGATAGATCGAGGATTTAACTGACCATTTCTCTTTATTGTGTATTTTTACGAAAAAACTATACCTAAGCATTTGTTACTTCATGACAGAGAAATATTTCAAATTATTTTTAAATTAAGTATAAATTATTTAATAAATGAAATTACTAATGGTAAATTATTACGTTTACTAGCGACTTTTCACGGGTATAAAACATATATAAAAACCTTCCTCTTCAATCACTCTATCTATTTTTAAAAAACCCGCATCAAAATCCGTTGCGTAGTTTTAAATATTTAAGCATACAAAGGGATATAGGGGAAGAAAAGCGACTTTGTTTTATACTATGTAGTGATGGTCCTTGTCAGTTTTATGAGAGATAAATGTGTCAATTCAATTTTGTAATAGAGCTCTTAATAAAGCTTAGTAACATAGCTCAGGCCTGAGAAAATCCTACTAAATTACTCTGATAAAAGATAAAAATAAAAATAAGTTGCTTATATTCTGTACATGGGTAAACAATAAAAAGTAACACTCAAATAGTTTATATTGAGAAAGATAATTATTTTAAGTTGATAAAATACATTTTTATCAAATGTAAAAGAGTTGGTTCGTGTCGTGTCGTATTTATTGACCATTTTTTTAAAACTTTGGCGCCTCATAATTATTACAATAATACAAAAATCGAAGAAAAAACTAAACGTACCAAAATACTCGTAGTACCTACCTACAGCTTAGTCGAATGATAAAAACATTATCTTACTTTCAAGTTTCGATAAGAAAGTCAGGGAATACGTTTGTATGGAGAAATGCTTGACACTTCCTGTTAATTATTGACGTTGAAAGGTCCTGGGTTTGTCTAGTAGAATTCGTAAGTGAGACAAGGCGCCTTTAAATAAATAAACGAATGAAGACGGGATTGAGGCTCATGCAGTAGTTTTGATATTTAAGCGGTTTGTTTAGATTTTTTTTACATGATAACGTCTTATAAATCGATGAACGCCGGCTGCACGCACGAAAAAGTGTCACGTTTCGCCTGAGCCAAGCGTGCAAGCGAGAGCGCAGAACAAGCGATCAACAGGCACAATCGACGTAAGCGTTCGGCTTGCGTCGCAAAATAATGATAATTCAGTGATAATAATTCAATTCAATTCATAAAAGTATGCAATTTTTCATTGTTTTCTTATGACGTTATCACGTAAAATTATCGTCCGTAAACCGAACCGTTTTGTTTTAATTTTGACTTTTTTAAATGCTCTATCTATGCCTTAATCCGTTAAGGACAATAAAATTATGAAAAAATAAGAAGGAATTCAAAAACAAGTCGAAGCGCCAACCTCTTCGAAACAATTTGTCTTTTTTTCTCCTGTAGGATGACCCTGAATACATGTGTGGCAGTCTCAAGGCCTACCGCCTCAGCCAAAAATAATAGCCTATAGTTTAGTTTAGTATACCTGAATAAGTTAGATCTTGGGATCAAATGTTTGAATTGTTAAAAGTTGCGTTGATATGTCTGATCTAGCGTTTTTGTTTTGGTTTTTGTACAGTTTATACATAATTTATTTTTGCTTATTTGTAACTTTTCGTCTAATAAAAAAATATATTTAACCATTCAAAGGAGACATTTACATAATGTATAACAAACTCAGTATTATTTGTGTAAAAGTTTTACCTAAAGGTAATAGTTTATCATTGATATAAAAATGCATTCTGCTTTTTACGCTCTTTCAAAATATGTTATCATTTATAGTATAATTCGTTCTTATTTAAGTTTTATGGCGATGTATTTTAAAAGAGTGGGTTGCCTGGAAGAGATCTCTGATTAGCAACAAAGTGTGTAAAAAAAAGATGTTTCGAGTGATTTTGTATGAGCTTCTAGGATTTTTATATGAGTCTAAGTATTTTGTAAAGAAGACAAATTCACCAGCAGATTCGTAAATAGCCACTAAAACATATTTCTTTCTACTCACAGTCACACTCGTGTAAATTACTCTAGGGACTTCTACTACAGTTTAAAAATAGAATTCCATTAAAGTCGGGACAAATAAAATACAAAATGTATGGTCTGGAATTGCTGTCTCTTGAACGTCCTACTATCTTATATAGGGTTGTCACGCCGGGGCCAATTTTCGTTCATTTGGCAACATCCAACAATAAAACAATATAAAATATACAAAATACAACAAAAAAGAAGACAAGGATTGTTTTCTGAATAATGTTAAGAAATTATATAATTATTATTCTAGTAGCAACTAAAATCTTGCCGAATGAACATAAAAAGTAACCTATGTTATAATGTCCGTCTATCATCAAAATCGGGTTATGAGTCGCCGAACCTCTCATATAAAACAAGTTTGCAATCGTTATTTTATACTATTGTATACTTAAGTCTACCCGACCGCCTCCTTGGTGTAGTGGTAAGCGAGTAAGTGGTTCAACCGAGAGGTCCTGGGTTCGATTCCCGATTGAGATAATAATAAAAAAACTCAGTCTGGCAGGACATAGAAGGCTGATCACCTACTTGTCCCTAAAAAAAAACCGATCAGTGAAACAGATGTGAAATGCATCTGCCCCATACCCCACTAGGGGACGCGGGACTTCAAGAATCCAAGTTTTTGTAATTCATTAATCGTCCATGATGAGAATGTTGATTTCAGCACTTTGTTACTACCTATAATGGATATTGGATACTAATCTATTAATTTTCTCATTCCAGCTATCATAGGCCCATGGGCGCGTGATGTTGACGTCTCGTCAAAGAATAGTGAAACCAAAATAGAACTCCACACGAACTATTTCACCATCAAGGAGTCCGGACTGTATTTGGTGTATTCACAAGTAAGTAACCATAAATAGACTAGGAATGCTGGCTTAGCCATAATAACGCATGTTTATTGAATTGCTAAATACCGAGATATAAATTCGTGACTATGAATATAAGACTGAATCTCTGTTAAGTTTATTCGTAATTAAATATTTTAATGGAAAAATTAAATCCAATGTAAATAATACTAATCACTTTGATTACACTGAGACCTTAATTGTTAAACATTGATAATTCTTTCACCTTTAATTCTCAAATAATTCTCAGTAATTCATCAGATATTAATAACTGACAAAGGATTTTGAAACTGGTACCTACATTAATTGCAGGCCAGATTAAATTGTTTACAAACAAGGCCACTTACACTGGTCGCGTTGATAATACTTATCAATAGACACGAGATAGTATATCTATTTATACTGCGTTACATTTAAGATTAAGTCGTATTTTGATTTAACTGTTAGCTCTGATATATTTTACGACTGATAGCCTTAAATATATTTCCCACGCAATATCCTTTTTAAAAGGCTCATGTTATCTAAAATTACTTCTTGTGTAGTTATACGATTTTAATGGACTATATGTGTTTCAATGATCTAATTTTATTTCTTGGAAAGTCTTAATGTGTTTGGTTCACACAAACACATTGTGCAAATAACATCTATCCAGACGGATGTGGCGTCAAAATTAGTAAATGCTAATGCAGATACAAATAGTAAATAATATTTGAAAGTTATAACTTTAAAATTGGCCTCTGAATCTTGACATCAGGGATGTAGACTAGGGTTGCCAGCCCCAAATTTAAAAAAACTAGGATTTGAAGTCGGAAATACCAGGACAATTTAGTTTAAAAACAGGACGCAGTTAAAGAGTCGCTCTATGTAGATAATAGATGAAATGATATTCAAGTAATGTTGCGCGCGTCACTTTTACATTTCTCTTATTTTAAAAACTCGTTTTCAACTCGTAATGTTATTCAAATGCTTTTATTAAAAAATATGATTATCAACATTGCTTGAATATCATTTTTAAATACATCATTATATCAGGGCGCTTTGAAAACCCAGGACGCTTCTTAAAAACTATTCAGGGCATCCCAGGACACTACAAAAACTAGGACATGTCCTGGGAAAACAGGACGGTTGGCAACTCTACTGTAGACACGTCACTAATTATTAGTGTTATCTGATATTTGCATACTAGCTGCAGATCCTAGAAGATACTAGAATATAATCTTCACATAGCTTCATAAAATTTTCAGGTGGTATACTTAAGTCACGCACCAAGCGTATACTTCATATGGGCGAGGCAGCCAGGGAGTTCGCCACGTCTGCTTTCAGCCTGTGCAACTGGGAACGACTCCAGCGATAGACCGTTAAATAAATCGCAAATATCCTGCTCAGTTCAAACTGTAGCGCGATTATTAAAAGGCGACACTGTTAACATCGCGCAAAGAGAAAAAAATAGAACATTGTTGCTCCAGCCAGGATACACTTACATTGGTTTTGTCAAGCTAAGTTCTTAGTGAGAAATCACTATCGCCTGCATAGGCGTTCCAGATAACTTTTATTCATTTGTTCCATTTTAATGCGCTACCCTCAAAAGTATTCCGACATTCAACATGTGATACCTAAGTCGTAATCCCGGATAAACAAAAAAATAATATTTTTTTAGCTTTGAAAAGGGATACTTATTAAAATATCGAATTAATTATTGGTGCCATAAGTCTTCCGTTAAATATAAGATAGTTTAAATCGTGCAGGGCAAGTTGTATGCTATCGTATGCAAAACACTGCCAATGTTTTAATTTTCAGCTGAATGGTGCTTATGTATGCTATAATATGTAAATATGTTAATGCATCACACGAAACAGTAGTGAGTAACTGAGTAATAGCGACAGATAACCCTTTGTTTTCAAAACAAACATTCAATTTAAAAATGGTAATCTAAAACCGTGGTTTATTGTCTTTGATTACTTAGCTGTCATATTCGAAAATCGGATTCCAGAACTCTCCTATCAAAATGTAATCATAGATTAAAATCTCGAAAGTAAATTATTTCAATTAGTTTTTTTGATGATCATCAATTTAAAAAAAATTATATATAAAATTTAAATAATATTTTTTCGTGTTGAATTTTTTTAAATGTACTTCTATAATTAAAATTAAGATTGTTATATTTCTTCGTTGCTCAATTCAGCATTTGACGTAACTATTCGGGTGTACTTAAGTAATTAGCACTGTAATATAGGTGTTAATGAGTCATAAATATATGCTTGGTTTGTGTCTTAGGATTAAGATATGATATAAACAACTGACCATGTTATTCATTGCGAAAGTAAAACGCTATAATTATCTATTTTAGTTTAAAAAATTGTCCTGCTCTATATGCACTGAAAATTCAGAACTGACTGAAAGAAGAAAAAAACTATTAGTATAATAGGCTTAAATATTTTGTGAATTATACTGTTTATATTAACCCAATTTTAGATCAGGAGACTCTTAAGTGATTGACTACCTATTAGTGTCATGAATAAAAACTTTAGAGAATGTAATTTAGGAATCTTGATAAGATTTTTTTTAGTTCTCTAGTCACTCAAAATCTAAGCAGCAACTAAGTGAATTAACATAAACGGACATTGATTCATAACATGTGAATCACTTTCGGTCGAAAGAAATTGTGTGATAGTATTGCTATTTTGAATAATTTGTATTTAGGTCTCCTGTAAATATAATGCAAGAATATGTATTATTTGTCATTATTGTGAAAAATATTATGTAAAAATGATTCACACTACTGATTTAGGCTTAAGGGTATATAAACATAAACGATGTAGTTTAAGCAACATTATTACTTAATCATTAAGTATTTTAATATACATTGTGATATGTTTAGTTTTTTAAAATAGATTTTACAATTACAACATTCTTGTTATTTTGTTAATTTAAAATATTTTTAAGAATACTGCCATGAAAATGATTGAATAATAGCCCAAATGTTTTCTACATTATGTAGATAAATCAGACTTTGTATGATATATTGTAAATTAATGTTACTCCCGTCCACCAATAAATGTGCCTTAAAATATATTTATGAGTTTTATTTATGGTCCCTTACTTATTAAATTTATTCATTTTTTATCAGTGTTCAAATTGACACATGCAGGTCCCAACCTTTTCAATTAGAACAAAGGCTGTAAATGCGCTGTTTTTACAGTGAAAAGCAATAGAGCTCTAATTATCTAGCTTCTTAATTCTAAGGTCATCAATACAATAGTCAATAGATCATTAAATAAGATGTCTTAATTTAATGGTCTTAGGCAGGACAACAGCCACATTTACTGATGAACCATCAAAAACATCTTATTAATTGATGGTATTTTTAAAGCGATATTTGCGAAATATTTTTCAATGGGAATAAAAAAACTTTGGAACTGTCTAATGAACTATATTTACATGAATAATAATTATGCTGTTACCTCAGTTGGTTTAACATCCCAAACACCTACTTCGGTCAGCAAATCTTTCTTCGCTTCGAAGTACTCCTTGTACCATAAAATGTGATCTTTTTTTTCCTGTACAGTATAGAATGCATTTTTGGAGAGTCCCACACAAACTAATTCCATGAAATGTCTAATAGGCCCACGTGTGGGACACCAGCCCTCTAAATGCGTGTCTAAAAATATGTGCTCCGAGAAATGGACATTTGCCTCTTCTTCCATTCCTGAAATGGAAATTTTGTCATTTATTAACAAGTGTTAAAAATTTAATATTTCTATTTATAAGCTAGTTTTCAAATTTACGTAATTAAAAATTAGTTATTAAAATACATATATTGATTGAGATTAGTTAAGACATTAAATTTTTTCATTGTTTTTACTTGTTGGGAAAATTCCGAAATAATTATTATTTAAATAAAAATACTATATATATATATATGTATTACAGTATTTTGTTCAATTTATTATCTTCCTAAGATTCTGAAAAATATTCTTAATATGAAAGCGCTTTCAATTTTTTTAAGAAAATTTTCGATTTAAAGTTCACAAACCTTGTTCATTATTAATAGGAAATTTCCAAACTTTGCCCTGTTCTGTCCAGAGAATCATCTTCTCAAAGTAATTTGCAGGTGGTTGTGAAGTGGCTAGAGTCAACTCTCGTTGGTTCAATTGTTCCCAAACTTCTAATTTGGTGCCATAGTTTTTGGCTCCAGGCTTAAAGATGCCAAGTGGTTCACCTCCAAACACATTGATACTGATTGGTTGAGATAAACTGTAACATATAAAGAAAAGTAAAGTGAATTCCCGTAATCACTAGTGGGGCATGGAGCAGACAAATTTCTGTATCTGTTTTACTGATCATTTTCTTTTACAGCCAGATAGGTGATTAACCTTCTGTGCCTATGCAACCGAAATATTAATTTGTTTCCCCGGTATTCGAGCCCAGGATCCCTCGGACTTTACCTTTTTCCCACTTACCCTCCCTCGGTAAGTGTAACATAATATGTATTATTATTAAAAGTTCTAAAAACTCCACTCTGTTTTCACATAAACATCTTTTCTGTAGATTAAAAGCAAAGATAAATAGTTAAGTTAAATATGTAATTAACAGAAAAATCTTAAATGTCTCACAATAAGTTTATTTTAGTCGTAAATTTTTTTGCATCATTCTTTCAAAAAAAATTGCAATTAAATGGAGAGTAGTAGAATATTAATTAAAAATATTCATTAAATATATTCTAATTTTACACAGAAGTCACAGATATTACAACACAAATTAAGAAAAAAATAAATCTTTCTATCAATACGTAATTCAATGAGTTGTTTAATATACTCAAACAATTTACCTCTTTTGTTCAGGCTTTTTGTCTCTGACAGCCTGTGGTCTCCTTACATACTGCTTAAATTTGGTTTGTGCAGAACTCTTACTGATCATGCGTTTCACTTGCTGACCTCTTGTCTCTTTTCTCCCTTGATCTTCCGCTTCTTTTGATCTGTCCACTTTCATTCCAACTAGCAAATCACTGAAAGTAGGTATGTACATTTTTGGTTAATCTTTAAAAGAACCAAACTATTATGAATAGGTTAATAAATGTGTATTACTACTGTTCATGATTGTACTCACATAAAAATAGATAGGTAGTTGATTGTTTGTAATGTAACATTAAGCTCACTCATATGAGTGTATGGTTTTTGTTTAATCATTTCAAATATATGCATTATATAAGCATGATTTTATAATGTAGCACTAAAAACATATCATCAATGTAAAGTATTGGAGTATGTTTGTTATTATAAAAAAATGGAATCCCAATTTTTTTCATTTTGAAGAGGCGTGTGACGTAATATAAATTCTTATTGTATATAAACACAACCAATACCCATTATTAATATATTAAAACCTCATCACAGCAGAAATGCTAAAAGCCGACATCCCCACTGCTGCAAGTGCGCTGACGCCCCTCTTAAGAAACATCTGGTCAGCCGAAGAGCTGCCTGACGATTGGAACAAGGGCCTTCTCATTACCATACCCAAAAAGGGAGACCTCAGTGAGTGTGGCAATTGGAGAGGCATCACCTTGCTCTCGACTCCGTCTAAGTTGTTATGCAGAATCATACTGGATAGACTGTCGAGGGCCGTCGAACCTCTTCTTCGCAGAGAACAGGCAGGCTTCCGACCCAACCGATCGTGTATGGATCAGATCAACACCTTGCGCATAATTCTTGAACAGGCATCAGAATGGCAGAGGGAAATATACCTAACCTTTGTGGATTTCGAAAAAGCCTTCGACACGCTGAGATGGAGTTGTATCTGGGACCGTCTACTCGAGATCGGGGTCCCCGAGAAAATTACAAACTTAATTAGGGCCATCTACGGGAACTACTCCTGTAGAGTTACTCACGATGGCCTCGTCTCGGAGGACATACCGGTCCGTGCGGGTGTGCGGCAGGGGTGTCTCCTGTCGCCTCTCCTCTTCCTTGTTGTCCTGGATGGCATAATTGATGGCACCACTAAGAACAAGCGCCGAGGCATAGAGTGGGGATTAACCAATGTTCTGGAAGATTTGGACTATGCTGATGACCTATGCCTTTTGAGTCACACACGCGCCGACATGCAATCAAAACTGGATGACCTACAACGGGAGGCTTTGGAGAGGGGACTCAGGATCAATATTCAAAAGACCCGGGAGATGAGGTGTGGAGCGACAAGCTCTTTGCCGCTGTCCATCGGCACGGAGAGGGTGGAAAAGGTCCACAAATTTGCCTACCTCGGTAGCGTGGTATCGGAAACGGGAGGTACCGAGGAGGACGTCGCTTCGAGGATCGCCAAGGGGAGAGCAGCCTTCGCCCAGCTCCGTCCTGTATGGCAATCGCGGAAACTGACCAGAAGAGTTAAGCTCAAGATATTTCGGTCAAATGTGAAAACCGTGTTGCTGTACGGATGTGAGACGTGGAAGGTCTCTAAGGACATCACGCAGCGGCTCCAGGTCTTCATCAACCGCTGCCTTCGCCGTATTCTCGGTGTATTCTGGCCAGAGAGGATCGCAAACGTGGATCTATGGGAACGATGCGGCGAGACTCCAATCGACCACCAGATCAAGCGTCGCAAGTGGAACTGGATAGGCCACACGCTACGAAGGGATTCCCAACATATACCGAGGCAAGCCTTAGACTGGAACCCTCAAGGAAAGCGAAAACGTGGCCGCCCTAAGCAATCCTGGCGGCGGACGATCACCGCGGAGGCGAAGGCAGTTGGCATGACATGGAGCGAAGTGAAGCGCGTAGTTCATGACAGAGAGGAATGGCGACGTACTGTGGACGCCCTCTGTCCCATCCAGGGGCCTTAGGACATCAAAAAAAAAAAAAAAAAATACCCATTATTGATTGAGTATTTAATGAGTCTAAGCTAACATGACATCTTTCATTTCTATCAACTAAGTCTTATCTTTACATTACAGCTGTCCTAAAATCTGAAGCAGTCTCTTTGGAAAGATTATTTTATTATTGTTCCGGATTTAAGTAATATATTGATAAAATATGATTTCAATAAAGTTTTACCTGAGAGTGGTAGATGTCTGATTAATTTTTCCCAGAACCCGTGACAAGAGTTCTGCTTCAGTTTGTTTCACATCACCACCAAGTGCTTCGGCTACATCAGTAGCTGCTTTTGTTAAGCTAACTTCTGTAAATAATTAATAGGAGTGCATATTAATGCCATTTTGAATTAATATTCCAAATAAAAAAGAAATATATGATGAAAAAAATAATGTGTTAAGTTGAAACATTTAGTCTGCTGGTGTTGTGCTAATTATTTGTTTACAAAACAAAGTGACTCAAACTTTTGCATAATATTAATCTATACTTATTCTTTTTGTAAACTCGGCCACTGATAGCATTACCTCTCCTTTTCCTGTCTATTTTACATTCTTATGATTGGGTTACCAAGAACAGATCACTTAGTAGCTATAAGGCAACCCATTATAATGTAACTATGTATTCCTTGTATTATTTTTTGTATTGTTATTAGTAGTATTGTAAAATCATAAAATGAAATAAATAATACCTATGTTTTCTTTTTCTGCTTCATTCTCTTCTGTCTTTTGATTCCTACGTTCCGGTGCCACTGTAAACCTCTTTTCATACTCTTCTTGAGATATCTTTGGTTCTGCCAACATTTTTTTCAAGAGTTCCTGAATTTTCGCGGTGCTTGATTCATCCTGCTTATCTTGCGTCTTGGATTTTATTTCAGGTATTTTTCCGTCACTCTCGGGTGCTTTTTCACATAAAAATCGAGCTAATGTACGTATATCACGTTGTTTAAACCTCAACCTACAGAGATAGAAATGCATGAATATTGTGGAGTAAATGGAATTCTCTATTAAGGAATTCTTCACGCCTTCCAGGTAATACAAAAAATAGTACTTACTTAGAAAGCATCATTTTATTTATTTAATGGGCTTGAATCTTCTAGTTCTATAAAAATCACAAATTGTTAAATAATCTACTATTTAGTATTTACAATGACAGATGACTTCGTTAAATTTTAAGATAAAGGCCTACCTACATAACCTGTGAAAATATATAAGTCAATTGCCAACTCTGAGTTAGCAAATATCAATCAATGAAATGGTACCATTCTCCATTCTCCGCTGATAATAACATAAATGTCAATTGTCATCAATATTCAGTATCACTCAACATTGTGAATTAATATTTTAATTTTCAGATATTTCGGCAGATCAGGCAGAAAATATTTTATTACGTACAGTGGCTAAAACTATGACGAGTTGAATAATATAATTGAGATATTTTTACAATGTTTTCTTCAAAGATCCTAAAATATGTAATACTTCTTTTTCTTATTAGGTTATAATAAAATTTTCTCAATACCCATACACCTTCTGATGTTATCCAATAATTCTTTCACAATGCTTTCTTTTTGATAAATGATATGAAACTTAAAAAATTTCAGGCCTGCACTTTTACTAATAATAATCTAAATAGACTTAACAAAGCTGTACAATATGAAGCGTGTGTTGGACAATATCAACCTAAGCGGCTAAAGACAGACTTGTATGAACCTGATTATTTAATTGTAAGTATGAACTTCCTGCATTTAGTCCATAAACATGAGAAATGAGGTTTACCAGGTCACTATTCAGACTCGTCTTATAGTATCAGATAAATAAAAGAATGTACTTTTTACAACACTCATGTGGAAACTTTCAAATATAATTTATTTGTCAATATTTTGCTTAAGTTACTGACTGTAAAATATATAATTATCAAGTAACAGCAAATATAATTTAACCAACCACTATGATGACCAATAATGTAAATAAATTTACAATTTATATTTTATAGTATTTATTTATAATTATATTATTTTAGAGTATGGAACCTGATGAACCAGTTTATGACTGTCTGAATTTACAAATAAAGGGATATGATTTCACATTGCTTGAGACATGTCAACGGGAGATCCATAGATATGCAAAAGTAATGGGAATACAAGTAGATGAATGGTGTGTAGTATGGAAAATCCACAAAAAAAAATTATTTATTCCAATTTACACAAAAATAGCTAATTGGTATGATTGGAGTACTTAAAAAAAACTAAAGTCAACTTATATCTTAATTAAGTTCCATAAAGTAAACATAAGTCAGTATGACTATACTAGACTTACTGATATCTTGATATTTAAGTACTGTAGTACCCTGTAGTTGACATAGATTGGACAAATTTAGTTATTTCACTGATCACTTTTTTAAAACAATTTTTTGTTCTCTGCGATTAGCCAACTAAGTGTGGAAGCCACGTTTTTTAATACTATAAACTAAAGTTTAATTAAACTGCATATGTACAACTTTGTATAATAATATTATATATAATATGTAGTTTAATAATGAAAGGTAATTTTGCAGTTGGGCAACACCAGCTAAACAATTAAAAATTCAACGTTTTAAACCTGGTGGAACAGCCATAGACTCAGAATACCACCTTAATATCTATGAAAGAAATGTTCAGGTATGTACCTACTTTGACTTTAAAAATTATTCTGAATAGTTTTCTTATATATTATCTTCTTCATCACCTTCACAGGTAAATAGTATGAATTTACAGGCTCATAATAAAAGGAAATAGGGAAGGCTTATATTACCATTAGTAGTAGTACAGTTTCCATAAACTGAGTTATCTCAAAGAGTCTTAAATTTAATTTTTACAACTTGAGTTTCTTATGTTAAATCATAGTGTAAGATGTAATCGTAGTGTGTTAAATCATGTAAGTACAAAACTTTATATTTTACTGATCAAAATGCGTCACCTAGTTAGTTGCCTGTCCTGAACAGAAGCAAGTAGATGATGGAATTTTTTTTGTTTCCCAGAGTATTCAAATCCTGAATCTTTGGCGCGACATACTCTAATTAATGTCAGATGTGATTCCCTTGAATTGCATTATAGCAAGTAATTTGTAAGCACAATGAATTGAACTTTCAGGTTGTAGATGTCCCAGCATGGGCCCTAGGCACTCTCCTACGTGTATCTCGTGCACTGTTGCCTGAAGGGTGCACATTGAATGTTCATGAACATACTATAGAACATGAAGATATCCGATATGTACCTGATAATGAATTGATAACCCTTAAACAACAATTAGAGGACATGGGTGGTAGCCGGGCGGAGAAAAGGAAGAGGAGATAGTCTAGATAAAAATTTCTGTAGTAATAATGAAATAAATAAATAGATAATAGGTATTTTATTTTTATTTTATAGTGAAAATCATAAAGAGAAACGTGCACAGATTTCACGGGTGGTAAATAAAAATCGATTGATTGATTGATCTTATAAATCTTAATGGTGAGTGATCATAATTATGGGGTTGGCTATGTACAGGTATCCCTTTTTTACTAAAAATTATTATATAAATATTCTGTCCAAGTAAATAATTTGTTTGTACTATCAGCTTCCAATCAGAAACACTGCATCGAAATAGGATTTTGCATCATAGGCAATTATATCTGGATGTATATTTGAAACATTACAGCAATAAATATACCGCTAATTCGTGATATTTATGCGCGCTTAAGGTAGACTTCCAAGCTGCGCGGCTCCGGAGTCCGGCGTCACTAACGCAGCGACAGTATTATGCAGTACGGAAACGTATGAACTAACGTTCGAACGCAGCGTCACTATCGCCGCGACAATGACGCTGCGTTAGTGACGCCGGGCGATAGTGGCCGTACCATGTTTGCACAAGCACTGTTGCCGAGTCGCTGCGATCACACGTGAATTTGAGGCTATCTTATTTTTTGAAATCTAAAAAATGGACCGAAATAACATTTTTACTGGTGAGGAAGACGAAACACTTATAAATTTAGTGTCGCAGAATTCAATTTTGTACGATTTAAGTGAAGCAGGCTACAAAAACGGACCTAAAAAGGATTTTGTCCTTTTTTCTGGAGTGAAATTTTTATATTTAATAGTATTTAATTGAAAAATGTTTTTTATTGATCGGTTCATTCTCATAAGAACACCACCACCGCCGTTAGGCATGGAATAATAACTGGAACTGACACCGGAGTGGCGGCGCGGCTCTGACGCTGCGTCCATTGCGATAGAGCCGCGCAGTTCGGAAGTCTACCTTTATTCGCAGATGTCAAAATATTTCCTGCGAGATATCCGTCGGCTGTAATATTGATCAGTATATTGATTAAAATCTGTTTGTTGTGGGGAAAATTCGCCCTAAGCTATAATCTATTGCACTAACTACGAACTGTTACACACTTCACATTTTGTAAGGCTATTATTAATTTAATGTCTATCTAGTATACAGCCATTAAATAACTGGAACAAAATCCTTTCTCTGCGTGAAATAATGTAAGTAGGTACATGTTTATCATAGCATTTAGGTAGGTACACAATGTAACCAATGAATACGTATACAATATTAAAGCCTACTATTTTTATATAAGCTAATGTAATGAAATTTGGCAATAGAATTTGTTTAAGCCGTTATGTAAAGATGGAACGTTAGCTACAATTCTACATATTTATTTATCTCTAGCAAAAGTAATCAATATTCGTTTAAGCACGCATTTATTAACATTATGATTAAATAAAATGCCGAACAACTTTACCATACCTTTCTAAATCTTAACTCACATCACGTCATCTGTATGATGTTTAGGTAAATTTTATATCACTACATACCTACCTACTTATAAAACAAAGTCATCCGCCGCGTATGTGTGTTTGCAAAAAACTTAAAAAGTCTACTGAACGTATTATCATGCGAGTTTCACCAATAGATCTTGATTTATGAAGAAGGTTTAAGTATAAAATTTGTCAAGGTTTTGTGTAAATTTTTAGAAATATGATGATAATTTTAAGAAGTGTCGGCAAAAGTCAAGACACCTGAAAGCTTTTATCGAAAACGCTACCTAATCCCTTTGGAGCTTTATCATAACAATGCATGGTAGCATATTCCTCTTTTATAAATCTACAAAAACTACCTATATCTACCTTTTAAGGAAAGATTACTACACCCCTTCAGTCAGCTGGTTAAAAATAAAAGACGATGTTTGTCCAGTATTTTGCAACGTTGCAACTATGATACCAAATTATTTATCTATGTTTATCCATGACCTGCATCAACCCAACTCACCTAGCCACCTAGTACTCAGGACACATGCAAAAAGCCTCCATATGCATATAAACAGTAGCTAAATATTCAGGACGCACACATCTCGGTTGTGTCAATGTACTAAGTCATCCGGTCATTAAGTTGATTGTAAATAAGATAGTTATATAATTTAAGTGTCAATACACTGTGAGACATACCCATGTAAAAACAACTAATATTTTTTCTGATTCGGATTGGTGGTAAGTTAGGTAAGTATATACAATAAAGAGAAATTGTCCACTAATTCATTCCACGATCTCAACAGTTGTCGCGCATCTTATGAAAATCATAGTGCTTAATTTCGGATATCTATATATATATATTATATACTATATATTATATAAAACAATGTCGGGTTATTTAGGTACACCATTTATAACTCAATAACAGATTTACCGATTTTTATTACCTCTGATTTGTTAGATTCGTCTAAACTCTAATCCGAATAGAATGATGTTTTACGTGACACTCATGACTAATACGTACTTTATCTGGAACGACGAAGTGATACGAAGATCGTGGGATTCATTAGTACCTATTTTCAATAAATTGAAATAAACACAAAAAACGAGGCCGCTATATACTATAATAATATATTATATTATACCATTCTATAAGTCAAATTTGAAGACTTTCAGTTCCAGAGAATCAAATTTACCGATCATTTTAATTTTTATGCAAAAAGTAAGGTTAGAATGTAGGTAGGTACCTAATACGCCTCTTAAAAGTTTTGTGTGCATTTGTTCTCGTGATATTTGGCTTAGCAAGTCTATGTCAAGTTACTTATACGTTTACGAATTGAATTAATAATGAGTGCTATTTGCTAATTTTTGTTTTAAAAGCCTACAATGTCGTCTTGCGATTTTGCGTTTTGTATTAAAGTTTTGCAATTTAAGGAGTTTCAATTAGGTAGATGGATAGGTACCTACTCTTTGGTTTGAGACTTAGAAATGAAATTTGAAATTACTGTGATGGTGGTAGAATTATTTTTGGAAATCGATAGGTGGGTATTTTGATATTTTTAGTGTACCTATATGCGTCGCATTTCCAAGAATAAATTTGTATGATTCGATCTTTGTTGACATTTGGATATTGACTTGATTTTAAATATTATTTTACCGATGAGATGCTAGACTCTCTCTGAGGTTAACAATTATGATTGCTGCACACGAACGAAGTCACAAGATTTAGTGACTTTGAAAAGTAATTGATGCCGAATTCCAAAGTTGAGTTAACATCTTGAACTGACGATTGAGTATGTTGATCTACATTTTGCAGTTAAATATCAGCGAAGATTATTGCGTAAAGTACTTTTACAGAGGTTGGGTAATGCGACTCTCAGAAATCATTAGATTGCGGACCTCATAAATGATGATTCAAACTATAGTTACCTATCGACTAATGCATGACGTGTTTAATAAAATGTTGTTTGAGTATACTATTTACCAATTAACGTGTTTTATAAACTTTAGGTAGTCAGGTATTCACGAAAATTTCTTCGACCTTAACAGCTTTGTGTTTAAATACAGGAAAGCCTAAGTCAAATAGGTACTAAAACAGTTTTTTTAAATTGATTTTCCCCACCAGTGATAGCGATTCTATTAAACCTGTAAAGATATAATATAATAGATAATAAGCACAGTAAGTTTATCACTAACTCAGACGTAGATGAGCAGTGAGAGGTATTTGTTAATAGTAAATAGAGTCAAGTTAAAAATTTGCTAAAAATATATAAAGAAGCGTGACAGGGAAGACGGGTCATCGATGGTAAAATATGATCACTGCACTTTCGCAATATTTATCCGGCAATTGGTTGCCCATTTACATAAACTATGATATACGTAAATAAAGTATGAAGTACGAAATGACGTGCATTGAATAATTTTATTTTTCAAAAAATCAATTTTAAGATATTTGGTTGTTTTTTTTAAATAATATGTAAGGTTCATCATGTTTTCAATGGATTTCCGAGTTCTGGTCACGATGCGCTGAGGTAGGTAACGTAAAAAACCTACACGAACTTGTTTCATTCGGCCTCCTAATGGTTGAAACTTAAAAGACTTGAGTGCCTAAGTACCTATATAGTAGCATAATTAAAAAATTTCATCTTATGAGTAATTTATCATGAATTTCTTATAATTATCATAGTATGCGGTATTTCTTAATCAACGTTTCCATTAAACACGATTTTTATTAATGGTCTAATAGTTTTATTTTTGAAAGGTAAGGTTAACTTCGGTCAAGGAGTTATGGTTAGATTGTAAATACGCAATTTTAACAACTTGATGCAAATATTATCTATAATTATTGTATTTTTTATTCTATTTTGCAGTCACGAAATTAATATTCAAAGTCCAGCATGGCCAAAGGTGATTGAATAAAAGCTCTTTGGAATATCTTCAAGTAGATAAAAATATATGTAGGTATAAACTACACCCTCTGTAGCTTAAAAGTTCGCGAATTGCTTAATGCAAATTTTTGATTTCTGGATTCGAATCCTTACGATAAAAATACGTAAGTACTTGTTTTGCTCAGAAATCAGATCTATTTGAGAATTTAAAAAAATATAATGAGAAAGTATTATCTGTATTATTATTCTGCATCAATAATTTCCTTCCCAGCCGTTTTTTTCAACAGGAATATTTTGACAACGGTTTTAACACATTACAAATTTTTTACCAATCGAAACTAAATTTAGGCTTTAAAATAGAACTAAGTTCATCGGCTTTTTAAATCTTTGAGTTCAAGAAAACGAAACGTTAAAAAACTAATAAACTTTTAAAAAAGTACTAGCAAACCATATAATTACAGCTTAAGTACAAAAGTATCTTCAAGGTATTTTATGATGAATCCTTTATACTTCGACATGGTATCATTTTGATGAGCAATAAAGATAAAATTTAACCTAGATTAAGAATTGATACTAAATTTTGTTCATGTTTTTGTATAAAAACCTTCTGTAGGTATCTAACTACCTAATGGAAATTGCAACATAGGTACATTTTAGAAAAAATATATTGTTACGTTTCTAACATTATTTTTAGAATGTTTATCAGTAATCAATAAAAAGCTTTCCAATGAACTTTAGTTAGCACTTCATAATAATGATATAAGGTACTTAAGTGGTAGATATTGATGTCATAACATAACCGACAATTACTTAATATTGAATGCAACGTTTCGCGATTAAACGCAATATAACACACCGGGATGAAACAATTAATATGCCATTTAGTTCGAATAACAACCGAAAATAATTAACACAGTGATTAAAGTTGCGAATTGTAGGTTGAACCTTTCATATATTTACTTCTGCTTCTGAAGGTCAATAGTTAATAGTTGTGTAGCATATAAATCAATAATAATTAGTATGTAAAACGTAGGTTAAAGTTTATAAATGGCCAGAAATATTACTATGTATTGATAAATATCTTCACAAATTAAGATAGATGTGCAGGTTTAATAATACAATATATTATACATTAGTTGTATTTAGTAAGTAAAGATATAGTGTCCTTAGATTCATGTTTTACGTAATTATAATCAAAATTGCTGAATCGGCCAATGTATAACACATGAGACTGCATAGGTTAGCTTAAAGTACACTTTTTGTTTATTTAATAACTTATACTATACGTTTTATTGAACTATGTTCAATGTTTCCCGCGAGTTCTTTCACGCGAACAAACGAAGTTTAGGATATTTCCTACGATAAGTTCTATCCCAGTCTGTGATTTCTCTGTGCCATATTTGAACCTGTGTATAATAAAAAACTGTGGCAAGATTGCAAAGTGGAATTTTTAATAAGATATGTAGGTGTACAATCTAAGATAGCCTATTCTTTGTTTTTCAGGAGATCTCAGGGCCGGATCTACCATATGGCTTTTTGGGCTTCAACCCAGGGCACCGTGGATTCAAGGGCCCTAATTCAGCTAAGTCAAGTCAAAGTCAAAAATAGACGATAATGCGAAAGAATCCATAATTTTATTAAATTAACAGATCGTATTATAAAAAAATATTTTACTATTTCATTTTTTTCTATACTTTGAATAATTAGGTGGGCCCCTAAGTAGTATTAGCCCATGGCCCCCTAAACTCACGGTCCGTCCCTGGGAGATACCCAATATTAATACATTATGTATCTGGTAAGTGAAATGACCAGAGTTTACCACAGATGATTACATCTAGGTATGTTTATCTTGCTCCAGTATAGATTGCCTATTGCATTAATATTTATTTAAGACCTCTTGAGCGTTTAATAGTTGTTTTTTTAAAACATCATTGACAGTGCTAGTCCATTGTTTTTTTGAGCTTTGTTTTAATGCTTGTTATAAGGTAGGTACCTACCTAGGTTACCTAAGCTAGAGCCTGAGAAATCAACTTGGCAAAATTGGAATTTTTTAGTCTCTTTCAAAATTGGAATTGTCTTTTCTAGTGAGAATGGACATTCCTGGTTGGCATTTTAAAATAATCTATTCAGCGGATTAACATTATCTAAACTTGTATGTAACATGTAGAATATCTTACACTCTATTTGCCTTAAATATGTACGTATGTATGTGTTGGATGCTTTTATAAGTTAAACAATAATCACGCTTTGGCCCTCCTTCTTATTAGATTTACCTAGTTTTTGATTGTTACTGTTACAATCTAAGAAAAAATGTTTTTAATTGATTGCTTAAATCTCAACTTGCAGAAATAAGCAATCTGAGGCTTATTATTTAGATAATTACTTCGTTGGTGTGATCTCGAGTGCTCGTACATGGACAATGGGTTGCATCACGATGGCCGCGGAAGAGCTTCCGTTCACGTCTCACGGCCCTCACCCGCTAGTGGGAGATGCCGTATATAACACACCAACATTGGACAGCGGCATGCACTTACCGAATCGCATCATCATGAAGGTAATATTCGAATTAGTAACTTTATTAGTTAGAGCCTGTACCTAATCCATCGGTTTAACAATCAGACATGTATGCTGGAGAGGTTACTGTCACTAGTGATCGTTGTCCAGTCCTGGAGAAGTCTCCTGCGGAAAACGCAGTTCGACTATTCCTAAGGAATAAGTCCTTGATCTTATAAGTTCTTAAGAGCTAGTAACCGTTGGATAGTCACTGTACGGGTCTGTGAAACATCGAGCTTTTGGATACGATTATCCTCTTTTGTAAGAGGAATTTGATAAGAGATAGTATGATTGATTTTAATAATTTAATATTTTTTCCAGATATTCGTGTGTTTGTTGTTCGTGGCTGTAGCCCACGCTGGTTACATCGGAGGTGGAAGTAGTGGTTGGTCTGGCGGCGGCGGCGGTGGTGGTTATGGAGGCGGTGGATGGTCTGGCGGCGGCGGCGGTGGTGGCTATGGAGGCGGCGGATGGTCAAGCGGAGGTGGAGGTGGCGGATGGTCTGGTGGTGGTGGCGGCGGCCATGGCGGTAGCGGTGGACGTAAGTCTTAACTCATATACTTTCCTTATACATTAAAAACCTAAGTGCTTAGGTATTGAACAGACACATTTAAGCGTTTCTTCATTGAACATTTTCTTTACAAACAATCAATCTTCTGTGCATACCCAAGCGAAACATTTTTTACCCGGTATTGGAACTTAGAACCACGTAAACCACTTAACCATGGAGGCAAATATAATAGAGAAAGTTTTTTTCTAATATTAACTAAGTATGTACTTAGGTACATACGCGTTTGAGTATTCAAATTTAGATAGACGGTCAAAAGGTCTAATTTTAACTACTTACATTAGTTTTTATGCAGTTAAAACCAACAATATAATAAATAAATAATTAATATGTATGGCCCAGCAATAATTTAGACAATTATTTTCAGAGGTGAAGATTATTAAAATCATAACCACCGGAGGCGGCGGCGGCGGCGGCGGAGGTTATGGTGAGCATATTCTTTGTTACAATGATAATTATGGTTTAGAGTGGAGGCATAGGTACTAGGATTGCACAGTATTTTGTGTTACCTAACAAGAACTATCTCATCTTACGTCATTCAAATCATTATAATGCAGTTTACTTACTTGTTTCCTGGTTATGCTGGATACCTAAGCTAGAAAGCTTATTCGATTTATCACTTTTAAGCATTGATGTATTTAAAATCCAATTAATTTAATTATGTATTATTGTTTTTAATACATCAATGCTTTTAAGGAATTAAAGTCGCAACTGACTGCCTTACGTCCAAAAATAATAATATTACCTGTTCTGAGCTTTGTATAAAACAATTTAGTCATAATATTTTATGAATAAAAGTATTGTAGTATAATATAATATTAGATTTATTGCAAGTAATTCATAAATTTAGCCAGTTCCCGCTCATTTGGTACCTATAAACGACAAAGGTCGTAACAGCAGAGGGGTCATCCATTCACTCGCTATAAAATTAATATTTCGTAATAGCAGCTTGAACATATTAATAAATATTAGAGCTACGTTTGATGTCTCTATTTTACACGGTGTTTTAGTATATTTATTACAGATGAAAATATGAATTATACATAGTTTTTATATTATCCGTGGTTGTTATTCATTAATGAATTTGTTTTGATTATCTTTAATAGGTATTGTAAATAAAGTGTGCGTAAATGTTTATTAGCCACGGGAAATAGGTAATTACTAACTTATCTAATTTCTCAAGGTCTCATCATAAAAATTAAATGAAAATTGATTCATCATTTAACAATAACTCCTACCTTAGTTTTACATTTAAACTCATTAATCTAAAAAATATTTGTAGGTATAATAACAATAACGTTGTTAAGAACACTTTACTAAGGTACGATTCTGATTTCCAGGTGGTGGTTTTGGCGGCGGCAGCGGCTGGAAGAGTGGTGGTAGTGGATGGTCAAGCGGTGGTAGCGGCGGTGGCTGGAAACTCGGCGGCGGAAGCTTTGGTGGCGGATACGGAGGTGGTTCCGGATGGAAATCGGGAGGCGGTGGTGGATTCGGAGGTGGTTCCGGATGGAAATCAGGCGGCGGTGGCGGATGGTCCAGCGGAGGCTCATCTGGCTGGTGGTGAACTTACGACAATACACTGATACCTCTTTATATAATCTTTTATTTCACCAGTTTTCTACCCACTTTGTTGTTTGGCTTTACTCTGATATAGTCAACTTTCAAACAAATGTGTGTTGTGTAACTAACTTTGTACCTAAATTAGTATTCAAGCAACGATTATAAAATTTAAAAAATCGAGTTAACTTCAGCATCCAAAGCATAGGTATTAGGTAAGGTTCTCGCATATTATGCAGATTTGAACCTAGACACCAGCTAGAATTGCTAATTTTACGCCTTACTTCATTCATGTGAAATTATCAAATTAGGAAAAACAAAATGCCATTACATCTATTTTGTTAAAGATCAGGCAAGCAGCTGTGCCAATTTAGAACAAACTCAATATTTTCGACTAATAGTGAAGTCCCGTGTCCCCTAGTGGGGTATGGGGCAGATGCATTTCACATCTATTTCACTGATCGGTTTTTTCTTTTAGGGGCAAGTAGGTGATCACCTTCTATGTCCTGCCAGACCGAGTTTTTTTTTTAATTATCTCCACCGGGAATCGAACCCAGGACCTCTCGGTTGTAACGCTTACGCGCTTACCACTAGACCAAGGAGGCGGTCGACTAATACACAGTAAGTATTGTCGGATAAAGAAGTGATAAAAGGAATATCGATTAGTTTATTTCAAATACTTTCTAACAAAAATACAAAATAATAATTTATAATCTTACGAGTATTAAATAAATTAACATTAGTGATGTCTTCCAACATGTCATTACTTTTTCTTACATTTTGAATCCTTTGTACTTCTACTTCTATTTGGATCATAGTTCTCTTTGTCTGACGAATCCGAACTTGCTGGAGTGTTTCCCCGTATTTTAGGTATTATCCTATTTTCATATTCGTGAGATTCTAATGGCTTAAAAATGTAGTCTCTAAAAAAAGTAATATTCTCAAAATTTAAACTAAAACTATTCATAAATACTAATATAATTTACTTGCGGCTCGCTCCACCGCGTTACTCGCATCGTATCGTTCTTTTAAATACCTTCCAATTACCAGTTCCAGTTAGAATAGTAATTGTTAGCTATTCTTGAGCAAGACATATTATGCTTTAGCAATTTTTTTTTTAAAGAGGAACAATTCCACCATTTATTGAGTCGCTATACCCCTAAAGGGGTAGTCAACATGCTCATTTTTTTTTGATATCCTTTATAACAATCGCAATAATTCACCCAATTTACAAAAAACCTTGACAAATTATACACATCTCTTTGTTCACCAAAGTTCACCATGGTACCTATTAGTGAAAACTGCATAAAAATTAAAAATTCGTTCAGTAGAATGAGAATATGGCGAATAGACAGACAAATTTTGTATATTATGTACTAATGATAAGATTTAAAATTATAATTTCCTTACAAGTGAAAAAAATAAATGTAATTACTAAATAAAAAATTTCCATATTTTTCAAATTTAAGATATTAAGTGCTGTTGAAATGTAGTATTATTTCATGAATAACTACATTTTTATAAAGATACTAGAACTTACAGAAAAAACTCACTCATAGTTGCAAGATCTGTGAATGTCACCTTTAACCTCCACTTCTTTATATGACTCATTCTCTGAATTGTCGCTGTCAGATTCATTAACAATACATTTAGTAGTTTTGTTTAAAGTACAACTCTGATTCTCTTTATCAGGAAAACTTTCTCTTACATTTCCAAAGTTTTCATTCAAAGCATCTTTGCCTGACGGGGAGAAGTTCAAATAGACATCTTCAATGTTTTCGGTTTGAGTACCAACTGAATTAATTTTTTTGGCTTGTGACATGTTGATAGTTGTAATAAAACTTGAGTTATCTATTGTAAATGTAACATTTGTCATATTTGTAATATTATATATAGTGTTTTTCACGCATAATTCACTTACATCCGATAATTTGCTCTTTTTGTAAAATGGAACTTTGTTTTGTGAGGTAGAAACAGGTTTGTATGTGGAATCAACTACAGTTTTAGTATGATATTTTGTTACATCTGAGGAATTATTAGACTTATTACTCTCAAATATATCATTACTAACATCTGAAGAATCATCAATGAAATGGTCCTGTTTTGCATCAGCCTCTAGCACAGCAATTTGGGCCAGTCTGTCCTTATCTAAACTTTTACTTTCATTACTGTCACTTAAAATACTAATATCATCATCTAATTTTATGCCACTTACATGAAATTGGCATTTAAGCTTTTCTATGCTTGTGGTTTTGTTTCTCTTGCACTTTGGCTTATAACCACTTTCATTTAATTTTCTTTTTCTACTTATAATTGGCTTTTTCTTATCATTACATAAATTAATAGAGCTGGAGTTATTTATACTTAAATCTGAAAGTGGCAAACGAGCTTTTTTTGCCTTTGGAAAATTATTTTCATTTTGATATAACCACCCCTGAACACGATCTTTAGATTTTTCCATTTTAATTTTTTCACTTGTAATATTTTCACCAGGAAGCAATGAAGGTCTTTTATTACCTTTCTCTGTTAATATGGAACTTTTTCTTTTATTGTAGTATTTTATAGGCGCTTGAATACATTCAGGAAATAATTCTTTTTCAGTTTTTAATTTTTCTGATATCCTTTGCTTTTTGTAAACTAAATAAAAAGATATTCTTAACAATGCAGTAGAGTTTTAAGAGCTATTATTTTAATAACAATAATATAAAATTACATATTATACATACCATCAATATTAAAGGTACTTTGGAAACTATCTAATAATTGAGAGGCATGCTGCACTCTTTCACTTTGTGGGATATCAATGACCGGAGAAGTATTTGAAAATGTAGGACTACATAGGCCACAAATATTGTTTATTTTAATACACTCTTCACATACTGAATGTCCACAAGAATACCTGTAGCATATTTCATTCAAGTGATCACTGTAAAATACAGATACAAATTTAATAAACAATAACATAATTATATACTGCTAATTTTAACATATTATGTGGAAGCTTGTCATTAGCATTTAAGTATTAATTTTTGTTAACTATTTTGTAAATACTGCTGTAAGACTCCCAAATAAAATAAAATAATTAATTAAAATCCTTCGAGCGTCCATTTATCCAATACGTACATAAGTTTTTTACTTTTTCTTAGAGTAATAATTAAAGGAAACACAATTTTATTACATTTAAAAAAATTAGTTCCAATGAACATACCAATTGACACATCGACAATTTTCGACCAATGTTTTTACATTATTTATAATTAAATCAATTGAAGCAAAATTATTCATGGCAAACAAACATCTTTTTGTATTTATTAATAATTTAACGGTATAAAGTTTTAAATGAAAAAAGGATTTAAAAATACACAAGTTTTGATTTTCAAGCTACAAAAAAATGCGTCGTAACTCGTAACTAAAGTCTAATCTCGATTCTCGTCCACGCATTCAGTGTTGCCAACTCTCTATTACTATTTAAGTAGGTATTTACTATTTACGAATTATATTATATTATAAAAATTATATTATATTAAATTATATTATAGTAAATACATACCTACTATAATATTAATACATATGTGAAAGCATGCTGAATACATTGCAAAACGCGCTAAATTTGGAATATTTTTATTTTAGAAAAATTAGAAGCTTTGATTTATTTTGCAAAACAGGTTTAAATCTTTAGTTATTTCATAGTTAAAATGAAAATCAATGTCAATTTGTAAAGAACAATCCATATTATCGTAGCTATGATCTTCCAACATTGTAAATAGGTTTTTAAAGTCAATAAGTTGACTGTGGCACAGACTGTAGTCTGTGGCATTCTCGTGTCTTTCGGAGATGGAGTTTTGGCGCCACCGCAACAACGAGCGCGTTTTGTTTTATATTATTTTCTAAAAGTTGTATTTTCGAGATTTTATGTGTAAAGTAAGGGGAGTTTTAAGCATAAATTATTCGGAAATGTGCATTATTGAAGGAAACTGATAGAATTCAGTAAAACATGACTTTGTGATGTGGTCAAAATTACCTATAAACTACAAGTAAAATTTCCGCCATTTTACTTGTGGCACGAAATAAACACATTAATTATTAAAATAAAGACATGGCTTAAAGGTTCTGTAATCAAGACAAAAACTTTTAATAATAATAATAATAATAATAAATCTTATTAGTTCGTTTGAAAGTACAATAATTATTATGAAACGTTCCGTGGTGCCATTTTCCATTTCCACTGGGTACTAGCTGATCGCAGAAATTATTTTAGAGGGGAAACTTGGTATGTATGTACCTAAGTATTTTTTTCCAAAAGAAAAAAGGAAAGTAATGTAGGTACTTGAAGAAAAACAAGTAGGAGACCGTTAGAGTCATACTTACTAGCGATAACTGAATCGACTTATCATTTTTGCGCTTAGCAATGCCCTCAGCGATTATAATAATAATAATAATAATAATTGGGACAACTCACATACATTGCTCTGATCCCAAAGTAAGTATCGTTAGTAGTATAGTTATGGTAATCAGAAACAACGAGGGTACCACAATAATAAATACATATATAAATTAATAGACAATCAAGACTCGGAAACAAACATTCGTGCTCATCACAGAAATAAATGCACCTACCGGGATTCAAACCCGGGAACTATTGATGCAGAAGGCAGCAGCACTACCAATTGCGCCAAACGGTCGTCGTCGAGCAGTATTCGAAATATACCTTAGACGATATTATGTATTGGTCTCAGCCCTCGGAGATGTTTCACTTAAACGCCTATAATAATATTTATTTATAGAATCGACTTCAACGTGAAAGTATAATATTAATAATAGGTATATAATGAATAAAACAGAAATAATTCTCTACTCTTGTCTGTCGGTGGCAAACTGTAACAGAAGATCATTTTCATTCATTCGCCCAAATCATGTACTAAAGACTAAGATCTTTCGAAATTCGACCATACCGCCTCTTATTACATAAACAGATCATAAAATAAATGTTTGTAACGTAAGGTACTAAGGTACCTACGTAGTATTAGTATTATATGCCTAAAGCATCGGCTTCTAGAGTGAAAGTGTACCAGGCTCACATCTTTTTATTAATAAAATTAAATAACCATGATAACAGTTATAAGTTAAGATTATTAAATTACGTATGCACGTAGTCGGTAAGACCACAACACACCTGTACCTTGTAGGTATCTATTAAACATAAACAGTTATACGTGATTCATATTCGTAAAGCCATATGAAAAATACTGCGCTAATGTGGTTTTGATGTTATCGAAAGTGCTTAAAAGCGTCCAATGTAGTTTTCTATAGAAATAAATGGTAGTGGGGACCCGTGACGAATTACCGCATTTTGGCTACGACTTTTTGACTTGAAGTTGACCTTTCGTTACATTAATAAATTGTGTTCTCGGTGATTTTTGCTAAAAAAAAGTGAATTTTACATTACACAATAGAGAGAATTCTTCACTAATTAATGAAGAATTAATGTAGAATTTACTACCTACCAAATATGAAATGTGGATAAATTGTTTTATTCCTTACAAATGATAGTGTCTAAAACTATTTACTTATTTATTTATATAAAGAGGGAACCATTATTAAGAACTAAGTAGTCTTGACTAAATCTTAATGAGACAGTCAATTTGTCATTCAAGTTGTAAGAAAAGGTTGTAGGTATATTTGTTATAACTAAGTTGTATCATACACTATACAGATGAACTAATAAATATCGATTTGATGAATGGTGACTTGTTCGAGTGTTGAATATTTGTTTTGTCGTTTGATTTTAAAAAGCTAAAAATACTTTGTCCTATAGATTTGGGTAGCAGTTTATTGTAAACATTAACAATTTGTCAATTTGATACTGCTTTAGAATTGCGCATTTTCATTTTTCATTTGCGTTTTTATTACCTCTCGGTTTCCTCTTTGTAATGCGATCTCCTTGGAGAAGTCGAGTTTATTTAAATTCATTCATAAAAAGATCTTTTTATCTTTGCCTTTAATGTTCCACCTCTTCAGCTAAGTGGTTCACGCATCTGACATTCGATGCGTACCTATACCTACTACATCTGAGGTACTGGGATCGAATCCCATACAAGTAGAAAAATATGTTTTGGTTGGTAGGCTCTATTAAATTGTATGAAAGCTCACCCACTTGTCTGTAGCACAATTAAGGAATACCTATAATCAGGGCTACAGATGCAGAAATTTCGTAAGTTTTATTTTCAGATGAAATTTAATTAGCATAAAATGATAATGCTTAAGCATTAAAATATACATATAGCTTAATAGTATAAGATAGATAATTATTTAAAATATTTTTGTAAATAATTAAACTTTATAATTCATAAATCTATTGTCCAAATGTATAAAATCTTAGAGGATTTTATCCGGAACGCCCATGCTACGTTAATTAAAATCTATTATATTGAATACTTGCCGGTAATTAAGTGTTAGTAGAGTTTAGTATAGCAACCCTTCCCTGGGGACTACTGCGACGAGATACATAAAATATTCACTCCCTAAACCGGGTAATAGCCACAGCTTCACTGTGAATATTTGTCTATGTAGCATTTTAATAAGTTATTTTATCGTCACCGTTTCTGTACCATAAACAACAAAGAGACTCGATTTAACTCAAAATATATAAAACCTATTTTCAATATACCTACAATCATACAAAAAAAAAAAAATTCAGCAAACCTATTATTAGTAGGATTTTTAAATCGAGGTTGTAACTAATTACTTATATTATATATCCGTATTATATATGTATATATGCCAGATGCCTTTTTAAGTTTTATTGAATACGTAAAGCTTAATTCATTTTACTCAACTTAAAGTACAGTTAAATTAAGAATTATGTATCCAATAGAGCGTTTACCGTAATTTATATGTTTTTTATTAAATCTATGTACCTACTTTAATTTGCTGTCCTCGCCTGACTTGTATAACGAGGCGTGGTGATCAAGCCGTCTACATCTTTCATTCTTCATACATATATCACAGTTAAGCTAATAAAAACCCGAATTTATTTATTTAATCAAATGAAATAATAAATAAAATAAAAATATTTAAGTTACGCTATATGTACATACCTATATATGTAGATTAAAAGAATTGTGATGTGGTATATATGCTTACTTGATTTTTTTATAATTATTTTTTTAATATCATCGAAAGTTTGGTAAAAATAGTAGGTAATAAAAAGCGTAAAATTTAATATCCACCCAACGACATCATTGTAAACAATATATCTGCAAATTAATCAAAGTTTCAGATAATTTAAATATTGATCTAACTCCAGTAAGTAGCGGGGTGGTCGTGCAAACATTTGGTCTGAGCAAACAGCAATATCGTTGCGCCTTCGGGCTATCTGTATACATCGGAGCTATTGCGATCAATATGATAATTATTACGGATTGCTGATTACTGATGCGTGTTTTTGTTTCTCAGAATATTAGGAAAAGTTAATGTTTCAAAATGACTCTTTAAGCTAGCTAACCTGTCAGTTTCTATGAGGTTTCTTTAAAAAATTACCAGTTTTAATTTTTTTTAATTTTCCGCTGTATATTAGGTTTCTTGGCGGTTTTTTAATTTAAAGCACCCTTGTACTGTGCATTAAAATAGTATTTTAAACATAAAAAGTATTTAAATTAGTCAAGACATTTGTGAGTTATGGTGAGACTAACGAATACTTAATATGTACTTACAAATTGTATGTGATTGATAAGCTTTTCCTTGGAAGAAAACTTTGAAAATATAGCACAAAGGCTTTTTTTATTATTATAAGAACATTCTACGCTTTAAATACATGAAGTTAAAATAATTTTGACATAAGTACATTGTGATAAAACTTAGAAAGAGGGTTTAGCTAAGACTGCTTAAGCTTGTTCGATTCCTCATCAAAAGTTTAGCTAAGTTGGCCGGGAAGTAATGAAGACTTATGAGTCTGCCTGTCGTCTCAGCTCCTAATTGTCATTTGGTTATTATGAAGGCTCATTATCTAAGTAGACGCTGACGTATCGCTGACGAGTTGATTTTAATTACCACCATTAGTCGGCAAGCATTTCAATTTAAAAAGTGTCAAGCTTTTATGTTGATACCCAAACATTAACGTTGATATTTTTAATTTTTAGAAATATTCTTTCAAATCTACGTTTTAACTTATGTGTTGAATTAAGATTAAGGTTTTTAAATATGTATGTGTAGACTACTCTAAAATATTAAACTCTTAAATATTTTTGGTTATTTTGCGTAAAATGAGTCGCCGCATATTGCGGTGGCTAGTTATGTAGCAATATTGTAATTGTTACTTTATTTTGTGTCGGCTCATTTTTTTATTGATTAAGAGTTACTTCTAATTGAACCCTCATCACCCTGTATACCCAGGTCTAGCCTGGTACCCAGAAGATCAGATCTTAATGATCTGTTCTTTTTAAAAAGTATCAAGGTTTTTAAAATTTCTATGATCTTTGAGTTGATATCTATGTTATGATATATATCTATAAAAACATAAAAAATGGCTAAGCAGCGTAGCTGTGAAAACTGAGACAGATAGACAGATTTTATTAACTTCTTTGTTTACTGATTCAAAATTAATTACATATTTACATCGTGAAATCTATCTCTGTCCATGAAGTGTGTTAGTTCTTAAAATGATAGATTGTAAACTTAGAAAAAATAAATAAAAAGTTAATTATTGTTTTATAAAAACTGCTTATGGTTTACAACTTTTTCGATATTAAAAAGCTACACAAAGCTTAGATGTATTTTTTCTAAAGCCCCGTATACACAGACGATTATGGGTATATCTGTGTAATGTAACATCGTTCCACGTGAACGGGCATGATTCATCAGAACCCATTCACGGCGATCACTGGATTCAGATGCGGTTTAGGTAGGGTTGTGGCACTCATCATTGCTTTTTGTACAGCTTTTTTCCAGTCCGTAGTAGAAGATGTTTTTTCTTTTCACCAAATTTTATTTTGCTGTAAACAATATGTAGTAGTAAGTAATGTTTTGTTTTCTTTTCAGTCTGTTATTTGTTAAATATCTTTTTCACCAGTTGTGAAATAAATTATTTTTTAATTTATTCTGAAGACTATATATTTTTTCACTTGAAAACCAGATCTAGCAAAATTTATCACAACACGTACTCTTAAAAATTTTCAGGCTATAAATAACCAATTACAAAAAATATAGGTCAAGTATTTTTACAATGCAAACAATTTACAAATAATGATGGAAAACAAAACATTGTTATAGTGTAATGGGTTGCCTTATCGCTACCAAGCGATTTCTTCCAAGCAACCCATTCGAGAGGAGACTAGACAGTGAAATAATCCAATGAGAAGAAATGAATGTTTGCCCAATGCTTATTAAAAGCTTTTTTTGAATTTTTCTTACACTTGTGGTGTCACCAATCACGAAAGGTTATTAATATTTATAGGAAGAAAAAAATGTTTATGGTTTTATCCCAACACTATAGGCTCGTTGAAGAGAGATTTAGTCGATGCGTCGACGTCGCGGATTACCGTGATTTCCCGAGGGGCTCGGACCAAAAGACACCTCGCCTGCATCCACATTATTACTTTCCCATACCTTCAGTTGGTCTGAGACCGAGACGCGATAATTATTTTTTAATTATTTCATCTTGGCTTTATTATGGCTTCGGTTGTATTGTCAAAGATTAGCGTCTTGACCAACCGGTATTTTTAGAAATCTTTTTTAGTAATAAAAATATTTTTACAGGAATAATACTTATTTAAATTCTAAAAAAAGGCTTGCGAAAGAGATAATTGTATCGCGTACGCTTATACGTATTGAGGCTGTATACGTGTTTATAAACTGCTCAAATTGTGTTGTCTGTGTGGAGACAATGAATTATTTAGATCGCTTCAGCTGTTTTCGTTTTATAAATGGTACACCATCTTTAATCCAATTTAATCCAACTTTGTGTTTACTAGAGGATATATGCCTTAAAATAATCTTGAAACAAATAAGTATCGAATAGTATCAGATTTAATTTTAATATTTTGGTATCTATTACCACGTTCTGAAACTAAAGATATAAGTAGATGCAAAATAAAAAATAAATCTACAAGTCCATCAATGCAGTTTCTTAAATATTACATTATTATAAAGATTTATTAATGTTTATTATGAAAACATCGATGTCCACCCTCTGAGGCGACGACAATACATCACGAGGCGACATCCGGCGGAAGTTGCGTAACGAGGCCGTTGTTCCCCTTCCCCCTCTTCCCGTTTTCCTTTCTATTTCAACGAGGATTTTTCTACTCGCCCTCGCAAGATTATTCCCTGTTACCATTTATTCGATACCAATGCCATAGTGATGAATACTCCTCTATTAACATGCCTGTGGGCGATCCATACAATTTATGAATTCAACTTCGAAGCTTCTAATTAGACGCTTTACAAAGGTTGTTATGAAACCTTATCCGTCGAAAACCTGTGTTACCTCCGTTATTTTTCAGTTCCGAATTGATTAAGCTTAGAGCCTACGTTGGTATTAATAGTCTAAAAAGTTCTTACTTTAAATTATATTATAGCTCTTATCGATAACATAATTGTCTTTTTTTAGAAATATCCAAATCAATGTTTAAATTGCTCAATTTGGTGCAGAATAATATTATTAGTAAAGTATATTGTTTTAAAAGTGTGATATCTCTAGTTAAAACATGATAATCATTAGTTTTAAATATAAATCTTTAGATTTATATCTATGTGTGAACATAAAAAAATGATTTAGCAGCGTAGGCGACTGAGACAGGCAGGCTCTATGATTCGTATGATTTTATTAACTTTTGCTTACTGCTTCAATATTAATTACATATTTTCATCGTGAAAACGTAAAGTAACGAAAAACTTGGATTGGTTAATTGGTAATATTGTTGTATTTATTTTAGAGAAAATAGCAAAAGGATTAAATGTACCCTTTGAGAGCGCAGCAGTCAAGCCTCTTTACAGGTAAGCTGGTCTAATTGGAGCTTTCAAGAGTACAATAGCCCGATCGCTCATTAGTGTTCCTGCGCAAATCCGTGGGCAAAAGAGCAATAGTAAGTATATGTAAAGGAGCCTGAATATTATAATAATAGGGCGAATGTGCTTTAATTCTGCCTATTTAATACTTTGACTCCAGTAAGTATTTAGATTGATCTTATATCAAAGATACCTTGATTCAAAACTAAACGAAAATTATAGTAATTAATGCGAAAAATACGTTTCTGTTACATTGATAATTTTTATTACTAGCAAGTGCCTACTAAATGCAAAGATCAGTTGTTTTTATTGCCCTGTGAGAAAACCAAAACGGCCAACAAGACGCGAAATCATCTGAACTACGTTTTGCCAAACTTTCTAAATACACGCAAAAGTTACTTTGTTTATTCATCTATTAAGTTTACACACTTTACTATATGACTGAAGTTTCGTGATAGATACCAACAAAAACAAAATATTTTTTTTAAAAAAGCAGAAAATGTTGCAGGCTTTATTTAGTATTAAGATACAAAAACGACTAGCGTAGTTATGATGAGTAAGTATTCCCTGCTAAAAGCTCATTTTATGGCACAAAGCCGCTTATCTCTGTTTCCACTCCAATAGCAAACCTCCTTTGAAATAATAATTTATTTTATCAGAACTTACAGCAGTTCATTAAACTCATCATTACTTGTTTGTTCTATGTTTTGTGTTTTGTTCTATTTCATTTTATGAAATTTTTTAGAAAATTTTGAAACAATATCTGAGTGAAGGAAGAAGATAAACTATTTTAACATAATACACATCTTACTTATAACATATCCAAATTATGTCAATTGTTCAGGTATAATAAGTGATGCAAAGGATTTGATACATACTACCTTTAAAGAAATTTTAAAAATGGTGGCTGCAAAGCATTACGCAAATTTTATTTCATAGGTTCTTTGTTAGACGTGCTTCCATTAGCATTTCATGGCTTTTACAACGTTTAAGTTTATTGTGAGAAATTGCATGTTTTATAAATTTTCCTGCCTTCGGGAAATTGCGGGGCGGGCGTGGGGAGAGGGGATGTAAACAGAAAGGTTGTGCAAGACCGGCAGTCACGTGGCGGGTTTGCCGGGGACGCATCACTTTTAAGGGTGTTATCGCTTAAACAGTCGTATAAAATCCTTAAGAGTGATGGCCCTCGGTGTTTGTAATGGTGTCAAAAACTATTCAAACCAAACAACCCTACAGAATATCAGATTCTAACATATCAAATTAATTTTAACATATCCTGTGAATATCGTCGTAGTTAAACTTAGTTTAGTGTTTGAAGTATGTGTATTGGTGTCTGTAATTATTAAAATAAGGTAAGTTTTTGTCTTTAACATACTTTTTATAGCCTACTTCTGAAATTGTCCGTCAAAGAATTTAAAATGTTTATTTATGCTGATATGCTATTTTTATTTTAAGTAATTTTATATTAAGAAATTCTTAAAATAGTTAAATATATCTTATTAAATATTGGAATTGATCATGACTGTTCCAAATTTGTATATCAAGGAATTTAATAATAATAATTTTATGTTTAAATATTTAAGCATTATTTTAATGAAACTTTTAATGTAACTATTTTTTTTATATATTGGTATTAATGTTTAAGTGAACAGAATATTTTCTCACAAAAATAATAACTGAGGAATGGAATTGCATTGTTATAATATAATATATTATTATGTTAATTATATTATAATAAAATAAAATCATTAAGCGATATATTTAGACAATTCCGCTTTTCTATAATTTTTGACTTATATTGTACGAAGTAATTTTTTTTCCAACTAGCATTTTTTTTTATATTTACCGCAACCTTAAGAATTTTGAAACATTACAACATTAAAACGTTTAAATCGCATCTTTTAGTTTTAATTGCCACTATTAACATGTCTATCTACTTCAAATATTTATAATTTCAAGTTACTAGGTACATGGTTCAGAATGGAAGTGGTTTTAATATCGTTTTTATAACTTTAATTTAAAATGTGATTCATGTGATCTATGGCGATTCAATTAATCAAATATTCTTATTTTAACATTATTTATGTTGAAATAAACTGCTGCTGTTTACGTAGGCCGAAATGTCTACGGCCTAGGGAAGCTACGCGCTACGGAGTTTTAGGCGGATGTTAGGTTATACGTTTCCACAAAATTGTTTTTCATTTTGTCTTAAATATTTTTCTAAAATATATATCACGACTACATTGTATTTATTTTGGTAAAATTTTAACACACATTTATCATAATTATTAAATTTTATTAATAATAATGAAAAAGCAATAGGTATATTAGAATAAATAATAATGAATCACCGAAATGTATGTAAGCGCATAACTTCCGAACGACAGCACTAAATTGGATAATTCTTTTTTGTTTTTTTTTTTATTACCTGGAAAGATTCTTAGGAAATAAATAATAAAGGAAGTTGCGCGGGACATAAGAAAATTTAAGAAAACTTAACGACAATATTAACTGTTCTAACATCATCTTCTTAGTACTTTTGACAATATGAACTTTTTTAATGTAATATTTATAGCGTTTGACATAACTGTTTACGGTTTAAAAGTTTAACTGTCATAATTTCTCATTTCTTAGTACACATTCCGTTTGATATTTTAAATTATTATGCCAATTCGAATGCAATATTCATAGTTAAGACAGGACAACGTATCTGGGAGCTTTCATCGAAGATGATGCCTTATCCCTTTGAGATATAACAAAACAATGCATAACGGGATATTTCTCTTTTATAGATATACAAACCTACCTTTCAAGGATAGCTTACTATACCTATTCTATCTTTTATTGGCGGTAGAAAGTTCGCCAAGTCAGCTAGTTTTAAATAAATTTAGTTATTAAAAAAAAATCCAGTTGTAAAGAATATTATATAATGGATTTTATGTTGGTTAATTTCTAGATACAATAGTTTTACCAGTAGTGCTTTAGTAACTCTATATTTTTTAATTTAAGTTTCTTTAAAATGCCTATTTAGTAAAATTCAGCAATTTTTAAATATCATTCATGTAAGTTTCAAGTCTTAAAATTAAAAGATTATTTTAATATCACGGAAACCTCGCACTGAATAAAAAAATATTCCAAAATTTAAGAACGAGCTACGAATAAAAAAAACCCCCTATTTTATTAATACAATGATAATAATACAATTTGTTTTGTTTATTGGATGTGAGCTTGATAGTTCTTTTTTACTGAATTTCTTTAATTTTTATCCAGTATTTTGGGTACGCACCCTAACGGCTTTGATAAGCTTTTTGTGTTTTTGTTAATATATTTGAGTGCATTATTGTAAATAATATCGTAAATAAATTATGTTAAAATTTCTCAGAATATCAAATAAAATTTCATTTCTTTGAATGTACTGTTAATTTTTTACAATTCAACTATCTCTATGTTAAAATTCTGTAATGTTATAAGTATAAAAATGTTTTTAACAGTCTTAGTTCATCATCATCATAATCATCGGTATGGATAAACTTAAAATATTATTATTGATAATAATAATAATATCGTTTATTTCAGGATTATTCCCATAGCTTTGTTAGTAGCATTTTTCTTAAAAAACTAGTGTTAGTCCTTATATTAAATAATTAGTTGAATGTAAATAGTATATTTTGGACCAAGTAAAGAATATTATTAGGGTAAGTTCAGCTTTTGAGACACATAGTAACAGTAAGTATATAGATTTTTGTAAAAAACTTGATTACAACAAAGGATTTATGAAACAATGGTTGAGAAAAATCAATATAAAAGCTTTTAACATCCCTCGGGCAAGCATCCGAAACTAATTCAATCAAATGATCGCCCCTGATAGCGTTTCGGCTAGCATACGTCAAGAGTTGTTTATGTCGGCAGAAACTTAATACAGTTATTAAATTTGCCTTTAATTTATTCAATTTGAGTTAGCGAGACAATGGCAGCGAGGGCGGGGCCGCCCAGAGCCCGCCCAAACGCACACCTGCTAATGCTATTAACGGCTTATTATCTAGGCTATATTGCTACATGGCTCAAAATTCAATTACTTACTATAACTACCATTTCGATAAATTAAGCTTTTTTATTTTCTGCTCATACAAGTTCAGTTCAATATTATACTTAAAATTGATAAATAATAAAATGGTGACAGAGTATGAAATTTTTTGTGACGCCAGCAGTTGTCTCCTTTTCTGCATATAAAATGTCATTTGTTTTATGTGCAGTATTATAAAATAATTGATGTGTGTGTATGTATTGATGGTGTGTAATAATGGACATATCCCAGTCATTCGTTACAAACAAAAACAAATCTTTTTCCTTTATAATTTTAATAATTACAAATAAAATTATTAATAAGTGATATATAGTCTAAAGAAATACGTATAGCTTAATAATTATATCTTAGAAACTTAAGTTATTGTAGATAGACATTGATTTTTTATATAAAAAACCTCAAATAATACAACAAATACGAGGGACTGCAAATAACTGTGAATTTAAGCGGTTAAGTCCTTAAATCGTATCTTGATTTTTATTGCGTTGCGAGCGAAACTGCTCGAGTTGTGTCCCCAAGGAGCGATCGGTTGGCAAACATCGCAATTCGATACGGAATAGCGATTTACGTTTATTTTCTTTTGTATTTCAACACCTTTTAAAGATAACTCCGTGAACTGTCAGGTTATTAACAATGATTCGAAAACACATTCCGGGCTACGAAGGACAAATATGTGACGTTCTAAAATTCCAATTGATGAAACAAAAATTTATTGTATCTTATTTTTACTCTATCTTACTGTTAAAAATAATTCAAATTTTATACGTTCATATTTAAATGTATAACTTCTGAATTTATAATTTATAGATTGATAATCAAGATCAGCACAATTTAATAAACTGTTGTCGGTTGAGTTCACAATTTTCTATATTAAATCGACGGTATGCGGGTTGCCATGATACCTTAGAGAAGTTAATAAGTCATAAATAGCAGGTGTGACAAGGATAGGGAGACGATGGCTTTGTATGTGGAAAAGAGAAAACTGCACCCCCCAGGTAGAGGTGGTGATACGCAATCGAGTGGAAAAAGGTGCTTTTGAGACTCATGAGGTATCCCCTGACGCAATGTTTGACTATTTAAATATAGACAACACTATACTATGCCTGTTAATATATTTTTGTTTAGGAATATTAAAAAAAAAAGATAATTATTGGGGATTTAGGTAGAAAAACCAATATAATAAATTTATTATAATTGAGATATTTGCTGACCAGACAGTCTTAGCCCTGTCAATTTTAAAAACGTTCAATAATTATATAGTGATTTATCTTCCTAAAATTTAGGGAGGTTTCTTACTGTATTCCTTTTGAAAATCAAATTTTAATCAAACACCGTTTTTGAGTTTGAGCTAGAGTAACGAACAATAATATTTATAAATAATATAAGAATTTTGTGATATTGTGGGAGTAAATCAACCTTGCTGTGCTGCTTTTTGGTATAAAGGCAATTAATAATAAAATTAATTATTAAAACTCCTTTAAAGAAATAAAATCGATAAAACACGATTTATTAATTATCATCAAATAAATTAATAGTTCTTTTGTATTAGGGATAAAACTGTGAAATTGACAATCGGTATTGTTTGGCAAAAGCTCCGTGCAGAGTTAAAAGCCGATAGAGCTGAGTGTGCTGCTCATGAGTGGTCGATCTCCAGTAAGTACTCGTCAAGGACACTCCATACGTTATAAGAACTGCACTTACGAATTCCCTATCGATTCTAATATTGCAAAAGATAAAGCCATTAAAATCTTATCCCAAGAAGCATTATACTGCAGCATTATATGTATTTAAGGTAAGGTACATTTCTCTCGTCTTATCAAGGGAAGGGGCAGGCACATTTCTGTGACTGTCAGCAATCATTTTCTTTACAAGCAAGGCTGATAGACCTTCTGTGCGTTCCAAACTGAAACGGTTTTACTTTTTGTCCCGACATCGACTCCGGGATATCTGCGTTACACGTACCTACAGAATTATCGAAGCGTAACCAGATTAGTATGCTAAAATTAATGAACGGGCAACTTTATTTACTTACTTTTGACTATAAATATTTTCCCTGCCACTCTAAGGTGATCTTTATTTTGCTTTCACAACATTTATAAAATAAAAAAGCTGTTCTATAATTCTAATTAATTTAGAACTTTGAAACAGATTTTACTGCGATAGACAACAAGTACGTTTTATGTTTAAATTAACTCTATATTTAATAAAAATTACAATCACGCAATTCGCCTCGGATTTAATTTTTTTATATAAAAAAACGACAGTTTTTATCCTGCTATATATAATATGTTATAGCTGATATTTTAAAAGTATTTTACTTGATTGTGTTCCCCTGCTGACGTTTCAACTTGTGAATGAATGCATTAATCAGAGCAGCTTAGGGAGAATGAAGCAGTTTGTCAAGCAAAGTCGCGTGAAGTTATTATGCATATTATCAAGCGTAACAAAAATTCAAAAATCACCTGATATATTTTATGTGACGCCCGGAATTGACTTTCTTAGAAAGATTTTGTTTCTACGTAGATAGAAAAGTTTAGAAAGAAAATATATTAGTCCAATATAAAATCTGTCTCTCTTGCCGCTCTACTTCATTTTTATTTACTCTACTTCATTTTAGTTTCGACTTGGTTTTCTGAAATAATCATTGCTGAATATGTTCGTCTTAAAAAGTATAAAGCAGGGAATTAAACGAATAAAAAAGAATGAAATAGAAGGGCTGACAGAATCAAATAAAGAAATATTCAAAACAACTATTTAAAAGTTAAGTATAAAAGAAGATATTAAAAGCGAATCCATTTCTCATTTCATGGGGTGAATAACGGCGTGGAATCGGTGGACCGGGGAAACTTCATTTGCGAACTCCTCTGTCCGTGAAATGAAGTCGGCTATTGCTGATCTCAGCGTCAGCAAACGGGGTCTGAGTATTTGAAACCCTTTGGATATACCCTTTACATGTTTCCGTTTTGATTTGCATGCATTGTGTGTATATCGTTGTATAATTTATGGACTAATTGCCTTCTATTCGAAGCTTTACTTGAGTTGATATTTCGAAATGTTGAGCGGCTCTCCTAGCGTAGACGCAGCTTTGAAGGACTTAAACATTTAAGGGCATCAATTGTTTTTCTTGATAAATGATTGATTCCTACCTTACCTTTGACAGATTGTAATAATGAGTATCCTAGGTATGAAACTATAACAAATAAATTAATATTCGTATTAATAATTACATAATATAAGTTTGTATATAGAACAAGAGTGACTGAACAGAAAAATGTCTGGATACGATACGTTATAATAATGTGTATAGACAGTGGTCGGCAAAATTTTAGCCAAAGAGCCAAATATAAACATAACAACAATGAAAAAAAAAATTGGGAGCCAAATCTGCTTGTTAGTAAACTTTCATTACACTTAATAAGTAGCACACTAAATAAATCTAAATTTCATACTTCATAAATATTTATTAATGCGAACAATGTGCTTGCATCTCCTTGGTAAGTTTGAGTAAGTCAGGTTTGTATGTTGTTGTTTTTAATTTCCAGGCATGATTACAAATTCTTATCAATTGGACGACTTCTCAGTTTACTCTTGATAATTTTCATGCTTGAAAAAAAATTATTTTGATAAATTAAATATTTATATATATTTGTGCCAGAGCCGCACTTAAGGAGCCAAAGAGCCACATGCGGCTCTTGAGCCGCACTTTGCCGACCACTGCACTAACATGTTAAAATTAACTATTTACCTTTTAACTATCATGCTGTGCAAAGAACTAATATTTTGGCGTGTCTAAAACTTTAAAAAATATGCATGGAAATTGATATTTTTTTATATTTAAAAGAGAAGTCTCTTGACCTTAGTGGATCATAAGTTACATGTGTTTCCCCGTCTGTTTCTCTTAATCTTTTTCGCTATAATACAATTATATAAGTAAGAAGTATTTTTAAGAAAATGCGTAGTTGCGTATATATAAGTCGATATAAAACTTTCATAATTTTTAATTTTATAAAACTAAGTATGAACTTTGGAATTCAGATCAGCAATCATTTTAATAATATTGTGATTTTAAAGTACAACTTAGATGAGATGAGAATTTTGATCTTTCTTTTTAAAGAATATTTGATCTATCTTAACCTATTCCTATAACGATAAAAAAGCGTTTGGTAAAGTGGTTTTTTCTCCATTTAAAATTTAGGTTTCAACTGACTGATTCAGTTTCATATCTGTAAAATCTAACTTTTTTTAGTTATTCAACTAAAATAAAACACGTTCAGAAATAATCATTTAAAGTTATAATGGATGACGATTTTGATTGATAACCGGGACTAACGGTACTGTATCATACAACCACAATACCTCATTTACAACTATACGTAGGTATTTTTAATATAATGTGTAAAATTTTAAATCTAATTGAGACACAATTTAATATATTACACTTAATTATGGTAACCAGCTAAATGATTACCGAAATTAAAATTTAACAAAGTATTGATAGCGTAATTTGTAGTAATTTTTTTAAATATTTCAACCTTATATTAATAAGTTTAGTTAAATATAAGGTTTTAGCAAATGTAGCAAAATATAGTAACAAGTAGCCATTTTGAATTCTTTTCAAGCAGCCATGCAACTGTATAACTTTTAATATCGGCTTGCAAATCCGGGAAACATTGATGGGGTTGACGTCTATGTACTTTTGAAGCTCCTGAAAATTTTCAGAAATGTTACAAAACCACGCCTTCTTACAGGCAAGGCTGCGATTGGTGACAACGAGTCGAGTTGGCTACTGATATCGACCAATGAAGGAGGCGGTACCGCGCAGCCGTAGCGAAGGCTTTAGCGGCGCGGGTTCGCTACGAGCCACAGACGCTACCCCGGACTGCTACGCCTAGTGACTGAAAAATGTAAGTATTCTTTTTAATTTCCTTTTGTAGTTAGAAATTTGAATTTTTATCATTTATGTGCAGTGCGCGTATTTAGCTATACAGTGGCTTTTAGAGATATATACATTTTCTGTCTATATATAGGATGTAGGTTATGTATATATATGGCTATAGCTATAGTGAATGGTTACGTAACACGGCTGATGGTATATAATGTACTTTTTAGCTATATTATCCTTTTTATAGATAGGTATTATGTAACAAAATGTTCAAGTGGAAAGTGGTTTACTAAGTTATCATTTATATGTAAATCTTTTGTTTTATACAGAATAGTTTTTAAAAAACTATACCCATTTTTTTAAATTGAATAAAATAGCAGCACATACATTGCATAGTTAATTAAATCAGTCATAATAAGCGTTTGGGGTTATAAAAAAAATGGCGACGACTGCTTTTTACCATCGTCACCCGACGGTCCATGTCTACTCGTGACGTCATTACATTTTTATTATTACTACTACTTTATGATTACAATGAAGCTAATGTCCGCCATCTTGTCTAGGATAAATTGATTCAAGATATGATGTTAATTTTTTTATAAAACGATATTCTTTTCGAATGTCCTTTTATATCAAACATCAGTCTTTTTGACGGTCTGTTTCTAAAAAAGCGTAATAAATAGAATTTAATACATAAAAATGAAATAACATAAATTTTTAGGTGCTAGTAATGAGTGACACCATTTCATGAGGGACATCGGGCTGCAGAAATGCAGGGGCTCCAAGCCGCGAAAGAGAAGGCATCCAGCCTCTTCACTAGTAAACCACTAATACTCAAGTAAGTTTATTTAAATGATCAAATTTTATAGGTGAAATCTTTCTTAAGTAATGGATTAGGTATTATTGTATAGTATTGAGGATTTTGGTATTTTATATTACAAAAGTAAAAGAGCTATAGCCAAAAATAACCAGAGGTGTCATGCCGAAATTTAGTAGACAATAAAAATTGTATTTTCATTTTAGATTTTTATATGCCCTTATTTCATTACTTACGAAGGATTTGTACTAAAAAGTCAGATGTAAGAAAATATAATTACATTGAAATAAACTCCGTTTTATATTTATTATTTTACAACTATTTAACTTATATGAAACTTGACTTCTTCTTGACTTGTAAATCTTAAAATACAGAAAAAATCTTTTTACAATCTAGCAAAAATATAAGAGAACAATGTCTCTACCATATTTTTGCCTGAAAGGATTGCTACAAAGAATTAGAATTTGGAAAAATACAATTTAGCTGAACAGGGACAGAAAACAGATTTGAGATATTGATTAACGATAACGTAACGGGAAAAAATGTCAATGTTTTTACTGACGGGGCTAAATTGGACAAAGGGAAGCCGGAAAAAAGTGAGGAGTACAATCAGCGTAGTTGGATTGCTAGTTTATTGATAATATTGACAGGAGGATAATACACGTTGCAATAGAAATGAAATAAGGGCGAAGGAATCGAGTCTTGTCTCGAAAAAGTACTTTGTTATTTTTCAGGGCCGGCAGGTTTCATGTAATAATCTTTTTTTCAGTTATAGATCGACTTTTTCGTATGACTGTTTAAATAATATTTTTTTATTTTTAGAATGTTTTATTTGCTAAGAAGAATTTGGTAATCACAAATGGAAAATGGAGCTATTGGTTCATATTTTCATTCAATACTTTAAGATATAAGTGGGTAACCTCCTTAATCTTAGTTAAGGAGACTTCTACTACTTAGTAGACAGTTTTATTTAAGTTTTTATTTAAAACTCCATGAACTGACAATACGTCCTGTATATTTAAACAACTAATACGGCAATTTCCATGCAGAAACTTTTGTTTCATATTTTCAAGTACTTAATGGTTTTTTCTTCTTTTAAATCATAATTGGCAAAAAAATTTAAAGCAATACGGTAATTTAAAGAAAGAAAAAATTCTATTGATTTTGTATACTCGTCGGTGTATTATTTTCAAGGTTTAAGGTTTACAATAAGATCTCATATCCTTTGTTACATCAGCTTAGTAAATCGAGTGAACTTTATAAATAATGCGATTATTCGGTAGCGGATCGCAACCCTAGACAGGCTGCTCAGCGCTGATAACAAACAGACACCATCCGGATTTGTGTCGTCATGCGAACGGCCCACTTCGATTTCCACGACTGAGCTTAGACACGGAGATAGAAATATTAAATCCTCTATTCTAGACAATGATTGTTAAAAAAATCTTTGAACTCCATTTAGAATTCGATCAACAACATTTCTTTCCATCGATTTCAATTCAATTTAATTTTTACTTGTTATGACCGACTGCAATAAGATTAATTAATATGTGTATGTTGAACTAAAAAGTGAATAAATGTAATGTATATATATAATATAATCAATTCCACGTTGATTATATGATCACTACTTCTTTCCACCACCGTAGAAATAATGGCATGAATTGAAAAAAAAGCGCAAAGCTTCCTATAACGGTGTTTTATTTTTTATTTTATTTTTTGTATCGCATAAATTTACGGTTTACATATTAATTAATAATATAAATAAGTCTTTCCTTACTATATTTTTAACGAAATACTGATATATATTTGATAGATATCCCTTAGGTTGTAAATTGCGAGGGAAAGGGTTCATTATTTAGTCCGTTTAAATCACTAAGTCCTTAAAAGACATTAGCAGGCTTTGTAGCGTTATCGCAGTATACAAAAGAGATTTAGAATGAGCTACAGAGGGGCTTGCCATCAATTATCATTTTATAGTTAGCTTAACGTATATTCGTTAAACATAATGATTGAATCTAAGATTTTTTTTGAACAGATAGTTGAGTCAAAATTTTGAGCGTGTTGCGGACAATTTTGCTAATTTATAGCTTACCTCTCGATATCTCTAGTGTTAGTAGTTAATTGAGTTTAGTAGGGATTCCGACATAACATTATCTATATTATTTCGTACTATTGCTAAAAATCTCGTCAGAGGGCAAGTTTCAAACATTTACTGTACAGACAAAAACATCTAAAATATCTGTATTTAATAGATATCAAATTTGACTTAGATTTAGGAAATAATTATTAAATAAATTATTAAAGCTACGTAGATAGACAAACAATATTTATATGAATATTATATTTCTTATAATAAAAATACACGACTATAGCAAATTTAAATTAAATATCCGTATTAATGAATCTTATATAGGATTCATACTTAATTATAAATAAAAAATTACTTACCTAAGTCATCTTTTAAACTACTCTGGTATTTTGCAATACCTCGTTCATTTGGAAACCGCCTGCGGTGTGATATTCCCAAACGATTTCACTCTTCTTTCTACTTAGAGGGTAGACAGCACATAGATACAGCACTCACGCTAATTGTTTCCGCCATTTGAATATTGCGACGACAATTACAGGATTGGTCCATGCTCTCACAACGGACCCCAAATTAATTGCTCTCCGACACTTTTCGTACTGTTTTGTTTATGGAATTATACAAAATTTTGTTTCTTATTCAAATTTCTCGTTCAAAAACGTATTCAAAGATTTTTGACAGAAGCTACGATTAATTATTACGCAGTTAAAACTTGAAAAAATAATAATACAGGTTTGAATTCAATGTAAATTGTTGGTGCCATGTATTATTCAAAATCGTATCTTAAAAATAATGTCAACCGATTGTGAGAACTTATTTTATTACGCTTTTTATCAATTTAAACATTCTAAATTGACACATTTTTTAAATATTTTGAAAATGCTTGCTTCTGCATATAATTAGATCAACCTCTCTGCTTCTCCTATCTCCATCTCCATCTGTGTGTGTATCGCAATTAATCATCCTCTCAATGTTTTACGCATGAAATATTGCCAAAAATGAAAACATAAACTCACTTATTACACTTACTCGCAAAATAAATATACTGTATAGTTCTGAAGGTTGAAAAATCAGGCGTAAATAATATTTCCTCAATTTGCACCGCCTTTTGGTCAGTGGACGATACATCCTGACGCATTCCCGTATAATGGCGGATATTAGATCATATCCTCAATACACTGTAGAATATTCCAAATAAATAATATATTTTTTTTATAAAATGACAAACCTACTTTTGTGATTATTTCTGTGGTATGTGTAGAGACACAGTGAAAATGAATTTGGGCCGAGATTAACTAATTCACAACACGAATTAATTTCCAAATGAAACCTGAATTATATTTTCTGTTGTATCTATTCTATTTTTATTATTAGAAAAATTACTTAAAAGCAAATTTTATTTTGTGAGATTAATATTGAGAATTAACATCGTTTCCATCCCGAATTTTATTTCGACCCTTTGTGGGCCTATACCAATTAACGTACTATATAAAAAATATCTTTATCACCTTTAAGGCTTAAAGAAATTGTATATTTCCTGAAATCATGTCTTTACTAACAAAAAATACACGTTGAATTGATAACCTCCTTTTTGGTTTTATTGAAGGTCGGTTAAAAATAGTATAATCTAAACAAAATAATATAGGTATATTTGTAATAATTAGGAGTTTTCTTTCAATAGCGAAATCTATTGAAATCAAAACTGATTGATGGTTTTGTATTTCACAAATTCGCTGCTATACCTCCAGGCGATATGAAATTTTAATGAGCCTTCAAGTCCTTTTGCGGTCCCATAGCAGCAGTGACGGTCAATTAGCAACTACCCCTTAGCTGAGTGTTAATAAAGATCTAAGTACAACAATTTTCATACTGTTCCAAATTAATATTATTCGTACTAAGTGCATTGAGTTATATTTTTTTATTTTGCTAGAATGCAACAAATTTAGAAATTAATGAGTGACAAATTTGGTATAAATTATTTAGCAGAAATACTTCCAGTGATTTTCAAATTGTGTTTTTATTATTATATTAATATTTTAGTATTACTTAATCTATTATTTAAATAAATGAAAAGACATTTTCTTTAATTCAGATTTAGTTATTTAAAATTGTATTAACAGCAGTCCTTAAAAGACTTTATTAAGAACGGTTTGATATAATATATTAAAATTAACTTATGTGTTTCATTTGTTAATAATGAATCTTTTTTTCTAGTTTATCAAAATATCGGTACTCTATTTAGTCCTCAAAATAGTTTTTTTTGTCTTTAATTGCAACTTCATTCAGAATATATCCCTACTTATATTATAAATGTGAAAGGTACTCTGTCCCGTTGTCTTTCGCACCTAAAATACTAAACAAATTTTGTTAAAATTTAGTTAAGAGACAGAGAAGTGGTTTTAAAAAGTCAAACACGCGGACGAAGTCGCTGCCATAACTGGTTGTTCATATCTTGCCATATCTTAAAGGTAGGTCTACATTATTGTGAGAAACTTCCAACTTACATCAGAATGTATTGATATTATTAAATATCAGGTTCGAAAGGTGCCAGAAAGTCTGTCCGGCGGCGGACAGCGCGGCGCCGCATCTCGTTCGGCGCCAGGGGGACCCACGGTTATAAATCTCATACAAACAGACAATTCATAACGTTTCTACTTTATTTAGAATATTGTTGTTCTGTAAATATGTCAAAGGATTCCTTGTTTTTTGTTCTTACTTTGTTTTAAGATTATAATGATTAGCTTAGCAACACGCTGTTAAGTCAAGAATATGATACAAAACCTAATTATTTCTACTTCATTTTCTTTTCGTTGTTTAGGGTGTATTTATATTTTTCTAATGTTATATTAGGTATAAGATTTTAACTGTTTTTTTATTTTTGAAAAGAGTGAACATGAAATATTATGGAAAATTGCTATAAATGTTTAAGATTATGAAACACAAAAATTTACATTTTTCTTCATAATTTCATATTTATCCGAGGTGAATATGCTAAATATAAAGTGTAGACCAGTGTAGATATGTCGGGCTCACTTTTCATGTTTAGCCCTGGATTAGTCATTCTTAATGTTGTTAATATTAACATTAAATCTATACTAATTTATATATATTTTTATTAAATATTTACAATAATGTACTTAAAAAGAAGTTTATTAAATATTTACAATAATGTTTTGAGTTAAATTTTTATCAATTGATTATAACTTATTTTATTTAAACGAATTGATCGTTCATAACTGTAAAAAACAAATTTCATTTTCATACATTTGCGTATCATTTGTTATAATTACGACCCGTAAAAGGCAAATAGTCGATATAATGAGAATCCTATGAAAGGACGAGGATTTAATTTGTGGTCGATGCAGGGCGGAGTCCGACATAAATCCTACTTCAAAGGACACTCTAAAATTACAGTCTCTCATTAATGAGTACCGTCAAACAAATTTTTAATCAAGTCCGTGTTACTGTAGAAATTAATTAATCCTGTTGTAACTTTATTCGGTATTAACTTTTGTTTCGGTACTTTTAACTTATAAGTCCAGTCTTAAGCTTAGTACCTAAAGTGTAAAATTTTTTAGACTAAATTATATAAAATTTAAACTATTAAATCATCATCATAAGAAGATTGAGTTACCGATTTCAAGATGTAATATTTACGTTTATTAAATATATAATAGATTTATAAGAACCAAAAATCTATTGTTGCTGAAAAATAGAAAGTAAAATTAACGTTCCTATTCCATATTAAAAATAACAAAATACAACAACTTTAAAACAATTCAGAATGCAAAGTGCAAACCACGTTTTTAAAGCGAATAGCTATAAAAATTGAAATGTCATTTGTTACGCCGCAGTCAAACTTCAATACAACCGGATACAGAATATTAAAACTATCTTTACAAATATAAAATCCAACGCGTCTTAATTCATAACTTTATCATTAATGAGTAACTTTTACAATATGGAAATCCAATTGTCCGTACGACGAAACTACTTACTTCTACGTACGTAAAGAAGAAAAACAAACAGATAATATAACGATATTGATCTTCTGTGGATAATTACTTAGCTAATACACAATTCCTAAAGTAAACTCATAGGATAAAGTAATATGAACACTTCAATACCTTATTGCGCAAGTTTCTTCACTAAGAATTAGTAAGGAAGTTTGTATGTCATAAAATCGATTGGAGAATTTTATTAGGCCACAGGAGGCGGAGGGTAACTAGCAATAAAAGTCTCATTTTGATACAGTTGTCTGGCGCCCGACTGACGTACTGCGAGACTTATTGGCGCCTTTTTTTGATTGCCCTTATGTTAAAAATGAGACAAAGTATACACTTTGTATTTATAAATGCTCATATTGTATGATTTTTTACAGATAGATTTTATAAGTAATTGACTTTTCAAGATAAATTCTAGCCTACTTTAAACCCAATTAAAAATGTTTGTAGTGACTTACATGCAAAGTAGTATAATAATTGCAATAAAAAATGTAACATTACTTATATATAATTTTTTCATTTTGCTATTTGATAATTTTTAATATATTTCAACAATACTTTAAATACATGCATTAAAATTTAGATACATATCTGAATTGAATGATACATAACTTAATCCAGTCTACTTCGCTTTTGAAAAAAAAAAGTATAAAATAACATTTTCGACTCCATTCGTGGCCCTGTGCTGAAACAAAGACAGTATATGGGTAGAGAGCAGGCGCGATCACTAATGTTCTCCGTGTGCAAATATTTGAGCTCGCCAAGATCTATTGATCACTGATCCCTCGTTCGCGCTGCTTCCGTCACGTTTCGAGGACTTGTAAGTAATGACTACTTTGCTTCGTATTTAGGACACAGTCCCATTTCTATAAACACACTGTTTATAATTATAATCTGTATCTAAAACATAATGAAATAGATATATTAGATACAGAAAACTATTTACATACTCGCTTGTTGTTTAAAATAAGCATGCCCAACTTTGAGTAAAAGCCTTTACATTTTCTTATAGATTGTGTAGGTTAGGTTATATATAATCAATATTTATGGATTTCTAATTTGTATTCTAAATTTAATTATTGTTCTTATTTTGAAAACAAAAAAGAAAGTCGCCTCGACATATTTTATAAAACGTTAAGCTCGCGCAAACAAAATTTCAAAGTGGTTACTTATATTTTAACTTGTGCTAAAGACTATAATTTATGTAAAGTGGCGTTTAGCAGAGCGAGATGTCGCTTCTATTGAATTTCCGTGCTGTAATGACATTGCCACCCAAACGCCAAAGGAAATATCGTAAATGTACGTCAATTGTTGCAGCCCTGATCGTATACTTTCGCTGATTATTATAGTTTATATGAAAAAACCCTGTTTTAATAATGTATCATATAGCTAACAAATGCTTCTTCTCGAATAAGTTGTGACTTGTTAAAAACAGGTTTAAACCAAAGTTAAAAGTCAATCGTTCTTTTTTATAATATTAAGTTAACAAGTAACCGCCTCCTTGGTCTAGTGGTAAGCGCGTAAGCGTTACAACCGAGAGGTCCTGTGTGCGATTCCCGGTGGAGATAAAAGAAAAAACTCGGTCTGGCAGGGCATTGAAGGCTGATCACCTACTTGCCCCTAAAGAAAAAAAAATCGATCAGTGCAACAGATGTAAAATGCATCTGCCCCATACCCCACTCGGGACTTCACTTTACTTTACTTTAAGTTAACAAGTATTCGTTGTTTGTTCTTTTACAGCAAAAATGTATTTTTTTTTTCATTATAGTGTAATATAACTTCAATTCAGAAATATCAGTCTCGGTAATATGTAAGAAGTAGAAAATATATTAAGACTATCTATATAAGATTGCACATAAAATATAAATGTTCTTAAAGTTATACAAGTCTTTATAAGAACGGAAAGTTATAAAAATTTGACGAAAACTCATCCTATTAGGCGTGCGTCTGGCTCAATTACGTCATCAAGAAGTTTCCTCTTGTCACCCGAGATTGGATTTTAGATAATGGGTCCGTAATCACAGCAGTGATTTATCACTGCTATCTCAGACTTCGCTGTCCATTAAGCAATCAACGCACAACCCTTTGTTGACAACACTGCTTACTGAGCGGGCGCGTGAGGGCTTATAACATAAAAAGGTACACATGTTAGCGCTATTAAAAAGTAATATAGAAGCATAGACATGTATAATATTATGAGTACATACGGCTAAGTACATAAAAAAAAATTTTAAAAAAATAAATCCAAATAAGGCTTCTTCAATTAATTCAAGAATCGAATACGCATCGAATTGGCAAATAAATGTTTAGTAAGTAATACTGGACCAATGGTAGCTTGAGATTCAGTAACGAAGCTAGTAAACATCTTCTTCATCAAGTAAATTGTTTTATTAAGATTTGTTCTATCAAGATAAGTTTTGTATGTAAGAAAATGTATAGAAAACTGTACAGAAAAATAAAAATCAGGAAAGTGCATTTAATAAAAAATATCGAGTGAGATATAAGACATACTTCAAAGTCAAATTTCAATTTTATCTCATTTTGTTAATTAGTGCAAACAACATCCGAGCCGAGGCAGACAGATTTCATATTAACTCATTGTGCTTATTTGAATAGTCACAAACTCCCCTCAAATTACCAAGAAATTTTGCAAAAGGAGTCGATCAGCACCAAACAAGGATATTGTGAATCGAATCTATTTCGTGTAAGCCCTCCAACTGAGCCACTCAAAGAAACCTGCGTAATGCAAGTCCTTTGCGAGACGATGGGAACAGAAACGCCTTTGATAAACCTACTGAAAATACTGTTATGAATTGCAATGCAATATTATGGCTTGTTGCTAGAAAGCCATAAAAAGTAGTAGGTACTATGATTTTATCGAAATTAAATTAGACAAAGTGATTTTAAAGAAAACAAAAAAAAAAACACTTAAACGTATTCGTAACTATGGTTTTTGTGTTAAATAATAAGAAGAAATATCAGTTAAAAAAAATTTTTAAACCAAATTTTCAATTTTTTTATATGATGAATAAAAAACTTTGTATTAAAACATCTAATACTTAAATACATATATTTCTACATATAACATCATTCGTATATGATGAACATTTGCAAATGATGTATTCGTATACATCATTTGTATTGAAACGTTGACTTAGTATTTAAATGGATTCCATTTGTACTCACGAAACATGAAAATTGCGTGGCTCTTAAACTGAGAGGGGCTTTCCGTAGATCTAAAATATGTAACGCTCGTCGCCCGAGATCGTAACGGGCTGTTGTAGCAATATCGTACCGCATTCACTAACATTAACATAAATTGTGATTTTTTTATTTTTAAATTTTTATTAAAAATTAAAAATTTAATTATTAAAACTATTATGCAAACAGTTATTTCAAAACTTCTAAAATGAACAATAGGTATATAAAAATATAAAAATTAACTAACAACATAATTTCAGGCGGCTGCATCTATCTGACTGATTATTTAATCGTACTTTGCGATTTTTAAAAAATGACAAGATTTGTATGTAAAGAAATGCTTAGAAAATTGTATGGAAAAATTAGATTTTGAATTAAAAATCTCCTTATAAAAAGTTAGAGAGTGACACAGACACTAGTATTGTAAAGAAATGATTTAGTCTCATTTTCATTGATACACTTGTGTGAAATCCGAGAGAGTTACTTTAAAATAAAAAACGATTCTAGTTTATTTTTAGGTCTATGGCAGCACTTTTAAAGTATATTGCGTATCCTCATACATACGTATGGTGAGGGTTATTGTTGTTTTTCAAAGAGCGCACCAACGGTGAAACATTTCGTCTAGTTGAAAGGGGTTTCTCTACAGATTTGTATGTACTTAAAGGTTTTATATCTGCGGTCGGTTTTATTGAGTGTTTAGGAACCATAAAAATGTAAATCAGATCAAAATGTTAGAGTTTTATTGTGATGAGCTTGAATTTTTATACTTCTACTGAATATTCAGTATTCTCGGGTCTCGGAAGTAGGGATTAATTACATTCTATTTAAACAGTAAAAACAAACAATTCTCTTCAAACAGAAAGTTAATATACTGAAATGCTGAATCGAGATATTTAGTCCGTTAAACGTCAAATATATTTTTCAACTTTATATTGTTAGTTACTGTTACTTGATTATACATAAATAATGGTTTGGTAGGCAGGCTTACTTTGGCTATATAGAAAATGACCACAGAACCAGCAGTGTGTATCCCATAAGGGGATTTTAGCACTACTAAAACTATGAACATGAATTCTTTAAAAACTAGAAATTTTAATAATCTTGAAGCTGCGCAAGCTGTATACAAATGAGCGATTTTCTCGTATCTCGAACGTCTGATAAGTTTATAAGATCCCTAGATTATAAAGTGGATTTTATACTGAAACTGGAAAGTGGATTAAATACCCAGTCAATTTTTCGATTCCTCTGATATCATCAAATGGAAGCAACTTAAATAAGCATTAAGAAACATTTTTACCTCCTTAGAGATAACTTTACTTGATCCCCGTCCATTGTGAGAGCCATCAGTGGAAAACTCGACGAAAAGCCCGGGTTCATTCGCTATTCATGGGGTGATTTGATTTACTTAAGATCACGGACTTGATACTAAACGAGAGGAGAAAAGGACGTTGCTTTTTATTTATATATAATATATTTAGAGATTTTTTATTATTACTTGTCACTTACTTATCTAGGCTATAATAGAAAAAGACTTTTTGGTTATAATATTTTGATAAACAATTTTTCTCTTTTATCTTCATCTATTATTAGTACAAATTTGAAAGTATTAAATCTTTGTACACTTCTTGTTACGAAAGAACTCTTAGGTCTAAGTAATCAATTGTTAATTAGGTCTACAGTGAAACATTAAAAAACTTGATCTTTAAGATTTCAAACCTTGCACTTTTATGAACTTTAAGTTATGTAGTTTATTACGATACTTTAAAGTGTGTTGATGAGAAATGGAGTAAAACGGGGCACATTATCGAACTAGGGTGAGTTAGCGCGTGGTTCCGGGCGAACGGACGATTTATAAAATGAGTTTGCGGTGCAACCAACCCGTGATACCCCATTGGTTACGACTCACTTCTCTATTAGTGATGGGCTAACTTTATTCGATAAATAATACAACTATTTAATCTTACATTTAAATTTTTATTGAAGATTCGCAAAGTACAAATTCATATGTTAAAGTTGGTTAAGTTGTCGATTATATTAGTAGTTTAAATAAATTATTTAAATAGACACTGCATTAAACATACCTAGTATTATAACGATATTAAAAATTTATTTATTTATTAACAAAGTTATATATTAAATGGTAATTTTTTGAATTTTATGTTAGAGGAATCATAACTAAGAACAATTATATATATATATATATATATATATATATTTACATTATTAAGTATACATATTATCTATTGACACAATGAAATTTTATTAATTCACAAATATGACCACTCTTGTTACAATAGTACCAGATAAAAGTAAAGAGTTAAGTTGTTTAATTTAACAGTTAAAAGAGGTCAAAGCTTCGACGCGCGAACAACCCTATTTCACGCGCATTTGTCGCGAGACGTCACCATTTTCCCTTCGCCATCACGAAAGTTAAAAGCATTGAAGACATATCACGAGTTCCTTCCAACCATTGTTCTCTCGCCCTTTGTCCCGGACCGAATGTTTTAATGTAATTGGCTTTGTGCTACGCTTTTTCTAACATTTATAGCCTATAAATAGGTGTAGGTTTCGTAAATGTTTGATATTAAGTTGATTGCGTTTTGATTACTTAAATCAGTAGATACTTCCAAAACATTTTTTTTATAAGTTCATACTTCTATAATAAAAATATAGGTTAATTATATTGTATACTATGGATCTACCAGAAAAAGCTACCAGAAGTTAGGGACATAAAATTATTTTGATTGAATATTAATGGCCTTTGGACGTGGAGATTTGACTAACATATTAACAAATGAGATTTAGCTAAATAAGTACTGTTTTGAAGTATCAAAATTATTTAATAGATATATCATATATATGATAATATATGTGATATATATGATAATATATAAGAATAAAATTATTTTGGAAAAATAAATGTATATCTCCATTTCGTGGATGAAAATATACGCGTGTGCACTGGCACAGGTTATATTATGTTGTATACTCCTGCTAATGAAGTTGCGAGTAAAAGCTAGTCTATTAATAATAATATGAATAGTGCTATGTACGCCTTTTATTTGACTACGAGACACCACCCTCGCCTCGTCTCGCCGACTCCAGTAAGTGAGTTGAGTATAAATTGGAGCATTGTCTGCGAATCTAGAGCATCGCGACCGTTAACGTCATTCTACAAAAATTTCCTAAAATAGAATCATAGGATGTATTCTTGAGTTGGTAAATGGTAACTTAAGAACAGATATATATTGTGGTATAGATGTACATTTGAAGTAATTTCTGATTAATTGATTATACTTGTTTCAAGGGAAATTTAAAGTAGTGGAAAAATTATATATTTTTTAAAAATAATAATCTTCAATATTTATTCTTCTGAACTAATAATACAATTATAGAGTAGTCGTGTTTGTTAGCGCTAATTTCAATCGATTGAATTGCGGTTTACACTAAAGCAAATTTCTAGTATATAAAGAGTATTTTTTTTTTATTTCAGTAGTTAAGTTTGTATGTAATAACGTTTAATAGTAATATTAAATTTAATTAATAATACCTTTGAACATTAAATTAGTCTTCTTTCAGTATTAAAAAACGCAAATAAACTTATGTAAATATTACAAAACATGTAACAAACAATGCAATATGAATACAACTAGAAAAATAAACGCAAATATAGTATTAATAACTTGTATAATATTAAATTTGTAAAGCATTAAATTCCACACATTATAAATCACTTTATTATACTTTTACACCACTAACACTTAACACTTCAATTAGCGAAATTTCGGTAACGAAAATAAAAATGCCCTTATCAAATAATCCAGAATAATCCTCCCGATAGGGAGTAAGGACAGAGGGAGCCTGGCACGCACTTTGACTAGTTTGATAGCAGCTCCCGTGACGTCAGTGCCTTTCTTGACTCCGCAAAATACGTACGACGCGATTCCGTTTCATGGAACCCATTTATTTTAGTGAAAACCTTCAGAAAATGTGATTATACGTAACTAAAGGTCATAAAAGTTCAGTGTTACAAGACTTTTTAGTGGGGATATAGATCCACAGGTAGTTTCGTGTCTCTAAGGATTGTAATTGAAATCGGAACCGTACGCTCGCAGTATAAGGTGCTAAATTGAAAAGGAGAAGGGAGGGTGTGAATTACTGTAACCTGTTGATTCGAAGAAATCCACAGGGAACATGTTTTTGAGGCGGTTAATGTAAGTAACGTATGCTTTCGATGATGTAATTATTGTATTTCTAATTCGATAAAGGTTTTTATCTCCTGTAAAAAAAATACTGTAAAATAAATGAACGTAAGTTAGGCATTAAAATAAGCACAAAGCATTTAAATAAAATAATGTTCTTTATATACGTTTAGTATATTAATAACGCAGACTGAATAATTTTTTAATGTTGTTGAGAGTTCCAAGTTCCATTGAGTTTAGTGAAGAATGTGATGGTTTTTTGGTAAACGTAGGGTTAGGGGAGCAGTTATTATTTTGCTGTTTATCTTCTACATAAACACAATTTCACTCAAATTAATTGTTTGCCAATATTTGAGGCTTATGTTCGTTAATCAAAAATATAAAAAATGTAAAATCAAAGAGTAAGTACTTATTACTTAAGTGTAAATATGTCACACGAGAACGAATTTTTCACAACCCATAATGCTGACATGATATTTTCATGTTTGTGACTGTTTAAGTCTTTGTGTCTTAACTAAGTCTTAAATATACTTTTATTTGCTCCCCCGAACATAAAAAAGACCTTGGCTCGAAACGCATTAAAAAAACAAATGACTGGAAAACTGACCAACTGAAGATTTATTAACATAATTACAAATTTTATAATTATTTTCATAGACTAAAAACGTATTTTAACAAATAAACAAAAGGCATTTCATAATCTCTCTGAATTGAATTTATAAAGTTTTATAAATTAATGTATAATACTCAGAACATAAAAGACGATTCAGTATTGACTTTAGAATAAGTCAACCTACATTTTTAATAGCTAAGAAATCAATAAAGTCGCAAGACTCTGACGCGAATATTAAAATTATCAACGACCCGGCCGATACTCAATTTGTAAGGTAAGACTTATTTATGAAAGATGCCCCTGGGACTTACATCCAATTGCCGAGATTTTGTTGCTACCTTTATCAATTGTACAGTACGTACGGAATCAAATGCCACGTTCATTTGTGAATTATTTAAGAAAAATATAAAGAAATAGGTGAATATATTTATCTTTAAACTAAAATAAAATGTATTCTATATTGTTAAATTAATTCACAAAAACATTTAGCTTAAGTTTATAAATGTTTAATACTTACTTTACTTGAAGTTAATTTTTCAACACTCGAGACACATTTTCTTTCGGTCTTCTGTGCCTTTTTTCTCGGGACTCGCAGACAGAATCTTTGGCGCAATATGAGTGAACCGCTTGGCCACAGGATAACAATTATCTATAACTTTATATATGTATGTAACAGATATATGCGTGATGTATTATTCTCATATTATTAACACGTGTAATGCGCATACAGACATAACACCTATGTATAACACTAAACATATAGATTAAAAGAAATATCTATTTATCGTAGTATCAGTAGGATAGATTTTTCAACTTTCATAAAAGAAAACAGATTACTTCTTACCATCTTTCTTGTTTTATTCTGGAAATAGAATTGGAGTGGAAAACAAATTTTAATTTTGGTTTGGAACCCCGTGGAACGTATTTTTATTTAAATTCTTCAAAACAAAGGTTCCTTCACCCCTTGAGTTGAAATCTTCACAATTCGTTCATCGTGTAAAGTGTTTACCCTAAGCCATAGCATTTGCGTAATTGATATTTACAACTAACCTGGATTTCAAACCCTCGCAGGATTAAACGGAGATTTGTAAGGATTTTCTTACTGAAAGCTCTCTGAAATTTACCGCTCTTCTCTTGATCACATTTAAAATCAATAACGATAAAACTCTTGAATAGCTTTAGTTACATTTTATTTGTTTAATAAAAGCAGCACGAATAATAGTAGGTATATAAACCAACGGTGCATTAAGTTCTAAACTGATATGTAGGAATTCTGCCGTGAAACAATAAAACATAATCGCTTAAAGATACATCAGATCTAGTTTCATACTTTAAAAACTTTCAAACCGCCGCAGTAGCTAAAGTATCTGATATCTAATGCTGTTTGTTGTATGACGGCCATGGGTTCAAAATTTAGAAACCACAGAGGGCCGATTATCTATGTATATGCCAAGAAAATTGTTTTGCCTCTTGCCACTTCAACTGCAATATCATTCTTATTTTACGATCAAGTTTAATCTTTCAATGAATAATAAAATTTTAAGTAAACACTGACAATAAAGAACGAACTATGTCCTATATCCACGTAACTAAAATAAACAATAAAAGAAATTAATAAAAATTTTGAGCTTTTTTCAAGTGACATATTTTTTCATAAAAAATGTTATAAAAAGATAGAAGTTAGCACTGTTTAATGAAATAAGAATGTTAATATTACCAAATTTATAACAATAACTCGATCGAAATGCAAGAAACAATAAAGGCCGAGGCGAGTACGTGCGCACCGCTCCTCCCAGTAGATTAGGGCCCGACAAAGAGAATAAGAATCTACGAACCAAATATCATTGCAAATACACGCTTTGTTGTTTGATTTCCATTTTTATGATATTTTATTCGGTAAACTGCGAAGCTATGTTCAAATAACATTTGAAAATATCGAGCCAGGCACGTTTTGATTTTATTTTCCTTTTAAAACAATTGAAATTTTTCTACGGCTTTGGGCTGAATACTCGTAGTTTTATACATTTACATTAGTATTTCGTAAACCTATTGGGTTGTACTCAACATTTTTAGGTTAATGTCATAACCAATCCTTTTTAAATGCCAGTATTGTGATCAGTTTACTCTGCCTTCTAATCAGAAGGCATTTGTTGTCCCGACAATCGAAACTATGACCACGCTAGAGACATTCAATTTCCGATATCTAACCAACTAAGCTGCGGAAGCTTTGTAGTAATAAGGTTTTTAATTTGATAATAACTTTTCATGAAGTCATTCTTGAGATCATTACTTATCAACGAAGGTTAAGCTTATTCTTCATTATAAAGATACTAATCTACTCATAATTACAATACTTAAATAATTATTATAACACTCTTATAAGTATATACCCTACCAATTTAAACTTATTAGATAAGGTTATATCTGACGTATCTAGGCATGTCATGTATTAAGAATGTAGATGAAAGCCTCCGAACTAATGAGGCGACTGGACGGGTAACATTTAACACAATTTTACTTATTCATTGACCTCACATCCCACTAATAATTATAGAATAGGAGTGAAGAATCAAGAACTTAAAAAACAGCACATAATATGCTCATTTGTTGTAACCCAATTTTTACATATGCTCAGCTTAAATGACTTCTTACTGTCAGAAACAAAGTAGGTCCTACTTCGTTTCTGACAAGTCACATAGTGATCTTCCAATTTAAGACTGAGTTAGAATAAATGGCAATAACTCGAGTTAGTTAAAACAGTTAAATTCTGAAACTCGTAGTGGAGAATGAGGCAGCAACATTTTTCAGTCTGCTTCATAAAATATAGTCTTTCTGAGGATTTTGAGTTCTATCAAACCACTTTTTATGTCACCGGAGATCTAAACAAAATACTTCAACGCAAGACACATTAAATGTCTGAGGCGTGACTCACTTAACCACGGAGAAATTTAATAACTGAATACATAAAAAGCATTTTAGATTACGTCAATTGTCATCATTAACATCACATGTCTTTTGACTGAAAATAGCAATTCTTTCTTTGTTTCAATTGAAATCAATGTACATTTTTGTCGCTGCTTCCGCCTCATTCGATTACACCCTGGTCATAAAATAAATCCCGCCATAAATAAAGACGGAGACGCTAACAAGCGTCTCGGGTTCACCAAGTGATATTTCTTTACTCCAATCGCCATTTTTGTCATAACTCTATTATGGCAGATCGCAACACGAGCGCGATTTATCGCTTTTTTAAAGATTAAAACGGAATTCTACCAACGGATTTGACGACTTTTTTAGAACCAATATAATTATGAATTACATTTTTAAACCACATAAAATACTTTTTATTCACGTGAGATTCTGTACCTATTAATAATTTGACAAAAGACAAATGTTGTATGTTTTGAGTTAAATGAAATAGTTTCCAAATAATTATAAAATGAGCTGGTACGTGCATTCTAAATCCTATTAGGCAACTAAACACAAAGCATTTACAATACGATTTTTCTAAAATGTTTTTGTTGGTATAATTAAACAAAGACGTTTCGTTTGAACCTTCTACATTATTACATGTTTTATTCACTATAAAGCTGTAGTCTGATCGTCGATAGTCAAGCATCTCGAACATTCACGTAAATGGAACACTTTTGACCGGACCCCGCAATACTCCAGTAACTATCTTCCATTCTTCGAAGTCCTTTAAACTATTTCAAAAGACTTTGCGTTTTATTCATAGTTTCTTTGAAGTTGTACCTGGTAATGCAATTTCTTAATAGATCGAATATTGTCCTCCGTTAAGCCAGAGGTACATTAGATAAATTTTTGTGTCCGTCACTGAATTTTTTTAATAGAATTCTGGAAACCTAAGAGCTGAGCAAACGGCTATAAATAGCCTTATTGTCTACAGATATATACCTATTATATTGTTAATAAGGGATCTGTATTAACTATGGAATTAAAAACCTTCAGTGCCTTTCAGTGCCAGTTATGTGATAAGTAAGCAGACAAAACTGCATCAGCAAATGTATGTAAAATACTCAACTTATGCATTTAGAATCGTCGATCATGGGGTATTCGGCAAACAAATTTAACCGACAATTGTAAATCAATTAGAAAGGGTGGCTTCAAGGGATGTAATAGCCACCCTTCTCCCTTGTACGAGCCAGGGTTGAAGTCTGATAATAATTATCAAAATAATCAAATTACTACTTTCTCTTTCGCACTCGAATTTAAAAAAATTACATTAATTACTATATAGAATTAATTATTAATAGAATAAACTTAACTTGACTTCATCTTCAACTCTTATCTAAATTCAGTCAACTAATCGATGCATATAAAGTGAAACTCATTAAGTACTTAAATATTGTATTGTGTGTATTGTGTGATAAAAACTATATTGGGTTCACAAAGAAAAAGTAAGTTGAATTCGTAATTTCAATTACACTGCTTCAACAAAAGCCAAATTACGGATTCTATACGGGAACGTTTGTGATCTTAATGAAGTAATTAACTTTCTAAGCTTCCTCCCTGGTCTATAAGTATTCATAGTGGGGAGTGAAGTGCATATTGTGATCTCTTAGGCGTGGGGTGTTCACAGCTCTCTACGTCATTTCCAGGACTAACTTGAGAAAATTTCAGTTACGGGGAAATTTAGGATGTAGCGGGACCTGTATTTGAAATGAGTAAAAAGACTAATAATTTAAAAAAATATTTAATCGAGAAAACAGTACCTTATTCTGAAACTGTGTTATGTGAAAAATATCCTGTTTATTATATTTGCTATACATAAAATACCTATTGTATTTACTAAATCCCACATAAAAATTATAGTTTAGACAATATAAAAATAAATCAAATATATTTAATGAAGCAAAACAAAAATAATCTATACAAATAAAAAAATATCATATCTGGTAGTTAATGTAACATTCGAAAACCGCTAAATAAATTCGACTGATCTTTATCAAAATATAAGTTCGTAAGAGGGTGAAAAAGATGAAGAGAAAAACTTATATAAACAGAACATCTGAATTCTCTACTATTAGTCACAAATTTAATTGATTTTTTTTGAAAATTAATCGTAATATAAAAACTTGAATGAGAACAAAGCTCTACCCGGAATTGACGCTTAAAGTCATGGATATCAGGTAGTTATGACTATCTGTTATTCATACTAATGTTCATTTCCTTTCACATGATACAAGAGATATCCTGGTCACGTGCTAATGGCGGACGTGAATTTTCGTCCCTTGTAAATAATATTTTTTAGCTTATCACTACATCATAGTGGAATATTTCACCTTTTGGAATTCAGATCAATAACAATATCACTCTATCAAATGGTCATTATCAGTCAGTAAATTTCAGGATTAGCGTGAATCACACAGACTTTAGAATAGAGGAACTTTGAAACTAATGTTTATTATTACCTACTGTAATTTAAAAATCAATTTTTAATACAATTGAACACTTCCGTACATTTGATTGAGGAATATAGTCAATCTTTTATGTACTAAGATATTGTCTAAATCTGTTCATAAATTATACAATTTAAGAACAAATCTTTTTACTAAACGAAACATCCGTTAAATAGGAATTATTTATTTATTTTATAGAAATAAATGTGAATATTTACAAAATAATTACTATAATAGTTAGTTATTTATCACTATGTCACTATGTTTAAATTATCACTAAAAAACTTTATTACAAACAGACAGGGACTGAATTTATCACCTGACTGAAATATTTTGCTTTATTTGACTTTTACCATGACTAAAAGGTAATTACACCATTTAATGTTATGTTACTAAATTATAGGTAGAGTGTATAGGGTGCATTAGTGACACAATGCCTACCACGATTGAACTAGGGGAGTTTTTAAAAGGAAGATTATCTTTATTTTACATCGTTACCCTACTTATTATTGTGTATTGCTTTATTAAAACGCAGTATAATGATAACATCTGCTAAGAACAATAAATGCAAAGTTTTTGAAATATTTTTGTAATGGCTTATTCAAGATGCGATAATCGAGTTGAATTTATTGTGAGATTTCTGGCACTGAATAATAACGTTTCAACTTGAAACTTTTATAAATCCTTTAAACTCATACGAATTCGTAGATTATATACTCAAATTTCAGTTGGCCTTAAAGAGTGTTTTGATCACAGTAAGATCGTTTGGCAATAAATAATATTTCGAGTTGATTTATCAGTTTTTCATACAAAGTGTATGAGAATTTCTTTGGCGATTTCTGTTATTTCATACCTACATACTCATATGTCAAATGGTATACTCATATCATGTAATTTTTTGGTCCCTATATAAAATACGATCGATAGGCATAAATATTTTTTTGTATTCTATCATTTTTTGCTGACTGTAATTTTGTTCCAAAATCTGGCAGTTCAGAATATATTAAAAAGTTATGGAGTCTCCTTTAACTATAACGGTTATGGTACTTACCCTAAAGCGGGTTGCAGACCAAGAGCTAAACTAAGTTAGTTTAGTTTGTGTGCTTATCTTATCTTATCATCAGGGGCTCCCTGACGGGATGCACGTCGAACCTTTAGGTCCTTTTGTACTTACCCCATGCCTTACTCACTCACTCCAAGATCTCCGAAGAAGGACCGCATAAGCTTCAGGATGTCATTGGATGCGAAGTGCCGATAATCCCCTAGGTTCGGGTATGCCGATCCGAAGAGGTCCAGTCGCTTGCCAGCCTTTGAGTCACATTCGCAGAGTATATGCCTTATCGACTCTTCTTTTTCCCCACATGCTCTACATGTTGGGGTTTCAGCAAGCCTCATCTTGTAGAGATGGCTGCGACACTCGAAGTGTCCAGTCAGGGCTCCTATTAGAGTTCTTGCCTGTGATCTGCCATATTTGTAGATCATTTTATGCCATTTATTGCCATCCGTACCAATCACTGCCTTAGAGTGCATAAGTCCTCTCTTTGCTCTCCATTCGGCTTCATGTTTTCTTTCAACATATGTCTCAACCGCCGCCTTTACTGTTCCATATGACAGTCCGATGAAGGGTTCCGGTCCAATCAGTGGTTTACTCGACCCTTCTCTTGCCAATTCATCAGCCTTTTCGTTGCCATCTATTCCCATATGGCCCGGTACCCAGACCAGCCTTAGTCTGTTTCGTCTGCCAAGTCTATTTAGGGCATTGACACAGTCCAAGACTAGTCCAGAGGTAATCCTGTTGGAGCCAAGAGCCGCAAGGGCCGCTTGACTGTCAGTAAGGATGTAGATGGACCGGTTTTTCCAGTTCTCCTCCACATTCCACTTCGCACACACAGCTATGGCAAACGTTTCCGCTTGGAATACCGTGCACAGCTGCCCCATGCTATAATGCAGACGAATGTCCTTAGAGTGGATACCCGCTCCAGTTCCATAGTCTGTCTTCGATCCATCAGTGTACCAGACCAGGCTATCCCGTTCCGGAGGCTTAAATTCCTCCCTCCATTCATCCCTTGTTGGGACATAAATTTTGTAGTTCTTTTCGAAGTTGTACACTGGGAGTATTCTATCCCTTCCCATGTCCAACATTCTGTCGAGCTCATTTGTAGTCTCCATTAGCGTATGCCTTGTCCTTGGTGCGAGCCTGTTCCATGCACCCGATGCAGCTAACCTGTAGAGTGCTTTACAGGCCTCGCCTTCTATATAGAGATTTAACGGCGGCAGTTTTAGGATCATCTCCAATGCCGCTGTTGGTGTGGTAGTGAATGCTCCCGAGATCGCGCAGCAGGCCATTCTCTGTAGCTTCCCGAGAGCATCCATACATTTCACCTGCCGGACCTTTGGCCACCAAACAAGTGCTCCATAGCTCACCATAGGTCTTACCATCGCCTCATACAACCACCGTACGATGTGTGGTTTCAGACCCCACGTTTTGCCATAAGCAGTCCTACACATGCAGAATACTCTTGTGGCCTTTGTTATAGTATTTTTAACATGCGGATTCCAAGTCAGTTCCTTATCCAGTGTAACACCAAGATACTTCACCTCCTTGGCCATAATAAGCTCCGTTCCGCTCATTCTGAGATTTCTCAGTGCAGCTAGTCTCCGAAGCCTCGTGAAAGGAACTACCACTGTCTTGCCCGGATTGATGCTCAGGTGGTTAGTATAACACCAATTCTGTACATCTTTCAGAGCCCGGCCCATAATCCCCCTCACCGTACCTGGATCTTTGCCGTTTATAAGGATAACAATGTCATCCGCATAACCTACCGCCTTGATCGGTCCTTTGTTAAGATAGGATAGCAGGGAGTCCACAACCAAGCTCCATAGCAATGGTGAAAGCACTCCCCCCTGCGGGCATCCCTTAGATGTTGATGCAGATATTTCCTCCCCCATGAGTCTAGAGGAAATAATTCTGCTTTTCAACATATTTCCCATCCACTTGCAGAGCGAACCAGGAACTCCATGTTCCATCGCTGCCTTATTTATTGATTCGAAGGTAGTCCGATCAAAGGCTCCTTCCACATCCAGGAAGGTAGCCAGACATAACTCCTTCATATCCAACGCCTCTTCAGCCTGCCTCACTACATAGTGTAAAGCCGTTTCTGTCGACTTCCCTGGTTGGTAAGCACATTGCATCCTGTGCAGTGGGTGCTTCCTTAGAGGTCCATCTCTTATATATCTGTCTACCATCTTTTCCAGCGTCTTGAGCAAGAAAGATTGTAGACTTATCGGTCTGTAGGCTTTTGCTACAGTATATGTCGCCTTTCCTGGCTTGGGAATAAACGTCACATTTACAAGGCTCCATGCTCTGGGAGTATGCCCAAATGCCAGGCACGCTCTATATAGCCTGCATAGGTGCGGTCCCAGCACTGTGATTCCTTGCTGTAGGAGTACCGGATAGATACCATCTGGTCCCGGCGCCTTGTATGGCTGTAAGGAATTAATTGCCCATTTCAGCTTACCATCATTCACCACTTTTTTGGCCACCTCCCAGTCATTCTTGTAGGTCTTCACCTCCCAAGATACTGGGCATTTGGGATCCTGTTGATCTTTCGTAATTTCAACGCTCCCTGGGAAATGTATCCTGAACATAGTCCTAAGTGTTTCCTCACCTGATTCAGTCAGCACTCCATTGTCATTCTCAACCATAGACAACGGATTTGCTCTATTAATGGATAAAGCTTTTGCTAGCCTCATCCCTTCAGGCATTGAGCATATGGAGTCACACTGTCGTCTCCAAGCCGCCCGCTTCGCTCTCTTTACAGCCTTACTGTATTCAGTTAGAGCTTTATGATATTCACTGAAGTCTTTCTTGGCTTTGGCATTATTGAAGAGTTTTCTTGTCTTCTGCCTCATCGCCGCCACTTCCGGTGTCCACCAGGGTTCTCTCTGGGGCCTTGGTTCGCTTTCTGGGCAGCTGTCTGCCCAAGCCATTTGTACTCCTTCAGTTATGCGTTGAGCTTCGAGTTCCAGGTCAACTATTGAATTAAGTCTGGATCCCGGAGCTCCAAGCTCTGCTTTCAAAGCATCCCTGTATAAAACCCAGTTTGTGTTCCTAGGGTTTCTTTTGCGTACAGTAGACATTCGTATATTATCGTTCCTGTACCTAAAGCATATGTAGTTATGATCTGAAAGAGTAACCTCATCACTAACATGCCAGTTATCAATCTTACCAACAGTTCTATTAGTAGTGAGAGTGACATCTATTACCTCCCTTCTTAGAGAATTAAAGAAGGTGGGCTTATTGCCCCTATTAAGAGTAACCAAGGAAGAGCTAACCAGATAGTTCGCCAGTTTCTCCCCCCTTTCATTAGTATTGCTACTGCCCCATATCAGATGATGGGCATTAGCATCACATCCAATAACTAGATCCGTACCTCTCATCTCAGCATATCGCACCAATGCGTCCAGCTGCGACGACACAGGATCCTTCTCCTCATAAGGTAGGTAGGCTGCAGCCATGACCACTGCCCTTCCCACCCCTTCTTGGACCTTGACAGCTGCCAGGTCCCTGTAACAGTATAGGTTCAAGGGCACAGCATTTATACCATTCCTGATATAGACACATGCCCTCGAATCATTAGTAGTACAGTACGTATATATTCTACCCGTTAGACTACCGAAGCCTTTTATTTGGCCCTTGTACAGATACGGCTCCTGTATCAAAGCTATGTCATACTTTCCCAGCCGTAGCTCTCGCGCTAAGATGGCTACCGCTGCCTTACAGTGATGTAAATTAATTTGTACACACCTTAAAACCGCCATTTTTCCTTTTACTGGCGGAGCCGGCTTGCCGGCACGTCCTCTTCAGTCCCCGAGGACACCCCCAAGTCCATATCCCCAATGGACTCCACCGGTGACGACACCTCACCAAGCGCCAGTAGCCCAGCATCGTCACCCACACCCTCCGACACAGCCGGTGATAGGGCCATCTCCTCCGCTGCGTCCACCAATGTGGCAAGAGATGACGGTGGTCTTGGCGGTGGCCTGGCGATCACCAATTTGGGCATTGGTGATAGTTCGCGTGGACGCTCCAAATGCCCCTTGACCTGGCTCCTCGGTCGTTGAGAGGCAGCCGATCTGCTCCCACTCGGTACAGCCTCCAGTGCCGTCGCTGCCGTGCTTGTGCCTGCCCCTGCCACTGGCTGCGCAACAGTATCCTCAAGTATTTTGAAGACATCTGTGCACATCCCATAGCTGAGCCTGCACCCACACGACTTGATGTAGTCCGCAGAGACTCGGTCTACCAGCACAATACGCCGGACACTGCTCTCCTCGACTACCGTGTCCACCACCTTCCACTCTGCTGTCCGCAGGTTAGGGTGAAACTTTTGGAAGAGTTTCAGAACTCTTCCCGTGTCTAAGATGACGTAGTTGCGTGACTTCCACGCCATCTTGACCGGTTTCGGGAGGTCCTTCGCATGAATCACCCTAACCTTCATGCCTCCAATGGTCTCCCCACTGAGAGCGTCGCGGAGCCACTCCACATCCTTCTCTCCATTGCATGTGAAGTGCATGGCACCCGCCACCACTCCCTTCATTTCAGCCCCCGGCAGATGTGAGGACTCTTCACACTTCGCAAACATGATGGGCGCAAAAATCGCCCATCCGTCTCCTCCAAATTGCTTTGCCGGGTAGCCCTCCGGGACAACGGCCATTCTGATGGCTGATGTCGCCTTACTGTAGGAGGTAGCCTCAAGTCGCGGCTTCTTCTTCGCCTGTGCCGCTAACTCGGCCGACTCGTTGCTGACCTCCCTGTCCCTTTTTGCCGTCACTACTTCGACAGCCTTCTTCCTCTGTAGGAGCCTTTGACGTCGCTTCGCAGAGCCGCTTCTAGAGCTCTTTCCACGCTGCGTACGCCACTCTGACTCAGTTGCCACTCCAGTCATCGCTTCCTCACGCGGACCCTTCCCTTCACCCGGCCCTGACTTGGCGTCCCGAATCGAGCTCTGCCCAGTCGGACCAGGATCCATGGAGGCCCTGCGCTCAGTCACTACAACTTTCGTAGGCTTCTGAGTCCCTGCTTTAGCCTCAACCAGTGAGCCGGACCTAGAGTGACTCTGGCCCAATGCTCTCTTAGTCTCAGCCTTTGTCTGTAGACAGCTAGTAGCCGCCCCACAGACCTTTCCCTCTTCTCCTTCTACTACCTTCTCATTGTTCGCTTTTAATTCAGACGCCATGGTAGTACATTATAATTATTCACCCTCCTAACTCCCCACCCTCCACGGAGCCCTCAAATGGGGATGCTTGCTCAGCACCAGGGCTATTAGGAAGGGTATAGTGCTCCTCCGGGACAACCCACGAGACAAGCCCAGATAGTCACTCGACACGCGAACAACGTGTCTCGCTTCCACCCTCGACTGTGGGCCATCATCCTTCAGAGCACTCACCAGACGTCGTCAGAAGGACGGACGTCATAGCCGATTGATTCCTGCTGGCTAGGCAGAAACCTCCCGTGTGAGGCGAAATCCAGACCAAAGAGGTGTGTTGCCGCAGTCCCTTTGGCTCAACCACCAGGATTCTTTCATCCGCCCGTACGGGTCCCCGCGCACGGCACAAACACGCGGGTGGACTCCCCTCCCCCCCACCATCCATCACTATATTGTTGTGATAGACGGCCCGCAAGAGCCAGTCCACAAGACCCCCGCAGCGGAAAGTTGGTCATGTCAGTCAGTCAGAAGTCAGTCAGTTAGATTGCTGTTTTAGGAAGAATAAAGGTGGGAATGTCATACATAAGAAAGGATACGCCTGGCTGAGTTTAGTTACGTCTGTTTCATAGGGAATCAGACCAATAACGGGCGGCACCACGAGAAGGTAACAAACCAGACTTGGCTTGAGGTGTAAAAATCAGACTCCCTCAAGCCCTAACCAAAGCACAGCTGGGAGCTGTCTGTGCCATGAGCGAAGTTGTGCCATATCCAGCCTTCCAACCCCATGAAATGACCAATTTCGCTCGCCCAAAATTGTGTGCTTAGTTCGCATAGTTTGCGGTCTGCACACAAGTATGGAAAACTGCGTCGGCTATGCGAGCTAAGCTTAACTAACTTAGCTTAGCTCTTGGTCTGTAACCGGCTTTACTGTTCTTGAAGTCTGAGAGAACAACACACAAAATTTTTATTTAGGCCGCCCCAGTGGCTCCGTTGCGTCGAAGGTCCTGGGTTTGAATCCCGGGGAAACAAATTAATTTTTCGATTGGGTAGGCGCAGAAGGCTGATCACCTCTTTGCCTGTAAAGAAAATGATCAGTGAAACAGACACAGAATGTGTTTGCCGCATACTCTTTCACTTTTCACTCACTTTTATATAGATTGAAGTAACATAGATTGTAGATAGTCATAAAGATTCACTATTGTGATAGTAAACTGTGGCCCGCCTGTTCCCGTGGCGTCACACGTCAACAGCTAGCTCTAGGGCTGGCCAACGTCGCTTCCACTTGGTTATGCCTTTTATACGACGATTCATTACCACCCCTGCGAGGGGATGCGAACAGATAGCCACATTTATTACTTTTGTCAGCGGAAAAATGAATTTACGCACCGCTTATCTTGATTTTATGAATGTTAAACAGTATGAATAAATTATGGCTTGCACTTTTTATGAATTTCTTGCTCAACAGATTATAGAATTACAGTATCCTTCTAAAAGATATCTGTCTTTGTTAACTTCGTTGTCAAAAACGTACAAATATTCGAACGAGTTTTTCGGTTTTTCAATTTTAGTGAATCTTTGTAACGAATTGCAAAAAGCAAACAGGCAAATGACAAACTCACTCTGTAGACTGCTACTAGCAGAGGAATGTCCAATAATCTAAATAAGTATCAAAGGATAGCAAGTAATAAACTGTTGCAGTAGCTTACAAACAATGTAATGCATGAGCGCCTCCTAATTCAATTAAGTAGCGGAATGTCTCTGTCATATTCAGCTCCGCAATATTAACTTATGTTGCATTCACATAGCAATGTACAACTTTATTTTAATATTCATTATTTAACAAACTGAATTAAATTTATTAATTAAATAATTATTTAATGAAAAATCCAAAGTCATTAAGTATTCTCAGCAGAATTTGTTTAACTTACTTGACTTTAAACTTACTTTGATGATCAATTTGGCATGCTTTCCTATAATAATTAAAATTTAATATAAATGAAGTTTCCTTGTTGGCGAGACTAAAATAAATAAATCTTACTATATAAAGGCATTCCTTTTTATTCCCTTCCTACCTACTAAGGTATGATCAATCATTTTCCAAATTTCATACGTTAGATTTATGTTTAATCAATGTCATATTGTATTGTTGTCTAGAGATAAGCTGTTTTTAAAAACTCCAAGCACCGTTTGAATTTGAAAGGGCAATTAAGAATATTGCAGGGAAATATCCATTATGTTCGTAATGCAAACTAGAGTGGATATCAGGCGCAGGTGTGTATGTCACCCTATTTGCCGTCGACGCTTTTTAATCCTATTTTCTTTCGAAGCGTACATGTTAATTATCTGGAAAACAAGCTTAATATTGCATCTGAAGTTAAAGAGCTTTCATATTTTATTGAAAACTAGAAAGTTATTTTATACCTGAACACGTTTATGTTTTACCATAACGTATTCCTATTATTTTATGTTTTTTAATAGACAATAAAAAAAATCTTAAAATCGTAATCTTTATTCCTGTCATCGACTGTGTAAAAGTTTTAAATCCCTACAGGAAACAACACATACCTACAATAGACATTCATTTAGGCAGTATTGTCTTCGTTATGGAAACCAGAGCACTCAGTCTGGCACATCCACGTAAAAAATTTAACATAGAGAATCATCAATCAATCAAAAATAAATCTTTTACTTTTTAATTTTTGTATAATAATATTAATGTAATGAGATAAAAAATTATTCATAGAAACCAGCAATATGAAAATTTCCACGTGGAACAGAAGGGCTATGATCAGATGTACGATGGCGAGGATCTGGAAACCCCACCATCACCAGAAAGACCACCTCCTCGACACATAGGTAAATTCGATTTAATATTTTATATGTGAATTCTAATCAATTAAGTTTATTTTTTCATACTTCATGTATGGCCTTTCGTTTTCGATGATACATCGAGAATGGAGCGATTCATTTCTCTAAAGTGTTATGGAGATATCGACTAGACATAATATTTACCTATATAACCTTATGTTAAAGTGTGGCCCCCATTCTAGACAAATACGTTCGCGCGGAATGCCCCTGTCTCAGCGCCCGATATACTGTGGCCTTGCTTGCTTGCTTCGGGTTCAGCATCATGTTTGGAATGAGGTGTAATATGAGCATGGCCAAGCTTAAAATGACGGAAAAGCACAATGTAAGTATTTAACGATAACAGTTTGAAAATTTTGTGATAAATATACGTTCTTAATCATTTAAAACATAAATGTGCAACTCTCCCGTTAGTAAAACATTACGATAAAGTAAGTAAATAAATTTGTAAGTAAAAAATGCATTATTAAAAGCAATAATGCAAAAAATATATTTAGATTGTAAAATCCTCTTAACTATCTACGAAAGATTTTCTTTTAAAGAAAAGTGCTAAGTGAAACAAGTTATATATTTGACCCACCATTACGAGCTTTCGTGGAAGGGAATACAAAGCAGTATGTTTTGTAATTTACATCTACAATAATATTATGAAAAGAAAATTTGTATTTCAGTTTGTAATTAACAGTACTTTAGTACTTGATCGATATTAAAAATTATTTCATTGATGTGAAGCTTGACACTTTTTGGGTGACATAGGCTTTATTTTAAACGCTCACGTACGAAATTGATACGAAGAATTAGTAATAATTAAAAGATTTTATCTCTGATTTACTTCTCTATGTAATTATGTATCGTTGCAAACAGACATCAAATGGAGTAAAAGAGGATACACCTTTCAACTGGAGTGTGAGCGTGGAATCGTCCATCGACTCGTCGTATTTTGCTGGATATTTGATCACACAAGTTCCTGGAGGTTACCTGGCGTCCATGTATCCAGCAAACAAGATCTTCGGTGCCGCCATATTTGCCTCAGCAATTTTCAATATGGCAATACCTGGCGCGATGTCACTAGGCCCTGCCGCTGTTGTTATCTTGAAAGTGGCTCAGGGTTTTGTTGAGGTATGTAGCAAAGTAGTAATTTATCTTTTGTATTTTATATATTCATTAACTTATTTTTAACCTTCTTTTTTAATACCTAAATACTTATATTAGGTTATAAAGAAAAATAATCACCTCTGTAGAAGTAGAGTAGGGGATCGTTATTAATATATCAATTATAATTTACAAAATTATAGTAATGTAGATTATATCAAACAGTGAGTTTTTAAAATAAAAAACTTCAAATAAAAAAAAGATATAATCACAGAGTAAACTATGATATCATTGTAACTTGATTGACAGTTCAGACATAAGGGGGATGACAATAAACATGTAGGAAGTATACGTTTAAATTTTGATCATTTAGCATTCACTCCGTGACCGTGCATGATCAAGCTTATTATCAATGCTTCAATTTTGTAAGCTTCGCTCCTCCACGAATATACGACTCGTCACGTTTGGATTTCATCCCCTTTACAACTCAAAGACAAATGTAAATACTCGTAGTTTGTACATTTCTCTATGATTCTATTGAATTATTTAAATTTAGAATAAAAAAACAAGGTCATTATCAAACTTGAGGTCCTAAATAATGGTTTTCTTACCTAGTTGACTGTTTATTTGTCACAAAATATACAAATGAAAAACAAATTTAAAATTCCTCGACATGCTAATTACAAATAGGAACGAAATAATGGATCTACGTCAGCTTTCAAAAAAAGTGCATCATAGTACATTTCTAGGAACGCATATTTATATCAATATGATATATAAGATTTGAATTAAGAAAAAATTATCATTTAAATGTATAGAAACTCTAAGAACTTTAAATTTATAACGGATATGCTAATGTGCGATTTCAATAAAGGCGTACATTTCTTACTTGTGTGTAGTTCTCAATCGTTTCCCGATGTTACAAAGCCTCTTTAGGATTACTGAGCCCTCGGTTGCCATGACAACGTATTTATTCGTCTCCTTGTACCTCGGCTTAGCTGAATCGTCAATGGCACGGCCTATTCTATTAAACCTCACATTGAATTATCGAGATTATTATCAGATTGAAAAGATATTTTATCTCAATCTCAAATATGATGAAAGATATTATGATTTTATATTATGATCGCATTTTTAGGCAGGAACCTTGCAAATGAAAAAACAAGTTTCACTTTTTTAACTTAATCAAAACTTAAGAAGCCTGGCGGAGTTCTAGTCTCTTTTCTTCAGATAAGGATACTTATATTCTTTTTGTAAATAATAGATTTTTGACTTTGATATTGTTTCTCTTAACCTAACTGCGGCGAAAACCAATGTTATTTTTTTGAACGTATATTTTCATATGTTCGTTTTTAACTACGGAATGGTTCTATAAATTTTCATGAATGATAATTGACTTAATAACGCGCGTATTTATCTTTTTTACATCATAGTCTTACATCTTATTTTTAATATAATAATTTTAATAATACTTATATTATAAAAATTATTTTTCTGTGATTAGGGTGTAACTTACCCCTCATGCCACGGAATTTGGAGGATGTGGGCACCGCCTATGGAAAGATCACGACTAGCCACATTAGCCTTCTGCGGCACCTACGCGGGCATTGTCATAGGAATGCCTCTCTCTGGGGTACTCACAGATTACATTTCCTGGCAAACACCGTTTTATTTCTATGGAATATCTGGTATTATTTGGTAAGTTTTGAGCCACATGAAATTTATCAGTTTAATAAATAAACTGTCGGATTTAAAAAAGGAAGTGTAACTTAAATAGGGTACATTGAAAATTGTGTAACAATTGGCTGTTGAAAAGAGTAATCGAGTTTCTTCATCTGGTAGAACCGGTGGTCGATTTGAAAATATACACTTGATTTCACTGAAAGTATTGGGAACCGCCTCTTTGGTCTAATGGTAAAGCGCGTAAGCGTTACAACCGAGAGGTCCTGGGTTCAATTCCCGGTGGAGAAAAAAAAAACTCGGTCTGGTAGGGTATAGAAGACTGATCATTGCCCATAAAGAAAAAATCGATCAGTGAAACAGATGAGAAATGCATCTGCCCCATACCCCACTAGGGGACACGGGACTTCACTTTATTGGGAACGTCAATATGATAACACATGATAAACTGAAAAATCTCAGTTGTCGTGTTAAAATGCATACTGTGTATCGTGGAAGAGCTCCGTTAATACGATCTAGAAAAATGAAGAGTAGAAGAAATGAGTTGAGGCTCTTAGCCGTGAGTAATTTTTGGGATTCTAGTTTGAGCAACGAAACTGGAAGATCGTAGGCAAAACAATTTAACAACGTATTAATACTGTGATATTATTGGGCTTTACTATTGGGGAAAAAATAATAATAATATGATGCGCTGCGAGTAGTAATTTAAAAAAAAATTCGTATATTTCGCATGGTAGTGTTTATTAAAAAAAAATATAGATTCTCTGCGAAAATTCTCGACCGCCTCCTTGGTCTAGTGGTAAGCGCGTAAGCGTTACAACCGAGAGGTCCTGGGTTCGATTCCCGGCGGAGATAAAAAAAACTCGGTCTGGCAAGACATAGAAGGCTGATCACCTACTTGCCCCTAAAGAAAAAATCGATCAGTGAAACAGATGCGAAATGCATCTGCCCCATGTCCCTAGGGGACACGGGACTTCACTTACGAAAATTCTCAAAATCGCCTGCCGACCTTCTAAAAACTTTACTCCAAAAATATATCGTTAAAAAATAAAGAGGTTTGTATCTATAGATTTTTGCATAAGGTTTTTATTTTAGGTACGTTATGTGGCTTTGGCTAGTGTTTGAGCGGCCAAGCAAGCACCCTCATATAACAGGCAAAGAATTGACATACATTGAACAGTCTTTGGGAACTGCGTCGCAGGCCGCAATGCCTGGTTTCTGGTCTACACCTTGGAAGGAGTTCGCTACTTCACCACCGGTAATTAAAAGAACAACAGAGTAAAGGATAATAATAATAACTTTAAGTTAATAACTATAAATAACTTCATAATAATTTTAGGATTTTGTGACTTAAGTTTGAAATATAAATCTATTTCCGTAGAACTTTATACATCTTTTTGTTATTTTATAAAAAAATACAAGTCAAACCCCGGCATTTCCGCACAAATTATTTTAAATATGAGATGACTGACGGTTGCTTGAAAATTTAGAACGCTTTTTAATGTTTTAGGTGTACGCTATCATTGTGGCCAACTTCTGTAGAACCTGGAACTTCTGCTTGTTGGTCATATTCCAGTCAGCATATTTCAACACACGATTTAATATGCAAATTACGGAGGTAACTACAATCAAGCTCTAGTTACACTGATATAGAATCATACGTTGTTTGTCTTAAACTACTAAATTGAATTTAATGAAATTTGTATACTGCGTGTATTCCGTTCCATCTCGAGTGAGTTTAATCTCAATTAACCTCACCTACCACTATTTTGTTTTATTATATCATTTTAAGAACGTACGCTGCTAAAACACTTTTTCTACTAAACAGAGAGCTTTTAAATAAAACGGGTTTATATTTTGATCTGTATTTTTACAATATTTGGCCATAGTCTGGATTTGTCGGTGCCATACCACATCTGATCATGACGTCCCTGGTGCCCATCGGTGGAATGATGGCGGATTATCTTCGCAAAAACAATATAATGACCACGACTAATGTGAGGAAGCTTTTCAATTGTGGTGGGTTCGGATTGGAGGCGTTCTTCTTTATTCTCGTCGCGTATGCTGATAATAAAGTAAGTAATATTTGGATAAAAATATTTATAAAACAAAGTCGGGTTAGTTCCTTGCTCGACCGATTCATAAGATTTTAGAATTAATGGATGTTCGTCAAGAATAGTATAATATTTATTACAAAAAATATTTAGCAAGGAAATTTGCTGTTTGACATTTTGTATGGAATACATGATACCATTGATTGGCCACTATTAAATAGAATTTTGTATCCCAATGAGAAAAACTCGTCTATGTTCGTTTTACAAAAGTTGGTATCAGCCAGTGTCGTTAAGTTAAAATTAAAAGTATTTTTGAAGGCAGTCTTCATATAAAATCAAAAGAGAATATAATTAAACCTATAAAGTCGAATTAATTCGCCCGTTAATAATTTCGGCCACAAAGAAAAAAATATTATTATTCATTATTTGTCACCTATATTACCTACATATATCCATTCATCATTTAAAATTTTAGTACGTTGCAACGATAGAGCTGACACTTGGTGTCGCATGCAGTGGATTCGCAATATCGGGATACAATGTAAATCACTTAGACATCGCGCCTCGTTATGCGTCTATTTTGATGGGTCTTTCAAATGGTATTGGGACAATTGCTGGCTTCGTGGTCCCCATTGTGATCGATTATATGACCCAGGAAAAGGTTAGTTTATTGATTCATTTTTTAATTAAAATCTAATGTTATTATAGAACTTTATTAAATCTTTAAATCTTTATGTGTAAAAACATACTAAACTTCATTGGAGTTATCTATTTTATTTTATTATACAAGTTAAAGTTAAGTAGATTTATCTAATTGTAGATATATAATTATAGCTATTGATCTTAAAGTTATTTCCCCGCGAGTAAAATCCAGGACCTCAATGATTAGAATACTTATCAGGTAAAGTTGTCTCTCGTTCCCTAAAACGTTCCAATGTTTCAGGGAATCTTAAAATCATCGAAAATTCTAAATTGATTAAATTCATCACATTCTTATAAGTTTACTATAAAAATAACGAAGGAACAATATTAAAATAAAAAACTGGTTTTTTATAATTCCAAAGGAGTTTTTATTCTGTAAATTTACTGATATTTTTTAAAGTTAATAAATGTAACTGAGTTTGGCACAATTCGTGCGTTTCCCCCTCGAAGGCTTCTATCGAAACAATAAAGACATTGGGCCGTGGCTAATTTTAAAAAGGAAATCGAACTCAATGCGACGCGCGCTCTGAATACGTTATAAATGCGAAATGAACAAACCAACGCGGGTGGGCGTTGATGCGTTACATCGACTAGAAGTGTGCACTAAGTTATAGTGCAATATTCTTTTTGATTTTAAATTTCCCGCATTCTAGATTTTAACTCTTAACATAAAAGTTCAAAATCCTCCATGGGTTAATTAGAAGAGTGAATCTGTGTGTCTGTCTTTGATATTGTTGTCAATTGGGGTAAACTAATTTTAATTAATTGTGAAAAGTTTTTTTTTTTGAAGAAATTTTAATTCCCTCATACCCATTTTTTAATATATTATGTATGTTTATACTATATTAAAGTAGACGAAGGCTACCACTTGCTACGGAGTAGCAGCTACATCATTCATTGTTTATTCATAATTAAGCTTAAATAAAATCATCCTATTTTTATTTAATGTACAATACAAAAATATTTGAAATTTTACAAACACTGAATGGTTGAACACTTGGTGAATATCTGGTATTCACTAAGAATATTCATTTACCCTTTTACTAGTTTAAACTTTTCAAATAAAAATTGCTCTTTAGTGATAATATTTTTTTTTTATTTTAAGTAAAAAGTTTGAAAAATTTATAAATTCATGCGTTTTCTTAAAAAATCTTTTTATTTTTTATTTTAGGACAAATTAGAAAAAGCCATAACGGAATGGCGTGAGGTGTTCCTGATGGGAGCGACGGTCCACTTCATTGGGATCACGATCTATGGAATTTTTGCATCTGGGGAACTACAACCTTGGGCGGATCCCGCCCCAGCAGCTTATGATGCGCCTCTCAAACCTATATCAGATCAGGAAACAACATTTGTATGTATTATTAATTTATTTTGATAATATTATAATCAGAAATTTGTTTTATAAATTAATATCGATATAATATAAAGAATTAAAAATTTGTTACGTATTTCTGATAATTCAGAATTGATTAATTTAATTTCATCATTTTTTAAAGGATGTCATTAAGATTTTTTCATAATCACTACATTTTGGTTTGGTTGTTTAAGGCTATGAAAACACTTCTAATAGTAAAAATTGCCGTTATTTATTGTTAAGCCAAAAAATACGATGTTTTAAGAGATAGCTGAATTAGCTAGTCATTTAGCCACCGTAAAAGACTTGTAATCGTTACTTAACGTTAATGTATGTACTATAGCGTATGTGACAGAGCCTTATAATATGTAATAAATATGTTAAAAAACTTCTCCTATATTACTTTCACAGTCGGAGCAACCTTCAGCACCGTTGAAAGGCACGGAGCCTCCAGCATACGGTAGTATTGCGCCGCCCCGCCCGCCCGCGCCCCAACAGCATGTCCCAAACAATCCCTTCGTTTCAGGGGCACTGTACCAAGCAGAACCTATCCAACCTCCATCAGAGCCATACCAAGATCTCACTGATGATGGCACGTATTAATCCTTCTTTGGTCGAAATACACTATTAATAACGATTTCCAATAAAGACTTTGATAAGGCTTATTTCATAAAAGATATTCTTATATTTTACAATGATTTTTGGTTGAATATTTAAGTTTATACTTTTGAACCTTAGTTAAGTTGAATAAAAAACAGTATTATCGTTAAAAATATATAGCAAAGCATTTTGAAAATTCTTTCAATATTGAAAAAAATACATCTTACATTCATCATTATATCATTTTATATTTTAAAGTAGTTTGTTGATTTGTTTTAACGCTTAAACTGCCTAAGCAGTTTTAATAAAATATTACGATTGAAAACTCGCCGGTATTAGCATCATTGTATAAAATACTTCAATTTATGTATTTGCAAAATCGTAGACGTCTGATAACCAAATTGAATATTACTACGGTCTAACCATAAAGTCTTTTTGGATATCGCCAATAAAATATTAGTGTACCTTTAAATAAGTATATAAAATTATGATATTATCGTCTGGTGTTTGCAGTCACGGGGTATGCGTCTAATATTTTTTACAATTAGGTAGAAAATTGTATTGTTCTTGACCGGTTGGCTTATATCAATGTAGCTCCTATATAAAGTTAATATTTCAAAAAAAATATTTACGTTACGTTGAAGTCAAAATACGCTTAGATTTTTTTCAATTTTGCCGTATTTTATTGTTCCGAGTTGTTTATCGTATTTATGTAAAAAAATTAAAATATACAATATGTAATTTTTGCATATCATAAATCAAATTATATTTGTTAAATTAGGAAGTAGCTTTTTGTTTGCGTTAAAGTTTTATAATACTTTAGACAAAATAATCCGAAACTTTTAGTCCAAAGATGGAAATAAATAATTTAAGTTGCGATTGATTTTGAAATAAGTTTGAAGGAAAGTTAATTTAAGCTTCTGGAATGGATTTTCAAAATTATATCGTAAAAGTTAATGCTAATGTTTCATTTGAAACCTTACTCTTTGACCTTGTCTCGTCCTTGTTGCTACATGTCATACCTACTTGTTGAAATGTTTATAATATAATAACATTGATATGAACGAAATACTTTTTAATATAATAGAATTGTATGTACTTCAAATTATAAAATAAATGTATATGTATAGGCGTAGAAATTTAATTAAAATGTTGATAAAGGAAGTAATGTAATCATATCTTTTTGTTATAATTGTGTTTTTCTTCTTTAACTCTATCCCCATTTACTTATAAATGTTGCTTAATTTTAACAGATATCTCATCTGCCCAGTATTCTGGTAACGTGAAAATATGGTTGTTGCAAAAACTAAACAAAGTATTTCATTTGGAACACTGACCAAAGTTGATCCACGTTTATACGTAATTGGGAATTCGCCATATTTTTTATTGTAGAACAATCGATTGATGGATTCTCTCCCTTTGCCAGTCAAAATTTGACTTTAATATTTCTTTGACGTTTTTTCGACCGTAAACTAGTACTTATAAAACATAAAATGTGTAGTTGCTGCAAATTGTATCGCTTTAAAAAACAGAAAAAAAACTAAAAAAAATGAAGATTTGATGTGTAAATGTACATATAATACGAATCTCTTTATGTATATAAGTCATTAACAAGTTACTAATAATATTTTCAAATGGTTTGTGGTTGAAAGCAATAGCTTTATGTATAATATAAATAAGGTCATTATTTCGATGTCATAATATTATTTACTTCGCTTGTCTATTTAGACAAGTAATGACTAAGTAGAAACTTATGTTAATATAAATACTTATAAACTACGTAGATTTATTAGAGTTTTGTTACCTTTTTTAAAGGTAAGAAACGTTTTTTAAATATGTATTAAAACTACGTAATCTGGGTCAAAAAAGAAGAAAGTGTTCTTCGTTTTTTATAAGCGTGTGACAAAATACTATGCACGATGTTAAAATGCACTTTTTAGCTAAACTATAAAAGTGTTTATCTGTATTAAAACTTTTAACACCCTGTGAGAGAAAGGGTATATGAGACTGGACTGACATATGGCTCACGGTTGTATTTACGCAGAAAATTTTCTACATCCAAAGTAACATAAGTCTTTTACTTATAAATGTTGTTCAAGATAATAGAGGCATTTGAAACATCGATGATTCACATATTTATATCACTTTTTCTCTGCCGTGAATATACCTATCAGAAACGACACAAAAATCTTTAATTACAGATAAAAAATGAACAACTTTATAAGTAAAATGCCTTGATACGATATTTAAACATATGACAATAAATTTGAATAAGAAATTTGACAATAACTTTTGATTGAAAGACAATAATTTATTAAGTTTGACAATACAGCGATGATGTCAAAAAATCGATTAACTGAAAATAATTTCACAAAGTATTAGAATGTTTTGCCGAAAGTTGGAATTATTTTAGAAGTACTGAAATTTATCTTTTACATTACAATATTGATAAACTTCTATATGCATTTCTTAATATCTTCTGTTAAAAAGAATATAACAATCTCATGGATAACTTTTGGCAATATCACAAGCTTCTATTATTTTGTTCACTCGACCCATTATCTATTTATTGTATTTATACCTTATAACAGGAACAGCATATAAATAATATCTCAATATATAATATTAAAAAAATTCAAGTTTTTACGGCTAATATAAGTATGTATAATATATTAAAATTTTAAGGATGGCCTCTCTAAGCGTAGAACGTAATATTTATAAGGAGCGTGCCCTGTTATCCGCTCTAACATTAAAAAAAAAGACAATAAAATATTTAATCTTTTTAATGTGTATAGTAAGCGTGTAATGTAAAATGAGCAAAGCCAAGACAATAAAAATATAGCAAACATTAGTATTAAAAATATAGTATGGTCGATGTTATTCAGTACGAGTGAGGGTAATTTAAAGGAATGGAATTTAACAAAGAGAAAATATAGTTTTTTTTAGTTATACATCTATATTTAAGAACAAAATACGGTCTTGTAATTGAGTCAAATACTTCTTGTACAAAATTTTTTTATTTTAATAACCATTTGAATAGTTTTTTTGTCTACGTACATATATATCTACTATATTTTTTTAAATTTTGTCCATTTTACAAGACTTATACAGAATGAATAATGATTAAACGTAAGATATGAAGGATTATACGGCAAGTAGAGGTGAAAGCTTTTGGACATCAGTGAGAATTATCATATCTTTTAGCTTTTAACCATGAATAAATTTTCGCACGTCATAATGTAACGAAAAAACTGTCTTCCTGCATTCAATGCAATTTAAAATCATTTTAAATTAGAGTTTTAGAATTAATGATAATAATGTAAAGAGTAAAATGTTATTTTAATGAATCTCTACACCGTCAATTCTGGTTTGTAAAAATCTACTAGAAAATTTCTTGTGTATGTATCTGTAGCTTTGTATTTATGTATTAGTTGTTATTTTATATATCACATTGTCACTAACCCAATCTTAGCTTAGACGACTTCTCAAACTTTAAGCTATGGTACTTGTGAGTCAAAAGATCTTACTTAGGAACCTTCTACGCTAAGGTGGCTTAGTGCAAATACCATATTAGAGATCACACATCACCTAAAATATAAGTAAGATGACATTATTCGATCATGTTTTTATCTCAAACTAAGAATTTCCTATTCATTATAGTCGACGCAAAACTACAACGAAACAATAGATAATTTTAATCCTTACTTAATATTATAAATGCGAAAGTAACTCTTGTCTGTCTGTCGCGGTTTCACGCCAAAACTACTGAACCGAATTAAATTAATTTTGGTGCACAGATAGTCTAGAGCCTGAGAAAGGCTACTTTTTAATGCAAAAAAGGGTTGTGAGGGGTTGAAAGGGGGGGATGAAAAGTTCTATGGAAGTATCGTCATTTTTAGAGCTAAAAGCTTTTATATAACATCACGTTACGACTTACGACGCAGTTAACGCGGGTGAAACTAGAGAGAGAGAAAGCTAGTTACTTTTATATATACACAACTTAATGTTTACGTTTAATGTGGAAATAGTAAGTATACTAATTTATTTGTATATTAATGGCCGGGTCGTGCATAATCTGTTTTTAAGTCTCCTCAATGTATTTTAATATATTACATTACTAAATATTGACTTAAAGGGCAATTATTTTAAAAAGTGCATAAAGGGTACTGTGCATATTAGCTATCATTGTTTTTATGTAAATGTTTATTTAGTTAGTGATAATTTTCACAATGTCCAAAATTATGGCATAAGGGTAACAGATCCCCCGCACTCGTTGAAAAAGCACCGATTGTAAATTATCACGAATATTTAAGGAATAGATTAGATTGCGATAAAGTTTCGATATTGATGTATTTAAAAATGTGTAATATGTAAATACAAAATGTTCTAATTTTATATAATATATATATTTATTTTTTATTTAGGTTTTACCACATGGTATTAAAATTTTAAAGGAATCGATACCACAATTACGAATAAAACGTACAAGTGTTGGCAAAATCAAGAAGGTAGAAAAAAAAAATAAAAAAAAATGTATACATGTAAGATTATGTTATGAAACCTTATTTATTTTTGTTTATTTTTACAGATTAAATTTGTAAAATATTTATTATTTGTGAATTTTATTTGTTGTATAAGATATAAGAATAAGACAATAATTTATTATTACGGGGTGATCTCACTCTATAAGGCTGTGTCGACAATAATGCGAAAGCACATTAGATTGTAAAATTTAATTAGTGTAATAGGTATTTAAGTATATATAAATATAATAACGATTTTGGTTACTTAGGTAAAACTTACTTAAAACACGGGTTTTTTTAATTTTTGTTATTTGTAGCTGATATTGTATTAAAAAAATACTTATTTTTATTAATATTTTTACATTATATTACGTTGCTTATTGATTGTATCATAGTATTTTTGCGATATTTTGCGGTTACTAAGATTTTAAACACTTAGTTACATGTATATTTAATAATAATCTATTGAATGTGATGGAACAAAAATATAATATAATACTTAAATATAAGTAGCTGTTTCTACTATGATGATAGTTAAATATTAATGTAATAAACATCGAAAAGCACGGACCTATCGCAAGCTACATATTAATTTGTAATTTTTAAGCGTTTTGTAAAATTTAAGTACTAAGGATTAACTTTAATTAAAAGAATTTTTCTTCCAAAATCTGACATATTTCCGCTTTTAGATTTCAATAAAAACATTTTATTAGTTTCGTAGATGAGCTCATTTGTAAATATTCACTAAGAACTCAAATGATTACTTGTATTTTCATAGAAAAAATTGATTTTTTCTTTTACACGCTTTCCTTACACTGGCGACTTTTATCTATATTTGAGATAAAATCTTATTATCTATTACTTTCTCTTATGTCCGTGCTTATGTACATATTTTGTAGAGTAATAAGTAGGTCCTTGCACTGAGCACTGATTCGTCAATTATTGATTAGATTCTGAAATAGAGTTTGCTTTGTAGATGCGATGAAATGCGATGTTATTTTCTTTGGTAACATTTATACGAAACATTTACATGTTTGAGTTTTTATTTAAAAGTTTTAGTTACGATTCTCAGAGTTAAAATCTTTTCGTCTTTTCAAACAGAATATAATAAGTTCAGTTTAGTTTCTAGCTATAACAGGGTTTTATTTTTATAATAATTACTATAAATACATATTTGATATTATATTATCGAAAGTCATAGCAATAAAATAGATATCAGTTTCAATGTATTAACTTATTAATTAACCAGTTGCACTAATAACAATATCATTAAATATTATGTTATTATTGGTGTAAATACTTATAAATACATAATATATTAAGGTCATTGTAAATTCTATTCGCATAAAATTAATCTCGTATATCTAAAAACGGCATTAAAGGCAATAAACATAACTAGCTGCTTGTATATAAACGTAGTTCAACTTTGATCCTTATTCAAAGTTTTTTTTTTGTTTTACAACATTTCTCGTTAGCAGGAAGATGATACAGTATCAAGCATATTTAATTAAAGTTTAACCACGTTCATACCTACGTTATGCGAAAAATTACTATCCGTGGGTCAATGTATCAAAAAATTGACGAAACTAATGTTGTTTTTTTCTTTTAGTATAACGAAAAGAGTACAAACGTTTTAAATATATATGTAATATTAAGTAGATAAAAGATTATTAAAACTATCTTTTCTGTGTATTAGTAGATTTTATAATTAATTTACATAATATTCACTACACTTTTTAGCCAATGTGTACCTAATATTCTGACAAAGGGAGAGAAACCATGTTATTTATCTAATATGTAATTTAATGTACTTATAATCTTGTTAGTTTGTCTGCAGTTTTTCATGCTAAATTAATGAAGCTATTTTGTCTCATTCTTTTTATAATTCGTAATTTTAATGAGAGTTACCAAACTTTAACTAAAATGTGAGGAGTTTTAATTTTGTATGAGCAACATTTAGGTTTTTCGATATTACGAAATTTTTCATATTTGTACAATGTTACATCGCTTCTAGCTGCGTATGTATTTTACTGCGAAACGATCAATCTATCACATGATTGTCTAAATGATACATATTACGTTGTCGAATAGTAAGAAATCTTTTAAATTTTGTTAACGCCTGATGTAACACGTTACTCTCATTTTTAATTTTATAAATAAATCACTTAGAAATATCTATTATTATTTTATATTATTATATTATATTATATTATATATCTATTATTTTATAATAATATGCACTTATAATAAAAAGGATTTTGTTAGCTCGCTGTAATGTTAATTCGTATGTATGTGCTTTATGTATTTATAATATAGTCATCAATATTCTGTGATATTTGATCTCAAAAATGTTAATTTTTAGCCGACTACCTTGTAGTAATAGTTCGTTGTCTTGTGAGAAATGGTAACATTATCTTCCTGAATATATGTTTGGAAATTTACTTGTCTTTTATATGAAAAGCCTTATTAATTCTAAAACTATCTTTTTTAAGAGGAGACATCTGAACATCGCAGTATTAGAAACAAACTCAATTTTACGACGACAATTTGACGAGTATTGTTTGCGAGTTTGGTTTAACTTTCATAGAGAATCTTACATTGGAATAAAACCGTTTTTGGGCTTTGTTTTTTACGCTAGAATCATCCACAGTAGTTATTCACAGTGATTCAAAACCACATTCGGTTCGGTAAGGATAATCTGAATTGATGAAAATAAATAGAATAAAAATGTTTTTCCATTTTCTGGGAAAACGGTGCATCGCAGCTTGATTTTGACGAAATTTTCGCCACCCCCTAGGTATCCACACCCCCGCTTTTGTTCCTTTCTCTTTTAGTTGGACTATATAGAATTATGTAAATACATAATGTATTTTTGCGCACCTTTTTACATATAATATAAATTATCAAAACTCACGCAGCACACCTTCAACACCTAGTTATATTTATAAAAGTTAAAATGCTTATTAACTTTTTAGGCAATAACTTAAATAGAAATTTTAACCATACTCCACTTGGACATCACGAAAAATGCGTTATTATGTTAAAATATATTAGAATTTAAAATATTAGATTAGATAAGCGGCGCCTTGTTGAGTCCACCGGAGACCCCAGGGCTAGGCGCTTTCCTAGCTCAGCGCATTAGTATTGCAATCCAGCGAGGAAATGCTGTCAGCATTAAGGGTACCATGCCGCAGGAAATAAATTATTTAAAATATTTTTAATTTTTAAAGCTAATTTTATTTAGAGTATTCTGTATTCCATATTTTTATGTTATAATATATTCTTAGTAATTTTATGTAATAATTGTAAATACATATTTAATACAGATTTATTTAGTACTATTATATTTAGCCTGACCGACATTGTGGCCAACTTGTAAAAGTAAATAAAATACCATCATGTAAATACCATCATGTCCTGGGTTCAAATTCCAGGGAAACAAACAATTAATATTTCAATTGGGTAGGCATAGAAAGCCGATCACCTTCAAGTCTGTAGAAGTCTTCAAGTGTGTGTGGGCGCCATGCCCCACTAGAACGGAATTCTACTTTTATTATATTGAGGCTAAATAATACACTTTTTTCATATATTATTCAAAAATTCAGTCAAAGAGAGAACTTTGTTGTTGATGAGAGTGATGAAATCTTCGGGTGCATCCACAAATATCGAAATTGCAAGATCAAAGATTTTTTGTTTCTGCTAAAGTAACGGTACGCTAATTACATTTTAAAATTATGTACATTATATACAGAACAAACTATTATTTAATACAATATCCATAAAATAATAATATATGTAGGTGTATTGTATAAATAGCCAATAAAATATTAATTGTCTTAATTTAAATTAAAATGCCTTATATTCAAATTCATAAATTTGAAAAAGTTGCTTTTTCAATTTAATTTTAAGTGTAATCTATTCTAAATTTAAAAATCTGCTAAAGTAGCTATTTTTGTAATTTTCAGAGATTATTAATAACAAATTTTTTAAGGGGAAGATCAATTTAAAGAAATTATTTATTTTGTGCATTCTAGTAGGATCCCGAATAATTTTGACTCATCACTGAATGCTACAGTCTGACAGAAAAACTTATGTTAAACCCACTAATTAATTGATATTTACACCTGAAATTTAAAATATTTCATATAATTTTGAGGTAGGTACTAAGGGTAACTCTGAGCGGTTCTTAAAGGCAAGTATATAATATCACATGAATATAACAGTTTCATCAACTATAAGGTTTCGCCCGTATCAGTGACCTAACCTTTCGGCCTTTTCCTGGAAAACCTCTGGCGTAGGGTGGATTTGCATTCGTCGTTACATAGAAAACGCCACGAGCTCTGAAAAACATAAAATTAAAAAAGTAACCTTCGTGTAGGGCCACACACTGTCTGTTCCAATGATAATTTAAATCAGCTTTCGTGGATAACTTTTTGACGCGTCTGTATGTTGCACCTGAGGTCCTGAGTTCGAATCCTGAGGAAAAAAATTAATGTTTCGGTTGGGTAGGCACAGAAGACTGATTAAGTGATCAACTACTTGACTGAAAAAATATCAGTGAAACAGATATAAAAATGTGTCTGCTCTATGCCCAATTAGGGGCCTTACGGGAGTTTACTTTTTTCTTTGATCTGTCTTAACACACAAGTAAGGGAGCCTTCTGTGCTTAACCCAAATATTGTTTGGCCGGAAATTGTTTTCCCGGGGTTTTTCAACACAAAAATTCTGTCATTTGTACTTATTTGTATTATGAGTTAGTAAAAAAAATACTTTTGATTTGGTAATTGCTAAATTAACGTACTTATGCGTAAGATGTTCACCCATCAGGACATACTCCGTGTCTTTGGGTTCGCACCAGCCAATGAGGTATGAGAAAAGGTTGGGACAAGGGCCGGCCCAAAACCCAGCGGGGCTGTTAATCGACTCAATGAAATATGGTGTCACTTTCGTATGGTCACACGATAAGGTTTCTAAAAAGAAATAATACAATTGAAAATTTATAAGGAATAATGATTAATCCTTTTTTTAAAAAAACAAATTTCTGAGATTATATCTGAGATATACTGATGTATTTATACTGAAAAAGTTAATCATATAATTTATGAAACAAAATCGGGTTAGTAAACCATGATTTATGTATAAATAAAGGCTAGATTGATGTTTTCAACCTTGCTTGTGTTGAAATAACTTTGAATAATTAAAAAAATAATTAAAATAAATGTATATCATCAAAATAATAATATTTCAAGAATGCGTTGGTTATTAATTCATTGAAGGGTGAGACGTCCGCGGGCTCAGTAAATAATATTGGGAAGGATTTTATTTTATATTTAAGCGACATCTATGCAGTATTTATAGAAGCGCATTACTTTAATCCAAGTTTAATTAAGGTGGTTCGATCAGGTCCCACAAAACTCAAAACTCGCTAGATGGCGCTACTTTTGCAAATTTCTAGTTTTTATTTTTTTGTGAAATTATCTTTGTATTTGTATACATTAAAATACGTTTCGCGCACTCTTTATAAAAATACTGTTATATCAAAAACAAACATTGAACAATTATAATATGAATAAATCTAAAAAAAAATTGCAATTTTATATGTACCGCTAGATGGCACTAAAACATAAACTAGAATACATCACAATAGTGAAATATTTTAACAATGTATTTTGTTAAATAACGAAAATTTCGGAGCATGCTTCTAATACAAATCTGCTAACGACTAAACTATCTCCTTTTTATACTCCCTAATATTTCAGTAATCCAATGCAGTAGTTTTTTACGCGTGGTGAGAATTTAATATTCGTGTATGAGTATATTTGGAAATAATAAAAACTATATAATCAATTCAAATAGATAAAATACATACGAAATATAGTGTCATGTGCACAACCCGGCTGACTTGATCCTCCATTGACATAAAAGTCTGCGTGTCCATTGGGACCCCATTGACCAAGTATTCCAGCACCGGTGTGAAGAATATCCACAAACAAGGCATCAGTATAATCCAAATCTCGCGATCGATTATTGCCCATATAGAAAAATATTGTTGGGTCTAAACCTGAAAGTTTTTGGGATTCATATTAATTATTTAATAATGCAGAGGCTTAATTACAATGCGTATTTTTGGCCGTTTGTTTCGACTTATCCCAGATACAGATGGACAAATTTTTGAAATTTGACTGGAAAGTTGACATTATTATGAACAACAAGCAGACCCGGCGAACTTCATATTATATTATCATATTCATATCATATAGATATATATTTTTACACCTCACGGATTATACAATCATTGTGCTAACATACATGTTGTTTTTTACGTAAATCTTTCCTTTCTGTTCGGGGTGGATACGAATCCAACAAAACAGTGATCAGTAAAATCGGTACAGCCATTCTTGAGTTGAAATGGTGTAACTTACGCGACTTTTAACGCTTTTTATATTTATAGACTAGCTGACCCGGCTTCGTACCGTCATTAAAAGGTAGAATGGGAATCGAACGTCAAACGTTTGATAGGAAAGTAGGTTTATATGGGCAAATGAAATTGTTATTTTTACTATATTCCTCACAATTTTTCCATATTTTCTTACCGTTTGAACCTTCCCTGGACTACGACAAACCTTTCAAAACTAAAATCAGCTAAATCGGCCCAATCGGTCTCGAGTTTAAGCGAGATAAACGAACAGCAATTATATTTTCAATCATTTTTATACATATAGATTAAAGGTATATAATATATATTATCATGTAGGTAAGAAAAATAAAGGAGAAAGTCACCAGTTATCCTTCCCAGTTTTCCATCTGTTATATGGTTAGCAACGAGTCCTAGAATGTGAGCGCCTACACTGTATCCTATTGTGTGAATCTTCTCCGGAGGCACACCCTTAGTCGGGTGATACTGAACGTATTCAACCAACTGTGCTATACAGAGACTTGCAAAGCGCGGAGCCCATTCTATCTAGAAACATTTTGTGAATTGTAATTTAAATATTATAATTTTACAGTTACTAATTAGTTTTAGAAACATTTTCTTTTAAATTTTTTACAGTGTGATTAACCGTAGCTAACGTTCAGAAAAACTTATTGAAGTTTTCCACCTGAATGAGATTTAGTAAATAGAATATTTAGTGACTTTGATAAAAATTAGGAATTGAAAACCATTAATAATTGAATACTATGGAAGTCATTTTATTAAAAAATAACGAATAATTTTTAAAACTGCTTATCCCCAGCCATTCAAACTTAACTAAGTAGTTAGACTAGATATTTCCAGATTCACCAGAAGTTTGTTTTAACTTTCAATGCTATTAATAATCATGGAGTAACTTCGTAGTTACAATATCTTCCCTATATTAATTAATAAAACGGTATATAAATAGACCAAATAAATATATGTTTTATTCTATGCCATAATATAAACGATAAGACCGTGACATCGGCAATCATAAGTAGAGCGGAGGTAATTCTATTAATGCATATTATATTGTCACTGATAATTTATATGTACTCGTCTGTATTCAAGCAGAAAGCTTTACTTAACTACATATTAATTAATAAAAATAATATAACTATCGTAATTTTGAACGACAAAAATATTACATTTTAAGCATAAGTACAGCTGTAAAACTTTTAAATTTAACGTTTTCAATTCGAATTCTTTACTTGCCTAAATGTTGGTATCTACAATATTGATTCAATTTGCAACATTTGCTATCAGGCAAGTATGCAAATCTTTAAATACGTTAAAGGAACAACACAAAATGAAATTATTTAGTTCTACACGAACCTGACCAAGACAGGGTTCCTTAACCAACGTTCCATAATCCACAATAATTATATTGTAGCTTCCTCTTTTGAAGTAGGCATTTCTCATATCAGTACTTGGTGATAGATTTCTGCCTCCACCAAATCCATGGACTACAATTTTCGTCGGATGTTTTGGATTAAATTTTGAGTATTTTAATGAATCGTTATCTAGAGTATTGAGTAGTTCACCTTTTTCCTGCGTTGTTCTGTAAACGAAATATTAAATACGTAAAAATATGGCTTTTATAATTGTACTAGTGGACCCCGCGAACTTCGTATCGCGTCAAAGTTCCGAATAATAAAGTGTCACCTATAACGTCATTCCATAGAAAATGTATGAGGAAAATGTTTTTCTTTTATTTTATTTTTTCGAAAATTTTCCAAATTTTTCTCTCCGTAAGAACCATCCTTGTACTTCAAGGAATATTATAAAAAAAGAATTGGCCAAATTGGTCCAGGCGTTGTTGAGTTATGGGCTTACCAACACATTTTGCGATTCATTTTTATATTATAGATCAGTTCTCAATTCAAAAGAATTCAGTCATAGATTTTCCACAGTTTATTGTGGTAACTGGTAAAAGACATTTGTTCGGTTACGTTCTTACGGCACGGTATCGTTCTTAAAATATGCAACAACAACAACAATAACAATTAAATGCAACATAACAATTAAAAAATATTAAAAGTACTTAAGAATTCGAAATCATGTTAGTGGTGGTTGAATTGTACATAAAACCGATACTAAAATGTATAATTTTTTACCTGGTATATAAGTAAAACTGCATTCTTGGATGGGGGCATCGATATGGCGGTGTGATGCAAGAGCTCGTATTGAAAACGTCTCGAGCGCTTTGAGGTTTTTCCCGATCATCCTTTATTAGGTTTTCCCGTTGTGTTTTAGATACTGAAATAATATTATTCCTTATTTAAAACACGATTCTATTTCATTTGAAAAAGTCTCTGTTGAAAACAAATAATATATCAAACTTTATTTGTGTAAGATTTAATTTACGCTGTCCCATAGGAAATGAAAAAATATATATATTTTAATATTTATCTATTGTAAAATTGTTGAAGCCTATTATTATAAGATACTAGCTGACCCGGCAAACGTTGTTATGCCATATTAATTTTTGGGGTTGGCTACCCTTCTCACTTAGGGGTATGAAAAATAGGTAGTAGACGATTCTCAGACCTACTGAATATGCATATAAAATTTGGTAAAAATCAGTAAAGCCATTTCGGAGGAGTAAGGTAACTAACATTGTGACACGAGAATTTTATATATAAGATTTAGTGCACCTAAGTGCGTGATTCTATATGATTCGTTTTTGACCTGTCTAAATTCTAATATCAGTTATAATAACAATAATGATTTGAACAATTCAATACAACAAAAAATCGAGACAGACATTTAGTAAGATTAATTTATTAGGATTATTCATTGAATAAATAAGTGGAAAAAATATAAAATGGCGTGCTAAAAATACCTAAGTAGGTAGCTTAGTAAGATTTGCTCGTATTGCTTAAATCATACATTTTAGTACCAAATACTTGGCTTATTTGGCGAACTTGATCGACGTAAAAATTCCTGTGTAGATCTGGACAAGTTCCTAGAAGTGTTACTAAGTTTTAAATTTGACTTAATTTTATTAATTTAATTATTTATCGCCAGAGGTATTATTTATATTACATATGAGGATATAATAGACCTTCTTATCTATTATTACAAATGCGAGTTTACCCCATAAATGGATGAATAGATAAAAATTGTTACCTAAGTATCATGTCAGCTTTCAAACCAAAAAAAGCATCAAAAACGGTGAATTTGAAGATACTAAACGATGCCTAAAACTCATAACATCCCTTTTTTTCGTTAAAGATTAAAACTTATTTAAAATTTAATATTTTGTTCAAAACGCTTAGTTGAGACCACAGGAAACCCGAAAGCTGGCTCATTTCGGCCAACTCGTTAGTATACCTAACGATACAACGCGGTAATGTAGCCAATATTTTGGGTACGCACCCCAACGGCTTTGATGAATCTTTTGTATTTTTGTAAAAATATTTAAGTACATTATTGCAAATATTTAATAAATAAAGTTTTTTTTGTTAAAAATTATAATGTTCAAGAAAAAGCCTTGCACTGTTATGTTTCTTATTGCAAAAACATAAAATCAATTCACAAGGCTAAAAGTGATCTGTGTAACATTGAAATAAATTTATTTTGCATTTTGAACAATTTGCACTATTATTATTTTGTTATTTTTTATTGTAATTTTTTAAAAGTATTCAAAGAAAAGTTAGCGATATTTATCATTCTTTCATTTTATTTTGAGTTTCTTCTTTGAATTTTTTTCTATTAATCATGAATGTATGTATAGTATAAAAACTTATAGACAAACTTATACTTATTTAATTACCTATTTTTATAATAGTTAGTTGTATAGGCTGAACTATAATGGCTTTTTGCAATATATTTCAATTTATTTAAATATATCCGAAATTCCAAAGTATGATTTTCTTAAAATGCGCGAAAACTGTTTATTTGAGATCGTGGAAACAATTATTGAAGTAATCAAACAATCAAACAAAATGAAAAAAAAACATTATATAATGTCCAGTAATTAATGCTTGAGTCCATAGTCCGACTCTCAAATTTTGAAATACTTATAAATTTATTAGAATATTTTTTTTTAAATAAAAATCCTAATCATAACAAAAAAAAAATACAAATGAAAAGTCAGATTTATTGTACGTTAGCTGACACTTTCTTTTTATTGTATAGGCTTTTTTATGTAAAATTTATATCTAAATATTTTTAAGTTGTTCCAATGTAATTTCGTAATAGTGCTCTTAAGGATAGTGACAAAACAATCTAGAAAATATTTGAAGTAAGATACTGAGGTGTTTTTTATAATTGTAGTCTCAATACGTATGAAGACGTGACAAGAATTAAATTATGTAACTATGAATTACATTTCTTACAATTTAGACCAGTTTAATCAGACCCCTTATAAATAGGGTTCTGTTTGTTCTAAGGGCTCTACAATTTTAGCTGGGATTTCGTCCAAAGTTACTTTCACCCATTAATAGAGTCACTTTCGTTTATAATAAAATAATTTTATTTCATAATTTATTTTTCAATTCAGGTCTATATTTGCATAACGGCCTGTGCGTGACAACTGTTGTGTTTAAACTTTCCTTAGTAACTACGAGCATAGAACCATCTGTTTTTTTAGTTTATACCTAAATGTTATAACTTTCGATGTGAATACTTAAAAAAATATTTTAATATATTAAATAATGTAATTAATCCAATAAATGAAAACATATCACCAAAATATAATGAAACATAATGATAATTTATGCGAGAGACATAATTTTAAAAATTGATTGAAATAGTGGCTTGAGGCTAAATACGACAATAATTTGATTGATTTATTAGTTAATTACATACATTTATTTAAACTAGTGATAGCCCATTGGTCGAAATTCTACAATTCAAATGTAAATCAGGTAATTATGTGTGTGTATGCTATGTGTCATCCAAGCAGTAGTCTGCGTAATGTTTATTTTAATTAATTTAATGTATTTTGTATTTAAGAAAAATAGCTTTATGCACTTCTCCATATAAACTTTAACTGTGGCAAATTTCATGATCACCCGTCCACCTTGTAAAGTACCATTCCATAAATGAAGTTCTATTTTGCTACGAAAACTGACTATCAAGGTCGAAATAAAGTATGTAAAAATACTATAACGGTTGAATTCCCTTACTTACTACTATCACATCTCAAAAATCCAGCCTGTATATAAGCAGCTTTAAATAAGTATATGCAATTCGTGAGAGATAAACGAAAAATTTACACTTACCTATTTAAGTACAAACCTTAATATATTAAGTGAATTCCCGTAACCCCTAATTTGGCATGGAGCAGATACATTGCTGTGTCTATTTCACTGATCTTCTTTACAGGCTAGTAAGTGATCAGCCTTCTGTGCCTACCCAACCGGGACATTCATTAGTCCCCCGGGATTCGAACCAAGGACCTCTGGCGCAACACGCAGACGCGTAAATCACTTAGTCACGGAGGCGGTTGATACATTTAATAAATTACGAGGTTTTATTACAACATTATAATATAATTAGTTATATTATAATTATTTCCTACCAGTTGTAAAGTTTTAGATAATTGCTTTATAATAAATTAAATTAACTAGTATATTAAGTTAATACCGGATTTCTCTAAACACAAATGTAATTAAAGATTCGATGTAAAGATTTGTTACATCACTCCTTGCAGTGGTATTTATAATGCATCTTGAATCAATAACATATAATCTTGTCTACTCCCAACGATTGAAATTTGAATTCTAAAAGACAACTTTTTTACGTAGGCGTTATATAAATTTAAAGCTATTACCAAATGAATATAGAAAAACTATGAATAAATTAATAATTCACGAATTATTAATTTATTGTTGCTTATTTTCCTTGACATCTTTTTGAATGTTATTCGTATGTTCTTTACGAAACTTATTGACAGCGTTGCGACAAACATTTAACAATTCTTACAAGGTTCTATAAAATTAATTAATACTTTAGACTGTTAGAGTAATCCTGAATCCACAATAACATGATAAAACTACAAAAAAATTCCTTGTCTAAATTAAAATTTGAGATATTTTTAAAACGCATAGATTTCCGTAACCGATATATTAGTCGAAGATTGTCCCGCATGGTGTCCAAGTATGGTATATTGATATATACATAATATAATTGAACGCTTAAACAAAATGTGTATTATTTATAATAGTCGGTCTTGAAACATTCGTGGATATAGATATTGGTTGTGCATGTTAGATAAAAACAAAATAATACTATTTTGATGTTGTAAAATAAAAAATAAACAAATGTAGACAATGCATTGTTAAAACACTTTGGTCTTGTGTTAAAATCGAAAGTTTAAGGATATGTCTCGCCAAGAGAGCTGTTACCAGTTACACAACGTGAATGTTGGTCGATGTTAACGTAACCGCGTTCGGAAGTAGCGCAGCCACAGACTATTATTGTAACTTAGAGATTGAGTTAAATAGTCTATGACCTATATCCAAAAAGTATTTCAAGAGCAAGAATTTTCAAAGTTGTTAAATTTTGAATACGTATCTTATTATCTATTATATAACAATTTCAATTAGCTTTTAAAGGAATAATAGATGCAAAAGTAAGAAGGCGCGAATGTGAAATTATGAAGGTGTGAACAGAACGAGACTTAAGTTTTTTTGTCTCTATTTGGGAATAGTTTTTCGGAACCTACCGTCGATAGCAGACAATTTTTTCGTGCTAAGTTTTGCTCTAAAATAACTAATTATAAACTTAATTGTATTTAAATACAGTTTCGAAAAAAACCAACAAACGTTTTCAAACCTTAATCGATATTCTATTTAGTATTAAAAGTGTGCACTTATGGTGAATTACAGTATAATTGGCTGTATAAATAGCGTGCGAAATCAGTCAAACAACCTTTCATCGGCAAGTTGAATTTTTAATGAGACGCATTGAGTAAATAAAAAGATTATTAAACTATTATCTATTTTCTATCAGTATTATGCAGATTTTTATTAAATTGAATATGTAATTGGTGTTATTTATAACATTCATAGCATTCATGTATGCATATCGCATTTTCCCTCTCACACTGCAGGTACATGCTATTAGCTCATCTATACGTATTCTCTCTCTACGCTTTTAACCCATAAAAATTATTTTGCCCGTTGTTTGATTCCGACAGTAAATTAAAATGGAGTATTTGTTTCTCATTCATGCTAAAATCTCTAAATTACGCTACTCTATGTTACGCGCGGCGATGCAACGCATCAGCTGTTATAAACCATGACGATGCGTCGATTAAATTAGTTCAACATTAATAACATTGCAATATAATTATTAATGAGTTATTAAAAAAGATTTATTCTATTTTTTGTGAACTTTTAAAAGACCTTGATGTTATATTATGCAAGAAGTTGTATATAGCGGAAGTCATAACTCCCTTTACTTTTTTTTATTTATAGCATATAGAGTTCTTATTATATTAGCAGTTTCAGTTAAATTTTCCATTATTGGAATATCAAAAGACAAATATTTACGATGATTTTCTTAGTTTTAGAAACTAACATCCCGAGAAATAATTAAGTTTTTTAAACTTAAGATAAGACTTATTAAATAATTAAAAATACATCTATGAAAAATATGGAATACCTACCTACGTATTGATTAAAAATTTTATTTGTAAAAATACGTTGCGTATCAATGTATTTAATATTTTAATAATTTTACGATCAGCTTTTTCATCAGAGTTCAAATTGAGATCCTGTGTTTGCAACCAACCCTAGGTACCTACCTACCTACATATTATTAGAAATTAATTTATAAACATAAAATGTATACAACTTAAAACATTTAAATTAACCGGTTTAATTAACAAATGAACTTACCAGAAAATTGCAAAGCAGTTATTCCAATCACCAACAACCACTGAGTGTAAGTCACCATATTTGATCACATAATTTTTTCAACACCAAAATATCCCGCCAAAAATTCTCTCCAAAGAGGTCTTAGTCTGTAATCTATGAATGAAATAAGTAAAATAGTCGTGCGCGTGTTGCGTACGTGTTCCACAAGGAAACTGACGGCGAAAGTATACACGATGTTGGATTGACCCTCGCCCATGTCCCCTCTTGAGATTACAAAGGCATTCCAGTAAATTGCATGTAATTTAAATCGTTTTGACATACACCATAATTATGTTATGAAACGCAACCTTGATTGCAACGGTAAGTTGTGTTTGATATTCAAAATGTATAAGTACTTACCTAGTAATGAGGAGGGTTTATTGCCTACGTTCGAGAATTGTTTATTACCTAGAACCTGCAATAACTACATAATGTAAACATCGTTATTCTAAGGGCTAGGCTTCATTACGGCTTTAATTCTATAAAAATAAAGTACAACCAATCGAAACATATTCCGTTACATAAAATTAATAATATAAATTAGATGCAACAAAAAATATTATCAAATTTCTTCTACAAACAGTTCAAAATTTGTATAAAATATGATGAAGAAAGACATCCATTCAAACTTTAACATTTATATTACAATTTTATATTGGTATTAGATACATAGTTCTATGTAACAAGAATCCAATTTAAATTTTGAATCTATTTAAACTTCTTTTTACCAAATCAAGTTCACTATTTGTAAGGTGAACACGTTTGTTACGGAAGTTAAGAGTTAGATTCACAGAAATTACATTAAATGAATTTGAATTTGAATGAATTTTTTTAATTTTAGAATAATTTTAAGTGCACCGCGGAAACGATTATGATGTAGAAGTATCTGTTAGCTGAGTAATTATATGTGAGTACATAGTTTGGCTCATATTCACTGTTGCGAATTTACGTCCTATTTTAATTTATAAACATTTGTTTATTGTTTTTCCATTTTTGAAGAGTATTCTAAGAATTTGAGACTTACTTTAAGTTCAAATATTAAACACCGCTATTGAAATCGGGCTCAACGACATTCAACATTTTGAAACGGATATGCATATTTTCCTGTTAATTTACGTAATATCCTGATTGTATCTGTTACGCATCCTCGATTTATATTACGAAAGATAACTGTCCCTTCGTATTTTCTACTAAAACCAAGAATTTGTATTTTTCTAGCGCTACCGCCTTTTAAAAAGTACCTAAATAATTTTTTTTAATTTACAACGAGTTAAATGCCATAGCTTCGCTTGGACTCAACAATTGAAATATAAGAAAACGTACAAATTCCCCGACGCGACGTTTTGATTTTGTTGAAATCTAGCTAAAAATACTTTAGATCTAGTGCCCTTAAAATCGATTTATCCATTTGGACACAGTTGCACGCTAGATAAAACCCTTTACTTTCCGAAACCCTTTTCAATAATTTAATGATTTTTTTATATTTATGTAGTTTACCAACTGAAAATTAATATCAGGATCTCCACCATATACAAGCGAGTTCTAAGCTACTTCAGTCATATTGCCCGCAGACAATCAGATAGCCTCGGTAAGGTAGACGGCAAAAGACCACGTGGGCGATCACCTACCCACTTGTCCGACCAGATAATAGCTATATGACTTACCACTTACCAGTGCCATAAGAAAGACCGACGACAGAGTGGTATGTAGCCAACTTGTTGGCGACGCCATTAATGCATTTCAGGACGGCCACGCCCTTCTGCAGCAATGAAGAAAACGGAGAAGAAGTAGTTAAGTATTTTGGTGTTTATTCTTGGTAGGCCTTATTTAAATAAACATTATTTAATATCGTAATTACTTTTAAGTGGGTAAATTTGTGTGTTAGTTAATGACATAGCAATTCCTAACTGCAACAAAACTTGCGTAAAATTATTACAGCGTCTCTTTCAAAATATGGATGTATTTAATATACGGTAACAAATACTTACTTGATACTGTTTTTTTCAAGGTGTTAAACGTGTTGAACAACTTTCATGTAATTTCCAAGGATTTTTCATTAATTTTTTTAGTTAATCTTTATGATTCTGCGATCTTAATGGAATTATGAAACTTGATATATAAAATTGACTGAGTAGAATTGAAATACATGGTAGCTATTTTAAGATCCCAACTATTTCTTTATTAAAATTTATCGAAAAACGTTTTTATCACGTAGTTATTCATTGGGGTGGGCAGAAATTGTTTGATCACTCTCGAATACAATTCTAACACCAATTATTGAAATTAAAATCGAATTCACGAGATAAAATGCAAGTATAACATGATAAAATATTCATCTTAGTATCTATCTAAAAAATCATCCTTTCAAATTATCTTTAAGCTATTGGAGCTTTTTGGGCTGCAAATTAATCGGTTCTAAAAACCGAGTTCGTGACTGTTAAAAACATTAATATTTTTTTTTACTAACTATAATATTTTTATTAAATGAGGTAGTTACTTTATTGACGAATTCATATTATACATTTTATCCAAATAATGTAGGTGATGCTGTGGGAATAGAATTATTATTATTGCTGTAGTCATTATAACAGTTGAATTATTTATGAATTATTTGACGAATTGGATGGCCCTCGCGCATACGGTGCTTCCGAGTTAGTAGCAAAGAAATATACTCCAGATGCACTGAAAATAAATTATCTGTGGTATAATTTGAGAAAAAACTTATACTTAAGATATAATAGAGATATATTTTATTACAACCTAAAAAAATATATAAAGAGCTTTGTAATGAATAATTTCAAAAACTTAAGTAGATACTGATTTTAAAAAAAAAATTCACTGTAAATAGTCTCTTTTCAAGTAAAGTCGCAAGATATATATTTTAAGGCAGTAATGAAACCGTTATCGACATAGACAAGAAAAATTTTCCTTATTTTTATCATCAATATTTTTCGAATAATTTCCACCCCAAATCACAAATTTTAAAAATTAGCAACAAAACGTGCAAATAAACTTTTTGCTAATTAGTTTTTTAATACCTACTTATCAAAAATATCTTCGGAAACACTCAATGAAAAGATGTAAATAACATCCATTAAATATTAATAAACGTACTGTTTCAGTACGTATATTAATATTTGTTACTTAGAAGAAAATTGCCACTATTTTTGATTTAACATTATTGATGGTTTTAATAGTAATTGATTTTTTTTATTTCTGTTTTATGATAATAGATATCACGAAAATATAAGTAAGTACATTAAACACAAACAATGTAAGTATGAGAACAATCCGAAGTTGTTCGTCGCCAAGATAATAAGGAAGTGCGTCCATTGAAATTGTAAGTGAAGTGAAAGTGTGAACATTTACTTAAGTCTTTACTACTTTAGTACCGATACGAGATACTAAAAGTCTGTGCAAATCTGTGTCTTAAAAAAGATGTCCTTTGATTCAAATGATTTCATAATTTTCATAAGTAGTCATTTTATTTAGGTATAACTTTTTGATTGTATAAAAGTCCATATCAAAACTTCATATTAATTTAAACGATATGAGCAAAAAACTATCGAAAATAAAAAGAAACTCACAATGTTATAATAAGATTAAGATTTTTTAGCTTTATATAACAACAATACATTGTTTTTGTTAATAAGAAATTACCTATGGGTAAATTTTTCTCACTCTATTTTCTATGTTTATAATGTTTTATAGTAATTGTTCCAATAATTACTATTTATATCTACTGCCTACTACTAGAAAAGATTTAAAAAGGTGAGATGAGTAATTTGTCAAGGGCCCGTCATTAAATTATCACGGAAGTACAATGTTCTATTTAAGAGGAAATTATAACAAAGATAGCAATAGGTCATCGGTAAAAGCACCATATTGATTTAATAATCACGAATTTTCTACTTACTTTTTTGATACATATTCTCCGAATAGAGTTTCATCTTTTGGGCCGATATTCCTACACAAACCCAGAATGTAAATAAACCACGAGTAACATTTTCTGCCGTAAAATCCTACTTTCGTTAATATAGACTCCGCGAAGTATAATGGAGCTCTTGCATGATCGCAACCAGATTTCGCTGTAACATATAATTTTTTATAATTATAAGTAAGTACTAATATTTCATAAATTAAAGATTTCATGTGATATTAGTAACTATTTATACGTAGCTTAGTTGGTCTACGTGTTGCGCAGAAGGCTCGATTCCCGAAGAAACAACGAAACATTGTTTCGGTTTGGAAACCACAGATCTGCCTGTAGAGAAAATGATCAATGAAAAAGATGTAAGTATAAATATGGAGAGTCATGGGTAACCTACAGCTAGTGTCCCAAGCCCAACAAAATTCAAAAAACCCACTGCATGCCTTTTAAAGGGCCGGACATCCCCGACCTGTAAAGTGAAAAGATATTAAAGAAAACTTAGGCCTTATTCGTTATCAAAGAAGGCTGGCTCTGTATACTAATGAATTGACGTTTAGTGTCGTTTTCGTAGTTTCGTGTTGGTAGCCCAATTATAAGACTAATCCGAAATAGGAAGTAGATTTTAGTGGGGGATTATATGTTTGAGGAGGAGACCCAAGGACAAAAAGACAAAATCCAGTCACGATAATATTACTAACTTTGATTCTCATTAGCGGAACATCCAGGTTGATCCACGCCGTTATTAGCGAAGAAATCGACATGTCCGCTTCGTTCTAATTTTCCTTTCATTAAAGAATTCGTATGAAGTACATCCACGAACTTCGCATCACTTTTATCTATTTTTTTGTCTTTGTCCACTGTCACGAATAGAGGCAGGGCCGGATCGAGAGCTACAAATATTTAAGTAGTTAAGTTCAAGTTAATCTCAATAAATCTCATTAATCAAAAATATAATAAATACAAAAAATAACCCTATTATTAATCAAAATTAAAACACTTCGAAAATCCTATTTTTATATTATTATTGATTTTCATTGAATTTTTTTTTAAATTTTCTGGGAAAACGAAGAGTTAGAGATTAAACGAAATTTTGTCTTAATCCGTTTTGTCATAAGAAAATAGATATTATATATTATAAAGATATAGATTATATCACCTGATATCCTCTCGAGTTTTCCCGACTGAATATAGTTAGCTATATAACCAGCCACTTGTGCGCCAAGACTAAAGCCGATTATATGAAAATCCTCCAATTGAAATCCTTCATTCACCAGCTCATCAATCAGTTGGGCTGTGCACATCCCTACCAGCTCAGTATTAGTAGCAGCTTGAATGTAACAAGGCTCTAACGCTATTGGGTTGTAATCTATTGAAATAATGTTGTAGTCACAGCACTCCAAGTAAGCTATAAATATATTCTTAAAATTATGAAATGTATTTTTAATAATTGACTTCAATGTGTACCTACTAAAAAGAAATAAATGACGTATGTATGTGAATACGGGCATTTAAAAAGCATTGCCGCCGTCAAAAAAAAAAAACAATCGCGAAAAAAGTTGATTCGTCAAAAGAATTGTGAATGAGCTCTAAAACCTAATTAAAATGTGAAATATTTGGAAGTCAGTAACTGAATGTTAAATATTTTATGATTATCTATTAAGTACAGTAAACTGTGTCTCAAATTTCAAATAAAAGCAATATATAAAATATTTATTATAATGAATCTTCATATTTAGTATATAGAACACCACTTCTTGAGTTAGCGTTTGAAATAGCTTAAATGATGTTTTATTTACAGATTTGTTATCTGCCATGAACATACTGTAATATACATTTTATAAATACCTAGCTTATTACAGAATATTTCTTTCAGGAAACACTACACGCAAAAACATCACTACAAGTTTTTGCTCGACTTTTCGGTTATTTCCTATAGCGATTACTCGATTTCTAGTTGAAACATCAGGATATCTAATTCCATTAATTAATCTATTTAAAAACAACTATGAAAAAATATATTTAAATTTATTTACTGTTGTAAGTGTTTTATTATGTACTCAAATATATTAATTAACAAAAATACAAAAGGCTCATCAAAGCTGTTGGAATGCGTATCCAAAATACTGGCTACATTACTGCGTTGTATAATTTAAATATCGTGCAATTGAAATTCAAAAAATTAAAAAATTAAAAAAAAAATTATTTAAAAAATTTTGCTTGCCCATCTCAGCCACCTTTCGTTTTCATTTAGATTTTTATGAATAAAACGATTAGCTTATATCAAATGTTATATAGCAAATGTAAATAATGTACATATTAGTTTAAAAACAGCTTCAAAAATCTTCTAAATGTACCTTTTTCCTTTTTGTGTAATTGGTTAAGTAATTGTAAATCTCGCGTAAGGTTAAGGTTGTTTCGGTATCTCACAGACAATTTATGTTTGACTTTATCTAGGTTGAGGACAAGGTTCTGAATACTTAATATCAAGAGCTGTACGTCAATTATGAAATTACTATCAGAAATTATCGATATTTATTTTTACTATTAGAAATCTGTCAATCATATTGGCCAAGTAAGATGCGCGTAACTGTTATATACTTAAGGCAGCCTGCTGTAATGCCTGTTGATAAAATAGTCTAACCTAACCTTTTGAGCAAAAATCCAAGTATGTACTTAGTAGTTTCTAGCAAGTAGATATGACCCGGAATGCTGTCCTAAGCCATCTGTTGCTCTTGTAAACTTATAACTTTATTAAACATGTTGCTCTACTTTGATCAGTGTTCAAAAACCATTCCACATCAGTCTGATACTAACTGCTTTTAAGAATACCGACTTCTTTATAATTGGGAATATATTATTACGTTGTTAACAAATAATCTAAACAACATTACGTGAAATAATCGTTTTTTTTTCAGAAAGTAGTTTTCCTCAAGTATTTGTATTGAGAACTTTGATAAATAGAGGCTGGAATGCGTCATAGTGCGTCAACTCAAAGACATTTTTCTTCTCGCTAATGAAGAAAATGAACCGCCTTCGTGGCTAAGTCGTTCGACTGTTATGACAGAGGTGTTGACAGCGAATGGCGGAGAAACAAATAAATATTCCAATTGGATAGGCATATAATGCTGACCACTTCGTATGTAAAGCAAATGCTCATTGAAAAAATACAGAAATATATGTATCCACAATGATAATGGGAGCTCCCAATTTTTAATGAAGAAAATATACCAGGTCTTATTTCTGTGTTTGGTGAGAAATCTCTGTGTCCCGTGTAGCCATGGATCAGTATTTTGATTGGTGCTTGTTTGACCCAAGGTGCAGCCTGAATCGACTCTAAATCTTTTGGTTTTATTTCCGTGGGAGAATTTGCAGTTTTTCTAAAATTTTGAAGAAAATGATAAAATTACATAATTAAAATTATAATGAATAAAATATTAAACATAAAAAATAATATATTATAAAACGAGAGTAAATATTATCGTAAAATATATTTAAGATAAGTCAAACGGCTGATAAATGTAGTGAAATCCCATGTCCCTAATGGGGTATGGGGCAGATGCATTTCACATCTGTTTCACTGATCGATTTTTCCTTTAGGGGCAAGTAGGTGATCAGCCTTCTATGTCCTGCCAGACTAAGTTTTTTTTTTATCTCCACCAGGAATCAACCCAGGACTAACGCTTACGCGCTTACCACTAGAGGCGATCAAACGTCAAACGGTGAAACGGCAGATAAATGCTTCGACCAAATAAAAAGACGAAGTATAAAAGCACCTATACTCGTAATAATAACAAAATAGTATTCTAAAATATAGATTAAATCATTAAAAATATTCTCTGAATAAATTAATTTTAAACAAAAAAATAAAACCGACCTCAAAACGCACTGAAAAGTAAAAAATAAATTTTCTATTATAAATGTACTTACTATAAATAAAAGACATAAATAGTGTTGATAAATAAAATACACGTAAAATTCAACAAGGGCTTAAAACTGTCATGTTGCTCTTTAAAAAGGCGCCAAGCCATTCAATTAATTTTTTTTATTAAAGTCCAGGAATATTCATTCAGTCTTTTTATTTATATATTTGGCACCGCCTTTCAAAAAGCAACATGAAAGTTTTATGCCCTGTCGTCGTTTTGAAGGTCGGTTAAAAACGTAGCTACTATTACGTCTGATGGGTTACAGAGGTCAGATAATTATTTTGACATTTGAAGGAATAATTATCCTAATTTTCATCTTAGCCTCACCTATTTACTTGCAATTAAAGTATCTCAGATCTCTACACATACCAGTTTTCTATTTATTTCATAATGTATTTATTCTAAATTTGTGCATACATGAAATACGTATATAAATAGGAATTTCAAAAAATACTTACTGTGTATAAAGCCAAAATGTGATATTTTCATTTGGACATTCCAAAGGCGGAGTTACGCAATTAGGACCAAATATCTCTAAGCCATTGCCTAAAAAGTTCTATTTTGTATTATATTCTTTTATTTAAATATTATTATATATTTTATATTCAAAAATTTAACTTATTTTATAAAATTAAGCTTAACGATATATAACAAGGCTATTTCCAATACTATAATATAAATTAAAATTTTATTGTAAAAGTGGTTTCTATGTAAAATTTACTAAGCATTCAACCATAGATCGTTACTAAAAATACTTTGTTATCAAAAAACAAGACCAAAACGATAAGAGAAAAACCATTTAAATAATTGATATAATATTAATATTGAATATTACCTATGTACAATATTTTTTTAATAATATTGTTCTTTTCTCTTCTTGTTAAAAATATAATTCAAAATATAATATAAATGCAAATTCATATCGTACTTACTGGACTTATAGGAAATGTATAGTAAAAATATTAAGGAATATATCATTTCACGTGGTTACTTAAATATCTTAAAAATGTGAAACCCTTCAACAATGTACAAACTTATGTAGGTTTATGTAGTCTTAAGATCTTTCACGAACTGTTTGCTTTTGACAATTTTATCAGAGCTATTGAACGAACTAGATCAATAATTTACCTAGACGACTATACTAATATACAGCGTGTTCTTAAATGAGTACTTTTAGTTTTACCGACAATATAATAAGTATAGGGTTTTTCTTAAACTTCAAATTTACGGCTTATAAAGGACGTATGTAAAGAATTTTACAAATAGGGTTGCCCAGTGTCTTTATTAAATGAATAAAACATACGTTTTTTATGTTTGTAGACTATATTTAAAAATAAAGAATCTCCTGTAAATACTTAATCGAACAATATTCAAATATATACATGGGCGCCGGCAGAAATAAATTCCAGGTGGTGCAGATTTTAGTTTTCTTACAATCTTCGCCGAATATGATTGTTAATAAAAAATTGAAATTTTATTCGGAACTATCTGAAGCCCGGTTTATTTTATGTTCGAGACATTTACAAATTTCTGACTATTCATTATGAATTATTTTTTTATTTTAGACGGCTTTTTATTTCAATAATTCCTGTTGATCCCGTGATTCCCAAGGGGTGCAAGTGCACCCCCTGGCACCCATGAATATATACCTAAGTTATTGTTGTTAGTTGAAGTAAAAGGTATATGTTGAAGTAATTTTCTCTTTGTTCTAGGGTTTAGGTATACTATGAACCTTTATTTTACGTGCATTTGTAGGTAGTAGGTACCTACAACGACTGGATACGGAAAACTTAACATTATTAATGTTAAAAAAACTGAATTGTTTGACGAAGTTAAACAAGTACCTAGGTACACTATTGTACCTATAGTGTAACAATTTCAACAAAGCATTATTGATGTTTGTGGAAGATTTCTAATTAAAATTATTTACAGGCATTTTAAAAAGAACGATGTTAATAGTATATAGATCACAATCAGGTTTCGAACATAATCTTATTTTGATACAACATTTTGTTAATAAAATCATAATTCTGAAACTTAATATTGTCTCTATACGTTTTGTTCAGACTGTACCAAAAAAACACTTTTTGTAAATTATGTAAATTGTCAAAGAACAATGTTTAGTAATGTTATCGCTGATAACCTTTTTGTTTTGTGGCGTTTGTGGCCCTCATAATTACAGTCAAGGGCTCATACAATTGATAAATAGAAATAATTTCATTCTTACCTGTCAAAGACACGAATAATATACCTATTGTATATTGGATTACTATCTATATATATCTGCGATTTATATTGAAAGGGAATTTCCCTAACCCGTATTGGGGCACGGGGTAGTCGGTAGACACATTGCTATATATGTTTCACTGATCATTTTCTTTACAGGCAAGGTGATTAAATGTTTAAATTATTAGATTAATTCGATTATAGGTGATCGAGGGATTCGAACCCATGAAATCCGTCGCAACACGTAGACGCGTAAGCTACTTGGCCACGGTGGCGATAATTTTTTTATATAAGAGCGCCGCTATACGCGGTAAAGTTGCGTTGTGGCCTGTGGGCCTTAAAATTTTATTACTGATGTTATACAACTTGCATTCTAAACTTATGTGACTGATTTCAGTCATTTTAATACCAATACTTAAGATTATCTTATAGAGTCAACGGGTATAACAATATACCAAGGTAATTATTATTCCCATGGTTTTTATTCACCATAGTAAATACAATGGACAAAAAATTAATAATCCATGCCACACCGCAGTGGCATTTACCGGTATTTACCTACTGCAATGAACGGAGCTACATTTCTTTATATTTGTAATGTATTAAGAAAGGTATTTAAAAGAACCATAATATACATATATTAAATTGAAATACATCATAAATATGGTGTTTTTTGGATAAACCATACGAGATAAAAACCGGTTGGTAACGATATCTCTTTATTAAATAAAGTACCTATTTTAAACTCTTGTTAAATTACGAATTATGTCAAGTAAATTGTTATTATTCCAAGATAGTAAAGGTATCGGTAGGTAATTACTGTAATTTGTTACTTTGAAGAAATAATAATTCGCGTAAATGTTCTTGCTTTCTCGACGACTATAAATTACTCCATTACAGAAAGTAGTTCGTGTCACATTTTAATAACATTACCTACTAGGTACATATTGGTAATTTCAAAATATTTTAGGAGAATTTTTTTTTTTTTTTACCAATACTGCCACTTAAGTATCTTTAGATAATCACCTCCGTGGCAGGGATTGTGCAGGAAGTCCTGGGTTCGAATCCCAGGGAAACAAATGAATGTTTTGCTTGGGTAGGCCCAGGTTGATCGCCTACATGTCTGTAAAGGGAATGATCAGTGAATCAGACGCCTTTGTCTGCCCCATATAGGTAAAGTCTGTGGCACTCCATTGCTCATTTTAATTAATTAAATATAAAAACTATTCTAAATACAATATTAAAATTATTTAATATTGTATTTAGAGTAATTTGAGGTATTAACCTCAAGTTACTCAAATAGGTTAATATCTACCTAAAATTTCGGTAGATAAGTTTACAGTCATCAATAGAATAATTATAAGTAAAGAAAACACAATAAATTCAAATATTATTCATTTATTTTACAGTTAAAATCAGTCGATTCTTACGAACAGAAGTAACATTTGGCACGTAATTCACTACACGTATGGCTTATTATTGTCAACATACCGTTAATATCCAAATATTAATCAAATTCGATTCTATCACATACCAAGTATAAATTACAGTTTCTATAAAATTCAGTCTGCTCAATTACAGTATATAATGTATATTATGAATTTAATTTTACAAATTACTTCCACATTGTGATAAATTTAAAATAAAAACATTTCAGAGGTAGTAAATTTAACAATTTATGTTTTCGATTGATAATTACAAATATGGCTAGAAAAATTCAAGTTACACTTTAAAGCTAGAATATTCACTTTATACAATATTTACATAAATTACACTTAAGAATGAGGTTGAATTTAGGAAAGCACCTACTTAAGTTACATTGAACGAGATATGGCAAGATAAACTATTCTAAAGAGATCTTGATACAAGATCGTAACATTTATATACACGGTTTTATATTTACAAGCGTTAAGATTTTTTAATGTCAAACATATTCTTCCGATGGTTTAGGTGTTCCATTAGGCAGCCTCAAGGAGGAAGACATACGTCCATTGACGGAGTCTGGCAGTTCGGCGATGTCTTTAAAAACTCCAATCATACTTTCAAAGTAATCCCACCCCAACGTCGCGGGGGCTGGCGATGCATTTGGTTGTCTGTATAGGGCTGTACTTACGCGTGGAGCAAGATCATCGTCCGATGCGACTAGAGTGCTTAAAGAACCACGAAAAGTGGATTCGAAACTTTCATAAGGTGGTGGCAAAATTGGCTTTTTATTATTGTTCGTACTATTTACATTAGGCCGTCTAACCTCTTCTGGTTTATCAGCACTTAAACTATTGTTATCATATTCTATTTCTGAACACGTAAAACTATCGTTCCCACTTTCATCATCTGATCCCGTTGAGCTTCTATTATCTACAGGTGGAGAATGATATCTATGGGACATGTGATGATTCACACCTCCACTACGGGGTGCTTCACTAGAACTTGATACTGCATCTAACGTCGACACTAAACTGGAAGTTCGCTGTCTAGTGTTCATTCTTTCTACTTCTTCTGCCGTTAACCCTACAGGCCCGGCACCAACAGAAACTTGAGGCACTTGGGCAGATGCATTGGGTGTTTTTCTTCCTGCCGATGAGCTTTGTTCACTTAACTGTGACATTACCGGACTATTTAAACTTCTTTCACTATTACTGTGTAACGCATCTTTGCCAACTCCACCTGAACTAGATGTTGTGGCAAGTAAAGCACTTTGAAGAGGTTTGCCAGAAATGTCATGAAGTGTTAATATTCTCGGTTGTTGACTGAGTTCGCTACTTGGTGAAAGTCGGGCAAGAGGAGTAGTTTGATGCTGTCTTGGTTGGGGAGGTGGCTGAGAAGCTTGTGGTAAAGCTCTAGGCGGATAGCCGCTCGAATGATGTGGTGAATGCCTATGCTGTGGATTCTGATGTTTATGATGGTAACTTGCAACCGGTGGTGGAGTTGCCTTATATTTCCGTACCCCTGCAGCTTCCCTAAATCCTTTGTAATGATAAGCTATGTCTATATCCGAGGGCGCAATAGAGCTTGCATTTTCAAGATCATAGTGCTCAGGTACTTCAGAATTTAAATCCATTCCACTAGGATGGTCGTGATTATGAGAATGCGCGGTATTGGTTGATGGGGGTGGAGGTACATGATGATCGTCTCTTAAAGCTGGACTTTTACCGACAACTTCTCTTTCAATGATATCTGGTCGTTGTGGTCGTGGATGATCAAGGTTCATTATATCTCGATCTTTATATTTTTTAGATAGAAGCTCAGGGCCCACGATATGTCCAACGTTTCGCATGATATCAGCACCGTCTGACATGTAACTGTTTAGGCTCGTCTCGTTTGTATGCATATTTCTGTTTAATAGGTTGTCATTTGTACCTGCGATTAAATTGGGTGCATTAAGCATAGCAGGACCTCCATTTTGCTTCGAATGCACAACGTTACTTTTTACGTTTGGAACACCGTTCTTTTCTTTTTTCTGCTTTCGAAGACGGAAGACTACAAATGAAACTAATATAGCCACAATGAGTATTATGAAAAACGATATTACTAATGTTATGCCGATACTTAAAGGATCGGGATTTTGAGTTAAACCGGCTCCAAAAGCGCTATGACACCCCGATATTACTTTACCTTTTTTATTAACTTCGTTAAAAATGCTTCCATTTCCTGTAAACGGTTGGATCTCATTGTTTACAGTAAAATTGGCAAGACAGCCTTCGAATTTCTGGTAAGTCGATAGCCACTCTGATTTAACGCCTCCTAAAGATATAACAGTTAAATATGGATCAAGAAAATCATGTACACTTGCAGCATCAAGTTCTTCTCCGACAACTTTATCATCCACAATTAATTTTATACTTCTTCCAAATGCGTGCAGACTGACATTGTGCCAATTACCATCAGAAACATCATGTTGTTCGGTTTGAGTCATATTGACAAGGGAATTTTGTTTGGAACTATAACTGACTTTTCCATCAATCAATTCAACTAAGGTATAATACTTGTCTGTCGCAGCATAAAATAGTAAACCGAATGATTTATGAGTTTTAAATGAAAACGATAGAGTTTTTGCGGGATTAATCGATTTAGATAATGATTTACTATAACTTTTACTTATTTTTTTATCCCACGAGGTACTTCCTCCATAGAAGGATTCGAGAAGTTGCATTCTTCTGTGCTTTTCAGATATAGTATAAAACAAAAACCCAGTCTCTCCTACAGAGATACTCTGAAGTGAAATGCTACAGTCTGATGATAGAAGGTAACCACCGCATTTACAATAGTTTGTTTTCCAACGATCAACACAGTCTCCACTTCCACATAAGTCATTTTTGTAACAGGCTCCATTTTGGGATCTATCGCAATTTTCTTCAACTCCTCTTCCTTTTAATGGATATGTTAAATTCAGCAATCTCCCATTTATTGTTATACTATGCATGCAGCCGACAAAGTCATCAGAATGTATTTGACCTGGTCGTTCTAAAGCTGGATCTGCTTTTTCCAGTCCACCAATCAGAAGTGGCTCGTTGTTAAAGTTCAGTGTACTGAAAAAAATAGAAATAAATTATAATAACTAACGTTGTTTATTTAACACATATTTTTATTTATGTTGTGAATTGAGATAAAAAATAATCAAACACTAATAAGTATCTAGCGTAGTGTCATTTCACACAGTAGTGTGAAACTAAATATGAATGATAAGAAAAAAAAATATGATATGTCCATGTAACATGTTTTTATGTTAAGTGTTGGAATTGTATTATAGTTGCTTACAATAGAGTCAATATATTTTTGTCTAAACCTACTGTGAATGAGTTCATAGCGTACAGGTAATATAATTTAAATCGTAAATTGAATATGTTAATAAACACTAACCCGGCCTGTCCGGTATCATCATCATAGCAAGACTTGTCACCTGGTTCACATTCTGTGCATATATCACCGTGATCGGTGCATGATGCAATACTCAATGAAATGACTCGACCGTTTCTCGTTGCAGTTAACTTGTACCATTTACCATCAGCTAAATTTCTTTCAGTATCTGTAATAGCTACCGTGGTTATCGATGTTCTGGCACCTCCAAAAGAAAATATCGGTTTTCCTCCCAATAGTTCGATAGCTATAAAGTCTGAACGGCCTCCTGTTTGTGCTCCGTAGTTATACAATAAAAGAGCATCTGATTTCGTTGTAGCAAATATCAAAGTAATATCATTAGTTGATGCATCTAACGCTGGGAACTGCATGTATGACAATTCATTGAAACCAAATGTTGAGCTTTCACAATGTGTTCCATATCGACCATTCGTGCAGCTGCATTTATATCCCGGTTTTAAACTTATGCATATTCCACCATGTAGACACGGATTAGGTCTGCATGAATCTATGAGACCTTCACATTGATTTCCACGATAACCTGGACGACATAAGCAGAAGTAGGAACTTCGATCTGAACTTTCTTTGCAAGAACCACCATTTTTACAAGGGTTACTGCTACATGCATCATCTCTTTCTGTCTCACATGTTTTACCCTCATGTCGTGCTGGACATACGCACATAAAGTCATGACCTTGTTTCCGGCAAAGACCTCCAAACTTACATGGGTTCGGGGAACAAGGATCTTGACGTTTTTCACAGTTTTTGCCAACAAATCTATCATTACAGTTACATTCATAGTCATTTTCGACTACGGGAGAGGCAATAATTAATGATGAACTTTCAATTACTCTTGTGTCATTTACAACATAAATAGCATCGCTGCATATGCCCGAATTTTGACAAGGATTTTTGAAGCAAGGAAAATATGGTATTATTATTTGTTTCTTTAAAACTTTTTTTATTTCTGCCTCCTTCGACTTCAAGTGATTTTCGGTGTTTTCTTTTCTCCAAATATAATTACTATCTTTGATTGCTATGGTCAAATCTAAACTATCCTTTGCTTCATTGATACTATATAATGAAATTAATTCCTTGGTTTTAAGGCCAAATTTTAGCATTTCTAGCAAAATACGGTAATAATGAGTCAAAAAGTTTGTTGCCGTCATGTTAAGTATACGAATTGTAACGGATTGCTCTACAGTAGAATTGTTAAATGAAAAATACTCGACACTTACTGATGAAACAACATCCCTATGAATACCATCATTTCCAGAGACTGAAAAGGAATAGCCTTGTCCAGGTTTAACATAGTTGCTGTAAAGATCACAACCTTTTCTAATATTCAATAATGAAAGAGTATTTTCCGTGGTCGTTTCTTTTATAATTTTACATTTATAATCTCCAACTATATCAGGATCATTTGGTTTAACATCAGCTATTTTACTGGTTGGAACTTTGTTGTTAAAAGCATAAACTAAAACATGAACAGATCTTGGCGTTGGTGGATTATCATTCCTATCCAATATTTTAACCTGAATTGTGTAATTTGATGTCATTACAGGGGTTCCACTGTCTTCAATTTGTATGTCTATTTCTAAGTAAGGAGTAACTTCTCGATCAATTTTCTTGGTTGTAAGTAATACTCCAGTGTGTTTGTGTACTTTGACGAAGCTCTGGTGTTTTCCTCCAATTATTTTATATGAGAATGGTGCACCATTTGGCGGTAAATCTGGATCTGTGGCAGACAGAGTAGTAATACTTGTATTAGGTGGTTCATTTTCGTATACAGAACCGTCAAAGTTTTCGGTATCAAATATAGGTCCGTTATCATTAATATCAGTTAATGTTATTTTTAGTGTTGCAGTTCCTGTTTGTGGAGGAATCCCTGTGTCTATAGCACCAATAATAAGAGAATATGACGGTATTTTTTCTCGGTCAAGATATCTACTAACTTCAATTAAACCGCTCTGGGGGTCAATTTTAAAATCATGGTTGTCATTACCAGTAAGAATTGAATAACTAAACTGATTATTTTGAGGCCGCACATCTTTATCTATAGCTTGTACTTGTAATACATTTTCTCCGATTTGAGCTCCTTCAGATATTGTTGCTTCATAATAATGGCGAAGAAACACTGGAGGATCATTTCCATCTTGTATAGATATTATTATTTGTGCCTCATCAGTATCATTTCCATGTATACTTCCATAGTTTTTAGCTAATACTGTTAAAACAACTCTATTTTGCGTTTCTCTATCCAAATAACGAGCAACTCTGATAACACCGGTCTGAGAATTAATATTAAAACCTTTATCATTACTAGATCCAACAAAGAGGTAATATATAATTCCATCTTCACCACTATCTTGATCTGAAGCCTGTATCACGCCAACATTAGTACCAACTTCTGCTGATTCCGAAACATCAAAATGAAAGACAGGCTGTAGAAACTTTGGATAGAATTCATTTACGCCGGTAATATGTACTATAACTTCCGTCGTGCTTTGCATTGGTGAATCAGGATTTTCGGCTAATATCTGTAATCTATACGTACTCTTTTCTTCATAATCAAATATTTCTTTTGAATAAATCTTTCCAGTATTTTCATTTATGTAAAATAAAGTAGACATATCATTTTTTATCTTATATTTTATAATAGCGTTTTTGGGAGAATCAATGTCATTTGCCTGGACCTCAAAAATAAATGTGTCGATTGGTGAATTTTCTGGCAAATATGCCAAATAACGTGTTTGATTAAATACTGGAGCATTGTCATTTATGTCGGTCAAAATTATTGTAACTGTAGCAATAGCTTCTTTAGGTTTAAAACCTAAATCTCTAGCTGTAATATTTAGTCTATATTCTTGCACTTCATCATAATCAAGGGAACAAAGAATACTTATAACGCCAGATTCGGGATGAATCTTAAATACACCATCCTCATTTCCTGAAAAAATTTCATATCTTATAATACCATTAGGGCCATCGTCCTCATCGTTTCCCTTTAGTGTTAGTATTGAAGATCCAATCGGTTCATTTTCTGGGACAATAACTTGATAGCTAAGAGCAGTAAATTTCGGACTATGAATATTTTCTCCTGTTACAACAAATATTAAGTTAGTCTCGTCTTGCTGTGGTGGAACTCCTCGATCAATAGCTTTTACTTTGATACTATAAAATTGTCCAACATTGTGGAATTGCTTACTAACAACGATCCAGCCTGATATTTTATCAACTATAAAGTATGATGTTCCATTACCACTGAAGATATAATATTCTATTTCAGCATTGATTCCATAATCCAGTGTATCTTTAGCTTCTAGTTTAATAATTTTTTCACCAATCAAGGCATCGTATGGAACGGGTACGAATTTTTCATGTGGTTCAAACTTTGGTTTGTTATTATTAGCGTCAACAATATTTATTGTAACTAAACATTCAGATGACATAGGTGGTTTTCCATTATCAGTAGCAACAACAGTAACGGAGTAAGTATTTTCTGGCGATGGATAGACAATTGTTCGTTTATAGTTCATTGTAAATTTACTTAATATTTCACCAGTGGCAGGATCAATAGAAAACAAATCTGATGTTTGTTGTAATGAATACGAAATAATTGAATTTGGACCCTGCTTATCTTTATCAGAAGCAATGACTTGTCCAACGAAACTATTTTTCTTTTGCAACTCTGGGAAATTAAAACTATAAAAGGAATATTCAAATTCAGGTGCATTATCGTTTTGATCTTGTATGGTAATTGTTAATGGAGTTTCAGACCTCCAAGCTCCATCAATTGCGGCAACTTTTAAAATATATTCATCTTGCATTTCTCTGTCTAAAGGACGAGCCACTGTGACATTGCCTGTTATCGAATCAATTACAAATTTTTCACCGGGATTCTCTACAAAACTGTACGAAGCATTAGCATTTGGACCAATATCTAGGTCAGAACTGGTGACTTTTATAACAAATGAACCAATTTCAGCATTTTCCGTGACATTTACACTGAAAAGTCTAGTGAATCTGGGTGGATTATCATTTTTGTCTGAAACAGTTACAAGGACAGTAGAAGTGCCCGTCAACTGAGGTACACCATGATCAACAGCTTCAACTATGATTTCATAAAATGGTATTGACTCTCGATCTAAAGCTATGTTTGTAGAAATTTCTCCATTGTAAGAATCAATATTAAATGTCTCTTCATAATCATTAAGAAGTCTGTAAGTTATTCTACCATTTTCGTCAGAATCGTCGTCATGAGCGTTAATTTTTACTACGGTTTGCGGTGGTGATTCCTCTTCTAGTACTGTTGCATTATATAAAATTTGGTCAATTAGCGGCGCATTATCATTAGTATCAGTGATTTTAATTTCAATTTCTATAAATGACTTAAGAGGTGGATTATCCGAATCTTTAACTTCAAACCATACATCGTAAAGAGGCATACTTTCATAATCGAACCCTTTTCCTGTCATAAATACTTCTCCACTTATAGGCTCAACTCTCAGTGCATCGCCTATGTTACCACCTGCAACAGAATATTGTAGTAACCCAATAGCTCCTTTTTTAGGAGAAGTAGCTGATAGACGAGTTACCAAAACACCTTCCGGTGTATCTTCTGGGAAAGTAAAAGTCATTTTATTTGTTATAGTAAATTGGGGAAAGTTTTTTCCTGATTTAGGGATTAGGATTAAATCTGCTGTGCTTTGTCGGGGTGCAGTCCCGCTATCTCTAGCAACTATTATAAGATTAAAAGCAGCTAAGGCTCGGGTTTTGTCATTATATTTACTAAGATCTTCTTTGGCTTTAATAACACCAGTCTGTTGATTAATATTAAATAAATTCTTATGTTCACCTTTCAAATCATATAGTATTTTTTTATTAAGCCCGATGTCATTGTCTTTAGCCTTGGCACCGAAAATAAAGTCGTTAGGTTTTGTTTTCTCCGAAATAAAAACCTCATAAAGGCTTTGGGAAAATGTTGGAGTATTATCGTTTTCATCTTCTATAATTATAGTTACGTTAGCCGTTGCAGTTTTCGGGTCCGTAGTTGAAGAATCTTGAGCCATCACAATTAAGTAGTAAACTTCCCATTCCTCCCTATCCAATGTTTCATTCGTTAATATAGTTCCTGTTAAGGAATTTATAGTGAATCTTTCAGATTTATCTCCAAGTAAACTGTAACGAATTTTAGCATTATTTCCTATGTCATTATCAATTGCTTTTGGATTTAGTATAAATGTTCCTGGTGGCGAGTTTTCCTTAATATGAGCTTTATAATTTTGCCTCTCGAAATCAGGACTGTTATCATTCACATCTTGTACGATTACTTTTACTGTTCCGGACCCCGTCAAAGGAGGTGAACCTGAAGAATAAAAACATTTTAGTTTAATCATCCATTTGAATATTAAGGAATGTAAAAATACAAAAGAGCTTATATTATTATCTTATAACAATAAAAACTCGTGCAAATAGTGGGGTATGGGGCAGACATATTGCTGCATCTATATCACTGATAATTCTCTTTACAGGTCAGTCAGCCTTGTGTGCATACCAAACTAAATCTTTAATTATCCCCCAGGATTGGAACCCAGGATCCACAGCGCAACACGCAGATGCGTAAACCACTTAACCACGTAGGCGGTTATATATTATGAAAGTATGGAAATGAGCAATTTTGTTCAATTACCTGTGTCCATAGCAACCAGAGATAAAGTGTATTCGTCTTGAGCTTCTCGATCCAATGTCCTCAGTAAAGAAATTTGACCAGAAGAAGCGTTAATTTTAAATAAATCGGCATCGCCTTCCTTTATAAAGTACCGCACTTGGTTATTAAAAGGTGGCGAATCAGCATCATAAGCGCGCACAGTTAATATGTAGCCACCATTTGGTGGAATTACATTTTCCATAACATTGGCTAAATAAGGAGAATCCAAAAATGTCGGTGGATTGTCATTGATATCTTGCAATGAGATCGATAATTCTGCTGTATCGAATCTAACATCATCCTTAGCGCAATCCTCTGCTCTTATTGTAAGAACGTAGCGCGATTTTCTTTCATAGTTCAAGTTCTTAGCAACTCGTACAATCCCTGTATCTTCACTTATGCTGAAATCTCTGTTGTCATCTCCGCTATCGATTGAATATCTAACTCGTCCATTTACATCTTCGTCGATATCCGTTGCAGAAACCTAAAAATGAGAAAGAAACTTATCATTACATTTTGTGAGTGATTTTAAAGATGTCCTGATGTCAACATTGATGATATAATTAGTATGTAAGTGAATACCCGTAATGGGGCATGGGGCAGACACTTTTCTTTATGTTTCACTGATTGCTTTATTTACAGGTAAGTAGGTGTACAGCCTTCTGCGTCTAATCCAACATTAGATTAAGGTAACATTCGTTGCCCCAGGATTCGATCCTCTGTCGCAACATACAGACGCGTAAACCACTTGGCCACGGAAGTGGTTAATAGTAAATTTTAAATAAAATGTTATTAGCATTTATCTAGTGCAGACTAGTGTCTCTAGTGCGGACTAATCGTATAATATATATATATATATATATTATGTACTACCTGATATTTTATTATTGTCCAAGCTTCTAATTATGAAAATATATCATATATTATATTCTCATATTAAATATTTAAGATATTAGACAACTTACTTGCAAAACGCTAGCACCAATACTTGCATTCTCTGGCACTGAAGCACTATACTGTTTTGGATCAAAAACAGGGCTATTGTCGTTTTCATCTAGAATTTTAATCTCAATTTTAGTTGCTGTGATTTGAGGTGGGTCTCCTCTGTCTTTAGCCTTGACAGTTATGGTATAGGATGATTTTAATTCCCTATCAAGTTTTCCAGTAGCTCGTAGGATACCATCAACGTTACCTAATGAGAAGTAACCATTGATTTCAGGACTTGAGTCCATGAAGTATTCAACGTATCCATTTCTGCCTTCATCTTTGTCAATAGCCTTTATAGTCATTATGACTGTATTTAAAGGTATGTTCTCAGAAACAGACGAAGAGTTTGAACTTAAAAATTCTGGTGCCATATCATTCACGTCTTTTAACTGTATCATAACCTGAAAAAAGATAAATGGAGTACATAATTATTTTTTGCTGTAAATAAAGGAAGTGTTGTTGTGGCCAGTAGTTTTATACTTATTAATTAACATTAATACTTGAAATATAAGCGAAAAATAAAATTAAAACGTTCCTTGCCTTATTTCGCTGACCAGTGCTTATTATGTCTAAAAATTTTGCTTACATTTTGCGATCTAAAGCAAACTCTAATTACCTGAACGGTGGAAGATAATTGCGGCTCTGGGGGTTTTGCCAAATCTTTAGCTATTACTATAAGATTGTACATTGATATCTTCTCTCGGTCTAATAGTTTTGCAGTATGTATTGTGCCGTTAGAAGAGATATTAAAATCCCCATCTTCATCACCGGATGTGATACTATATACCAATTTGCCGTTCCAACCTGAAACATATCACAACTCAATTTTTTCGATTGAAACAATTACTTCATGCAATCAATACTACTAATAAAATTAACTTACCGTTAACCACAATAAAATAAAAAGTCAATCATTATTATTCTTAATCGTTCATTAAAATCATTTAATCATGAGAAAATTATATTTATACAATTAGTTAAATTTTATTTATAAGTACTATTTCTTGTGAAACAAACTAGCAATTAAAATAATTTATTAGTGTTTCACTATCCATAAACTTACGCTCTTTCTCTGTCGTATTATTTTTTAATTTAAATGTAAGTATATCCATTTTAAAATTTATTTAAATATCTGTTACATCCTGAATGAGTTATACAATACTAGCTGTTGCCCACGACTTAATCGCGTGGAGTCCTGTCTTAGAATTTCAGATTAATTTTCTATGCACATGCTGTTAAATGGTCGCCACAAATTTCTACGATCATATATGATTACCTGAATCTAAATCAGTCGCACTGACAGTGACCACGGATGTTCCAACTCCAACATCTTCAAGGATTTCGTTGGAAAAGCTCATTGGGTCAAATATGGGAGCATTGTCGTTGAGGTCAACGACATTTATGTATATTGTAACAGTGCCGGAGAGAGATGGCTGGCCGTTGTCTTGTGCTTGTGTTACTAAAATGTAGTGCGGTGTCTGGAAAAGCAAAATAGTTTTTTAATATTCACGTTAGGAATGGAAAACAGAAAAAAAAGAACTTTATTATATATAAACTGATTTCTCTGTGTATCAGACTACTAGCTGAACCTCATTTACATGCGTCAATTTTGTCGTAGCGTCATTTTTATAGCCTCTTGTATAAATGAATTATCCAACACAAAATATTTTTTCAATTCGAACCAGTAGGTCCTGAGGTTAGCGCGTTCAACAACAAACTAACTGTTCAGCTTTAAAATATAATATTATATACATCTATTATAATCGATGTCTATATTTATATAGCATATAACGCTATGTTAAATCTTGACTGTACCCGGTATAATGGCCATAAAAGATTATAAAAATGTTAATGTTGGAAACATTATGATGGCTTTAAGCTTAAACAGCTTATTTCGATTTTTGTATACTCAGAGATAAATTAAATCTAAGAAATAAGCTTTTTATACTACGCAGACAATTTCGCGTGAGCGCGTTTCATATAGAAACAAATGACATCGGACTTCGTTCGGATCCTGTTACAAAGTCTCAAAATATTCCCTTAAGCCATTCCGGAATGAAAACAGTATTTATAATAGGTCACCAAAGCTTCCCAGCTATGACAATCTTCATTCGTGGATCGTGAGCAATATTTAAAAAGCAGGCAGCGGCCTCGGAATCCGGCTCCCCAATGTTTTGCTGACGGTCGCTTTGTCAGACATTGTTCGTGCCTTAATTTCGATGGCGGATCGGGTTGGAAATGCCGAATATGATGCGCGACGGGAAAAAACTGTACTGGGATGAAATTAGCAGCTCTCTAGCGCGGTACGGGGAATTGACGGGCGGTCGAGAAATGTACTCAGCGAATTGTTTTTACTAATTAGCAGCACTGGCTGACTAGATGAGTCCTTGCTCATTCTTTGCATATTTAACACTAGCTCAAACACCCGATCTAAACGAACTATAGTGAACAGTTTTTGAATAATTTTGAAAAGATAAATATCGAGAAATAATCCTTAAATAAATATGAAACCATATACATAAAATTAAAATTACTTTTCAAATGTTAAGGTTTTATAAAACATACTAAAGCAGCTTTAAACGGTCAACGCTCTCTTGTAGATCTATGTTAAGATAATTGTATCAACCGCAATATGTCCAAGTACATAGAAATAGTAAAGTGGACGATGGTTTCTGAATGTGTCTAACCGGTCATCAGTAGACTAAATAAATAACAGAACGGAAAAAGAATTTATTCTTTTTTACTAAGAATCCATGTAGCGCCTGAAGTCCAGGGCAAGAAGCCAAGGAAACCTAAGATGTTTGCTTGGTTAGCCATAGAAGGCTGATTCTACTTGTCTGAGAGAAAAATCTGTTTTAAAGATACGGAAATGTGTCCGCGCCATGACGCCCCAATCGGGTTTCGGAATTTCATTTCTTCCGAGTCTCGATAGTTTACTGATATCCAAGTGTAAGTTATATTAGCAATGGCTGATTAAATAAATCTTGTCGCAGAAGATATTAATTAGATAACACCAATTATATTTTTTTTAGGAAGGGAAATTTAATATTTTAAACTATTCGCAGTATATTAATATGAACCGAGACGCAGCGAGGTGACTTAACGTTCCAACGTTACGAGTAATAGATATAATGTGAGGGTGAATTCGCAAATGAATTCGACTATCGAAATTTACAGAACAAGAGGATAAATAGAAAAGGGCAGGATAGGCATAGAAATTTACTTATTCTAATTAATTTTATTATTAAATATTTATAACAATCATAATATTAGGTATTAATGATGATACATTTTTTTTTAGATATTATTACATCTATTTCTCTATTTTATCTTTGAATTATTAATTATAAAAATAATTTTTATAAGGAAAATTGTAGTTTAGTCCGTACTGCGAAAGTAACTCCGTGTGCTGTCACTCCTAAACCACTGAACCGATGTTAATGAAATTTGGTAAAGATATAGACTAAAGCTCCCAAGCTTTAGTATATAGCTGTAAAGCTAGTTGATATTATTTTATAACAATACCAATATGTACGAAGGAAATTTAATAAAAACTGATTACCGCACAAACGAAGTCCGTCGAAAGAAGCACAGTAATTGGCTATTATTTACTCCTGAGAACGTTTATCTGTCCGATTTTAATCACTTAACCTTTAAGCATGTTTTTATGTTATTTTACGGCGCAACTACGCACCTCGTAATGTGGTTCCGCTTTGACTAACGACATGCCCCGGCTTCCCACTATATTATATTCTATATTGTACTTTATTATCTAGTTGTGACTTTTATTTACGCGTTGAAGCTGCTGAAAAGTTCTACTAAATATTATATAGCAGCGTCTACCAATAACAAACAGTTGTAATTATTTGTGTTACAAGTGTAAACGTTCTTACCTCTTCATAATCAAGCCTAGCTGTCAATGTGAAGACGCCGGTCTGCGGGTTAAGCGAGAAGATGTCATTAGCCCAGTCAGAGATCACGGTGTATGTCAGCTGAGCGTTGGGGCCCGAGTCGAGGTCAATGGCCGCTACAGTGCCCACGACGGCGCCTCGGGCTGCGTTCTCTGCGATGTCGAAGGAATACGCGTTCTCCTTGAACACGGGAGGATTGTCGTTCGTATCTGTCACCTAGAAATTATAATAGGTAAATGTGTATGCTCAGAATTTGATAAAAGATAACTTTAAATAATATTTGAAGGGTATAAATATAACGACCACCAAAAAGACCTACCTACCTAAAATATATACCAATCAGTAAAAAAATTAAACCTAAACAAAAAAAAAACCTTAAATTACAATGATTATTTGTCGTGGCTGTCCTTTCAATAGTACTATGAAACCTTTAGTAAATTGATCACCAAATTTTAATATGCAAATGAGGTTTAGAATGTAAAAATTATGAACGGCCATGGGAGAACTTTAATGAATACAAACAGTAACATTTTAGACTGAGAAGTCATAAATGATAGGTGGCTAAATGGAAAGTCGATTTTAACACGTCCAGTCCCTAGAGGCAAAAGTCATTCCAATTGGCGTGAAACGTAAGTACGATCGGACGATCAGCCGAAGCCTAGAAAACTTTAATGTATAGTAAATTTCAAAATGACTCAGGGTCAAACTTTAGGGGTTATTTACTATTTTGGCAATATAAAGTAATTTTTTGCCCTTACATTTTATTTGATTTGGTGGTTTAAGCTATATTTTAAATGCTATGCTATAAAAAGTTATGTGTTTATTTAGTTAAATTTTGCTGGTAAGTAGGTATATTATGAAATTATTGATTTAGAAAAATGCACACTAGAATAGTTATAAAAAAACTTATTAAATTGTAACTGCTAGGATAAAACAAAAGGATTTTTATCAGCTAAGACTCAGTGGTTGCCATGAGATATCTCCGTCAACAATATAATCAGTTTGTGCTTTTAAACTAAATAAACATAAAAAAGATACTAACAGATAATAATACTTTGATTTAAGACTGTTAGTAGTCAAGTAGTTTATTAAAGAAGGTTACTAAGTATAACAAAATTAATCAGAACTAAATTTGCAAAGCAAATGATCTGAAACTTAAAACATTACACTAGGTGGGCAACTAGCTCCTTGAATTTAACTTAAAATATCAATAACAAAGGTAAAAGGCAGAAAGATGTATATATAATATTTTCAATCTAGTCTATCAATTCCAAATAAAACATGCAAATATAACCTAAGGTGTTGTGTCTCAATTTACTCAAGATGGGTTTATTAAGTTGTTGCTGTTGTTGATAGTCATACTTAAATCTAGTACCATTGAAACCCTTTTTCTAACATGGCTTTTAAACATACAAACAAGGAATGTACAAACCTGAATAACGACTGACACATCTGTGAACTGCATTCCATCATCAGCTCGAATAACCACTTCATATTCTGACGTGGTTTCTCTATCGAGGGGTTCCTTGAGGCTCAGGTCTCCAGTAATCTTATCCAACAAAAATGGAAAACTATCTTCTGATTGTATGGTGTAGGAAATTGTTCCAATGGTATCAGGGTCCTCAGCCGTGATACGTGCGATGATCTGCCCCGGAGTAAGATCCTCAGAAGCCAGGTACGCTTGTGGAATGTTCTTGAATTCCGGAGGACTGTCATTCTTATCCAGTATTACCACTTCCACCTGAAAATAATAATTTCTGTGTTAGTAAGAAACATAAAAGTAGCACAACATAGAAGTCGGTGTTATTTATGTTAACGTTTTGAGAAAATTGTAATGTATAATAATGTAAAACTGATTCACTTCTAACAACCTATTAAAATTAACACAGCACACGTCTAAATTTGTGTTCTTTCTTAATAGAAACGTAGTAATTATACCTAATTTCTTTCGTTCTAATGAACAAAACGTAAATAATTCATGGATATTGGATGATGGATCCACATCCGATCCGAACTTCATAGATATACCACAGAAAATTGAAAAAAACCTGTTAATCCACAGATAAAAAACAATTTTATAACCGTTCACTCATTCGGTAGCTAGTGTTCGGCTACCCGCTACGTCATGATCCGTTTCACCTAATGCTGATATTTTCGTCGTAATATTATTATTAAAAAGTGAAGTCCCGTGTCCCCCATGCATTTCACATCTGTTTCACTGATCAATTTTTTGTTTATGGGCAAGTAGGTGATCAGCCTTCTATGTCCTGCCAGACCGACTTTTTTTTTATCTCCACCTGGAATCGAACCCAGGACCAACCAGGACAGGTTGTAACGCTTACGCGCTTACCACTAGACTAATAAATAATATCTTAGACATGGTCGGTAATAATTGTTATGAAGTAAATTCCACGCAGACGAAGGCACAGACTAAACTAGTAATTATATATTTAACAATACAATGTCGTACCACGATGAATGATGTTTTATTTATAACGTTGGAAGAAAATCGTCCAGTTTAACACACTATAAGAACACGAACCAAATTAATAATTCTAAAAATGCAGCCTGCGAGCGGCTGCCTCGACAAATGTGTAACTTTACTGTCTGACAGGATGACAAAAGATACATTTCGATACTTCAGATAGCAAGTTTTATTTTAAATACAATAAACCTCTTAAAACTTATTTTAATATGTTTTAATGTAACCGCTTTTAGCAGGGATTTGAAAAGAATCATATTACTTCTTTCTTTTTCCTAAATTAGTTTTTAAATAATAATAGATTTACACAATAATATGTAAAGAACCATATTTCAATAGCATTTAACAAGCGCGAATTCTGGCATATACATAAAATTATTTTTACCTAGTGCCAGAGAGTTAATAAGCTCTCGTTGGTAGATAATATATTAATTTAATATCACGGTGACCAGTTCGAACGATTAAAAAGCTTCAAAAAAATGTAAGGCATTGACCCTAAAAAAGGAACACTCGTTAGATGAGATGTTTTAGATAAGATGTATTAAGTTAGACTCGTGCTTTACAAATGCAGCGGTTGGACGTTTACAAAAAGGCAATCGAACAAAACTCGACAAATCAACAAAGGCAAGGAAAATGTAACTGAACTAAGTTTCGTCATCTGTACGGTGAAGCATGAAGAATTCGGAGCACAATGATCGGATCCGTCAGATATAAGAAGACGCCGATTGTAGAGATTTCTCTTGCAATAGAAGCTGCGCATTTGTTATGATGACTCAATCTTTTCTTTGTGTACGTAGACTCTTGTTGACTTGCATAGAAATGTACGCCATCATCGCCCACGCATTTACGTAAGAGAAGCAGCAATTAACGCCGACTGAGAGTTCCCATCTGTCAAGTAAATAAATTGAAATGTGATAATAAAATGTATTGTTCAGTTTTATTGGTGAGCTTTCGAATTGCTATACAAAACTTTTATTATACCAAAAGTAAAGTTATAAATTTGAACATAAAATATAACATACCTTTAGTAAATATACTTTCTTAATTAATGTACTTTTCCTCCGGCATGTAAAATATTACACGGTCGGCTTAGACCCCCTAGAGGTTATGTTTAAAATACCTAATCGATTAAGGGAAGAGAAATGACAGAATGTTCTAGAAACAATTAATCAAGCTTCGATAATTGATCGTTCTACGCTACTAGATTAATACGAAATATCAAATGGGTACATGTTTAGTCTACTTTTAAATAATGATACATCAGGCGTACAAAATTAAAAATATAACGATCATCTAGCAGGCTATGTAATAACAGAACTTATACGTCCGTAGGTCAGTAGGTTTAGATTAGGATTAGATTGCTTCGGGGACCAAAAAAATACTTTCAGCTTGAATGGCACATTTGAAATGAAACGATAAGATATACTTACAAGCGCAGAAATTTGCTTGCATAGGACAGACCTCAAGAGGTAGGTATTATGAGACATCGCTTTTGTAGTAACAGAGGTTGAATAATAATTAACAAATAACTGAAAATAAAGATTACATATATTGTAATAATACATACTTAATGAAAAAAATTTAAGTTTGTGTGACAATTAAAAAAATTTTTAAATATGGATAAACGAACAGCAATAATCGGCTATTCACAAAAAATATGTGCCCACTCGTACCACGTTTACGACAATCGCTTTACAAGATTTTTTATACACTTCATTAAACATTGACACCTTATAATTAAGTAGTTATCGACTCATTAATTTCCTCTTTAATTCGACTGATTTATTTTTGTAATAAATTAACAGAATTCTGGCAATTAAAATTACAATGAATGTTACGTATAATTTGCTTAAAAATTCAATTTATAACAATGTCCCAAACGAGAAAGCGTCAGTTTTGAAAAATGACCTTCCAATTCTGTCGTTGGTACTATCTAAGCTTATGTTCACGGACATCAATCATTCTACTCATTTGCTTCGAAAATTTCGCTTTTTTTATTGCGTTACCATTTTATTATACCTAATTTCATTCAGCGTCATCACTTTCAGCCTTTGAAGAAGCTATGGTCAGATGTGATGATCATCGCCGCCGTGCAATTTATCATTTTTCGTACAGGTCATTTTAATCCTACCTAAATTTATAATTAATGGATCATATTTTATCTACCGGAGTAGATACAATATTAAAAATAAAATAAAGTTGTTACGGATTACAAAGCATTTAATTACTTGGAGACGAAATATTGGAATATACTTTTAAAATCAATACTTACTATTTAAATATCTAGTAAATATTAAACGTTTTTTACGTTTGAATATTGACTATATTATTACTCAGTGATATGACGATGACTATTTCACGCGTTTGTATAATCCTTAAACAATATGAAATTAAATGAACCCAATATCATAATACCTACATTCACTGAGTCATTAAGCTTTTTTGTTTCTATATTTCGAACTTTCTATATACCTACTATATTCTATCTTTTAAGTAAACTTTACCTCTTACCTCATTATAACCACAACCGTAAAAGACATCCGGTAGAGTATATTTTACTTCCACAAATGTTACTTGATTAGTACTTTAATATAGGGGATGTGGTAGATGCAGAAAAGAAGAAATCCGGTAGTTTGGTAGCAAAGTTGTGTAGGCAAATTTGACATGACCGGCTATTAAAATGGAATCGATGAATTGTACATAATTTGTTGTTTTAAATTTATGCACATTTCCCCGAAAAAGAAAACTTTTAATAAATAAAATATGAGTAAGCCAATCATATATAAATAAAAATCTCCTTTCACGGTGTTTGTGTTCGAACACCATTGAAAGGTTTGGACCGATTTTTATGAAATTTTTTATGTGTATTTGGCAGATATGATAATATGTCGTAAAGTACTTTTTACCCTCCTACAACTATCCAATTTTTAGAAATGAAACCGCTTGTTCACAGTTAGTATATCGTGAATGTTAAAAAGTATGGGCTTTTAGCCCATTTTTTCATTCAAAATAGAATGATATAATATTTCCAACGAATATTAAGCAAATTAAATTAAGCAAAACATGAACCGGGGGAAGACATTCTAAAAATTTTGAAGAAGGAGGTATATAAAGTACTTTAATATTTTTGTTTGTTTTTGAGGCAAAACTTTACTTTTAAAAAGTATTTTCATTGCTCTTTATGTATTTTTAATTTTGCTTGAAGAAAGACGGATATGGTAGCATCGTTTATGTTAGAATGCTTAGAACAAAGTTAGAGCATGTTAGACTATGTTTAGATCGCTTCGTGACCGTACGACGCGAGACCGCTATACCCCCAGGTTCGCGCAATTATGTTTCTTGTCAGAGATTACAATATTAACAGATGCCTAACCTTATTTATTATACATATGTAATGCCGTTTTAATATGCTATTCTGTTCTGTACTGTCTGGCTAAATTGTTTGTATAAAAAAACAGTGCCTTAAGGGTCTACAATTTCAGTTCATTTTCAGTAAAAAATTATTAATAATTTTGATACTGAACTCCTGGTTACATATTACACATAATATAGAGTAAGAACATAGAAACACTAAGTAAAAACCCATAGAACATAATTAATCCAATATAACAATTGATCAAGTTTATGTTTTATGTAAATTTACGCCGTTGAATGTTCTTAATTAATAGATCAATTCCAGTTTTTACTGAAATTGCTGTCTGAAGATTGTTGAACAATAAATTAAGCGCTAATTAATTATTTCTCAAAATTAGGGCAAGATTATGTACTCGATAACAACTACTATAGACAATTTTAAACGTGTAATACTAAAGCGTTTGCTAAAATTACAGAAAATTGTATTAAAAAATGTGTCTTGATAAAATTATGCATTGGCGCGTCTACGTGATTGTACTCCGTAATTTGTATTAAGCATGCGAGTACAGAGTCCGCCCACGTTAGCTATCTGTTGGAAATATATGTAAAATATGCACAAAAGTACCCAGGATAAAGTGCATCGATAAGAGGCGACGCAATTTGCATCGCCCTAAGCGCAGCGATCGATAATTTCGGACCTGTCTCTACCGAAATCTTGCTATTCAAGGCAAGACAAAAAATGTCTAAGACATTTAATGCGTTGATTTGATATCTTCTTACCTTTTTTGTAACATTTTGGTTTTCTATGTTATATTTTTTATGTTAATATTAAACTAATAGGAAAAAAGACAAGTTTGTGAGGCAGTATAATGAGATGGATGGATTATAAAGCCGCTACTTATATTAACACAAGCGACAAATAGATGCGCAGTACCTAGTCTTTAACTATTTAGCATTATACACATATTATTTTAATATTTTCAATAGTTTTTAATTGATATTTATATTAAAAAGCGGACGATATACAACAACTTTCGAAAATGTTGCTGTTTTAGAAATTTCACATATTAGCTCTCATTTTTTTATATAATAATCTGATAACACAGATCACATGTATAAAAAAATCATGTATCATATGATCACATGTATCATCAAAATATATCATAAAATAAAAGGTCCTTTATGAAATGTATACTTAAAGGAAAAAGTACGGTCTTATATTACGCAGTTTCATGTTAGCTGCACTGTTTTAGACGAACCTTGGTTCTGAGATAGACCGTTATCCTTAATCTACGTAATAGAGGCAATCGCGGGAACCTCGTGGTAGATTACATATAAATAGATTAAATTCTTAAACCGTTTAAGTTAATTGTATAGTCCTTAAATTGTCCTCTTGTGCGATATGCTTTTGCACGTAATGATATGCATTAGTGGCCATGCAGGTAACGTGCTTGAGGGCAGACACGCAAACATCCTGCATTTCTCCTAAATTCCCTTCCCGAGGGGCTTATTGCCTTATTATTGCCAGATTGATAATGTAATTTTATAATAGCTTCGAGTCCTATCTTACATATTTTAAAAAAATTCAATGTGAGAAAATTTCGTATTTGTATCGCCTTTTCGATTTGCATAAAATTTGTATATTTTCAAGAAAGAATTTATTTCAAACATGTAAAAGCAACTCGCATGACGATTATTATTTAATTTTTTTTTGAGATTTATTTACGGCCATGGAAAAAATGTTGTAATGATGATAATAATAATGATACTTTCATATAGAATGAACAACAGCCATGATCGATTTGTTTTAACTCGGGGTCACTCAAAAATTAGAATACACTGAGTACTGACCCACCCAGTACTAGCTTGAGAAATAATATTTTTAAATATTTAATAGGAAAAGTTATTATTATACCTAACAGTACGTTCAGGTTCTGATAAGAACATTTGAAAAAATAGTGTTAAACATTAAGTACATTAAGGTATTCTTTTAATCTAAAAAAATTCACAGGACATTGTTGTAAGTATAATATTTACTCAGCCATTTGCTTTGTGATATTCATACTTCCGAACACTTGAAGAGTAATAACTGCAGTCTATATTCGTAATGTCTGTTAGAAGTAAACGCGTGGAACTGTCAGATAATTCAGCCTCAAACAATATTCACGGTCTTACAGAAAATAAATGAAGTACACGAACGAAAATCACGAGTTGAGAATTTTTCAATGTCGCTCTGGGATCTCGATGCGCGGGCGCCGCGGCGAGAACAAAGCATCGAACGATTAACGAACTTAAACCAAACGAGAGCATCTTACTTTTGTTTTTACTTGGCGATTATTTGTCTTTGAAGTCTAAAATAAAACGATTAGCTTGTCATTATTTCGTACTGGGTACTCCTTTCCAAACTTTCAAATGGATTACCCGACTGCTGCAAAGACCAAAAGCGTTACGTGTTTTACCTGTGTATGTATGTCCGCCATAGCTAACCAAGCTCTATCAATAAGGGGCAAAATAATATTATATATTCATGTATCAGAGTGTATTTTTATTTATCGCATTCAAGATTTTTAAAGGAAAAATAGCATTGTGAAATTGAGATTTAATTAAATCGTAGCTTTTAATGATAAAATTTCTAATATATAATATAAAGTTTTTATGAAGCACTAACATCCTGATTGGCTGTATCTATAAAATATTGTTTTACGACTGCGATAATCATAACTATTTATCGAGAAAGATCGATTTGAAAACTCAAGTCATTGCGGGGAAACAATAGCAGTGGTAACAAAAGAATTACAATGTACTGCCAAAAGCCAAAACAGTACAATCACAAGTCACAGATTTATCTAGGCACAGTAAATATGGCTTGTGTAGCTTAGTGTATTTAAAACTGTGTTTACAGCGAAGTTCCTGTAAGTTTTCTGTTTATTTTAACACTGACAAATAGTAAAATCCAGCACTTTCTTGTTTTTACGTTAAATTAACCTTAAGAAAAAAGATTAAAGCAAACCGATGAGTGTGCTCATTACACTTACAATAACCAAAAAATTTGTTTTTTCTCTCATTTGAAGTCAGAATCTTCGGATTAAACTTAGTGCGTCTAATCTACGGAGGTAAATCGCTACACAGTCACAATTTTGGAAACATGAAATCATGAATTATTATTGAGAAATTATCATTAAAAACTAAAAGAGTTCTAAAAAGCTTTAATAAAACTGTAATAAAGTGATAAAATATACTAGGTGGTACTGAAAGGTGGTAACTAGGTGGTTATAAATTATAAAAATAGAAAGGTAATATTTTTATTTGTCTATGGGTAATGTCTCAAATCGATTCTGCTCAATGGTCATCAGATCATACGATAATTAAGATCAGACATCGGCATTATATTTTACGCCCTTTCGAGTCGGTCACGACTTTTTTCCATGTTGAGTGAGGCCATTGTTGCTTTACTTATTCATGACTGGAATAGAAAACAAAAGCTTATGCTTTATCACTTCCACTCATATAAAAGCATTTTCTAGTTTTGTTGAGTGTATATTGATGTTTTCTTGTTAAATAATATCGTGGTAAGTTTATTTGGATTTTAAAATTAACAATTTATAGAGCTAGTTTAGCTAACAACTCCCCATAATTCATTAAAATTAATCAAAGCATTGCTGTGCTTTTATTCTATTGGTAAGAATTTAAAGAGATAAAGAATAGATAGAGTCATATTTCATTTCTAATGTACTGTATCTAAGTGAAAGTTTTCCACTTAGATTTTGACGTAATGATATGTGTACATGATGTGTGTGTACAAATTACCTTTTTTCATACAAGGCGCTCCTTTTTTTAGTTCTTTAAATAAAAGCTGAATTTAAAGTTAGGATCCATCTTTATAAATAGAGAATTTAATGATTTTCCCCTATTTCTTTTTGAAAAATATATTCTAAGTTTATTTATTATTTTAAAATTTGATGAAATGTATCTTGCTACGATTGGAGCATTCTTTTTATAAACAATTTGTATTAGAATACAATGAATTAAACGTTGGAGTATCTCTTTAATTTACATTCTTGATTATCCAGCGCAGGCGAAACTCATTAATATTAGGTAAATCTTGACAGCTTGTAATGGACAACCGCAAGCGGAAAAAAATCTTATCGGTCAACAATGCAAGCCCATTAGTTTTTAAAAGGTTTTATTAAATCAAGTTTTATCTAAGTCATTTGTCTGTTTGAATAATTACAGTAGGTAGTATTTGTGTATTTAAATATTATGTATAATTATTAATTTGGTTTTAATTAATCAATTTGGAGGACTATTTTGATCTTAAACGACTTTGACGATAAAACCGCAAGGCCTTTCCGCTATTTGATGTAATCAAATTTAAAACAACCTTTAAATTAAATAAAAACTTCTTATCATAAAAACTCCATCATAATCGTTCCATTCGTTTAAAAGCTCACTATACAGACACAATATAAAAATAAATAAAAACAATTTAAAAAATTCTTGTTAATATTTTGATTTTGACCGAGATTCGGTAGTCATTATCATTGACTTACTTTGAAACTTTCAATCTAAAATACCAATAAAAATATCATTTTACAACTATATTAGTAATTTAAACATACTTAATATTGACCTTAATAGTCTTTTTTTAGCAAGAATTTCATGAATTAAATAAAAGGAACTTTTCCGTCTAAAGCTGGATAGAGTTGGACGTAAACTAGCGACTACATAAGCATAGAAGTTTCGAAGCTCGTTGATGTCTTTTTCAACGAGCATCTAGTCTTGTCCAATTATTATTGGCTTTTTTTCTTACATTATTATTTCTACATATACCTTTAATGGCCAAATACACTCTTTTGACCCTTATGTCCACAAACAAAAACATAATGATAGATTTTTTTTAGTCACGATTCGATGGTCACATATAATAGGTATATTACATGAGATACAATATTAAACTATGATTATATGCGTTTTTATTGATTAAATTTAAAACAACACTTCTTTATTATTGGAGAGATTTTTGTTTACTGGCGCAAGATCTCGGGGTCGGTGAGCGCTTGCAGTATTATAACCGTTTCATTAAAATTCTCTTAGAATGTTATCAGCACACAATGGAAGCAAGATCCTTGTCTGCCAATGCGGGGGTAAAGCTTACGGACAGAACCAGAATATACATAGATGATTTAATAATTTATCCATTTAATTTTATTTACAACCAGTTTATAATGAAACGTTGTGATAATTTTATAGTTTACTAGCCATTCTCATTGTACCTAACCTTTTTATCTTATTTTTAAATATACATAAACTACATTTAAAAATGTATATAAGAAATACTCTTCCCCATCTTATTCTATGGGCCTGGTACGGAGCTCATGACCGCTACGGTCACAGAGAGAGGAGTTTGTGCCGTGTTTAGGAGTACCGCCTTCTGTATTATTATTATTTATTAATAATATTTCACCTATTGTCCGCGACTTTGTTTGCATAAAAATCACGAGAAACGTACATCATTTCAGGGTAAAAATGTTCAAATAATCTTATATAAAAAATTCTCGTGTCACAATGTTAGTTACCTTACTCCTCCGACATAGCTGTACTGATTTTTACCAAATTTTATATGCATATTCAGTAGGTCTGAGAATCGGCTACTATCTATTTTTCATACCTCTAAGTGATAAGGGTAGCTCACCCCAAAAATTAATATGGCAAAACAACGTTTGCCGGGTCAGCTAGTTTACTATATTATGTAACAGACTTGTTATTCCAGACTATTTATTATTTTTAATATTTGTATTTATTTATTCACGTCTATTTCGCAAAGGGGTAGGCAGCGAATATAAGCTATTACCTGCCAGTTGTCACGATTCCTATTTGTACCTCTTTCGCTTCATCCACTTTCAATTAATTCATGATATATGTTTATCTCTGTGCTAAGTTTAGCGCAGATCTGTTTTGCCAATGTTTGTGAATAAGTGGTTCACGAATTTGAGTGTTACACTGAAGATATAAAAAAAACCGTTTCTGTTGATAGGCAGAAAGCTAATCATCTACTCACCTTTAAAGAAAATGATCAGTGAAACAGAATATCACTTTTTTAGCTTTCACTCGGCTAATTCTTTATCTCACAAGAGTCAGGCTTGCTATCAGTAAAGAAAATGTCATTAAATCTGTAAAAAAAACAATACAATTTTACTTTTAATTTATATTAGACAAAACTGTCCCGGTTTCGCAGAGATTTTAATAAATTACCTATGTTACATAGAAAATGAGATAACATTTAGTTTTACATGAAAATATGTAGCTAGATGCATTGTCAGTAGAGAAATTGTCAGTTAAATCTGAGCAATTTTTATAGTTTTATGGTTATGATTGGATATTTATTTCTAAACATTTCATAAGTATGTATTTAAAAACTTGGGAGCCACAATAGATATTAGCACTATTTAATAGACATTAAAAAATATATTTCATTTTGTTTACTTTCTCCACTAATTCAATCCACAATCTCAAAAAAACTATTTTATACTATTCTATAAGTCAGTGACCGCCTCCTTGGTCTAGTGGTAAGCGCGTAAGCATTACAACCGAGAGTTCCTAGATTCGATTCCCGGTGGAGATAAAAAAAACGGCCTGGCAGGGCATAGAAGGCTGATCACCTACTTGCCCCTAAAGAAAAAATCGATCAGTGAAACAGATGTGAAATGCATCTGCCCCATATCCCACTAGGGGACACGGGACTTCATACACTATAAGTCAGTCTTTCAGTTTCAGAGAATAAGAGCGTCAAAATTGTCAATTTTATGCAAAAAACAAGGTCAAAATATAATAGGCCTATTAATGGGCCTGATATAATTTTCAATGCGCTGTTTATATGCATTATACAAACACTACTTAGTAGTTTAGTAATAACGCTACTTATTCAATTCAGCATATTTTGCTTTATAATATGTACTGATCATTACTGTATAAATATATATAGATTAGTATAGAAATAGACATATCGTAAATCTTAAATGGCGGGACTGTGTGATATTATGCCCCTTTGTTTTACAAACGAACTAGCACAATTGAAATCTTTATTACCCTATTCGAATAGTCTGCAGGACTTAATTCCTTGGATCGTATTACCTGAGGGCTAAGCCGGTTCATTAAGGATCGTTCAATCATCTTCTAAAGGGAGGCAAAAGAATTTGCTAACGCTTTTTATTTTTGTCTGGTACAATTTCGTGTGCACTTAATTGAATGTGTTGTGCTATAATGCGTAAGTCGGTAGCTATACTGATTACGACAAACATGTAATTACCTATTACTGTAATAAAAGCAGTTCGTGCTCGTTTCAAAAAAAAGCTGCGAGGATCTACTGCTTTAATTCTTCAGTTATTCTCTTATGCCATAAAACCGTGACTTTGTCTACTTATTTCGAGAAAAACTTGCCAGGAAAAGACCGCTTGTTGACGATAAGGCTGTTTGTTGCACTTCAAAAAAACATGAATAATATTATCTTACTACATATATTGTTTTTTTCTTTTGGAACTAAGTGCCAATAAATAAAAAAGTAAACTTTACTTCTTGGAATTTCAATGAAACAAAAATACTATGAAATATGAAACAGGATCAGGATACTAGACTCCATCACGAATCGATTTGAAATTCTTATCTTAATATTGGATATTTCACACATATAAATGATAGTATTGCTTTTATAGCACAAAATAGCGAAGTATAAGAGAATAAAATATGAACGGTAGGTAAAGCAATAAACATTTACAAGATGACTTGAAAACTATTTCCAGCTAAGTGACCATCCCGGCTTCGCAACGGCATTGCATCGGTAGATTTTTCATTTTTCAACTGTATTAAGATGAAACTTCTATTTTCAATTCAGATCTCTCAGTGAATTACAATAATTGCGTACATATTAAAATAAACAAGTACCTTAAAACTTAACAGTGAATATTTCAAAACTTTGGCGGTCGTGTTTAAATGTTATTACATTATTATTAGCATCTTTTTGTCTGTATATAATACTGTCTTTGTAATAAATTTTATTCAGATACTTAAAAAGTTCTAATTATAGAGCATAAAAACTATAGTGGTTTTTATATTCGATGGATGTAATAAGGAGATTAAATAGTTCCAAATTATACATACTATATGATATTTTCCTTATACATTATATATACAACACTGAAACTTCTGATACAGAAAATAACCCGTCCTAGTTTCTTGAATGTTCTTCCCAAACTTGGGCGCGTCGTTGAACTTAGAATTTATTATGGCGTTCATAAAATATCTTGTACTTAAATGAAGAAATTAAGAAATTTGGTTTTGCCTTCGACTTTGATCTCTAAACGATTGACACCGCTTAATTCATTTCACAATTATTTTGGAAGGACTATATTTTCATTTTGTTTTATAGCTTATATTAAGTTTTATATTTATTTTTTATTAAAAGACAGACTGGTTACAATGTTGTTAATATTGCTAGCTCATAACCCCGAAAATATTCATTTTTCAATATCGCATTTATCTTGGAGAAATCAAATCTTTGCGCATTTTTATGTAAAAGTAATTATGTATTTTAATGTAGATAATTTTTGATTTTAAGTTTTGCCGTGCATTTGTCTATTTTTTTTATTTAAACGAACCTTCTACAGACTTAAACGAACATTTGCATAAAGTATGCTGAATTGTTCCACTCATTCTTGTCGTCTATTTACATTTATTAACGCATTTACTCATTAATGTTTATTTAAAACGATAAAAAGTCGTATCTCGGTGTCAAAATAATAAAGTATACGCCAATGTAACTTGTTAGTTGAAGACTTCATTTAAACTAGTATTTATCTACATTCAAGATAAGCTCTTTACACAGTTGAAGACAATTTACACGTAATGTGAGAAGGCTGACCTTAAAGTTTATTCTCATTTTCACATATAGTAGGTATATAAGAAATGTAATGTGCTGGCTATGAGCACCGGACCGCGCAGTTTACATTATTTCTGTATTTTACGACGACATATGTATCTTTACTATGTAAATTCAGAAGGTGTCGTTACTACGGTGCATGAATTTAATTTTTAGGTCTTTTTTGTACACGTTAAGGTAATGTACGATTAATATACATAGCGCTTATTGCGGCTTTGTGCGAATAAAATATATTTCAATAATGGCCGTGGGCTTGTGTGCGAGTACCCCGCGGCGCATTGGTCAGACATATATTTATGTTTGTTTCCTTCGCCATTTTACTTGAAAACATGATATATAATATTACATTTTTGACCTACATAGCTTAGTTAGTTACGAATTTGATATTCAATCCGTGTTAGACGGGAAAACCCTGTGTTCCCGAAGAAGGAACAAAAATTTCTGTGTTCAAGGTACGAAGGGCTAATTATCTATAAAGAAATTAATCACTGAAAAAGACGTAGACGTTTGCTTGGCTCAATTTCCATGGGTCCAGAACTTCACTCTGTTTACTTTATTACAGGAATTCCAACTTGAAATGGTCTTAGATGCTTTGACTACACTAACCGCTGAACTACGGCGGCGGTTATGGACTTTATCGGTCGTCATAAATTCTTTAAGAATCAACTAAATCCGTAATAAAGAGATAAGTCTAGTTTGATTAAACCAATGTTAATAGGCCGAGAAACACGATTAAAACTGTCTTAAGAGCCCTTTACACTTAATGGAGAAATTTGTTCCACTTTCTGTATCATAAATTGACATAGAGATATTATAAAACTCGTTATTGCAATTAAAGTTTCGTATAATATATACCCAGTTAGTACTTACGGGAAGTTATGCACTGGATTCAAATGTCAACAGCGTTAACTGTCCTATTTTAAAATCAATAGTAATATTTCCTTTCTGATCAGCTTGATTCTTTGGCGTTGTGTAGATATGTAGGTTCCCTCTGCATCTTCTTCGCATTTATCATGGGCTATGTTCAGAGGAGTTGTTTGGATTGGTACCAGGAGCTGAGTTTCATCTTCGAACGTCGAGGCAAAATACGAAATTTCATCTGTATCACCTCGATGTTCGTCGTTCCACAACCACAGACCATATATCCTAGGATATATGATCTGTGTCCACAACTGAGCGTTTTCTAATGCATTTTTTTTCCGCACACCACCAGTCACACAGTATCAGCTGCTTTCTGATGTATTTCCAAACCATTACGTCTCAGGGATCTTTAAGAGAGCGTACCTCTCTTGAAAAGGTCGGCAACGCACCCGTGGCCCATCAGGCGTTGAGGGTGTCCATGGGCGGTGGATTGCTCCTCGTAAGTGTCCTCCGATAAAAAAATATGATTCCATAACCGAGCGGCTAAATCACTTCTGTCTATCACTCTGTGGAATAAACCACAGTCATATGTAAGAATTTAACCGAACAATTATGACTTCAGCACCTACCGCTCCTAGAGACCAGCAACGCACGTGCGGCGTGGCAACTTGCCTTGTGTGTATCTATGTGTAAACTCCTCATTTTATAAAAATACTTTCATAATATTAAAACTCAGCATTAGAATTTAAAAACTCTCATATAAACTTATCAAATTTGAAACTCCATTCCACTTTTGGGTCATAGCACAAGAATGTAATGTGAAGTACGCTATAGTTAACTTGTTAGGCATCGTCAGTCAAGTCGAGCCAATATTTTACCGCTATTTTATACGCGTGTAAATTTTCAAATCATTAACGGATACTATCGACTAAGTGTTAGTTTATATAATTACAGTGTCGTCCCCCGGGCCGTCCTTGCTCGAACTGTGCCACTTGTGACGGCAACATGGGTTCATTAGCGCTATCACACCAGTCTACCTGATTCCGTAACTTTGTAAGTGTCTATTATCTTAGAAGCTTTTAGCTCGGAGATTTCCTGTCAGATGTACGTTTTACGCTGACAACTAATATCGGACTTCTTAAAATAGACCCTTTATCAAACAAAAATATCCACTGAGGACCTAGTTGGAAGTTACTTTAAAAACATCAAACGGACGGCATTTGTATCAAAGCAATTTAAGGAACAATTTATATATAATAAAGTATGTTAAGGTTAATTATTAAATAACAAAACAATCTACAGATTCAGAATAATATAAACGTCAAAACTCATTTGCCTTAATTTAATTATAACAGTTATTTACAACAATGTATGCTGCGCCCTCTACGCACACGATGCGTTGGGAGTGAAATCGCAACAAGACGCGTAAAACTGTCACGATAAGAATCGATTCCTAATCGAGATACTGATCGAATTGCGATCGAGTCTTAGCACGACAGTTGCCAGACGTTGTGGACCAGCTCTATCTGCTAACGGGAACAATCTTAATGAACATAGCTTATAGCGGATTACATACGACGGGACATGTCAAAATCCCTTAATCACAGCTCAATGAATCCAGGACTTGGTACCAATTGTGACCAGTTTGCCACTATGTAAAGTTTTTAAAATGTTATGTTAGTAAATGTACAGTTACATAGATACAACAATTATTATACAATCTTGAATTAGGTACACACTTGAAGAACATTAGAAATACAAAACTTATACATTAATTAAGATAGCATCTCTTAGCATTTGAACTTAAACAATGGGAACTAGAGAAACTAAACTCTGAACGGGAGTTGAATTGTCAGATTATACATTAATTTATGTACTTTTCTCAGGTGTACGATAAAATTCAGTTTTTGTTGGGCTCAAGCACAGATCTCCCGTCGCGAGAAATGTTGATTTACGTTTAACGCGCGTGACCTCTCGTCGGAGGCGATCATAGACTCGATAGACGATTCGAACGCGCACTGATATCGGCACATCGCACTCGTGCAGATATATCTTGGGAAATATTTCGCGGTGTACAGCTTCCCTGCCGGCCATCTGAACAAGATTACTAGATTTCTTTGTTTCACACGATTCATGCCGTTTCTAATGGAATCCGGTCCGCTAATATCATAAATATCGGTGTTATTTATTTTGCTCAGAGAAGATTTTCATCTGGGTCATGTCAAGATTCTAGTATGGTTTTGGTTTTGCACAAATGGCGCAAGCTATCGAAAAGACTGGGTTTTGATCATGTGTTATTAATGACCTCTTTTGAAAATCTTTAGACTTCTTATACTCTAAAATGTGTAGAATCAACTTACTAATGATCATTAAGTTCATGTGAATTCTGTTTAGTTAGTCGGCATTGATAGAAGATGCAAATTAACTTCACTACACTCTTGATATTCATATCACCCTTCTTGACTTTCTAACATTAATTTATTGAAAAAAATAAATATCTCTAAGTACTGTAAGTAATGATACAGAAACAGATGCAACGAAAACAACAGAATGCTTTTGTCCAATTTTTTATATCTTGTTATTCTTATATTCAAAGTAATTTAAATAAATACGCGGTACATACCAAAAATATTTTAATTTATACCTCACATTACTATGAGAACTGGAATCAAAATTATAAAAAGAAATTTAATATGTTTACGACACATTACCTACAATAATATATTTCTTATATTCATATCTGTGTAATGTTATAATTTAATGTTATTATTATTCTTAACTGGTTAGTTTAAAAAACATACTCCGCCTTAAAAATATACTTAGATATTAAATTACTTTCAAAATTAAGGCTTAAAATTTTATGCAAACGAAGATACGAATATTGTATCCGAGATCCCGCTGTGCTACAAAATATTTATTATTATAAAATGTTAATGTATACAATCAGTTATCGCGTGTATCGTTCAAATAATTGTGGCAAATTCCACACCAATCCAATTTATGTATTTATATACTAACACCTTAACCTGGCTTTGCATCTTCACTACACTTCCCGTAATAACTTAGCTTATAAGCCGCTACATTTGCAATACCTACTTGAGAAAGTTTTATAAACAATACGCCGCCTTATCTGTTTAGTAAGTAGGTTTAGTAATTACGAATCAAACTTTAGATAGATTAAGTAGGTATATATCATTCATTTTGAATAATTGTTTTGACTTCTGTTGTTATTATAATGACTTCACATGGATTTTTTTATTTATAATTAATATCGACGTCACAATTGTGTAGTGTATTGAGTTAAGTTATGAAACTTTTCCAGTTTCTATTTATTTTATAGCTTTAAATTTACAACTATAAGTTATTTTAGAACCAAAGCTATTCTGAATCCAGTCTAAAACCAGTCCAACAGTTCAGCGATTTGTCAATCCTGTTTCGGTAACCGGTCATAACAATACTTATAAAATCAATGACAACTATTTCTTATTTTTCCGCACTATCAACTAAAATTTGCTTAAGTGTAGTAATGGATATTGATAGAGAAGATTCAAACGAATAAGGCGAGAACAGTGGCTTACTCAAGATATATCAGCTGCACAATGGACGGGCCTGTTCGGAAAACAAGCTTTTTGGAGATTTATTGGATAGATTTTGCGTGGGTTGTATTTGCTTCCTTGCATCTACCGCCTCCATATGACAAACATGTGACGCACAATATTGGCACTGAGTATTTGCGGGGTTTCAAGTATTTTAATTCACAACCAACTTTTATTTACGACAATTCAGCGAGTCGCTGCACTCTGCAGAAGGTAACGCTTAGGCAGTGTGTCAAGATAAGCTTATCCTTTAAATAAGACGCAATATAACTGTAAATCCTCATCTAGATTTAAAGTGTAATTTTAGCATAATTACAAATTACCGTGGGATAGATATTCAAGAATTCATATAACTATTTTGGCTGTTATTGTATTTATATATGTCACTTACTTTTCTTATTTTTCTGTTTACAGACACTATTTATATATGACATTGACTAAAGTTTTTATTCTCATTCTACGCAGAAAAGTTCGCAGGTGTCAGCTAGTATCGATATACGTATGAAGCTTCATTACGAATTACAGATAGAATGCCATACTACTGTTAAGAAGAACGGCATCAATTTTCTTTGACCTATAGTCGACCCGAGCAAAGCTTGGCACCAAGCTTTGTAGGTCAACTAAGACTTGAATACCTGACATGAGACATTAAAATGCAATTATAGAATAATAATTTCTTATTAAGTTTATATGATATTCTATCGGCTAATTCAACGGTATTTCTTCGCTTAAAAGATCCGCTTAAGAGCGATCATTTAAAAGCATTAAAAGTTTATTATTTTTATAATATTATACATGTTGTTTGAATAATAAACAATAAACCCTCTATTTGATACAAATTGAGTTTTATACAAATTAAATTAATAATATTTTTTTTTGATGAATATAGAACTTAAATATTTCCCTTTACTTTACACATACCTAATACTAACAAACTTATTTAGTTATTGAAAATATTAGTAACAAAATATATACCATGTGTGCGTACCCAGAAGTTTCAATATATAACGTATTCATATTGTCAAAGTTATTGTTACTTAATAGCTACAAAATGTAATAACTATAATTATAAACTACTGCATTAAAATAGTCTTTATTGTTTTATGTACATTACGTGAGGCATATCGTGTGACTCTATCGCCAAATAGCGCCTTAGGTTTTGTACAATACGTCTTCGATAAACGCGATTTCGTTACATTCGATGTCAACTCACGCTAGGTCTTTCTAACGGTGGAAGCGCCCACAAGGTGTCGCTCGATACACTACCATCCTTCCCCGTGCAATTTACGAGGCATCGCCTACTTTATTGGGTAAAGCAGTTCTCATAAATCCGCCGTGAACAACCGGCAATAGTTATTCATTTTTTACACATTTGTTCAATTTCATTTATTACACACGCTTTTACATAATAAAAAATAAACTAAAGCATAATTAGGAATGCAATGAAGACAGATGTGGTGTACAAAGTAAAAAAACTTCAGGGAAATGGGCTGGCCATGTAATTAGAGGGGGAGAGAAGAGGAATAAAATGGTAACAATATGTACTCAAGAGAGGGGAAAAGAAGAAAAGGAAAACCATTTAGAAGATGGGATGATGACTTAATCCAGATAGAAGGAAAAACGCGGACCAGACTGGCACGGAGGAGGGAGAAATGTAAGGTTGGGGGAGACCTTTGCCAAAGGGCAGAATTGCTAAGAGGAAGAAAATACATAAGCAACAAGAAAAATAAACAAACGTTCTGTAAAAGGCAATTAATGAATAAATAAGCTAATAAATATTGTAACATAATATTTTGTAACGATTATCATGTTTTTGTAGAAACAGTTTTACGTTGGCGAGGAACTCTAATGTATCTTTTATTTTTAATTTTTTTACAGTGAAACAATTTTGTGAGGAGTGTAATTATTCAAGTAATTAATAACTGTTAATTAGTTTCATCGTAAATTATCTCTCTTTTTTGTTTAAAATTACTAAAAAACCCAAAAAGTTACGACTTATTTTCACAATATTTTTTAATATCAGGATCAATTAATATCAGTCAACTCACACATAACGATACATGTAACAATAATATAGTGTTAAAATTTTAGCAAAAAATAACGACTTCAAATTGTAACTCTATAACTACTGAATAAATTTTGACGAAATTTAAATGGGACCATACGGGGAGCACCAGCTTTCAAACAAAAAAAGAATCATCGAAATTGGTTCACCCAGTTTCACGAAGTCATAAAGTTCTGAGGTAACAAACATCGAATTTAAGAACTTTTTTGAAGTCGGTAAAAAGAGCTCAGTTTCGCATTTACAGTATTATATGTCAGAATAATATTAACTTTAAAGTTATCACCAATAAAACCAGCTTATCTAATTAATTTCCCACCGCCCAGGGGAATGATTAAATCCTCTAATCTAGCCTTAAAATCACGAGTAACGCAGTGGGTGTGAAATTCGTTGTACATTCTCGTACGAGCGCACTCGCGCGAGGTATTGCGATTGGCAAATAAACGTTCCTATAGGTTGAAACAACAAGACTTGGTGTGGAAACCATGAAATATTCCAATCGGCTATAATTATCTATGTAATATTTATACATAATATGTAAATAACAAGAAATTTGATTCTTAACATTATAAAGCCTCATTTTAAGCCTCTTTTTATTTTATTTTTATTTATTTAAATTTAGCTTATCTAAGTGTTCAGCATAGATGCCTTACCCTTGAGATGAGCTGTAGGACGTGTATTGCGCTTTGCTTTCGATTTGCTTACTACGACTGGCTTTACTCCCTTACTTGCTAAGCTATGGTCAGTATTCAAAATGTTTTGTCTCGTTTTTGTAGAAACAATTTTACCTTAGTAAGAAAGCGACGGTATGTAGGGGATATTTATAGATAGTAACTAGCCCTACACTAAATCTCGCGTTGGAGTTCTCGCTTGAAAGTCTACATTAGGTTTTACAGTTAGCGAGTTGCGCAATCGTTTGAGTGACGGTGTAGGCAATCACATAGCCTCAAGTTAGAACTGTCCGTTAGTTATTCGGACGCAGATTGTCTGGAATCTGAATAGATATTATCATCTATCCGCCTGACCCGAGTCCACCTTTTCTACATATTTTATTACAATATTTCGCGTTCTCATAGTATTTAAGATAAAAAATCTTAAACGCGCTCATTCAAATACCTACTAACTAGTAACTATTGAAATTACGATTCTGATATACTATTATCAGGATAGTGTTAATGTTTAACTCACGGTACATTGTTTTTATTTTTTACGACTTATTTATTCTTTGCATTACTTGACAACTATTTTATTATTTCATATAACTCTCAATTAGTGTTCCTTTTTTGAAATACCCTTTCATTTCAAATTTATTTTAAAAGTAAACTTTTTATGCGGATTTAAAAAAAAAATAGATGGTGGACTTTTTTAGTAATGAAGAAGTAGAGTAATTATGGCCATAACAAAAGTGGACAACTTCAAATTAAAATGATCACATTTAATGAAACTCGCAAAAGATAATCTTAGTTATTGTGGCTGTACATTATATTAGTGCTGCCATATATTTTCTCCCAACGGTGTATGTAAGCCAGGCCGCCATATTGAGCACAATATGGCTTTGACAGATAGCAATCTGTCAAAGTCACATCACATCTTGTTCCGTTATTTCTTGACATCTAACAACGTTGTGTAAAAAATTATACCAGGTTTAAATAACTTTGAAAGTCAATAAAAAAACGGCGGGGTCTAAAACTATTTTTTTTATCTCATAATTTTTTTTTACCAAATAAGCCTGGTTTGAGTCCAGTTAATTTACCATCGGAATAAAAAACCAGCTCACAAAACAAAAACAAAAATTTGACAACTCCTTTTTTTAAATTATTGACATTTCATAAATACTGAATTAAAAATACCCACTTAAATTTGAATGATCATTCTAGAGACGAAGAATTATAACATGAATCGTGTTTTTAAATCGTTATAAAATGTATTTGATGTTCTAAATGTATCTTTATCACGCAATGAGTAAACGGATGAGAGGAAAAAGTTCCCACAACTTTAAGTTTTAAAGGTTTGTAGTTAATAAAAACATGGCGCTAACAGTGCCGGATTAAGACTACTTGATGCCCTAAGGCCTAAGGCCTAACCAATGCACGCATATACGCCACTCCTCTCCACGCATCATAAGTAATCTATGCCTACTAGGTTACTTATTCAAAAAAATTAACGTATTTGTTACAACGAAATAGATCATTACGTACCTTAAAATATTTATGAAAGACGAAAGAGATATGTGGAGTTGGTATTACATACAATAAAAATCTAAGCATTTTTTATTTATTTATTGAAATGTGACTTGCGACTTTTATGGGCGAGTGACCCCGAACGTCAACGCTCTAGTCAATTTAAAATGCGTGGATTTTCAAACAGCATTTTCAGGAACGACAATAGATGCTATTTTTACAAGATATTTAGATAATGTTGAAACACGAACTTATGTTGCATATTTTACCTATCATAATGCATTAGTCACAATAATACCAATACAAACAACGTCAAACAATGTAAATATTGAAGAAATAAATTGAAAAAATTAAATTTATAATTTACATTAATTTTCAACACTTTTTTTATTTTAATGACAATTAAATTCCTAACCTATCTTCCTTTTTCCCTTCCTCTTAATCTTGGAAATTTAAAGTTTTAGATTTGTATAAATATAAACAAGATTTATAAATTAGTTCGCCAAAGAAGTTTCACTTCTGACATGTGTACTTTGTACGCACGCATGTTTTTTTCATGATCCTTTCTGACTGATACAAGTTGTATTTCACATGCCTAAGTGGAGGGAGTCGCATTTAAACATAATATGAAGTATCAATATAAAGATTTGCATGATGTACTAGATTCTAGTCTGCTACTCATTTGCCAGAAAAACCAGAGTTTTTAGGTATATGTACTGTACATTCGGTGACTCTGTTCGACAGATATACTATATCATGGTGGAGGCATTCAGAACACCACAATAATTTCATTTAAAAGAACACGTGATCAATCGAGTTACAGAGACGGTTACATTTTAATAAATAGTTGCAAAAATATACAAGAGTAGATATCGAAACATTATCTCAATCTGAATAAATCTGATTCGTTTAAGTCACGATACCCAAACAATGTCATGTTCGAGACTATTGGTGCTGTATCGTGTAGATATTCCTTGCCTGTCGAGATATCATCGGACCCCCGTCGCCTTATTGATAAGGTTTCCATACTTCCCGTGTATGCTGGAATGCTTCTGAGTTTATTCCATGTAATTTATACGAGAGGACGTCGCTTAATACGATAATCGGGCAAGTGGTAGCTCAAAGATATCGCGCTCAGCGCTATAATTAATTTTATTTGAAAATGCATTGATCTAAAATACAACACAAAGATAGCACCATCGATTCCAATGTAGAGAATAATAAATTGTAATTTTTACAAAATCGACATATATAAGCGCTACTAGCGCTCAAACCAGTGAAGATAAACACTTGAGAGTTTATTAAAATCAAAAACACGATCCAGCTTGGTGGATTATAAGCATTCATATAGCCTTCTTTTACGTAATACAATAAAATTATATAGAAAATGTGGTATTACGAAAGAACACCAAAGTTTACAATAACTGCATAAATAGAGCGAATAAAGTCACTTCTTACTTTCATAGTCCTAAGTAATTTTTATGTTTAACTGTGGCTTACTTATCAGTTCCGTCGGTTTATTATGTTACCTAAAACATTTTATAAAATCTAATAAAAACTCAACTTAAAATTAACAATACAGGTACTACATACCTGAAATAAAGTGATAAGTGATAAGCGGTTGCAGATACATTGATGACGATAAATAAGACAAGTTGACCACTTCCGCAGGAGTACATAATAAAGAATATGGGAAAGCGAATACCATGCATCAAAATGGCCACTGTAAATTGAAACGATTATGATGGGCAAAGTAGATTTGCCCGAAGTCGAAGCGACATCACGAAGCGCGCGCTGAGGTCAGGGAGCAATCCTGCTTCGAATTATGAGCGCGGCAAATACAATGGCCAATTTCATGAAATTTGCTTTTGATGGATTCTCGAATTTTATGTTTAGTGATCAGGAACTTCTAATAAATAAATTCTATTATTTTACAGCTACTTATAACTGATCTAGCCGGCTTATAGAAGTCTGAGTTTTTAGGAATTTTTTAAATTACTAACCTTAACTCGCGAGTGACATAAAAATATAGAGCTATTAATGAAAAATTACTTGAGTAGTAAATAGTATGAGTTTTTAGTAGTAGCAGTTTTTGAGTTTATCCATAAAAAGAATGCGAACATAATATGTAATTAATATTACTGTCACGTTTTCGCAAGCGATGTGACAATTAAAAAGCATTTGAAAAATTCGTTGAAATTAAAAATTTTAAAAAGGGGATAATGACGATTCTCACTAACCTTTAGTTTTCAAGCTAAGTTTAAATTCCTATAATAATCCTTAATCTTCTAAGTTAAGATACGATAACAAATTATAATAGTGTTGAGAGAAATATTTGAGTTTTGTGACAAAGTAAAGGTCGATAACTTTTAATACTCGCGAGCAAAGCGTGTTTCTCGTCTCACGAACACAAGCGACAATTCCAAGCCTAAGCGTTGGATTAATCATGTTTCAAACGTTAAAATAATTGCGAATCATGTAAAACAATTCGCTGAAGAAATTTTACATCTTACAAATAAATACATAATATTTTATTGTTGTTCTATGATTTTACTGCGTGGACAAGATCACTGAAAAGTCCAGCAATATTGGAAAACATAGACGTATCAAACAATTAATGTACCTAAGGGTGAAAGATCACTAAAAAATATATCTATAAAAACGTGAAATCCCATAACTAGTGAGGCATTTCTGCGTAATGTTTCACTAAATATTTTCTAAATTTACTGTTAAGATCTTCACTTTACTTGCCAATCCGATTTTTTTTTACCCGTTAATCGAACCAAGTGTTTTTCAAAATCACGGCGGAGAAGTTTCCTTTGGAGGCGGTATACAATCAATATAATGTAAATGATGTATTTCTTTGGATTTTAAATTCATAATATGTAAAAAATCTAAAATCTTTGTTTAAAGCTCATTTCTTACGTTGAACAAGTATTAGAACAAAATAGTTGTTAAACATTCAATTAACTACTTATGGTATTTAAAAGTGACTTTCTGAATAGTACTAAAGTGATACCTAAATTGTTGAAATTGGCAATGAAACAGATACTGTTTATCAATATAGGAAGTGATACTTCTGGTTTAAGTTGGAGGCGTTTAAATGTAGTTACATGTATAGCAATAAACTAAGATATTCTTGTCTTAATTGGTCTGAAAATAGCTTAAAACTGGTAAGTCGGTTGTAATGAACAATGATATTTGCAGACAACACTATTTTCAAATACGTCGCAAACTTTATGAAATTAAAACCATCATTATTCACAATCCAAACTGTTTTATGGAAAAACTCAGAGTCTACGTGCTATAATTTTTATTAAATCACATAAAATTTACTTATACCTCATGTCATCAATACCTAAAATCTACTATACTATGACCTTTGGTTAATTTCTGAATGTACTTAAAACAGTATTATGTACTCACACTACATAGCTTTCGTTTTACGCAGAAATAGCCATTGCTCAAGTGCTAACATACAGACTTAGAATTAACAGTTTAATGTGAAAAATAGGCAATTAAAATATCTTAAAATAAATATGACGGATTTTAATTTTTTGTACGTTTTATCTAACTTATTAAAGATTGGATAATTTTAATCTAAATTATCTTACATTACTAAATCCTCACAAACGTCTGGCGTCATTTAGGACTTTATCAATTCAGTGCTTTAAATATGCATATTATTGGTTCTTTTAACTTTAAAGCCTCAGCCGGAAGGACAGTTCTGGCTATGTGTGGCCAGCCTATGTAGTAAATTTGACGTCAATGGACAAAACCACTGCAAGGTTCCTTAAACAAAGGCAATACCAAAAGCCTACTTTTACTTAGCTTAAAGCTCGATAAATTTGTCATAAATCTCGCGGAACAAGGAAAGTGTTACGTAAGAAACCACTATCGCCTGTTAACATTTTGGTATTGTAGTATCTATTATTTTATTACACAAACGACTACATTAGACCTTAAAGTTTTCCTTCAAAATTATCACTGATAATGCTACTGATAGTGACTGAACTAATTTAAATAATTTATTAAGTATCTCTAATTTGTTGTATAACTTTCCGTCTTTTAAATTAAAAGTATTTTATCATGTATCGCTGTTATTAGAAGTTGAAAAGTTTCTTTCTTCATTCGAAAATAATTAAAAAAAATTATTTTACTGAAGAGTATTAAATGAAATGCAATATATTATTACTTTTACAATAAGATAGTATTCATCCAAAATGCCCTCGTACATTCTTCTGTTTCCCAGAAATCGCATAGTATTTTTGAGTACCAAAATATGTATATGTAAAAAAAATACACGTCGAATTGATAACCTCCTTTTTGGTTTTTTGAAGGTCGGTTAAAAAGATATTTAGTGACGGTCCGTTGTCCGATGAAAAACAATTGACATCTACAAGGGGCTTAAAGAGAAGTTATTCCGTAAATGTTCATATACAAAATATCCTTCCTTATATAAGCATGTTTTAAAGTCTATGTGTACAAAGATGTATGTATTACAACTAAATGAGTCATATCGTTTTATTGTTCAGTCTCAAGAAATGTTTGAGGCAGTAACCTGAAACTGTTTTGTATATTTTACGCAGGCTTGCGGGTGATAATTTCGGTACGGAATCCACCCGTCTCGCAGACTAACTTGGCATTTATGATTTATAATCTGGCCTCGGATGGGTTGAAACTCGAAAATAATTTCGAGTTTAAATTGGAAACAACTTATTAAGGATTATATTTGATGGGACAAATGCTCGATGCGTCATACGACGTCAGAAAATTTTAATCAAATAAGTGATAATGATTTTTAAATGCAATTATTACTAGCAATTTATCTCTGTAATTTATTGGAATGTATTTGTTGTTTATTTGTAAGATATGTTTGTAGTGGTTAATGAAAACAACTTTGTTGTTTATTTAACATTTTTAAACGTTTTTAATATGGTTAATTAGTAGTTTTGGACTTTTAGATGTCAAACACGATAAGACATTGTCCGAATGTTTCTTCAGAATACAGCAGTGCCGAGTGCATCCTATTTTTAGTAATATTGTACAATAGAATACCCACTAAAATAATATATTAAACAGAGTGTGAAGTCCCGTGTCCCCTAGTGGGGTATGGGACAGATGCATTTCACATCTGTTCCACTGATCGATTTTTTTCTTGAGGGGCAAGTAGGTGATCAGCCTTCTATGTCCTGCCAGACCGAGTTTTTTTTGTCTCCACCGGGAACCGAACCCAGGACCTCGCGGTTGTAACGCTTACGTGCTTACCACTAGACTAAGGAGGCGGTCAATAAAAATAGAAGTGGTACATAAATAGTAAATTATACGAATTACGAACACATTTAGTTTTTTAAGCAAGTAAGAAAATTTGTTCAAGTTCACATTCAGATTTTGTAAGTAACAGACATGCATCTTAAAATCGTAAGCAGAAGTGCTAAAATGTTACACAAACGATTGATTTAGTTATAATCAATGTCAAGAGACATGAACGCTTTGTCGCCACTTAATTACGGCAGTCACGCTTCACCTAAGAAAAATCTTTTGTGCTCTTTTCCCGTGCACCGAGAAATGTAACAAAACTGGTTGAAGAATTTTTTTCCTTCAAATGACTTTTAGTGTCACGGTTTTGGCCGTTGACGGTTTAATGAGAAAGCTTTGTGATCGCTGAGCCAGTCGACTCTGTGTCGAATCGCTGCGATCCTTCTTAACATTTCATTTAACAAGACCAGCAATACAAATGCACTCACGACACAATAATATGAATAACTCCATTACTTTGTTCTAGACATAAACGAAGATATTTGATATTTTATATAAACTATCAACTAAAAAATAATCATTGATATTATTTCTAACGACTAACGAATCGTTTTAAATTTAACATTTGCATTAAATTTAAAACTAAATACACTCGTGGAATTGAGAAGCTTCTACTTTTTACAAAAATTTTGTATAAAGTAAGTCTGAAGCAAAAACGAAGACAAATGCCTTTGTATATGCCTACAATGATAGTTGAGAAATACTTATTGCAAGATTTACTGCTGACAGTTTGGCCCTATGGCGGCTGCGTCCTGACAATTCTAAGCTCTATAATATATCATTCGGTAATAGTAAAAAGTAGTGTCAGGTCGTTGCGACAGTAATCACGTTGCGAAAAACTGCCTAACATAGGCCTCTAATTAGAATCCATTTATGGATTATAACTACATATCCTAACGTCAAAATGAAATACCTATATGTATTGAACTTATCATTTTGATAGAAAAAATACTCTTGCAGACTTCGACTAAATATTTTATTTGGTCGAAGAGACTTCAGAATAGTAGAGTAATTGGTATGGATAAAATAATATGTATTTTATCATATTGCTTAATATTTCTACTAATTTTCAGAACAAAATTTCACAAATAATTTGAATACAGTTTTAGGTTTTGTAGATATTATAAAAATTTAAATGTGCGTCCATAATTCTATACTAATAATATAAAGAGATAAAAAACTATTTTGTTTCTAATGAAGAGACTCAATAACTACTGGACCAATTTTATAATTCATTCAATGATGATGAATGAGGAAGAAACACATTATAAGTGACTTTATAAGCTATATTGTATATGCCCAGCCCAGTCGCGAGTAAGAACTTATAATAAACTAGCTGTACCCTGCAGTTTCACCCGTTTCGTCGTAACGTTATGTTATATAGCCTATAAACAGAGTAAAATAGCGAACTGCAAAATAATAATAGATATGTATTAGATATTATGTACTTCGTCCACGCGGAATAGTTACTTTTTTAATATTTATTTATATTAATTTCTAAAATCGGTCTAGCCGTTCCAGAGATTAGCCGGAACAAACAGACAGACAAAAATTCTAAAAAAAAATGTTATTTTGTATAGGTATGTACCGTGTATTTTAATATTACAAACAGATAGTCCAATCTTATTTATCTGTATAGATAAACAAAAATCGTTTAAATAATTGACTATCATTTGAACGTATTGATGATAGCTTACAAAACACAAAAATAATTTCAATTAAGTCTGTAAACATTTGAATACAGAAAAAAATTCAAAATTGAAAACTACCTGCAACATAGTTGGTAATGCATTACTTAACATCTAAGTACCTAAAAGAAGTGCCATTCAGGGCATTATAACAAACCTTGGCTCTATTTTAGAATAGTGAATATCGCAATTACAGCAAAACTATTCCGTCGTTCATCTGTCAACCGCATACAAGATGGCTGCCGCATGCCGGCGCGAGATTGACTAGAAGCCTTCAATTCATAGACCCGACTTTACTTTTACAAAAAAAAAATCTTTTATAATTTTTATTCAAAAATATAATTCAAGATTCTAACTTCGCATCTACATAATATATAATTATTTACTTTGAGTAGGTATGTACTTTATTATGTCATTGATTATTTTTAACCACAGACGAAAAAAGAAAGGTGTCAAGTTTTTGTGTGTGTGTTTCTGTCTGACATCGTTGTTTCTGAACGAAGGGACCGGTTGAGATATGACTTTTTTCGTTTGAAAGCAGACATTATTGATAAGGTCTAAGCTTTTATGATTCGATTTATGAAGATCTGTTAATCTATTTTTATTATAAATAAATGTTTTTAAATCTAAAAACTAATATTTGGCGTTCAAAGTAAAAGATGGAAGTAAAGTAGTGACTATGAATGAGTGCCCTACTGGCTGGGCTCTAGCCAGCGGCGATCAGCGATGTAGGTATCCCAGGCTTGGAAAGATGCGTTGCCCTCCGTAAATTAAAATACTTTTTGTTTGATAAGTGGCCCGCGATTACCTTTTCTATTTTCAAATACGATTGATGGGCTATTTATTAAATATCTCTTACTGTATTGGATAAATAATGATTTGTCTCGAACAAGTTTTTAGAGAGCCGTTCGATCCGGTTTCTTTGTTATCATATAGAGTAGATATATTATATTCCAAAACATCAGCGTTTAGTTTTAAGCACAAGCAAAATTTAACTGTTCATATTTCGTTTTACTTACAATGCGTTATTTGCTTGGCATTAGGATGTTCATGAAATTTACCTGAAAAACACAAATTCGTGATTAGAAAATGTCACCGTCAATTTGAGGATATTTTTAAAAATTTTGTTTATATTTTTACGCTTATTACCCAAAGGGATATGCAGCAAGGTAGTTAGGCGTATGATTAATATAAACAAATTAATAAAAATTAAGCTACATCTGAATCCCAACATTAGGAAAGCAAAAATGGGAGTTCGTTAACCTCTTACGCTTAGACATATAGAAGAAACTCGTTCAATTTTAGTGAGAAGTAAGAAGGAAACATGGAAATACTTATTCTACATAAAACAAGTTGCAGGTATCAGGTAGTACTTAATATAATAATCATCTAACGGTAGGCTGCCAAAAACGTAATAACAGCGTTCACACGTTAGGCGTGGTCCTAACCCGTCATTATACAAATGCGTGCTGTTAACTCAAAACCACATAAGTCACATTTATCGCTACATCAAAAAGTAATCAAGGGACAAAAGTTTTAGCAGGTTACAAGAAAACTAAAATACATTTGGAACGGTCTTAATCGATTCGACGTTCGCGGCAAGGCCTATTTCACGACAAAAACTTGGGTTACCAACATTAGTTAACGGGAATGTCAACCAAAGGTCATCGTGGTAATTAACCATCCTGGGCAGTGCAAAAAAGTAATTGTAGTTACAACAAACATTTACGTGATCTTTATATGCAAAACATCGATACTAACGAGGCAAACTAAACCTAATCGAATCGCTAACTGGATGAATAGTAATTTGCTACCTATGTTTTAATTATATACCTATTCATTTTATAAACACGATTTAGAAAAAGCTCGACTGATGATAAAGTTGAGCTATTCAAACTGGGTGCATTATTGAAAATCCCTTTATAAAAAGGTGTTATTCTATCAATATTTACAAATATTGGTACCTAAATTAACGCTCTTCTTCTCTTTAAGTCATTAATCGTAATCTCAGTAATTACTAGTACACATTTTGTACTTTTATTAAGTACTCAAATGAATTTATATATGATACTTTATAATTCATATTACGAGTACTTAAATTATTGACATTAAAACACATATTTAAGCTTTTATTGTAATGTTTTACTAAAAGTAACTAACCGCCTCTGTGGCGAAGTGGTTTACGCGTCTGCGTGTTGCCCCAGAGGTCCTGGGTTCGAATCCCGGGGACAAATGAATGTTTCGGGTGAGTAGGCATAGAAGGCTGATCATCTACTTGCCTGTAAAGACAATGATCAATGAAACTGATATAGATATGTGTCTGCCCCGTGCCCCACTAAGAAAATCACTTCATTACTAAAAGTAATAATACACAAAACTTGTAGTTGGTTGGACCTATTGGTTGGTATGTACTATAAATATTATTCAAATTAAATACAAAATTACTGTATTAAACATTAAATACGGCGCCTAGACAGTAAATAATACTGGAAAGACAGATATGACGCGATGTCGGTGTATTAGACTTGGCTCCCGCTGCAATAACATACGTGTTTCAACCAATAAAGCTAGAACCACTCCAACGCATCCTTAACTTTGGCCCAGACACCCCCCGCTGCCTTAAGAAATATGTTACCTGCCACCCGGTCGAGGAAACAAACACTAAATATATTGATGAGCCTTGAAGGAAACACGCTATAGTAATAAAATGTTTAATATAGGTTTATTAGTCAACACGCCCATGCTAACATTACCTGAATAATTTCAGTAGATACTTATCACTTGTAAAAGTAGCTGATTTTGTGATTGGTATTAAGTATAAAACGGTGAAACCTGGGGCAGTCATTTTTTTCGTCTATTTCATTCATCATTTTTTTACAGGAAAATAGATAATACGAATGCTGTATCCACTTGAATGAAACGATTTTTTTATTCTCCAGGATTCGAACGTAGTACCTCTGGTGCACACTCGAGAAACACTTAGCTACAGAGGTTTATAAGCCCTATTATGAATTAATTAAATTTAAAAAATATATTGATTAGACTGCCTGGGGTGACTTATTACATATATATAAATCGAATATAATAAGTTGAATTTTGTTAGATCATCCACGTGGAATTCAGATAAAAACTAGTGAACGTTCTTGACCAAGCTACCACCTATATCTATACGGAAACTTATCAAAAAAGTTTTAGTAAAATATCATCAACAAGTAATTTTTGCCGTTAATCATCTATATTAATAAAACAAAGTTGGCTAACCAAAAGTAACTCAAGAAAGATGGGCCAATTTTGATAATCTTTGATTTGATGGATTCGTCTAATCAGAGTACAGCAGAATTTAAAACAAGTTTAGAAAAATTCACGAAAAAATATTTATGAAGAAAATTCTTTTACTCGTACTTTTTTTTCAGTTTCTCAATTTAAGGTGACACTTGATTTTAAACTCAGAAGCGAAACAAAGCTCGCAGAGTCCGTTTGTATATTTAAAAAATAGGCATAGAAATAAAATTGGCCTTAAATTCAGATCCTACAGTAAAAAATATTATTTAAAAACAAGTGAACATCGTAAATAAAACATCCTCAGAAACGTTTTAATCACCGTACAATAATTATCACGCCCTTTCACATTTACATATTTGACTTAAGTTCTGAGAAAATCAAGCATTATTATCTGATAAAATATACAAGCAATTAGTGAAAGAAGGTATTAGAGGAAACGCCAACACGTCCATTACGTTAATTTATAGGTTTGCTAGTAAAAAATGTTCCCTCGAGCTGAGATTGAGAGAAAGCAGTTACCGCCGGAAGTCTTTTCACGTTGACCCAAACAAGAACGGTAACTATGGCAACGCGACACTTACAACCCATTAAGCGACACCTTACATTTTATTAAGATGTTTGTTTAATATGCAGCGCTAACGATATATTTATGTAAAAAAAAAACGGATTCGACCACAAAATATAAGCCTCGCGACTCGGCTGTAAATTTGGCACTAATCAAATTTGATCGTTTCCTAGTTTTTCTCTAAGTATGTTAGTGCCCCATTTAAATAATATTAATTAATATTTACTGTGAGGATTGTAATAAAATAGTCTAAACTCGTTATCAAGGTCCGGTATCTTATGTCTATATTATCATTATAGCAATGTAAATGAAATAAAATTGATTTGTCTCACTCTGTTCAGTCAAATTACTTAATTTTATTATATTATTTATTTAATAGACAAGAGTTTTTCGGTAAATTTTTTCTTTGTAAAAATATTCGAAATAATATATAAGCCGCGCGACGCGACGTGGCGCTCAAATTTGATGTTATCAATTAACAAATTAACATTAAAGTACTTCCAGGAGGGCGATAAAATAGAGCTAAGGTATTAATTCTATACTATATTTAATATTCTCCAAAATCAACTGTTTGAAAGCGTTAAATATAAACTAACATTTGAATTAAGAAAAAATAAAACGAGAATTAAAAATTAAGATAAAGAGAGATAAGATTAAAAGATTCGCATTTCAAAAAATGCGTTTATAAATAATGAAATGAATGTCTACTTCCTCTGCATCGGCATTTTGTCACAACAGACAACTGTGACATACATTGATTTGTATTGATTAGTTTTATTAATGGTAATCATATGTACATATTAAGACTTAATATAAATTTAACATAAAATATACGAGGTTGATAAACTCTCAATCAAGTGGAAAAGCTATAACAATTTTATTGCTATTCTTCTGATGTTGAAATATTCTTTCGTGTCTCTTTTAAGGAACCGAATTATAATAAAAAATATATTTTAGTCATTGTCTACAATGTATTTTAATATTATAGGGTTATTAATAAAAACTACAGCCATGAGAAAACCTTTGACTTCGATTATTGTAAGAAAAATATCATCAAAATGTAATCAATAAATTTACGTAATAAGGACAATTATGCGTCCATAATGTACTAAATAATTGTGTAAATAAACGCTAAATGGAATAATTTATGAAATTACGATTCCATGTGGTATCTAAATCTCAACATAAGCATTTAATTATTTCAATTGAAAGATTCTCGCTTACCGTGTTTCTTCCTATTATTTGAACTTGTATTCCGACAAAAATTAAACATTGAGCTTAAGTTATAAAGACTAAATTTCAATAACAATCACTTGAATGCAGGTAATCAATATTGAACTGTATAAAACAATCCATACAGTTGTTTTCAATTTGAGAAAGTAAGAATTTAAAATCAAACAAGGAGCGATAATAATTTATTGATATAAGACATGCAAAGCCCATAAAGTTACCTTTGGCACACGTCTCGGCCCCTTTTAATTTGTAGATTGTTAGTGTCCAGCGCCGCGCAAACCATTCAGATTAAGATTTCTCACTGCAACCGTCTAATAAGCTATTTCAATAATGTTTTCATTGTTCATGCTTTGCTATCTTGTTTTATTGACCTTTGAACAAAAGTAACACAATACACAACCCCATTATGCCATTACAAACGTTCTTACATAACTTGATTTAAATAGCACAAATGCCGAAGTGTCGTTTTAGGAGGTGTCTAAAAATTTTAGACAGAAATAAAACTAGATTCGATCTTGCGTCACGTTTTTAAATAAGTAGGTACATAAGTTTAATTGCAGTATAATAAGCGACTCTAAGAAAATTTTGTATATGGAATATTCGGAGTTTGGATAGGTCTGTGACGTTTAAGGACACTATGCAGACGTTCAAAAACATGGATCACACTTCAGTTTCATTAATTTAAAATATGTTTTGACAGCTATCACAGTTGATTGCATGAGATACGTTCAGAAAATGCACTCAATATTTTTCTTCCAAGAACGTTATAATAATAACGTAATATTGTGCCCTGTTTTCAATTCCATCCTTGAGCTTTTCTGTCTCAAAGGTGTGATAAAAATAATTTTATATTAAATTAAATAAACACTAGTCATGCGTGTTGTGAGCGTAACAAAATAAGTATTACAAACAATACTCATAACTGTTGAACAAACAAAAGTTATCGTCCAAGAGGCAAGCGTTAGATCGAATCCGAGGCAACGGAACCAGAGAATGTTAGAAAAACTTATAGAAAATGACAAGCGAGTGACAAGGATAGATAAAAGCTATACCCTTGAAAAGAGAGGGACGGAGGAGAACTCGTTTGCCGGCATTCCGCCGTATGGTGGATTTAAGAACGGGGGCAGCACGGTACGATTAGGTTATGCCTCGTTATTTTTAAGTCGAGATATGACTGAGATGATAATTTTTACAAATTTTTTGTTGGTTACTCTAAATATCACCATTTACGGTAGACAATTACTGCGTTTATGTTCAAATATCTAGCGGATGACAGATAGAAGTTGGGATGTTAGAGATTTACTATTTACTTATTTCAAATGATTTTGTATTCTTAGAATAAGAGTAAAATAAAGCCTGTTCCTTTACCAATGATTAATTGAAGCGTGAAAACGTGAAATCACGCTGAAAGCTAAAATATTAGAGATAATGGCTTTTTGTCTAATTCTGCAAGTTTATATGTTAGTAAGAATGTTAACATAGAAATTTTGAATCGTTTAGGACAAGAATCCGGACACTGTGTTGCGTGCGTGTGTTCCACGTGGAACGAATTTATTGGAATGGCAAATTTTCCCCCGGATCGATTGATTATAGAAGACGTGGAGAATCAAAATATTTGTTTTGAATATTTAAAAGAGATCTGATATTTCCTCCTTTATAATCAAAATACTTTATGGCTTTATATAAGCATAATCCCTCTTATAAAAAACGTTATTCATCAATATTTCAAATGCTATGTCATCTTCTTGCTAATGTATTTATTATTTTACATTATAGTTGGAAATATGTAGGTACTTACATGGGAAATCGGGTCAAGAAACACTTTGAACACTGATCAAAGTTAAACAACGCTTATAAGAAATGGAGAATATGTTAGCGTTGAGTGTTTTTGGGTTAATTCTTTGCAAACGAAAAAATATAGCTTTTATAATATTAGCATAGATTCATGAAATCATTTACACAATATTGTCGCGGCATAAAAACACCAAAAAGGAGGTTATTAAATTTGCATAAAATAAAGTCGCCATCATACAAATTGCTCGTTGCCTCCACCCAGGGCCATTTTTTTAATTATGAGAGATACGTTACATAAATTCCAAAATCCGAGATTTAAATCAAAAAAGTGACGTAATACAAGCGTACATGTAATAAAATGCAACGAAAAGTGACGCTCATTATGAATACGCCAACGAACATTTTCGAACTGTACACATCAAGAATTTTTAAGCTGTGGCCATTAACGGACACTGGTTAGTTGTAACAAACATAAGAAAAAATAATCTCTTCATCAATCATACCCTGGGGCATTCCTGCGTCTATTTGAGTCATATCACTGATCATTTTTTTAACAGGCAGCATTGGGTGATTATCCTATCCAAAAATATATTTTTATTTCCCCGAGACTCGAACCCAGGAACTCCACATTTAATTCTGACACGTGAACCACTTAGCAAAGGAAGCGATCTTTAAAAGGAATAATAATTAGACATCTTAGTGAAACCTTCCTCAACATATTATTATATTCAGTTCTTAAAATAACACATTATTTATTTATAACACACTACAAACGAGCAACTTTTTGTTCCGCGATACTTTTTATTATAATAATTAATTGAAAACTGCTTTATCCATTGTAACCTAATAATGCGTGACCATAGTTAGCACATAGTGATATTCCAAGGTGTTTTAAAAAAGATAGGCAATGCAAACGTTTTTGTGGTCAGTAGCAACCATCACAATGGCATAAAGTCAGTTATGAAGCCTTACCCACTAGGCGAAACAGGTTTATAGCTTAGCGTCGCATTATAGAGAAAATATTTCCTAAACCTTTAAGTGGCATTTTTCAAGTCATATGAATCCAGACGAAGTAAATTATTTATTATTTTAATAGACTTACTGAAAGAAAATTTAGGAACGGAACGTTTACTATCACGCGATCAAATTGTGAAAAACAAGAAAGAATATTACAGTCTAAATAAAAAATAACGTATGAAAATAACACAAATATTGTATTATGTTATAGAAATCTCATTAAAGATCTTATCATTTACAGTTTAAAGCTATTTCTATAGTATGGTATTTATACCTACGCGTACAGGTGTGTACGTTACATACATATATATACATATATATAGATTTTGTAAAAATATGCGGCTAACAACAAAAATAATAATCTCGAATTATCGATACGCAAGTGATCCATAAAAGTCAAAAAAGGAATATCGTATACGATGAGCGTTGCGTCTGTTGTATAGCCTTCGGCTGAGACTCGATATTTCATGAAATAGCCGATTTATATGCGGGCTCCAGCAAAACCTTAATGTTCACCGAGCGTAATTACTGCTAAAAAATAAAATAATAACCATTTACTCGTGTATATTTTATATAAGTACATGATTTAACTAAAATACAACCTTATAGCGTTTTTTTAATACCTCACTAGTTTTTACCCTCGACTTTGTTCGCTTTGGCTTATACAATAATATGCCATATTAATAATATCAACTAATCGATTAATATAAAGAGAAAAGATGTACATAATAATATATTTGTTTGATTAGATTCAATACGTTATATAATAATTAATACAACTTTAGTAAATTAGTAATTGCAGTAAAAAGAGATAGCATTTCGAAATTATAATTAATAAGTAACATCTTCTACTTAGTATATTTTTTAATTTAAAATTTAAATTTTTTAAAAGCGTAGGTAGCGAGAACGTTTCACAAATTGATGCTGAAGCAGCGTAAATCATATTATATAAAGCTACAATACCACGTATACATTCATCCATTGATCGGCTTTTATTTCAAAACGGTGAAGAAAAGGGGGGAAATTCTTACAGATTCGTATAGAAGGTCCAAATCGAACTTGAGGAAAAATATAGCGAACTCGAGGGTCGGAAGGTGTCGAAAAAATTTCAACTGCCCGCCGAAACGGTGATAGATAGCGAGATTGGGTTTGCGGTTTTAAGACCGGCGCTGGAGGCAATTGGGTGGGGGGTGACGTTCCGACCCAAAAGACCAAAAACAAGATGGCCGCCATACATTGCTAAAATCGCCGTGCGTGGAGCCTTATCGCTCAAATTTTGCAGAGCCCCTTTAATCGGGTCCGGCAACTCATCGGCGTACCGGAAAACACCCCCCGGGTGCTCGTCTCCGAGTTCCATACTACGGAAAAGTCGACGGCCTGGCTAAACGGTGACAGATAGGGGGGTGGTGCTCGAACAAACTTTGATGAGGAACTTGAGGCGCTTTTAGGGGGGGGTAGTGTGGGGTTCGATTTTTGAATTTTTCGAATTTTGGCCAAAACATAAATTGAATTGTTTGGAGAAACCGGCAACACGTGGAGATATACTGAGCATGGGTTCGAATTGCTGCAACATCGGGGATTTAGAAAAAATTATGAAACTTGGAACTTTCTCCAAGACCATTGAAATAGTCGACGGCCTGCAAAAACGGTAGGCGATGGAGGTGCGGTGTCGGAACTAATTTTGTAGTAGACTTTGAGCAATTAGTAAAAGTGATGAAAAAAATTCAAAATGGCCGAAAAAAAGATGGCCGCCATACAAACGCAACTTTGCCATTTTTGACGCGATCGAGCTGAAATTAGGTTTCTGGCCATTAATCGACCCGCGTATTAAATCTGCATACAAGAAAAATCGTTTTGACCTCTGGTCTCCAACTTCCATACGACACATGATTCGATGGCCCGCCGAAACGGTGATAGATGGAATAATGGTGTCATAGTAAAAAGTGATCAGTAACTAAAGGCGCTTTTAGAGAGGTTTAAATTTTTTTGAATTTCTAAAAATTTTTTTTTTTATTTTTATGGAGCGCCATCTCCCTCTGGAGCGCCAATTTGACCGACTTGCAGATATTTTAGCGGAACGAAATGGGTTGCAATCGATAGAGGAGACTTTAAATGAGTTAGTTAAGTCAATTTTCACGCTTCGATTTGACCAGGGTTCCTCCCCAAGAGCGATGAAAAAATTCGTAAAATATTTTCATACATTTTGTATGGGACGAGTTCTGTTTGCGAGTTTGGTTTAACTCTCATAGAGAATCTTACACTGAAATAAAGTTAGCGAAGTTCACGCGGGCCGCTTGCGGCCCAGCGCACCTTTTACCTATACACTATTTAACAAAACCCACGCGGGCCGCTTGCGGCCCAGCGCACCTTTATACCTATAATGGATATTATCAAAACCCACGCGGGCCGCTTGCGGCCCAGCGCACCTTTATACCTATAATGGATATTATCAAAACCCACGCGGGCCGCTTGCGGCCCAGCGCACCTTTATACCTATAATGGATATTATCAAAACCCACGCGGGCCGCTTGCGGCCCAGCGCACCTTTAACCTATAACTTAAATTATCAAAACCCACGCGGGCCGCTTGCGGCCCAGCGCACCTTTAACCTATACACTATTAAACAAAATACCTATAATGTAAATTAACAAAACCCACGCGGGCCGCTTGCGGCCCAGCGCACCTTTAAACCTTTAATGGATATCATCAAAACCCACGCGGGCCGCTTGCGGCCCAGCGCACCTTTAACACCTAGTTAATAATATAAAAATAAATTGAACTTTTTAAAAGAACATTAATAAGTTTTTATCCATTTTACATAGATTAACCACTACTTACAATAAAAAGAACCACAATGTGAACATGACTCCACTTTTATTATCATTGTGTCATATTTTTTATCTTCAATTGTATGATGGATCGATCGTTTCCCTCATAAGGTATGCAATCTTAAATCTATTTCGATAACGTTTGTAATTTAATATAGTTTCCGGAATTAACTACATTCATAGATATTCCATAGATTCACATTGAATTTCATTCGCTCTATAATATAATGTGTTGTCACTCTTTTTCAAATTACAAATTGAGTTTAGAAGAGAGTGACAAAACATTATACAGCTGCATTAGGTTTATCTGAAGTTATATAGAAATAAATAGGTTACTTTTGCTTTTCAGACACAAATTTATTTATTTCCAAACATTGGTGCCAGGAACACGCTACACGCATTGCATGTTCGATATGACAAATTGAAATGTAGAGCCAGTGAAAGAAAATAACAACTTATATTTTTATTATATATTGTAACAATGACGCAAGCATCTGGTAGATAGGAATACGAATAATATATGAAACTGCATCGCATAGCATCGCCACTATAATAATATCAAAAAATAATAAAAATAGGCATTGCGTGGAAGGCTACTTAAAGTTATATTCACCAGCACAATGTCGCCCACATTAATCTTTTTAATAATGTAAAAATGGCTATAAGCTGCTACAAAGTAGGTTGACACTATCTGGCGAACTTAAAAGAAAAAATCCTTAAGCTCTTCCATTTGTGTACTAGATGGTATCTATGAACAGGTAATAGTCACTGCTCGATAAAAAGTTATACCCTCTTCAAAATCCTCCGCCGACTACAATAGAAAATGTCAGATTACAAGATGAATGATTTTAATTTCAACTTCATCTACCTGAGATCTCCCTGTAGTATTTATAACTGCCTCTGTTGCTTGAATATCTACGAATACAACGATTCGACCTAAAATCTAGCAGGTTCTAAAATGTCTTAGAGACGTCGACGAATAAATACTATTCAATATATAGGTTATATCTATAGTGTCCATGGCTAGGAAAACAAATGCATATATTCCAATATCTCTTAAAAATGAGATACTTAATTAAATATAAAAATATGGAAAACTGGATTTCTTTGTTACGCTCGCAATGTACCTATCAAATCGAATTACGTAAAATTTAGTAATTTATTTAATCCCGAAAAGGTTAGGCAGCGACCAAAGACCTCCACCTACTAGAATGCTATAAATACCTCTTTTACTTCGTCCAATTTCATATTTTAATATAACTTATGATAAAATTTAAATAACAGAGATATTTTTAAAAAGTTAGGGTATTTTTACTAAAATTCCTGGACACAGACTGCTAAATGGATATGAATTGATAAGAATTAGGTACTTTAGGTAATTAAACTCAACATATATCTATTAAACTGAATGTAGGTATGATGTAAAGAAAGGAAGTATGTCTATAAAAACGCTTTTAATTAAGTCGTATGCGTAAATTAAATTTCATCGTGAATTCATCAAAGCCATAGGTAATTACGTCGGAATTGCGTTTATTTAGGATTGAATTGTGTAACGCTCGAACTGGGGGCACATTAAAGCTTCGAGTGTCGGATGTCCGCTGTACAGCCAACAACGAAATCGCCAAAGATATTTTCAATTTACAATGGATTGTTTGAATAGAATTTTAATGGTATCCCGCACCGGCGACAGAACATTAATGAGACCGTTCTAGTGTTTGTAAGTGTCGCTTGTAATTGGCACCTATGCTATTGCTGACTGTACCAGTGCAATCCCGAACAATGGCTGCTAATAATAAGGGACGTATTTACGACCATACGTGCCGTTCTGACTGAGACGAGCTAGCTATTGTACTCAGACCTCCTATGATTATTTTAGTTTTTGCTTTCCAGAAATTCCTTTTAATTTCTCTTTATGGTCCTAAAACGAAATCAAAATTTTAATGCGTAAGTGTAGTTTACGATCTATTAAACCCTGCCCAGCCACCTGCTAAACAACACTTATTAATGGCATAAAATGTACGACTAATTGTCGGCGTACCCTGTTATTTTTATGACGAAGATTCCTCTCGTTTATGAAACATAAAACTTAATTCGCAATTAGTATCTACTTTATATTATTAAACTATAATTGTAGAGTTTTGAATCAGCTTATAGACGTAGGTAGTGCTAGTGACCTAAATACAAGAGCGCCTGCGCACCCGGCGCCCGCCAATCACAAAACGCTATTCAAATTGCGAATCGGCGCCAGTTCGAAGTTTAAGCGTAAGTAATAATTGCAAATATTGTTGAACTAGACAAAAAGATTTCATAATTGTTTCTATTCCTATTCATAAAATTACATAATGTTGCTCCATTAAAATTAATTTTATAATTGGAATAGATAACTAATTTTAAAATTTACGGTAGCAAAGTGGACTTACTAAGTAAGTATGTACCTACTTATGAAACAATTATTTAATAGGTAGATGTTTGTTGCTCAATTACCTAGTACACGAATTTCGATAAAATCAAACAAGTGGAATTTCGTCGTGGACAGCTAGTGCTTACCTATATGTAACGAAAACGTCAGATAAAATAAAATGTAACACACATATATTATTTTTCAAAATATTAACATACGTATTCATCTGACTGGCATTGTAGTTTGCTTTAGATTACGGAGTTTCAAGGTGAATATTGTATACTGAATTACAATCTGCCATAGACTGCAATTTTTAGTTTATTTTACAACAAAGTATACAAATTTTAGTAGACTACAAGATATTTTATATCTAATAAGTATAAAATAGAGAGAAAGATCTTATACATAGTAAGAAGTGGAAATCAAAATGGGTGGGTTTTATGCATCCGGTGTTGTTGTAAATATTGTATGTAAATGAAACAAATAGGAATATTTAGGGAAGGCGCACCCCAGGAAACCTACAGGTATATTATTAAAAAGTAAAATAACATTTAAGAGCCACATAACATCTGTATTTGTTTAACTTTTAAAAATAGCTAAAAGAATATGTAAAAATAGAAATAAATTTCATGTCGGTGGTTCCAGAACTTCAACTGCTGGTTCATCAACGAAATTTATGAGATTTTAATTGTTGACAATCTCTCATTCCCATAGTATCCATATACGAGTAAGTCTGCGCGTAACCACTAGAGGCGCTGACAATTTTTTTCACACACAGCGTGGAGTGGGCCATAGGGTATTCAACACCTTTTTAAAACTTTTTCACTGATGCATTTCTTTACAAACAAACAAAATGAAATCCATTTAAAAATGCATCGTGTATAGCAAACGGCTCGATTATATTCATGCAAACACTTAGCTCCGATATTTGATATTTTAAGTAAAAGCAAATAATTTCGCAATTAGTCCCTGCGGATAGTTTTCACACTTCTATTAAAACAAACTTAGATTATGTCAATAGTTAGGTTAAGTACATATTATTAAAAACTTTCAATTTTATCTAAAATTAACACAACCAACCAGGTTAAAGTTTTAAAACATTCAATTTTATCTTTATTTCTAAGCTATGCTAATAGTTATAATAAGGTATAAAAAAGAAAAGATTCGTATTATTTTAAACTACTGAAATGATTTTATAATCTCGCTGATGGGATGCTGTAGGTACTCTTTTGAATGATAATACCTATATACTTAGTATATATGCATATAAATGCAGCTTCCGAGTATATTTCAGTGTTTGACATAATTCATTCATTCAAAATAAAATAGTTTAGTGTCTTAAATTGGTGCAGACGAATCAGCTAATCATTTAAGCACAAAAAAGTTTTAGTTGTCACTTTATGTATAATCTTGTTGCGGGGTCCAGTTTTATCTTAACGCGGTCTTAATGCGATTTAGACTTTTTGAAATGCTTTTAAAAGATTTCATTCCATAAGCCATTTATTTTTAGGAGTATTATGATTAGTATTTTGTAAAATTGAAGTTATGTAAACATACACATCCATGTTTGTTTCGCTGATGTTTGTATTTCCACAATTTTCTGTTTCTATAACAAAATTATATTTATGTTACAAGCAGTGAAATGTGCTTCATATGAATGTTTTATTATACAATTTTTGATATTTTTTATTAATGGCTTTTATTTTATATTACAAGTGTACCAAGTTGTACGTATGATTTGTTCAAGAATTCTCACGAATACCAATAAATTTCAAGTTAGTATTTAAGATAGTTCTGCATACTGTCAAAATAGTATTCTCTAGTGTATAAATAATTGAAAAGTAGATTAAGACAGAACGCCTGTAATGTCGTAGAATGTAGTGTCTTAAACCTATGTTTTAATAAGCTAGTGTTACAAAAACTGAAGGATTTAAATATTATAATAAGACCTTTGAGCTGCGAGTAACAAAACCTCCGGGCCGGAAAAACATTCTTAACTAAAATATATTGCTGTCGCTTAAGCAAAAGTTGGTTCGATATTTCAAACGACGGTTAAGTTATTGGCTGTTATTAATAACAGGCCTTTCCTAACTTAATCTGACTTGAAAAGCATTGAGTTGCAGGTCGCGTAGGCAATGTATTGTTCAGAGAGCAAATGGAATGCTCTTAGTATACGTATCTTGACTATACATTACAACATAAGCAGTTTTTATTACACCTACGAATAAAGGCGACAACGACATTAAATAAATGGATTTTATCAATGATATTGATGCATAAAATTGCACGCGGCGACTTGTATGAATGCTTATTGCCATTGTTTTACTAAGCAATTTTGCTTTTGAATACAATTTAGTGTTTACATTTATCCCTTACCATTAGATGACTTAAGATTCGTAAATCACGCACTGATAAATCAAACCTTGCCTTATATTTGGAATAGGAAAAATATTTTAGTTCTAAATATATTAAGTTTAAAGAAAAAAATCATTTAAATAATAAGAAAGACAGTTGTAAAAATAGACCAAATCATTTTAATTTAATCATCAGCTTTAATTTTTAAAAATCTGTGTAGTTTTTATGCACTAAGAATATAAAAGTGGAATTGTAATAATATTTATATTTTTTAAAGCAACGGAGTCAATTGTTGCTCGTTAGTTTGGCTTCAAGTTAACTTTTAAAGAATCGAAGTACCTCTTCAAAGCTAACGCTGTGTCATTGCGGAGTGGCACAAAAAATGAATAGACCAGCTAACTTTAAATTTATTTTATTCCGAAATTACGATTAAATGAAATTCTCTTCAACAAGTATTAAAGTAAAGCAAAACACGTTAATTCAAACAGAGTATGATCGGTTATGAACGTCAATAAATCTAAATTTACAGTTTCAAAATGAGACTTTTTCTTTATTTGGACGGATGATTGACGTTTTAGGACGGATATAGATCCTTCCTCGGTCTATTTTTGACATTCGAAACTCTTAACTTAATTAGTTACCTATTATGTTGGCAGGAATATAATCTTAGCTTGAGATTTTTATTTAGAACGACTCCATTGCTTTTTCTATGTTGGAATAGAGTACGATTGAGTGGCCATAGGTTGGCGTGTGGGCAGTCGAGGACTATTGAGCATTGAATATTCTTTTTTCGAAGTTTCTCGCACTCGTCTAGACAATTGCTTTTATAGTCAGTCATCGCCATTTCACTACTAAAATGTCTTGTTGTGATAAACTTTTATTGTACGGAACATAATAAGTATGCGAAAACAAATCGATACACAGTCTTAAAAACTCTTCGCGTCATTCAAAATTAATTTTATATAGAAAAATAAAACCGACCACACTAAAAAGTGAAAAATATATTTTCTATTATAAATGAATTACTATAAATAAAAACATGTAAATAGTGTAAATTAATAAAATTCATGCAAATTCAACAAGGGCATAAAAATGTTTGACAAAAAATGTACCAGGTAATTACTTAAATGAAAGTATTACAATCTACCTTAATTTAATATCTCATGTACCTTTAGAGTTCCAAGATTCATTGAAAATTATTGTTTGTCACCTCTACATCTCTAAAAGTATTCTATGTTTTCATGGTGCTTTATCGTATATTAGCAAGATTTACGCACGAATTCACTTATTATTGTATATTCTCTCTATCCCCAGAACTAACTATCCTACATTATTGACTCGTATATGATACTAATTTTTGTAAAATGATATTTAATACTTAATCAAAAACATCTAATTTATCAATAAGGATTCATATTTCATAGAGTTATAAGCAAATAAGTACGACGCGGTCGCACGAATTTCAGCGATTTCTCGTCCGATTGTGAAACTATTCTTCCAATATCCTGAAAACTATTGATCGTAAAAATTCCCAAAAATAAAAATGGGACCGCTTCGACGAGACACCTCATTCATCAAAATCGGTTTACGGACGGCGACGTAGGAGTGGAATATCACAAAAAATACACGTCGAATTAATAACTTTTTTGGTATTTTCGAAGGTCGGTTAAAAACACATCAAAAATACTATTTGATTTAATGCATGTTTTCAAATTTGTCGTCGCTTGATGGTAAATAGTCAAAAATCGAAAGCTCTCATTTCCAAATATGATGTACCTATTTAAAATTGCATATTATTTTTAAAGACTTATAGGTAGGATATATTATAATAATTAATAATAATATATATTAATTACATGCAGATAGCATGTAATTAAGATACAATATCCTTAACTATGCTAAAAAATCATCAACAGCTGTTCATCTGGTTAAGTTACTAAATAGTAAAAGTTATTACCTAGTTTCACAAGATTTTGTAAAATTAACTAGAATTTATCAGGAAATGAAATATATCTTATAGTGTTTTCGTTCCACATGTTACCTCTTAATTCGTGCTAATACAAATAAGACGCTATTAAGGAACACTTAAATGTAAATTTAATATTATACTTATATAGAACCCAAGAAATGTACATCGTTAACCTCGGATAAAATCAATTTTATACTTTACTGTTGAATGTCATAATAAATATTGTTATATAGCTATTCATTCTCAACTTGATTATTTAAAACCGTCGTCTTCGGTTCACCTAAAATATGCCTTAATTTCATTATACTTTGAACGAAATTTGAATCAGTGTGTTAATAGTTCTCCGTTACCTTTCTCATGTTTCGAAAACAGTATTCATTTCTGTGAATCAAAAGTTCTAAATACATATTAGAAACGAATGATGTTATGAAATAGGTTTTCGAATTTTTATCTTATTTGATGCAGATTTCCGAAAAATTGTCCAAATCTAGGACTTATATCTTGTAAATTTTGTATCAATTATTGATTACAATTTATTTTCTTAATTTAATCATGCCCGAAAGTTGCCATATATACTTGAAGTAAGGACCTCTTATCGGTTAATAACGAATTTTGTTATTGTTTTCAAAATAAAGCAGTACGCGTAGAAGTTTAGGTAATTACATACTTACCTATGTAGTACCGATACATGAGTTATATAAAAATAACGCAGCGTAGTATATTAGTTAAACCTGTTAAACAGTTTTACGCGTAGAAAGTACATACATATAAAAATAAACGGGAAGATAAAAATCTGAAAACATTTCTTGGAACTTCTATCGCTGTTCAAGACACCTTAAGATATAAATTTTTCTTAGATATCTTAAATTTATACGCATCATTATACAATTTTATTCTACGTGTAGATAAGTCTCGATAGCAATCAGTATTCAGAGTTCATATAGCAGTGAGAACGAATTAAGAGCAACATGTTGTGATACGATGGAGAACAATAGAGAGGATACGACACAAAAACAAGCAAGCACAAATACAGGCCGAAACTCGAAACATACCTGCGCTCTCCAGACGAGGGATTATTAATTAGCTAATGTAGGGTGACAATCAACTTAAAAACAGGACTAAACCCATTCCATGCCAGACAGAACATCCTTAAATTCAAATATTAAGTGTCAACGCTTCTCTGCATAACAAAAACTAATTAACTATATTAGGTTATATGAGCACGGAACGTTTAAGAAGCTTCTTGTTGTCCGTAAAATTGGCATTAATAATGTTTCTCCTAATTAACGAAAAAGTGTCGCCACGCTGACGAAGTACCAGTAAAGGATGCTCGAATATACTCGGGCATTGGCCGCTGTGAAACTCAAAAAACCGTTTAAAAATCACTCGCTCCGCCTCCACTCCGCCTTCGAATCTTGCGCACTTATGATTTATCGTTACGGCGACATCGACATACCTTCATACGGCTTCCGTCCCGATAATTATATTATGTACATGATATCACCAAATCTTTAATTGGGTTCGCAACTCAATAATCGCCGTCGTTTGTTTGAATTTATTTGAAATTATTGCACATGTAGGCTTATTTATAAGTTAATTATTGGAAGACATTATCGGAACAACACAACAACATGGAAACACCATGAAAATACTAATTGCAGATTCAGGAAGGGGGCTTTTGCATGTGAATATAGCACATGAAATTGTATTTATAAGTTTAAAAAAAAAACAGAAAGGAAATGTAATAAGGTAGTTAAAACAAAGTAGGTTCAAGCAGTGAGAGTTGTGGCTAAGCGGTTTACGCTTCCAATCAATGTGTTGTTCCTGGTTGGACCTGAAACTTGGTTAGAAATCCTATCACCTACTTGCCTGTAAAAAAGTGTAGAATAGACACAGAAATGTGGCTGCTTTATGGGGTATAGGTAACTTTCCGTTGACTCGGTTTAGTTTAAAGACAATAAAACCTTAATGGTTTTTTCAATTAAAAGTTCATGTAAGTTAAAGTTACTAGATTTCTTCCCTGTCAGGAAAAGGTGAACACGTGTTCAGCAAAGTGGTTAAGATGGTACGTACTGAGCATACAAATTAAAAATAGTCGGCCTTTTAAAATAACAAGCCTTATTTTTTATACTTACTTAAGTTAATCTTTTAATAGTATAAAAATCATTTATAAATAATTATAAAAGTAACAAATTAATACAAAAAAAATATATCAAAGAATTTTAGAAAAGAAATAAAATGTAGTAGTGAATTTACAATTTATTGCTTATTGCTCAACCGATTTGAACCTAGAGATCATATTTTTATTATATTTTGAAAAATACATAGTATTTGTGATTAAGGTCGATGTTAGCATTCATTATGGACCAATTACTCAATGCCGATGCTTAAATTTAAATAAGGTAATATTTAATTTTTAAATACCCAGATATCCTGTTTCAAAGCACAAAGAAAAACGCAAGCGCAGTCAGCTGCTGTATTAAGATTTGTCGTTCGAAGGACAAAATAAACAAAACGATCAGAAATGTCTTAGGCTCATGTTCCACGACGTGATTTAAGTCTAGTTTGAGATCTGTCAAACCAGTTTCGCTTTGTTTGATATTTTGACAGTTCTTAGAACTTCGACTTGATTTTTTTTAATAAAACCAGAACATGAAATATGGTTTTAATATATTTTTATCGTGTTTTCAATTGATAGACAGGCGTCGCTGATTGTTACAAGTAAAATTTTAAAACTTATAGGTATGTTAAATTGAGTTTACTTTGCAACTAAACTTTTTCACTGATTAATAAACGGATAAAATTGTAACGTAGAATTAAACATAGACAATTTTTTTCTTCTACTCAATTTACACAGATGAAGTCGCTTTTCGCTTGCAGGTTTTGCTGCAACACAATGTGGTTGCTATGGTTTTGGTAACCATAGTAACGTATGAGTATCGAAACCAGAACAAAATGGCATCAGTTTTTCGAAAGCTCATTTCATTGATAATCATTCAGCAATAACGTATGACATTTTTATATTTCTCGGTAAAGTACGTGCAAAGTAAGTGGTTCCAGTAAACTGATGAATATTTGCTGTCTGATCACGCATCAAGGACGTGGATCGAACGTATTTAGAATAATTTTGAGCTGGCCACTGGCAGTTCTCACGCTATAGGCATTCTGAGTTACTTGTAATGTATGCGTCCTGCTTTTGAAGAACTGTATGCCACATCATAATAATTTTTAATTTTTTATAAAATACATTCTAACGGGTTTTACATTTCAGAGGTTTCTTAAGAGCAGTATTGGTATACTTAATGTAAACTATGTATCTACATAACGAATAAAAATAAAATTTTACTCTAGACCGCAAGATAATTACCATTTATGAAGTACAGATAATAAAGCATACAATATATAGCTAACAATCATTATGTACAGTAATAATTAATTAGAAGTCTTTGGACTTCTAATTAATTATTTTTATTTACTTGCTTAATGTTTTACTTCTTGTTCAACTAAGTGTTAATTTATAAATAAGCTACCTTAAGTAACTGATATAATATAATTAATATTGATCTTCCAAAGCAAGTTTAAGAACTAGATAGATTCCGTTTATTTACTTTGTTTCGTGATAATTGAAATACAAAAGGGCCATTATAAAAGTATAAAAAAGGGCCTTTTCCTTCATTTATGTTTAAATACACACAAGCCTTTCATAGGCCATATCTGAATAAATAGTGTCCGATCATCCAAAAGAAGTCAAAGAAGCTTTTAATGGCATTAGGTACCTACACTAATAATTGAAACTCATTATTTTGCTTCCAAAAATTAAAATATCTTTATGTTATACATTACAAATGTATAAATAACATGCCTAATGAGATTAATTATTATAAAACTCCTCAAACAGAAACAACTATGGCTGCGCATGAGTGTTGTTAAGCTAATAGAGAATTTATCCGTGACAAATCGAACGTTTACCGGTACCCTGAATACATTATACAAGTTTGGGTAAAAAACTTGTTCCTCTGTTCTGTTGTGACAAAGAATAAAGTTTCGATGAACCGTGTAATCAATTGCATAAATTGTAATATAATTTAACTACTTTAAAAAGAAGTCAACAGAAAAAAAATTAAAGTGTATTTAGGTGTGTCTGTTGCATCATAGTTCCTAAATGAGTGCACCAATTATGAAACGAGGTTTTTTTGTTCAAAAGCGTGACGTGAACGAAAAGGTTCTTAGGTACCTACAATTAATAAAAATCTGTTCAATTTTTATCCATTTATAAGATATTCTTATTTCTAAAATAGCTGTGCCGTCGTAACGTGATGTTATAATTATATTATCAAAGCTTTTAGCTCTAAAAATGACGATACTTCCATAGAACTTTCATCCCCCCTTTCAACCGTTTAAAACCCATTTTCGCATTAGGCTATGTCCTTTCTCAGACCCTAGACTATCTGTGTAGCAAATTTCATTTAAATCGGTTCAGTAATTTTGTCGTTAAATCGCGACAGACAGAGTTAATTTCGTATTTATAATATTAGTAAGGATTGACTTGTCGGGGGCTTTTTGAATTGTCCTAAATTCACTTGTATTTAATTAATTAAACGGTTTTAGTCTAACTTTTATATTACTTGTTGTATTTAAGGAAGATCGGTTTCATGTGCAACTAATTAAATTAGTAATTCTATTAAAGTAATTAGTAATTCTATTAAATTAAGCATCAATCAAATTAACTGTAATAAAACGAACCTTCTTTCTTTAACCATAAAAAACGCAAAGAAAAATAGGATTAGCATGTTATTTATCGCAAATAACAAACTATTACGATCAAAAATAAAATCAACCATCCGGTTTTTAGTAATTAAAACACAACTTAAATATGCTACAGCTTAAATAACGCACCGATCAGCCAACGATAGTGCAATAAATAATTATAATATCGGTTTATTTTTATACCTTTACGATATCATTTCGCGTTTAGTGCTAGAACATAAAGTAGTCGGGCGTTGTCTGTATAGATAGGAAATGGTATGAGAATCAATAAAAATGAATAGCCCAATAGAATTGCCTAAGGTACATGGTGCTTGAAATCAGATA